>CM054060.1:262782238-263510300 GCA_028641055.1 Alopecurus myosuroides
TGCCTTGATCGCCTCTGGACAGATGCGTGAGTAGTTCATCTCGGGGCTACGTGTCGGGGGGTTACCCCCGAGTAGGGTAAAGACGGGTGGTAAAGGCCGCTTACAGAAGAGAGGTTTGGTCGAGTAGCCGACTACCGGGTACTCGCTACCCGGTCGACTGCTACTCGGTCTCACCTCAAGATGACCAGAAGGAGATAACAATCAAGTTCTGCCCTGACGAGTAGAAGGTTTGGCCCGAGTACAATTGGCGGGAACCTTTGGCGGGAAACTACTCGGGCAGGAAGTCAAAGGAGCTGTTCTGACACAGGATCCCGCGTATCCTGGGTCCGTACTTGGCAGCATTCGAACTACTGTTCACATGGGGACGGTCTGTCTGACAGTGACAGCATGGAAGCAGGCCGTGGCAGGATAAGGGGGGCCTACTCTGTGACTAGGTACAGTGATACCAGTCTGTCCCCTAGTTTTGCCCAACGACTTTACAGAAGCAGACAAGATCAACGACCAAAGCTGTCAGCGGGTACTCGGAGAAAGGACGGTGTGCACACTATGTCGACACTTGTCTAGGTTTGGACGTATCCGGCTGGGCACCGCGCATATAAGGTGCCCCGCCGCCTCCTGCGCGAGGCATGCTCTCACATGCTCTCACATGCTCCCACACAGGCTCATAGTGAACCCTAGAAACCCTAAGTTCTTGACCTAGCTCTACTCGGAGAGAGGCAAGGGGCTACTCGGTAGAGATATCATTTGTATTGTACCTACTCGGTGAGACACCGTAATACATAGAGAAAGGCAGGAGTAGGGGTTTTACCTCCTCACGAGGGCCCTGAACCTGGGTACATCGTGTTGTTTGTGTTGTGTGGATCTCACCTCACGCGGCTACTCGTCGCGTGATCCCTCCCCGGACACCTCCAGCGTCCATCGTCCCCACATCTTTAGCCATCCCATGGCATCTGCCGTGACACCACCACGACAGTTGGCGCCCACCGTGGGGCAACCAGCGGCGCTGGCTGGAGTTTCTGTTCGGACGGGATCTTCATCTGCGGAGCGCGTAGTTTGTGGCCTTGTCCACAGATTCGGCTCCTTCGACTTCGTCGCCGACAACGCCGGCTGTTTCGGCGGCATGGCCATGCCGGAAGGCGGCTCGGTGATCTCCTTCGGCTCGCACCTCGTCTACGTCGCCACCGTCGCCAACAGCGCCTACCCCGAGCTGGTGCAGGACGCGGAGGATCCTCCCGCGGTGGTTGCTGCTCGCGGAAGGCCAGCATGCAGCTCCGCATGCTGCGCTGAGGTGATGGTGACGGGCTTGGCGGCAAACACTGGCGCAGCTGCTACTGGCGCTGCGGCCGTCGTCGAGGAGGTTGACGACCCGCCCGCGGGAGGCAGGACCCACCGGCCTTACGAGAAGGAGAGCAACTTGCCGCCTTCCACGTCTACGGTCATCCCCGCGTCTGCCGCGCGAACCGGGATGCCCACTCCCACCGACGTCGAGCTCCTAGCCGCAAGGGAGCAGCTCGAGCGGCAACGCCAGGAGCTGCTCGCCGAGCAGGCGGAGTTGGAGAAGATCAGGTTGGAGCTGAGTCTAGACCAGCTCGAGTACAACAAGGCTCACGGCTTCACGCCGGTTGCCAGGAGGCCCAGCAGAGTAGGTGCTACGCGGCGCAACCTGGGCGCCGAGATGGCGACTGTCGCGGAGGAGCCCGCACAGTCGGCTACCGCGAACACCTTCACAAGGCCAAGGTACAGCACCCCCGCCAAGACGCTGCGAGCTGCGCAGGCTGTGGCTGCCGAGTTGCCGCGCCTAGATGGAGAGGCGCGTCTCAGGCAGCAGGAGAGGCTCAATGAGTTGGTGCTGGAGGCCGCCAGGCAGAACGAGGAGTTCCGGAAGGCCAACCCGGGAGCTGGAGCCTCGCAAGTGGTTCACTCGCATGCGGCAAGATCTAACGATCAAGCCTCATCTCCGCATCCGAGCCGCGAGAAGAGCCGCAGCGGGCGTTCGGGTAGAGACAGGCAGATGCAGGTGTATGACCCGGCTGCTGCCGCGAAACAGGTTGCTGTGCCGCAGCAGCCCGGGCAGGAACACAACGCTGCAAGAGCAGGCTCTCAAGCCCATCAAGCTCAAAGCCGTGTCCGAGAAGCCGCGCGTCCGGGTACTTCTCGGCAACCCGCAGCTCCGCCTACTCGGCAAAGGCAGCAGCCGCGCCCGATGGCACCAGTCGCCAACCCGGTGGAGCAGCCTGCAGCTATGCAGGTGGATAGGTACGATGATGGCTACTCGGCTATGGAGATGGCCGATTATGACATTCATGACCGTGTTGGTGAGCGCGTGTTGGCGCCTGGAGATGCAAGGCATCAGCTGGACCGTATCAGCTTGTCGGCGCGGCTTGAGAGCACGGGTCCCCCTGGCCCCGAGTGCTTTGGCCCGCGCATCATGAACGAGCCATCCGTGAAGGGCTTCCAGCTTGCAAGAGGCACCAAGAGCTACAATGGTAGCACCAAGCCTGAAGATTGGCTCAATGACTATGTCACCGCGGTCCACATCGCGGGTGGCAACAGGAGATGGGCGGTGCGTTACGTGCCGCAGATGCTAGAGGGTCCAGCTCGCACTTGGCTCAACAACTTGCCCAAGCACAGCATTAACTGCTGGCTGGACTTCTCGGACGCATTCGTCAGCAACTTCACCAGCACCTACAAGAGGCCGAATAGGCCGCAGCAGTTGTCGGCTTGCCGGCAGCGAGAAGACGAAACGGACCGCGAGTACCTTACTCGGTGGAGCACCTTGAGGAACACCTGTGAGGGTGTGAATGAGGCACAGGCCATCACTTGGTTTGCGCAGGGTTGCCGACATGGCAGCATGCTTTGGCAGAGATTGCAGAGGGAGATGCCGAACACCTTGGCCGAGACCATCAAGATTGCGGATCAGTACGCACTCGGCGATCCTACTCAACCACTGATGGATTCCTCAGAGCCGAGAAGAAACTTCAACAGCAGCAAGCGCAACGAGTTCCGCAACAAGCGCCGAGTAGATACTCGGTATGATCCCGAAGAGGTGAATGCAGTGAATGTCGGAGGCGGTGGTGGCCAAAGGCAGAAACCTGCTGGAGCCTACGGGCAGAACCTGAACCAGGGCCAAGGCAACAAGAAACCGTTCCGCACTGCGCAGCCGGGTAGCGGGAACTCCGAGCAGCCGAAGAAGTTTGTCTTTGATGACATGAAGGATGGTCCGTGTAGCTTCCACACTCACCACCCCTCAAGGCCTGCAAACCACACTACTCGGCAGTGCGAGTGGTGGGATGTGATCAAGAGTGATGGCTTGCCTCCTCCTCCTCCTCTGCCAGCTGCCAATGCTACTGTTCAGCCTACTCGCGCTCCCGCAACTCGGCCGCCAGTTTATCCGAGAAGAGAGAATGTAAACCAGGTGGCTTTAGGAGCCAACCGGAACTTCAACAACGAGAGATACCGCAACAACAACAACAACTACAACCGCAACAACAACAACAGAGGCAACAACAACTATCAGGGCAACAACAGTGGCAACAATGGCAACAACGGGGGCAATGGCCCTAACCAGTACCAAGAGCATCATGAGAGCTACATGATCTTCACTTCTGAGGCAGTCGACAAGCAGTCACAGCACAGGCGGGCCATGGAGGTCAATGCAGTGATTCCTGCTGTCCCGCACTACATGTACTGGTGCGACCAGGAGATCAGGTGGACTCGGGCAGATCACCCCAAGGTGATGCCCAATCCGGGTACCTATGCCTTGGTGCTGGATCCCACCTTCCTGGGCCCCGAGAAGAATGTGAGGTTCAGCAAGGTGCTGATCGACAACGGCAGCAGCATCAACATTGTCTACAAGGACACACTCGAGAAGCTTGGCCTGGCCGAGAACATGATGCTGCCCAGCAAGACCACTTTCCATGGCATTGTGCCCGGGATCTCATGTAACCCGATTGGCCGGGTGTGGATTGATGTGCTATTCGGTACTCGGGAGAACTGCCGCACTGAGCGCCTGCAGTTTGAGGTGGTGGATCATCAGAGCCCCTATCACGCTCTACTCGGCAGGCCTGCTCTGAGCAAGTTCATGGCCTCCACCCATGTGGCTTATCTGAAGATGAAGATCCCTGGTCCCAATGGCATCATCACCATCTCGGGAGATTACAAGAAGTCCATGGAGTGTGCCTCTGCTAGCTCTCAGCTGGCGGAATCGATGGTGATTGCTGCCGAGAAGAAGAAGATGTACGAGGTGGTGGCCATGGCTCAGTCCGCACAAGCTGGCGCAGAAGGTGTGCCGAGTACCCAGCATGGTACTGCTTTCCAAGCTGCCAAGGAGACCAAGACAGTCCAGGTTGACCCCGAGTTCCCGGAGCGCGTGGCCATCATTGGTGCCGGGATGGCGGAGAAATAGGAAAGCGCGCTCATCCACTTCCTCCGTGAGAATCGGGACGTGTTCGCCTGGACCAATGAAGATCTACCAGGAGTCCCGAGGGAGTTGGTTGAGCACTCTTTGCATGTGCGTCCTGACGCCAAGCCCGTGAAGCAGGCCTTGCGCCGTTTCGGGGATGAGAGAAGGAAGGCCATCGGTGATCAAATCACCAAGCTGCTGATCAGTAACTTCATCATGGAAGTGCTGCACCCGGACTGGTTAGCCAACCCGGTCATGGTCGAGAAGAAAAAGGAAGATCCCAAGGCCGCCACCGCATGGCGCATGTGTGTCGACTACACCGACTTGAACAAGGCATGCCCCAAGGATCCCTTCCCGCTACCTCGCATCGATCAGGTGATCGATTCCACTGCCGGCTGTGAGCTGTTGTCTTTCATAGATGCCTACTCTGGTTTCCACCAGATTGCACTCAACCCTGCTGATCAAATAAAGACTGCTTTCATTACCCCGTACGGGGCTTATTGCTATCGTGTCATGTGTTTTGGCCTGAGGAATGCGGGTGCAACCTATCAGAGATGCATGCAGAAATGCTTGCACGACCAGCTCGGCAAGAATGTGCAGGTGTACGTAGATGACATTGTCATCAAAACGAATAAAACACATACTCTGCTTGCCGACCTGGAGGAAACCTTTGCTAACCTACGCAGGTACAAAATGAAACTGAATCCGAGTAAGTGTACCTTTGGTGTACCAGCTGGAAAGCTACTCGGTTTTCTGGTTTCTAGTCGGGGCATTGAAGCCAATCCGTCTAAGATAAAAGCTATTGAGAGCATGTCTTTGCCGAGATCATTGAAGGATGTGCAGAAGTTCACGGGCTGTCTGGCATCTCTGAGCCGCTTTCTGGGCCGAATGGGCGAGAAGGCTTTGCCTCTGTACCAGCTGATGAAGAAAAGCGACAAGTTTGTCTGGACTCCGCAAGCGGACGTGGCATTCAATGAGCTGAAAGCAATGCTGGCTAGCGCTCCCGTCTTGGCTAGTCCGCTACCCAAGGAGCCTATGCTGCTGTACATTGCCGCGACTAACCGGGTAGTCAGCGTGGTGATAGTGGTGGAGCGAGAAGAAGAAGGCAAGAGTGTGCAGCGCCCAGTCTATTATCTCAGTGAAGTGCTGTCCAGTTCCAAGCAAAACTATCCTCACTACCAGAAGATGACATATGGTGTGTACCTGGGCACCAGGAAGCTGAAACATTACTTCCAGGAGCATCCCATCACTGTTGTGAGCTCAGCTCCCATCTCGGACATCATGGGTAACAAGGAGGCGAGTGGCAGAGTAGCCAAGTGGGCAATTGAGCTAGCCGCGTACGCTCCCGCGTATACGAGAAGAGAAGCAATCAAGTCTCAGGTACTGGCGGAATTTCTTGTGGACTGGGCCGAGATGCAGTATGAACCTCCAGCTCCAGTTTCCAACTATTGGAAGATGCACTTTGATGGCTCAAAGGTGAAAGAAGGCCTTGGTGCTGGCGTTGTGCTTACATCACCCAAGCGGGATCAGCTCAAGTATGTGTTGCAGATTCATTTCAAGGCATCCAACAATGTAGCCGAGTACGAGGCAGTGGTGCATGGTTTGCGAGTAGCAAAGGAGGTTGGTGTGCAGCGCATTATCTGCTATGGCGACTCAGATCTGGTGGTGCAGCAAGTCTCAGGTACCTGGGATGCTTTGGATGCCAACATGGCGTCGTATCGCTTCCTGGTGCAGTCAATGACTGGGTTTTTCGAAGGCTGTGAGTTCCAGCATATTCACCGAGCAGAGAACGAAGCAGCAGACGAGCTATCCAAGTTGGGATCTTCTCGGCAGTCCATCCCGGCAGGGATTGCCTTGGAGCATTTGAGGAAGCCATCCATCAAGCCTTCCCCCAACTCGGAATCCATCTTTGTCCCTTCTCTGCCAAGTGAGGAATCTGACCCAATGGAGATTGACTGGGAGAGTGCTGCAGGGAACCCGGGGACTGCCGTCCTATACTCGGGGACTGCCGTTCCCTACTCGGGGACTGCCATTCCCTACTCGGGGACTGCCGTTCCCTACTCGGGGACTGCCACTTCCTACCCGGGGACTGCCACTCCCTACTCGGGGACTGCCACTCCCTACCCGGGGACTGCCATTCCTTACTCGGGGACTGCCGCCCTCAACCCAGAAGCTGTTGCATTCATTGAAGAAGTTCTCGCCAATCGGTCTGGGCTGCAGAGAAGCGCTCCTACTCCTCCTGTGCAACCACCAGAGCCTGTCCCAATGGAAATGGACGAACCAGTGTTTCCCGTGCGGGAGACACCGAGTTGGGCAATGCCCATATTATCCTTTCTAAGGGACGGTACTTTACCTGAAGATGAGGTGACTGCGAGGCAGATTCAGAGAAGATCCAAGGGCTACGCCTTAGTCCGAGATGTGCTGCACAAGAGAAGTGCCACTGGTGTGCTGCAACGCTGTGTGAGCCCAGAGGAAGGAGAAGAAATCCTGGTGGAGATACATCAAGGGGAATGTGGGCATCACGCCTCTTCTCGGGCTTTAGTCAAGAAAGCTTTTCGGCATGGCTTCTACTGGCTCACTGCACTGCAGCAAGCTGAAGATATCGTGAGAAAGTGCGCCGGCTGCCAGATGTTCGCAAGTAAGATTCACATGCCAGCTTCCGAGTTGAAAACAATTCCTATCACATGGCCATTTGCTGTTTGGTGCTTGGATATGGTTGGTCCTTTCAAGCCGGCTAAGGGCAATATGACACATATCTTGGTCATGGTGGACAAGTTCACCAAGTGGATCGAGGTGAAACCTATTCGGAAGTGCGATAGGGTCACAGCTGTGAAATTTGTGAAGGATGTGATCATGAGATATGGCTACCCGCACAGTATCATCACCGACAATGGCACCAACTTTGCAGAGGGGGCAATGGTGCGATTCTGCAGAGATAAGCATATCCGACTAGACGTTGCGTCAGTCGCGCACCCTGCCTCCAATGGGCAAGTCGAGAGAGCAAATGGGATGGTACTGGCAGGGATCAAGCCGAGGCTGATTGAGCCACTGCTGAAAACACCTGGGTGTTGGCTAGAAGAGTTGCCAGCGGTGTTGTGGAGTCTAAGGACTACCCCTAACCGGTCAACCGGCTACACGCCATTCTTCTTGGTATACGGGGCTGAGGCCGTGTTGCCAATAGACTTAGAGCATGACTCCCCCCGAGTAGCCCTCTACACTGAGGTGGAGGCGAGAGAAGCTCGAGAAGACGACGTTGACCTGCTTGAAGAAGCAAGAGAGCTGACTCTGTCACGTTCGGCTATCTACCAGCAAAACCTGCGGCGCTATCATAGCCGAAAGGTGAACCCAAGGGTTTTCCGAGAAGGAGACATGGTCCTTAGGCTTGTGCAGCGCACAGCCGGGATGCACAAGTTGTCTCCTCCATGGGAAGGGCCTTTCATTGTCAGCAAAGCGTTGCACAATGACGCGTACTATCTTGTAGATGTGCGCCCATCGCAGGCGAACAGGGCAGATAAAGCTGGAGAGGAAACCAAGCGTCCCTGGAATGTAGCTCTACTTCGTCGTTTTCATTCGTGAGCAAAGATGTGTATGTACCCTCTCATCCGAGTTGAAATTCTACTCTGCAATCTAAAATTGTTCTCGGGGACTGCCCTCGCCCAAAATTGCTCTAAGTGTTTGTCTTACTCGGTTCGTTCCTTTGTCTATTCGGTTGCTCCACTTCAGAACTCATAAGTGCATTGAGTACTGTGTTTAAACCTATATGCCAACTCTTCGACTCTGCTGCTGTCCGAAACCCGGCTTCATGGCAAGCAAGAGAACAAGCAAAAGGTCAATGAGCACACGAAAATCGCTAAGGAAGAAAGAGTGCAGGAACCGAGTAGATTGTCGGTTACTTTTTGTTCCCCGTTTTCGTCTTCTCGGCTAAGTGGTGGGCTGCGTTATCATGATTGTTTCTAGCGGCTAAGTATTTGCAGCCTTGTTCCTTGATTCTTGTGACTCGAATACCAAACAAGCGACAAGTCGCAGGTAGAGCAGAGATGAAAAGACAGGGTGAATAAGAAATGCTACTCGGGAACTCGCATGGAAACACAACTCGGCATTAAGCCAGTATCGTTCAAATTGATTAATGACAACATAAACAGAGTGGGCATAAAAACTGAGTAGCAAGCAAGATAAAGGTAGTCTGTTACATCTGCTCCCGGCATCCCGGGGATCTGATAAAGTGTTCAAGTGAAAGAAAAGATTGCAGGTTGCTTCAAGATGAGGAGGCGTTGTTCTCGGCGCTGGCCTTGGCTGATGTTTCCTCGGCGGCGGTCCTTGCAGCAGTCTCTCCGGTGGCAGTCGTGGCGGCTGTTCCTTCGGTGCTGGCGTGGGCGGCATCCGCCTCCGTCTGCACGGCGGCGGATTCCTCCATCTCGGCATCCCCCTGGGTGGCCGCCTGCTCGGAAGTGGCCGTGGCCACCGAGACGGGTCCTGGAGCCGAGGAGGAGCAGGAAGCGTGGCCAGGAGGGGGCACTGTGTCGTCGAGAGCAGCACCTGAGGAGGTGCCGAAGTCGAGTGGCTCGCTGTCGATGTGAGCCCCTTCGTCTTCATCGCTACTCGCGACGACGGTGGCTTTTCCCTTTCCGGCCTTGCCCTTGGGAGATTCGAAGAAGTCACCAAGCTCTTCCTCCTCGTCATCATCTTCTTCGTCCTCGTACTCGGTGTCGGGTTCGGGGACGCCATCGATGTAGACCTCCGTCTCGGCGCATTCTGCGACATCATATGCAATCTGCTTGCGCAAGGCCACGCTATCGGCATCAGTCTCCCATTTGGAGTTATTGCGCTTCCCGCGGATGAGCTGCATATCCAGGTTCTCATACCAGGACGCAATGCAGAGAAGCATCACGTCCGCACCAGCACGGGCTCCGGAGGCTCGCCACTTTTTCAACTCGGCCTTCACGTTCTCCAGCTTGAGGGCGATCTCCCGCATGCTTTTTGGCTCAGGATCATGAGGCCAGAACAGCCGGTGGAGCTCGAAGCCCGCATGCATCAAATCAGTCCCGCAGCCGGCCAGCTGTTCGAAGTAACCTTTGAGCACCAGCAAGCTGTCCTCGATATCAGCCCTGGTGTCAATCGGCTCACCCAGCGAAAGGCGAACTGCTCGGGCCTTGGCTATCGTGGGCGCAGAGGTAGACTCAAGACGAGGCCAGATATCTGAAATAGAAAGTGGCAAGATCAAAAACCGAGAAAGAAAAAAGGAAGCCGAGAAGGAATAAGACCGAGAAGAAAAGATGCAATGCAGAGAAAACTTACCGATCAGTTGGCGGCGCAGCTGCTGCAGCTTGGTTCTCCAGGATTCCTCGTTGCTAATGTGCTTTGATTGGATCTGGCGCAGGGTGTCCATCTGAGCGAAAAGATCAGCATTGGTCTTCTTCAGAGTCTCGCATTCAGCCTCGAGGGCCCTCTCCTTGGCCTTGAAAGTGGTCTCGGCCTTGGCTTTCTCGGCGATGGCCGTGTCCCTCTCGGCGCCAATCTTCACGGCATCTTGGAGTGCCTTCTGGAGCTGGAGCTGCAGCTTCTCCATCTCGGTGGTATGGTCCTTCACCAGAGTAATGGCCTGGTCGGATAGCTGTTTCTCCACCTCTGCTGGCTTGACGCAATCTTGGTGCGCCTCAGCAAATGACTTATAATCTTCTGCGAAAAGATAAGATGAGGTCAGTAAACGGGCAGAGAAGAACAAAACTCAAGGTCATACCGAGTAAACAGCAAACTCACCTTCAAGTTTCTTTATGGTGGCCTCGGCGTTCGCCACGAAACTGCGGCATTTCTCATGCTCATCGGCCAAGGCCTTCAGTTTGTCTGCAGAGAAGGAAAGGTTAGCGCGTGAAAAAGCAGAAGCGGGCGTAAACATAAAACGCAGAAACCGCGTAGCTAAAGGCGTACCTTGCACTTCAGCCAGCTGTTGGGTGCTGGTGGTAGCATCTTTGCTAGCGGCCTCGGCCATTGCTTTCTCCTTCTCCAGTACGGCGATACGCCTCCTGGCGATGGAGTGGTTCCAGAGAAGGATGCGGTATAAGTTGGTCCGCTTAAGAACGCTATCCTGAAAACCGAGAAGAAAATGAGTCAGGCAAAGCAGAGAAGATTCGGCCCGAGTAGGAGGCTACTCGGAGAGTATCCATCTACTCGACCCAAATCTCGGGGACTGGGGGTGATGGTAAGAAAGAAGAAAGGCGGGTAGAAGAGAAGAAAATTCAACTCGGAAAAGGCAAAAAAGACTTACTGCGTAGCTCTGTTCGATATCTTCGGCGTTCTTGCGGTGCAAGAACATCTTGGCTGCGAGGGTTGCGGTATCAGTGGAGACGGACATGGGCTGGTGTCCCAGGTCGATCTTGTTCCACTCCACGCGGTAGTGGTCGATGGAGCCAAGGGTCAAGCCGTGCCACTTCTCCTCTCCGAGAACCCTGCTGTCCCACTTGGCGCTGATGTGGCCAACAGTGTCCAGTACCTGCTCAAGACCCTTGGAGGTTATTGGCTTGTCTTGGGCTCCCCGAGAAGCAATATTGACGGGTTTGTTTTGAGCTGGATCGAAGGGAGGAGTATTCCTGGCTACAGCTTTCCTCCCCTTCTGAATAGCTACAGCTTTATCTTGGGGAGGGAAGCCGATGGTGTGCTGTTGGCTAACCTCGATCATGTACTCCGGGTAGCAAGGCTGGCCAGCAGCGCGAGCGTCCGCAGAGAGCGCAGCAGGAATCGGGCCGGAGTCGCGGATCACGAGTGCTCCGCCTGCGGATGCGCCTTGCTCTCTGGCCCTTTTCTTCGTTCGCTCCTTCTCGATTTCCTGCTTCTCGAGATCCTCGGGTTTCTTCCCCTCAGTCTTGGCCTTTGCCTTCTCGGCGACTGCTTTCTCGGCAGCTTGCTTCTCGGCCTTCCTCTGCTCAGCCCTGGCTTTCTTCTGCTCGGCCTTGGCTCTCTCAGCAGCTTCTTTCTCAGCTTTGACCTTCTCGGCGGCTTCCTCCTCGGCCCTGGCCTTCTCAGCAGCCACCTTATCGGCAGTCTCCTTCTCAGAAAGGCCTTTCTTGGAACAGTAATCCCTCAGAGCATCAAGGGCCTGTTGCTTGGCTGCTCGCCCAGGAGGGCTGGATGTGTCCTTGCTCTGTGGAGACGAGGAGGAAGTTGGTGGTGTAGGGCCTTGCGCAGTTGGTGGCGTAGGGCCTTGCGCAGTTGGTGGCGCCGCTGCAGCTCCCGGCAGAACACCACTCGGTGCGCTGCCTGGCAGTGGGTAGACATCTGCTATGGTAGCATCCGCGGCGGTGTCGTCTGTCATCAGCTGCTCGGCAGTGATGTTATCTTGTGCAGCAGCCTCGGTGGTGGGCTGCTCTACTTCTGGCCGCTCAAGGGCGGCGGCGTCTTGCTTTTCTTGTTCTTGGTTCTCCTCGGCGTTGCTAGCCGGAGGAGAAGGGGGTCTCTCTTCGTGAACGGCGCCATCTTGCGCTGCTGGCTCTGGTTCTGCTCCTCGAGCATCACCAGCCTGTGCGTTGGTGGCAGCAGCATTGGCAGCGTCGTTCTCGTCGTCAACAAGGTCGATCAGGGGTACTGCTGTCTCCCTGCCTTGGTCGGACGCAAAGGCTGCGTTCGCATCCATGGCGGGACTGCAGAGAAGAAAGAAATCAGGGATTGGAAGAAAATTTGGGAGAAAACAGTATTCCGCGAGAAGGAGGGCAAACGAGAAGAGAACTCACGCATTGGTGGATTTAAGCTGTCGTCGGGGTTTCTTGACAGTAACTTTCTTCTTCTTCTCGGCGGCCTCCTCCTTCTCGGCGGGCTTCCTCTTCTTGGCTGGAGGTGCCTGTGCTTCGCTCCCGGTCCGCTTGCGGGTTTCGGGAGGGGCAGTAGACAGAGGTTGGACGACTAGGGGCGCATCGCCCTCGTTCTCGCCCTCATCCTCGTCGTCCTTCTCCGCAGCGGCCTCGTCTGAGAAATTCAAAAGAGAAGAAGGAAGAATCAGGAACAGCAATGCAAGGGGTTGGTGTTTCTCGGAAGCAAACAAGATGAAAATAACAATACCGTGAGAGCCTTCATCCGACCAAGTGCGGAGAGCATCGCGCTTGTCAGGGACGGGGCTGCTCTGTTCCGCGTCATCAGAGGGCAGCATGTCATCCTCCTCGCGATCGGCGAACCAGTTGTCCTCGAAAACTTCGCGACTCTCAATCAACTGTCGAGTAAGAGTCTGAAAGACAGAGAAGGATAATAAGTTAACCGAGTATCAGGATGGAACTCTACTCGGATAGGCGTGAAAACACAAAGCACACTAAGCCTATGCAGTTCTCTAAGTATTCTACTCGGATGGGCGTGCAAACACAAAGCACACTAAGCCTATGCAGTTTTCTAAGTATTCTACTCGGATAGGCGTGCAAACACGAAGCACACTAAGCCTATGCAGTGTTCTAGGTGTTCTACCCGGATAGGCGTGCAAACACGAAGCATACTGAGCCTAAGCGCGAGTCGACTAAGTGCTCTACTCGGTGCACCAGGTGATGGCTAGTCGGGGCGGAAAGGGAAGTTATCTACTCGGGAAGCAGAGGCGAAAGCAGAGTAAGAACAGCGTACCCGGTCAATCGGTTGCGTGCGGCTGTACGGGACGAAGCCATACCGCCACTTCTCGGTAAGGCTTGTCTTCAGCATGTTCCTGGCATGATAGGCAACATCGGCGTCGTCGATTTCGATGGTGGTGGTCCTGGTGCAGTCGCGGGGGCCTCCCATGTAAC
The DNA here is from genome assembly GCA_028641055.1 of Alopecurus myosuroides. NCBI lineage: Eukaryota > Viridiplantae > Streptophyta > Magnoliopsida > Poales > Poaceae > Alopecurus > Alopecurus myosuroides. The sequence continues at coordinate 262,795,388 of CM054060.1, forward strand.
ACATGAGATGGCAGCGCTCCTGCAGAGGGAGCACTCGGCGCTTGATCCAGCACACCACCGGGTCGTCGTTCTTGAGGCCCAGCTTCTTCAGCTCGCCGAGTCTGTCTTCTATCTCGATGGCGATTTCGTCGATGGTGGGCTTCTCCTTCCAGTTCGACCCGAGTGGAGCACGATTCCTCCAAGCGGGCAGGTTGATTCGATCATCAACCGCACCACCTTCCGTGGCGGGGACGTTCTTGACATAGAAGAACGTCTGCTGCCACATTCGGCAGGAATCCAGCCCCTGGATGCGGGGATGATTCGTCCCGGTCCGCTGCACCATCATGGCACAGCCCGTGTCGGTGGCGCGGCCGATGCCTGCACCGTCTTTCTTCCCGACTGACTGTTGGCGGAGATTAAAGTACCTGAGCCACGTATCAGTCGTGGGCCTGATGCCGAGGAAAGCCTCGCAGACCACCGCATGGTAGGCGAGGAAGACGACCGCGTTGGGCGGCAGATGGTGCATCTGCAGCCCGAAGTGGTCGAGGAATTTGCGCAGGAAGTCGGAGGCGGGCAGTCCAAAGCCGCGCTCGAAGTGCGACATGAAGACCACCCGCTCGCCGTCCCGCGGAGTTGGCACAACCTCGTCGTCGGGTGCCCGGCACTCCACGCCGGGGGGAACCCTTCTGCTGGTCACGAGCCAGGCGAGATTGGCCTTGGTGACGGAGGAACCCGCCCAGCTAGCCTTGGCCATCGTTGCGAGTAGGAGGGGTGGATGATTTTCGAGTGGAGTTGCTCGGTGGAGTGAGTCCGCGGCGGCGCGGAAGCTTGCGCGGCGGCGGAGGGCTCGGTGGAGAAGAAGGACAAGAGGCAGAAGGGGAAAAGTGCAGGGAAGGGGAAAAGGAAGTTACCGCGGGGGTATTTATACCTCCCTCGCGAGATTACCGTTACCACCGCGGTAGTGGGATCGACTGTGGCGTGTGGTGGGTCCTGTGGCCGGCTAGAAACGCACACAAGCGCGGGCTGCGCGCGTAACGGCCGCATTGGATCCCACCATCAGATCGTGCCCAGTAATTGCGCGTGATGGGACATGACGGCCGGTGGGCCCACAGCGTGAAAACTGGACACGTGGCGTCGTGTCCTGGGCAACCAAACGACGAGGTCGTGGATGCTTGACACGTGGACAGTGCCTGCGTGAAGGGCTGGATGTTGCTCTGCGCTGCAGAGGCTCAGCTTGCGAAATTTCGCTAAGTCTTTTTACTCGGTTACAGAGTAGGAAGCAAGTGCTACTCGGAACAGAGGAAGCTCAAGGTACCTTCCGGATAGCTACTCGGAGGACCTACTCGGCATCTTGAGGTTCGATGGCAGAGATACGAAGGCTGGTTTTAAGCTGGCAGAGCCCAGTGAACAAGTTCGCAAGACTCAACCAGCTTCGGGGACTGCTGTCGGGGGGTTACCCCCGAGTAGGGTAAAGACGGGTGGTAAAGGCCGCTTACAGAAGAGAGGTTTGGTCGAGTAGCCGACTACCGGGTACTCGCTACCCGGTCGACTGCTACTCGGTCTCACCTCAAGATGACCAGAAGGAGATAACAATCAAGTTCTGCCCTGACGAGTAGAAGGTTTGGCCCGAGTACAATTGGCGGGAACCTTTGGCGGGAAACTACTCGGGCAGGAAGTCAAAGGAGCCGTTCTGACACAGGATCCCGCGTATCCTGGGTCCGTACTTGGCAGCATTCGAACTACTGTTCACATGGGGACGGTCTGTCTGACAGTGACAGCATGGAAGCAGGCCGTGGCAGGATAAGGGGGGCCTACTCTGTGACTAGGTACAGTGATACCAGTCTGTCCCCTAGTTTTGCCCAACGACTTTACAGAAGCAGACAAGATCAACGACCAAAGCTGTCAGCGGGTACTCGGAGAAAGGACGGTGTGCACACTATGTCGACACTTGTCTAGGTTTGGACGTATCCGGCTGGGCACCGCGCATATAAGGTGCCCCGCCGCCTCCTGCGCGAGGCATGCTCTCACATGCTCTCACATGCTCCCACACAGGCTCATAGTGAACCCTAGAAACCCTAAGTTCTTGACCTAGCTCTACTCGGAGAGGGGCAAGGGGCTACTCGGTAGAGATATCATTTGTATTGTACCTACTCGGTGAGACACCGTAATACATAGAGAAAGGCAGGAGTAGGGGTTTTACCTCCTCACGAGGGCCCTGAACCTGGGTACATCGTGTTGTTTGTGTTGTGTGGATCTCACCTCACGCGGCTACTCGTCGCGTGATCCCTCCCCGGACACCTCCAGCGTCCATCGTCCCCACATCTTTAGCCATCCCATGGCATCTGCCGTGACACCACCACGACACTACGGGTCCATAGCAGTAGCTAGATGGTTGTTCTCTCCCCTACGCCTCCATATTTAGAGTATCGTGAGTTGCCTTGCATGATCGGGACCACCGTTATGTAATTGTGCATGTTGTGTTTGCTGGGATCCGATGAACCATGAGATTATGATTATTTTGTTCATGCAATATGAGATGCTTCACTTATATTCGTAGAGAATTTCAATCTTGTCTTGCAATCCTCTCTAGTGTTTATGAATACCTTGGAACCATAGTTGTTTTCACCTCCAAGAGAGGGTTTATATGCTAGATAGTGTGTTCATGCCTCCTTGTTGCCTGCGCTTGAGTGACAGAAACATGCAGGGAGAGGATGTGTTGTTGCCACTATGGAGAAAACAGAGGTGCTCTTGTCTACGGATGAGGACCACTAATTACATTACGTATTTTTTTAATGCATTCTCTGTTAAACACAAAGCAATCACTTTGTTATTGCAACTTAATACCACAGATATTTGATGGATAGCTTTCATGAGGTGTACTTATATATATGGATGCATGCTGGATAGCATTCCATATGCCTTGACGTAATGCCTACATTGTTAGAACCCGTGAACTATATCTCATCATAATAGTATTGTTATATGTTCATGATTTCTCAATTGACCAACTGTAATTTGTTCACCCATCATGTTTGTTTTCTTTGGAGAGACAACTAATGAAACCATGGCCCCCGGTCCTATTTTCCTCATATTTGCAACCTTCTTTTAAGCACTTTTCATCATTGATTCCTCGATGTTCCATTTTCTACTTGTATTGCTTTTCAAGACTCTATACATTTAATTCTCCTGTTTTCAGCAAGACCGGAAGACTGACAACCTTCCAGAAAGTTGGGGAAAGAGAGAGTTTGTGTTTGTGTGCAAGTTCCACGCTTGGTCAACATCGATAAACGACATCGTTGATACAAAGAACCCTCTGCAAGACTACGAAGTCCTACTGGTTTGATAAACTCTAGTTCCACACTCGGGGAAATTTTCGTAGACTACATCATTCCTTCCGCTTGGGGTCTCCCAATGAGCGTCTGATCACATCAGCATCAAGAGACAGATGATTTTGCCAATACTGTGGGTGGTATGGTGAGACTGACCGTACCGTCACTCGTTATCTCGCCCGCAAATAGTTGTGCCTTGGGAGTCGTAAAAATGATTTTTTTTATTTTCTCCCTCCTTTCTTTAGGTCGGTACGGTGGGTGGTTGATACGTCATAAACGTATCCTTAATTTATGATGTTCCATGTTGTTTTCATGCCATATTCTACATGTTTTCCTTACACTTTATGTTATTTTTATCGATTTCCTGGGACTAACCTATTGACAAGATGCCACAGAGCCGGTTCATGTTTTCTGCTGTTTTTAGTTTCAGAAAAGTTGTTCTGGCAATACTCTCGTAATTGGAAAATTCGAAGCCCGGAAGTATTAGAATTCTCAAAGGTTCCACGGATTCCCAAAGAGACCCGGAGGGGGGGGGCCTGGAGCCCCCACACCATGACTGGGCGCGGGTAGTCCCCTAGCCGCGACGGGAGGTGGTGTGGGCCCCTCGGGCTCCCACCGCCATTGCCCTTTCGCATATATATACCCCTCGATGCATAAACCCTAAAGATATGAGCCCCCTTCCACGAAAAGTTCCGTAGCTCCACCGTCGCCGCCGACAAGTTTCGGGGGACAAAAATCTCTGTTTTGACACCCTGCCGGGACGGGGAAGTGCCCCGGAGCCATCTCCATCGACTCCACCGCCATCTTCATCGTTGTTGCTATCTCCTATGATTAGGAGGGAGTAATTCTCCTTTGAGGCTGAGGGCTCTACCGGTAGCTATGTGTTTCATCTCTCTCTCCCATGGTGTGATCTTTATGTGATCATGAGCTTTGTAATCTAATTGAATAAGTAGATGTTACTCTTCATCTGTTATGCTACTTGATACGTCCATTTTGCATCACTGTTTTATATTGTTATTTTTTGTTATTCATCGATATATTTCATGTTATGATGCATCACTTATGTTATTTTGTCTTATTTTTCATGTTTCATAATTTTTGGAGAATAAACACCGGTACCAGAAATCTGATGGAAAAAGCACCGTCGAGATACCCTATTTCAGAAGTTCAGAAGAAGAGGGAGGACTTTGGAGATGTCTTAGAATTTCAGAGGAGGAGGCTATCCATAAGGAGAGCCAGAGGGGGCCACCAGGGGCCTACACCATGTGTTGGTGCGCCCCCCTTGGCCACGTTGCCACATGGTGTGGCCACCTCTGGCCGACCCCTTTCGCGCACTTGAACCCCAGAGAACCCTAAGCCCCAGACTATCTTCGAAGAATTATTCCTCCGCCGCCTCGGGGCGGAAAACACCAGAGAGAGAAAAGCTCTCCGGCAGGGAGAAATTTGCCGGGGAAAATTCCTCCCCGGAGAGGGGAAATCATCACCATCGTCACCGTCATCACTCCGGGCTTCATCGAGATCATCATAATCATCATCCTCATCACCAGAACCATCACCACCACCATCCACCTTCATCCCGCTGTAACAATTAGGGGCCTCTATCGTTGTTTTACATTTAATCTCTCTTCTGGTGTGGATTACTTATTAGTAGTTGATGCTTGTGAGATTTATCGGTGTTAGCACTTTATGACCAGATTGTTATTATCCATTATATCACCTTTTATTATGATCCATATGATGTATTGTGAGTAGTTCGTTTAGTTTTTGAGTACATGGGAGAAGTCATCATGTTAGTAGTGAAATTATGTTGAAATAATATCTAGTGGTCCGGTATTTAAGTTGTGGTGCTATTCTTCTAGTGGTGTCATGTGAACGTCGACTACATGATACTTCACCTTTATGGGCCTAGGAGGATGCATTGTGTATTTGGACACTAATTGTGGGGTTGTCGGAGTGACAAAAACCGAAACCCCGTTAGGAAACCAATGCACGAGGGAGTGTTGGGTCCCGAAGTTTTAAGGATGTGGTTAGATTTATCTTAATTACTTTCTTGTAATTCCGGATGCTTGCGAGGGGTATAATCACAAATATGTAATAGTCCTAGTTGGGCGGTGTATTAGCATAGGTTCACCCGCTCGACACTTCACGAAGCACTTGACGAAATTCCCATGTGTCCTCGAAAATGTTCGGTAATCATAAGTGGAACAATCGGCTTGTCCTTTGCTCTAAAAAGGATTGGGCCACTCGCTGCAATATTATTTACTATACTTTATTTACTCGCACTTTATTTATCTGCTATGTCAAAACCCTCCAAAAACCTGTTTGCTAGTGTTTATAGTGAATTCTCTATCCAACCTGCTTGTCAACACCTTCTGCTCCTCGTGGGGTTCAACACTCTTATTTATCGAAAGTACTACGATACACCCCCGATACTTGTGGGTCATCAATACTATTTTCTGGCGCTGTTGCCAGGGAGTGAAGCGTTATTGGTAAGTGGAATTGGTAAGAGAAACTTTTACTGTGAGTGTTGTTTTTATTTCTGTCTGCTGTTTTATTTCATTATGGAGAATACTTTTGGTTCTCTATTTAGGGGTACTTCTCCCGTTACTACTAGGGTAGTAGGTAACCCGTTATCTGTTGAATTAGATCCTTATAAAATACCTATGAAAATTGTTGGACGTGTTACGGATAACTGCTATTACGGTGATGGAACTGTCCATCCCGGTGATCATTTGCTCTTTATACATGAATTATGCGAGTTATTCAGGTCTGCAGGTATTACAATGGATCAAGTTAAAAGGAAATTATTTTCTTTGCCGCTGAAAGGAAGAGCCGTTGAATGGTTCAAATTACTGAAGAATGGTGAATCCATTGGGTGGGAGGAAATTGTTCCTCTCTTTTATTCTAAATTCTATCCTCCTAGTGAGATTCATAAAGAATGGAATCAAATATATAATTTCTAGCCTCATGATGGAGAGAGTATTTCCCAAGCGTGGGGGAGAATGAAGTTATTAATGCTCAAATGTCTCGTACATGAACTCCCGAGTAATATTGTTATCAGTAATTTTTATGCAAGGCTTTCTCTTCATGATAAGGATTTATTGGATGCTTCTTGTTATGGATCATTCAAACGTATGAAGGAAGAAGCTAAATGGGATCTGCCTGATCGTATTCAAGAAAACACCGAAGGATGGGAGAACGACAAAGGTAGGAAGTCAGGTATAAATTATGATTATGAATGCATTAAATCTTTTATGGGAACCAATGATTTCTATAATGTTGGTGCTGTTTGTGGTCTTGATTCTCAAATATTTGCAAACTGTCTTAAAGCTTTTGTCTCCTATTTTGATATTCCTAAAAAGGATTATCACAAGTACCTTGCACCTTATAAAGACATTGTTCCTGCTAGTAATATAGAAGTGCATGTTGTTAATCCTGCTGTTCCTGAGCCTTATGTTGAAAAAATGTCTTCCCCTGCTAAGGTGAAAGAACACTCGATGGTGGCTAGTGTGTTTAATAAGAGTAATAAGAAATCTATTGAACCTGATGAACAAATAACTATTGAACCTGTTGTAGCAATAGTAAAAGATCTTGTTTGTGGAAATGTAGAGGATGAACACATTATCTTCTGTGAGGATGCTTCTAATATTGTTTCCCATCCTCATAGACCTAAGAAAACTAGTGTTCATGTGCTTTCTGTTAAGATTGGTGATCGTTGCTATTATGGTTTGTGTGATATTGGTGCTAGTTCTAGTGTTATACCTTATGAGCTTTATAGAGAAATTATACATGAAATTGGTTCTTGTGAGCTTGAATATATTTATGTGGTTATTCAGCTTGCTAATAGAGAAATTGTCTTTCCGATTGGTATTGTTAGAGACGTGGAAGTTTTATGTGGTAAGACTAAATATCCCACTGATTTTCTAGTACTTGGTAAGGCTGCTAGTAAGACTTGTCCTATTATTTTTGGTAGACCTTTCTTGAACACTTGTGGTGCTATTATAGATTGTAAGAGGTAGAAGATATTACCTAAATTTGATGGAAAATCTTATGAGTTCAATTTATCCAAATTTGCTAGAGCACCTTATGAATCTAAATTGCCCGATGAGAATTTTAAAGTTAAACAACTTGCTTCTATTGCTCTTTCTCCTAACAATGCTTTGTAGCAATATATGGAGGACCATGAGAGTGAGGTCTTTACGGAAGAGAGAAATGAGATTGACGATATTCTTCTTCGTCAACCGGTGATACTGAAACATAATTTACCTGTGGAAGACTTTGGTACCACATTACCACCCAAGGGAAATCTTGTTTTTGATTTAAAACATTTGCATGATGATCTTAAATATGCTTTTATTGATGATAAAAAAATATATCTTGTTATTATTAGTGCTAAACTTTTAGGTGAAGACAAGGAAAGATTATTGGGAATTCTGAAGAAACACCGTGGAGCTATTGGATATACTCTTGATGATTTGAAGGGGATTTCTCCTACTATATGTCAGCATGCTATTAATATTGAACCTGGTGTAAAGCCAGTAGTTGAATATCAATGCCGTTTAATTCCTAAGATGAAGGAAGTGGTAAGAAATGAGGTATTAAAACTTCTTGACGCTGGTATTATTTTTCCTATTGCTGATAGTAGATGGATGAGCCCTGTGCATTGTGTCCCTAAGAAGTGAGGAATGACTGTTGTGCCTAATGAAAACAATGAGCTCATCCCACAAAGAGTAGTAGTTGGTTATAGAATGTGTATAGATTTTAGAAAAGTTAATAAAGTTACCAAGAAAGATCATTATCCTTTACCCTTTATTGATCAAATGTTAGACAGGTTGTCTAAGAAACTTTTTTTTTATGCTTTCTTGATGGTTATTCTGGGTTTTCTCAAATTGCTGTTAGTAAGCAAGATCAATAGAAAACAACCTTTACTTGTCCTTATGGTACTTATGCTTATAGACGTATGCATTTTGGTTTGTGTAATGTTCCTGCTACTTTTCAAAGATGCATGTCTGCTGTTTTTCATGGTTTTTGTGAAGAAATTGTGGAAGTATTCATGGACGATTTCTCCGTCTATGGAACTTCTTTTGATAATTGTTTGCACAACCTTGATAAAGTTTTTCAGAGATGTGAGGAAACTAATCTTGTTCTTAACTGGGAGAAATGCCACTTTATGGTGAATGAAGGAATTGTTCTTGGACATAAAATTTCTAAAAGAGGTATTGAAGTTGACAGAGCTAAAGTGGAAGCCATAGATAAATTTCCCTGTCCTAGGGATGTTAAAGGTATTCGTAGTGTTCTCGGTCATGCTAGTTTTTATATGAGGTTTATTAAATATGTCTCTAAAATATCAACCCTCTTACCAATCTTCTTCAAAAAGATGTACCATTGTTTTTGATGATGATTGTAAGGAAGCTTTTTAAACTTTAAAGAAGGATTTAACTACTTCTCCTATTGTTCAACCACCTGATTGGAATTTACCTTTTGAAATTATGTGTGATGCTAGTGATTTTGTTGTAGTTGCTATTCTTGGAAAACGCGTAGATAAGAGGTTGAATGTTATTCGTTATGCTAGTAAGACTCTTGATGCTGCTCAAAAGAATATGCTACTACTGAAAAAGAGTTCTTAGCTGTAGTTTTTGCATGTCATAAGTTTAGGCCTTATATTGTTGACTCAAAGGTTACTATTCATACTGATCATGCTGCTATTAGATACCTTATGGAAAAGAAAGATGCTAATCCTAGACTTATTAGATGGGTGTTGCTTTTACAAGAGTTTGATTTGTATATTATGGATAGGAAGGGTGATGAAACTCCTGTTGCTGATAACTTGTCTAGATTGAAAAACATTACTTTTGACCCTAATCCTGTAAATGATAGTTTTCCAAATGAACAATTGGCTGCAATAAAGGTAAAATCCCAAGATAGTCCATGGTATGCTGATTATGCTAACTTTATTGTTTCAAAGTATTTGCCTCCAACATTTACAACTCAGCAAAGAAGAAAATTCTTCTATGATTTGAGGCATTATTTTTGGGATGACCCACATTTATATAAAGGAGTAGATGGTATTATGAGAAGATGCGTTCCAGATCATGAACAACGTGAAATATTTAAGAAGTGCCATGGTAGTGCTTATGGAGGACATCACGCTGGAGATAGAGCCGCACAGAAGGTTCTACAATCAGGTTTCTATTGGCCTACTCTCTTTAAAGATGCACGTAAATTTATTTTATCTTGTGATGAATGTTAAAGGGCAGGGAATATTTCTAGACGTGATGAAATGCCTATGAGTTATTATCTTGTTATTGAACCTTTTGATTGTTGGGGATTTGACTTTATGGGTCATTTTCCTCCTTCGAATGGTTACACTCACATTCTTGTTGTTGTTGATTATGTTACTAAGTGGGTAGAAGCTATACCTACCAAAAGTGCTGATGGTGAGACCTCTTTAAAAATTCTTAAAGATGTTATTTTCCCTAGGTTTGGTGTGCCTAGATATCTTATGACTGATGGAGGTTCTCATTTTATTCATGGTGATTTTAGAAAAACCCTTGCTAAATACGATGTTAATCATAGAATTGCCTCAACTTATCATCCTCAATCCAGTGGGCAGGTAGAATTATCAAATAGAGAAATTAAATCTATCTTGCAAAAGACTGTTAATAAATATAGGAAGAATTGGTTTGATAAGTTGAATTATGCTTTATGGGCTTATAGAACTGCTTATAAAAATCTTATGGGTATGTCTCCCTATAAAATGGTTTATGGAAAAGCTTGTCACTTGCCTTTAGAATTAGAACTTAACTTAAAGTTTATTGGGCAGTGAAAGAACTAAATAAAGATTTTAAACTTGCTGGTAAGAAAAGAATGCTTGATTTGAATCATCTAGATTAATGGAGATGTGAAGCTTATGAAAATGACAAGCTCTTCAAAGAGAAAGTTAAATAGATAAAAGAATCCTTAAAAGAGAGTTTCATGCTGGTGAGGAAGTTCTATTGTACCAGTCTCGTTTCATATTTTTTGCAGGAAAATTACTCTCCAGATGGGAAGGACATTATATTATTGAAGAAGTGTATCGTTCGGGTGCAATTAAAATTGCTTCCCTTAAAGATAACACTACACAAGTGGTAAATGGGCAAAGACTCAAACATTATATTTCTGGGGATTCCTATGATGAAGATGTTGATATTATTCAAGTAATGACTCCGGAGAAGTTCATTAGAGGGAAGATTTCAGAATATGCAGAGTCTGTTTTGGAATAGGTAACAGTTCTGTTAAGAAAAGTTCGCGGAATACCTTCCAAGTTATAAATTATTGGTTTTTGGAAAATATGAAAAATACCGAGCCGAAGAGGAGTTGGAGAAGGTGCCCGGAGGCACCACGCCACCTGGGAGCGCGGGCCCACCCTTGGTCGCGCCACCCTATGGTGTGGGCGCCCCAGAGCCCCTCTCTGACTCGTTTTCGACCTGGACTTTCCTTTCGTTACGCATATTTTTGCTATATAACCCCCCGGACCCCCCAAGATCCGTATATCGTTTTCTCGTCGTGTTTCTGTTTCGAGTTGTTTCTGCGAGGTTACATCTTCAGATCTAGAGCCAAAATGTCCTCTCCCGGATCTCCCAAAGACAGTTTCTTTGAGAACGTCGTCAACCAGTACATGAACGAGTTGAAGATGCGTCCCAAAGAGTTGTTGCTCAAGGATGGGGAGGTGCAGATTGAAGATGGAAGAGCTGGAGCAAGAAGTATTTAGGTGCAATAAGATGGCGGAGCGTGAAGTTGACATCATCCACAAGATAAAGACAGAACAGATCGTTGAGTACAAGAAGAAGACTTTGAATCTCTCGGAGATCTTCTCACTCACCGAGACCACCAAAAAATTGCAAGCACAACTCTATGATGTGCGGAATCAAAACTATGAGTATGAGAACAAGTTTAAACGTATAAGCTCTGCTGCTAGTTTCAGGATATTGGAGACCAGGACATCATTTGTGGATGGAGAACCTTTACCTTGGAAGTATGATGATGAGAAGGATTCACCACCACCACCGAAGAATTGATTCCTAATTGGTATTGGCATCCCCTTGGCTTGTTCCAAGCTTGGGGGAGTGTCGCAGTATCACACAATTATCTTTCACCCTTTTTACCTTTTAGTAGAGTCATAGCATGAGTAGAGAAAATATCATATAGGATGGTTTGCAGTATGGAAGTGTCACTCCTTAGTTGGTTATCGTTGTATCCCTTGGTTTGAGTTGCGGTAATGAAATATTAATGAGAAGTTTCATCATCTACTTGTTCTACTTTATTTTAGTTTGCAATTTTTGTTATGTGATTGATCTTGTTATTAGCATTGGTATCAATTTTGGAGCTTCAAGTTAATCTAGTTGGTTTTGGCAAACTTAGCATTTGTCAGTAGCAACAATACGTTGAGACTTAAGTAGAAAATAGGGAGTTGCATGTAGATATATTATTCCATGATCTTTCTTTATGGTTAGATCGTAATCTTAGTATTCTCAAATAAGTTTGTTTGTACCTTCAAGGAAGATTGCATGATTGGCTTTATCATATATGTTTTTGTTTGTTTTACTTCAATTCTTATGCTTGCTACCCAACCTTGCTAGCCAAAAACCTGTACTGAGAGGGAATGCTTCTCGTGCTTCCAAACCTTGAGCCCCAAACCTTGCCATTTGTGTCCACCATACCTACCTATATGTGGTACTTCACCGCCACTCCAAGTAAATTGCTTGTGTGCTACCTTTAAACCTTCAAAATTGCACCTGTTTTGTGCCCCTGTTTTAGCTCATGAGGACACAAATAGAGAATCTTTATCTCACTTGTTGATTGGATTTCATACCCTGGACATGTGGCTTCATCCGCATATCCAAATGCTAGAAGAGCTGGCAGCGGGGTTCCCAGCCCCAAATAATAATACAAATTCTCATCACTATTTTTGCCCCTGATTTATCAGTCAAAGCATAATTGTGTAAACAAAAAAGAAAAAGGGATGACCTTCTATACCAGTTGTGTCCTTCAATGGGAGCCGCTCTTGTGAAGTAAAGTTGTCTTGTGACGTACTGTATTTTCTGTTTGCCATTCGTTGACATAAGCATACATATCCCAAAATTAGACACTCCTCCATGGTATGTGATTGTTGGCAGGCACCCGAGGATTCGGTTAGCCATGGTTTGTGCAAGAAAGGTTGGGAGGAGTGTCAACCATTTTATACCTCTGTTTTACAAAATAAAAGCTCAAGCACATGAGTGGTCCATGCTTCCCTCTGCGAAGGGACTATCTTTTACCTTTATGTTGAGTCAGTAAACCTACTTCTTTCTGTCTTGAGAAAGCATTTGAGTTATTGTGATTCATTCAGCTATATGTTGATTTACTCAATCATGTTCTTTATTCTTCCTTGTTTCTACAAATGCCTTTATCTGTTTGAATACCACTTTGAAAGTTACCAATGTCTGCAAAGAGACCGTTCTAATTGAGCATGATAAACTCTGCAATATAAGGTCTAGTATAAAGACTCTGATCGAAAGATAAGTACACTGTTAATTGTTCTCTGACCAAGAACAAAGTTTTCCTTTACCAATTTTGATTTACTTGTTGCACCTTTATTGTTCCTCTGCTTGTTTTAAGTTTGATTATATGAGAGGAGGTTGCTGTCTAAAATGTCTTGTTCTTTATTAGATGTGATGCTTCTTTACGTATTTTATTTATCGACACCTCACTCCATAAACATGTGGTCATGTTTACTGAGTTCAGTTTTGCTTGGGGACAAGCGAGGCCTAAGCTTGGGGGGAGTTGATACATCCATTTTGCATCACTGTTTTATATTTTTATTTTATCTTATTTGTCGATATATTTCATGTTATGATGCATCACTTATGTTATTTTATCTTATTTTGCATGTTTCATAATTTTTGGAGAATAAACACCGGGACCAGAAATCTGATGGAAACAGCACCGTCGAGATACCCTATTTCAGAAGTTCAGAAGAAGATGGGGGACACCGGAGATGTATTAGAAGTTCAGAGGAGGAGGATAGCCAGGAGGAGAGCTAGAGGGGGGACACCAGGGGCCCACACCATGTGGTGGCGCCCCCCCCCCCCCTTGGCCGCGCCGCCAGGTGGTGTGGCCACCCTGGCCCACCTCTGGCCGACCCCTTTCGCGTACTTGACCCCCAGGGAACCCTAAGCCCTAGACTATCGCCGCTGCCTCGGGGCGGAAAACACCAGAAAGAGAAAAGCTCTCCGGCAGGGAGAAATCTGCCGGGGAAATTCCTCCCCGGAGAGGGGAAATCGTAGCCATCGTCACCGTCATCACTCCGGGCTTCATCTAGATCATCATCATCATCATCCTCATCATCAGCACCATCACCGCCACCATTCACCTTCATCCCGCTGTAACAATCAGGAGCCTCTATCGTTATTTTACATTAGATCTCTCTCCCGATGTGGATTAGTTGTTAGTGGTTGATGCTTGTGAGATTTATCGGTGTTAGCACTTTATGAACAGATTGTTATTATCCATTATATCACCTCTGATTATGATCCATATGATGTCTTGTGAGTAGTTCATTTAGTTCTTGAGGACATGGTAGAAGTCATGATGCTAGTAGTGAAGTTATGTTGAAGTAATATCTCGCGGTGCGGTATTTAAGTTGTGGTGCTATTCTTCTAGTGGTGTCATGTGAACGTAGACTACATGATACTTCACCTTTATGGGCCTAGGAGGATTCATTGTGTATTTGGCCACTAATTGTGGGGTTGCCGAAGTGACAGAAACCTAAACACCCGTTAGGAAACCAATGCACGAGGGAGTGTTGGGTCCCGAAGTTTTAAGGCTATGGTTAGATTTATCTTAATTACTTTCTTGTATTTGCGGATGCTTTCGAGGGATATAATCACAAGTATGTATTAGTCCTAGTTGGGCGGTGCATTAGCATAGGTTCACCCACACAACACTTCACGAACCAATGGATATTAATCAACCGTAGTGAAGCGAAAGCACTTGACGAAATTCACATGTGTCCTCGAGAACGTTTGGTAATCATAAGTAGAACAACCACCTTGTCCTTTGCTCTAAAAAGGATTGGGCCACTCGCTAAAATATTATTTACTATACTTTATTTACTCACACTTTATTTGTCTTCTATATCAAAGCCCCCCAAAAACCTGTCTGCTAGTGTTTACAGTGAATCTTCTATCCAACCTGCTTGTCAACACCTTCTACTCCTTGTTGGGTTTGACACTCTTATTTATCAAAAGTACTACGATACACCCGCTATACTTGTGGGTCATCACTACTCAAGTGGTTTTGTTATGAGATCTCCGTAAACACTTTGATCATGGTGTAATGGTGACAGTGTGTGCACCGTGTGGTTTAGCATGATATTTATATCTTGTGTTAGATGACCCTATGAAATTTTGGTGTTTGTCTAGTACCTTCTAGGGCGCTCATAGTGACAGCGTGGGGTTAACTAGACATGGGAATGCGACTTTGAGGAGTGTTGTTCCAGTCCTACGCAATGAATTGGTGTTTGTTATCCGGCCGGAGAGTGGTTTGGAGTAGTGTAGTGAAGAGAGATATTTATGCATTCAATTATGTTATCATTGTCGAGAGTGTCCACTAGTGAAAGTAGGATCCCTAGCCCTTGTTTCTAAGCATTGAGACACCGTTTACAATCAGTTCTCCTACATGTTTACTTGCTGGCATTTTTATTTCAGATTGCTACTATCACTTATAATCATCCATATTACTTGTATTTCACTCTCTCTTTGCTGAACTAGTGCACCTATACAACTGACAATTGTATTAGGTGTGTTGGGGACACAAGAGACTTCTTATATCATAATTGCAGGGTTGCTTGAGAGGGATATCTTTCACCTCTTCCTCCCTGAGTTCGATAAACCTTGGGTGATCCACTTAAGGGAAACTTGCTGCTGTTCTACAAACCACTGCACTTGGAGGCCCAACACTGTCTACAAATATAGAAGTGTGCGTAGACATCAAGATTTTTTCTGGCGCCGTAGTCGGGGAGGTAAGCTAAAAGGTACTCACATCCTCTGTGAGTGCTCGAAGTTATTTCCTTTGGATTCTACAATTATATGTTTTTGTTTCTTGTTTTTATTTTCACTAGTTAGGCTTAATGGAAAACAACAAAAATATGAGAGAGCTTAATCTTTATCTTGAGTTAGGACATGAAGTGTTTGAAGAGAAAATTTAAAAACCTATGGAATTTATTTGCATGCTAGTAGCAATGTTATTAGTATAAATTCTTTGAACACCATTTTTGCTAATGCTATGAAAAATCTAAGCTTGGGGAAGCTAGTTTTTATGAAAATGATATTTCTTAGTCCCCCAAGCAGGGAGGAACAAATTTACTTTGATGATACTTTGCCTCCAATATATGATAATTATTATGATTGTGGTATTCTAGTTCCACCTACTATTGATGATAAATTTTATTGTGATCGTGATATGCTTTCTATATTTGATGTTTACAATGACGAACATGCTATTTTCAGTCCACCTACTATTGTGGAGAAAAATAATTATGATTTGAATATGCCTCCTATATTTGATGATTATGGTGATGAGAATAATAATGATAGCTATTTTGTTAAACTTTCTCCCACTACTATTAATCAGAATGACTATGCTTATGTGGAGAGTATTAATTCTTTTATGCATGTGGCTCGTGATAAGAATGTTATATGTGATAGTTATAGTGTTAATTTCATTCATGATGCTACAAAGAGTTATTATGAGAGAGGGAAACATAGTCTTATGCATCTCAACACTACCAAGTTTCCCCTCTTTATGTTGAAAGTTTTGAACTTTCACTTCTTTTACCTTCCTATGCTAGCCACTTTGTGCTTTATTGACTTCTTCTTATACAAGATTATTTTTCATAGGAAGTGGGTTAGAATTAAATTTGTTTTACATTTGCTTCTTGATGCTCTCTTTTTCTTCAATTCATATTTCTCATGTGAGCATCTTCTCAAATTATCATGACTGGCTAAAAGACTTTAAAGAAAAGCACTTCTTGGGAGATAACCCATGGTTTTATTTTTGCTTTGTTTTTCTGTGTTTTCTTTGAGTCAAGAGGTTGTGTACTTCTGTAGCAACTCCTTTGTATCTTTATTTTCATGTTCTAGTTGAGCCAAGTAAAGTTTCTAGCGAAAGTTGGAGTTGGTTTTGGATTTCTGCGCACGAAACAGATTTCTGTTGTCCATCGTAAAAAATCGTATAAATTACAAAAAGATCAAAATGACCTGAAATTTTTTGTGCTTATTCCTAATCTAATTCCAGTTATTTCAGTTTTTCGATCTGAGCAACTTAAGTTCCCCGAAAAAATTCGTATTTACAGACTATTCTGGTTTTGGCAGATTCTGCCATTTTTCTTACATTTGCTCTTTTATGATGTCAAGTGGATTTCTTTTCTTCACGAAACATCAGTGGATGTAGCTAATGTTTAAAAGTACCAATAGCACTTGTTCCCATGCAGAACCAATGATTTTTTTTGTTGCACTAACCCTCTATTGCGAATTACTCTTTAAGTGTGGTGTGAAGGAAGTTTTTAAGGGTCAAGAGAAGAGGGTGATATAATGTGATCAAGAAGAGTGCAAAGTCAAATCTTGGGGATGCCCCCATGGTTCATCCTAGAAAAATATAAGAATACTCAAGCGTCTAAGATTGGAGATGCCCAAGGCATCCCCTTCTTCATCAACAATTTATCAGGTCACTTCTAGTGAAACTATATTTTTATTCAGTCACATCATATGAAGTTTACTTGGAGTGTCTGTTTGTTTTTATTTTGTTTTCTTTTCTGAAATAATATAGATGGAACTTAGCATTATTTGTGTGGGAGATATACACGCTCTGCTTTTTTGTTTGAATACTTGCTATGCTTGTATTCTTAGTTTTTCTTCTAGCTGCTGCAAAATTCTTGTTTAGCTCCTGTTTTTCTTGCATTTTTTATTCAGAGCTGTTAGTTTTAGTGGAGTTGTGTTAGTACTCTCCTGTTTCATTGCTTTATCTCTTGGAGAGTTTTTGTTGTTTGGTGTTTGGTAGAAAATGCTACGTGTGGTAGATGGTGTAACGAAAAAGCTTGCATATTCTTGTAGATCACTAAACTGTTTCACTTGATTATTTGCTGTTGTTTTGAGATATTAATATGCTTAATGGTAAACTTTCTTGTCTAGTAGAGTAAAGACAATTAATGTTTGGTCTATAAGCTTGAAACTGTGCCACACTCAAATAACCAGTTGATAGGATAATGGTATATGACTTCCTTTGCTGATAGCAATCGTAATGGCTTTTTGTTATGCGCTACGGTCGGGGTAGCTAACAGTGACTTGTCACTGCCATGGACCCTCTTGGAGTGATTTTCATTATGCCTTGTGATATCATGATTTTATTTGGAATCTTTTAACTTGTGAGTTCTATGTTGCGGTTTTCTGGCACTTCCACCACCCATATTTGCTAGCCTCTTCGGTATTGTGCATTGCTCATTCTTACATAGAGAGTTGGTGCAAACTTTGCCAGTGCATCCAAACCTCGTGGGAGAACATTGTTCTTCTACGCATAAGCCAAAAATTATCTTCCTCAAAACAGCCACCATACCTACCTACCATGGCATTTCCATAGCCATTACGAGATATATTGCCATATAACATCCATCATCATTATGTTGTCATGCATTGTTATTTTGCATACTGCTACACTGGCAGGATCAGTTAGTTTTATTCATCGGAGATATTTCAGTTTGAGTTATGAGTACTAAAAGTGTGTTGATTGATTGTAAAATAGAGTGTTGCCCCTACGAGTGATGTTATATATCGGAAAAAAAGAGAGAAAAGCCCAAAAGAGAAAAAAGAGAGGCAAAAGAGATAAAAATAAAGAGAGAGGGGGCAGCACTACTATCATTTATTCCACACTTATGCTTTGTTTAGCATCATTACTTCAGTTTGGAGAGAGTTTTCATATTATGACTTGCATAACTATGTGGGGAACTTACATTATAGAACTTCGCTTGTATATTCCAATGATGAGCCTCCTCAAAAGAGCTCTAGGTCTTCGTGAGCAAGCAGGTTGGATCCACCCCCACTAGTTCCATTGGAGAGCTTTCATACACTTATATCTCTATGTGCATCTGTTGTGTGGCAATCACCACTCCTTGCATAACTTCGATTATAAGACTTCCTCTTGTCTAACGATCACTTTTAGTTGTGTGAGACTTTCTTCCATTGACCATCCAAACCTCCCATAATGTTTTTTTAGCCACAACATCCTGGTGCCAAGGAACCAATACAGAACGCTTGCTTGTTTTGAGTGCACAATTATTTGACTGATTTTCCTATGTGCATATTGTTGTCACTTGATTTGATCCTAACATGAGTTGTTGTGAGAGTTTGATGCTTTAGATGATTATATTGTTGTTCTTGAAGCTTAAATCATCTCTAATATACTTTGCACAGTGGATTGTCTTTTAGTATTGATTCATTGAAAAGTTTTACTCTGTTATTCCTAATGGTTTATACATTATTATTTGATATCAACTATAAATCACAACCTTTATTCATTTGATCCTAGTTTACATGCTTTACATTACTATGATGATCAAGTTTATGTTGGTAGCATGTCACCTCAGAAATTATTTGTTTTGTCGTTTACCTACTCGAGGACGAGTAGGAACTAAGCTTGGGGATGTTGATATGTCATAAACGTATCCTTAATTTCTGATGTTCCATGTTGTTTTCATGCCATATGCTACATGTTTTCCTTACACTTTCTGTCATTTTTATCGATTTCACGGGACTAATCTATTGAAAAGATGCCACAGAGCCAGTTATGTTTTCTGTTGTTTTTGGTTTCAGAAAAGTTGCTCTAGAAATATTCTCAGAATCGGACGAAACGAAATCCCAAAGTCTTAGAAAGTCGTCACGTACACGGAGTCCGGAGGAGACCCGGAGGGGGCAGGGGATCAACCACACCATATGGGCGCGCGGGCTCCCCCGGGCCACGCCAGCTGGTGGTGTGGGCCCCTCGGGCGCCCATCGCCATCGCCCTTTCACCTATATAATCCTCCTGATACATAAACCCTAAATCAATAGGCCTCCTTCACTGAAAAGTTCCGTAGCTCCGCCGCCGCCGACAAGTTTCGGGGGACAGAAATCTCTGTTCCGGCACCGCCATCTACATCGTCATTGTTGTCTCCTGTGATGAGGAGGGAGTAGTTCTCCCGCGGGGCTGAGGGCTCTACCGGTAGCTATGTGTTTCATATCTCTCTCCCATGTGTGATATTTATGTGATCATGAGCTTTGTAATCTAGTTGAATAATTAGATGTTACTCTTCATCAATCATGCTACTCAAGTGGTTTTGTTATGAGATCTTCATAGACACTTTGATCACGGTGTAAAGGTGACAGTGTATGCACCGTGTGGTTTAGCATGATATTTATATTTTGTGTTGGATGACACTATGAAATTGTGGTGTTTGTTTGGAAGCATCTAGGTCTCATGGTGATAGCGTGGAGATTACCTAGATGGAGAAATGTGAACTCTAAGGAGTGCTCTTATAGCCCTACGCAATGATTGGTGTTTGTTATCCGACCGGAGAGTGGTTCAGAGTAGCATAATGAAAATATGATATTTATGCATTCAATTATGTTATTATTGTTGAGAGTGTCCACTAGTGAAAGTATGATACCTAGGCCTTGTTTCTAAGCATTGAAACACCGTTTACAATCAGTTCTGCTACATGTTTTCTTGCTGTCATTTTTATTTCAGATTGCTACTATCACTTATAATCATCCATATTATTTGTATTTCACTATCTCTTCGCCGAACTAGTGCACCTATACAACTGAGAATTGTATTAGGTGTGTTGGGGACACAAGAGACTTCTTGTATCGTAATTGCAGGGTTGCTTGAGAGGGATATCTTTGACCTCTACCTCCCTGATTTCGATAAACCTTGGGTGATCCACTTAAGGGAAACTTGCTGCTGTTCTACAAACCTCTGCACTTGGAGGCCCAACACTGTCTACACGAATAGAAGCGTGCGTAGACATCAACACACTGTTCACAAACGACGGAATTCCCGTCGATTTTTCGGGAAAAAGGAATATCTTTATAGTAAAAGAATGGCATATTCCAGTACTTGAGGGATTCTGACTTAGGGACCTTGGGGAACCACTCCCCTCACGTCCAGCGAAGGTTCAAATTAATGGTGGCACAAATGGCTATACCATTATCATCGGAAGGCTGCCGCCTAATGTAAAATCAATACTTGAAGAAGTCTAACCTAGGATCTATACCTAAGTATCCTTCGAATAAGTCTTGGAAGGCAAAACGTAAAGGATGCTATTGGGGATCAAGTTGTGAGGCCGGACGCCGTAGTAACCTAATACTTCTAAGAAGAAGGCAGAAGGCGGAAACCTTAAACCACGTTGGACGTGGGAGAGTAACACGACGCGTTCACATTCCTGAGGTTGGGCTTGTTGTTGACTTTTGCGCTTTGCCAAATGCCAGAAGGAAGGAATCCCTTCTCCTCCAGCCACATCATCTCCGCCTCCGAGACGGTGCTCGGGATCCAGCTGCTAGTGGATTCCTCCTCCATCGTCAACCCGTCCGTGTCTGCCTCGGTCTAAGAGGCAGCAGTCCAGTCATCATCTTCGATGACCAGCACATCATTAGCCGTGGATGTTGGGGACATGAGTAACACGGCATCGGGCGCGCTAATGGTTGTTACCATCGGGGAAAGCTCCCTCGTTGGAGTGGGCTTCCCCACAGCCTCCGCCGCTAACATGGCTTCCCTTGTTGCCATCGCCGGGGTGTTTTCCCTGGCCATTGGAAGCAACAATAGATGGATCTGGATTCCTCCGTTGGTTTGAGGACCTCAGCGTTAGCTCTCTCCGCCTGGCCGTTGCTACGTGGGTGGGACATGGAGGCTTAGCAGATCTTCGTGCCATGGTTGGCGCAGTAGGACTTAAAGAGGCCGCTGGTGAACTGCGCACCGTTATCGGTGATGATACGGTTGGGGACACCAAAGAGGCACACCAACCCCTTGATGAACTTCATTGATGACCTTGCCAGGATATCCCAAACTAGTTCCACCTCCGCCCACTTGGTGAATTTTTCGATGGCGACGTAGAGGTAGCGATAGGCCCTGAGCGCTCGTGGGAATGGTCCTAGGATGTCCAGTCCCCAGACCGCGAACGAACACGAGAGAGGGATGGTCTCCAATCCTTGCACGGGCTGGTGTGCTTGCTTGGCATGGAACTGGCACGCTTCGCGGGTCTTGATGAGCTCGGTGGCGTCCTTGAGGACGGTGCGCTAGTAGAAGCCACGGTGGAAGGCCTTGCCGACCAGCGTGCGCGATGAAGAGTGGTGGTCGCAGTCTCCTTGATGTATGGCCTTGAGGAGGTCCATGCCGTCATCTGGGGGACGCAAAGCGGCACCACCCCGTTGGGGCACCTCCGATACAACTTGTGTTCGATGATGCAGTACATCTTAGCTTGGCGAGAGACGTGATCTACCTCTGCTTCGTCTTCGGGGAGGTCTCCTTTCTGGATGTAGTCGATGAGGCTCTTGTTCCAGCATGCTTCCTCATGAGTGCATGCCAGCACGAGGCGGCATCCTAATGGAATGCCGCATTCTGGTGCGCCTTGGGTGGGGGCTGGTGGGAGTTCCTCCTCGAGGTGCTGGTGGCCCAGGGTCTCGCCGTCCTTGACGGGTGGTATGATGGATAGCTTCTCGAGCCTGTCTTCAAACACGCATGGGGCTTGTGCCCAGTTCTTTGATGCTCTCTTGGCGACGTCGTCTGCTTCTTTGTTATCCGCACGAGGGATGTGTTGCAACTCCATGCCGAGGAAACACTTCTTGAAATTTTGGACCTCTTTGAGGTACAGGGCCATGTGCGGGTCCTTGGCCGTGTAGATCTTGTTGGAGAAGTTCATTAGGAGCTGCGAGTCTCCCTTGATGATGAGGCGCTTGATGCCAAGAGTTATGGCAGCCCTGATGCCGACGAGGAGGCCCTCGTATTCAGTGATGCTGTTGGAGACCTTCGCCATGTGGCCGAAGCGGAGCTGGACGGCGTAGTAGAGCTTGTCGCATGTCGGTGACCTGAGTACGACGCCAACCCCCGAGCCTTTGGAGGAGAAGGCGCCGTCGAAGTGCATGGTCCACATCCTGGGCCAGCTTTCCTGGTACTGCGATTTTTTCCTCGTACTCTTCTAGCGGTGGGTTGGTCCACTCTGCGTTGAACTTCGCCAGAGCGCCTCCTTTAATTGCCTTGGTGGTGAGGAACTGAAGCTCGAAGTTATGGAGCTCCACCGGCCATCCCACAACACGCCCCATGGCGTTTGAGTTGCACAAGATTTTCTCTAGAGGGAAGGCGGATACCACCGTGATAGGGTGTCCCTCGAAGTAGTGGTGGAGCTTCCTAGAGGCCACAAGGAGCGCGTACAGGAGCTTCTGCTGCACGAGGTACCTCTCGCAGGCATCTCAAAGCACAGTGCTACTAAAGTAGACAGGGTGTTCGACGGTAGTGCTCATAGAGACGCTGGCACTGAGTTCTCTAGACGCATTGGGGCTCTCTTGAGGCTTGAGGGGTCCTCCTTGTAACATCCCTGATTTTTGGAAAGTCCAAAAATCACTAAAATTTGAAACTTTTTGTTTTCATGTTTAGTAAGTCACCAAAAACCAAATGAGATGCAAGAAACAAAATAAAACAATACACATTTCAATGATATTGAAATTAAGAATCCAGTAGGCCTCTATTTTCCTAAACCCTAAAAGCCCATTCAAAATTTTCCATTATTCAAAGAAATTGTTTTCTCTTAGAAATCCTTATTTTATAACATGTTTTCAAATCAAATATTACTTTGAATAATGTTTTATAGACTTGGAAACCATAGAATTATTACCTCTAACAGTTCCTATGCCTCAAAATTATTTTATGAGAATAACAACTATTTTTATTGATATTCAAATGTCATTCCAAATTTTAAACATAAAGTGGTATTCATAAAATGTTTTGACTTGAAAATAACATAAAATAGATCTTGAAAACAATATTAAAGCTTGAGGAGTTTTCTAAATTTTATTTAAGCCACTTTTATATTTATTTAATTTTCTATTTTGAAAATGGATTTAAGTTGCTTTTAGTAAATCACTGAAATGTTAAGTTTATAAAAATATGAAAGTGAGGTTAAATGAATTTCAAAAATAGTATTTGATATGTTTATTGTCTCTGAAATTTTATTTAATCAAAACCTCATTTTATTATTTTTCTAATTTAAAAATATACATTAAGTACTATTAGTAATTATTTATATTTTCAAAATTATAAAAAGTGAAATGTGTTCAAAAGTTTATAAAAATGTTCTAAACAGAAACATATAAATTTTACAAGATTTTAGAAATTATTTTGAGGTCTTTTGGATTAATAAAACAAAAGATATTAAAAACAGAAATAAAAGAAAAGAAAAAGGCTGGATGACGTCATGATGACGTCATCATCATCAAGCTCAGGCCGTTACCTCTCTCTTCCGTTTCTTCCCGAAAATGAATCCGGTGATTACTCGCGTTTAAGTGCGCATTTTATTCCCTCCTTGCCCTCCCCTTAAAACTCGGCCACCACTCGTCATTTCCCCTCTCACTCCCCTCTGGATCGAGCCCCCAGGCCCTCGAAATTTGTCGCCGGACTTGCTTCGGGCCGCCGCCGTTCGTCATCGCTTCCGGCCACAGCAGCAGGTCCCCGCCGCCCATTTCAGGCCCCTCCTCTTCCCCTCAACTCCCTGCACCTCCTCATGCCCTTTTTTCGGTTTTTCCCGCAGCGGAACCACGTCCCCGACGAGCACCGGAGTTCTCTGCCTCGGGACATTGCCGCGCCACCACTCGAGGCCACCACCGTGCACACCGTGGGCACCATCGGCTTCACCGCGTCGAAGCGAAGCTCATCGTGGTCTTCATCGAGCGCTGAGGTCACCGGATCGCCGTCTCCGTCGACTCCCTGCGCCTCCGGCCACCGCGGGGCCATTTCCGGTGACCAACTCCGGCGGAGGTAACCTCAACCTCCCCTCACCGTTGGATCTGTTTTTAACGCGCTAGATTAGATCCACCCCGGGGTATGCCACCGTTGGATCTGGATCTAACGCCCCAGATCCAACCACTTATCCACGTCATCGGCCCAGTCAGCGTGCACAGTCAGCAGCAACACCCAATCGGATCCAGCCACGTGGCCAGCCCTTTTAATTCGAATATTTCTCCCGGTAGATTTTTGGCAGTTTTGCAGAAAAGCCCCTGCAACTTCAAATCATCATATCTTTTCAACCACTTAGCCAAATTTAGCAATCTTGGACTTTTTGAAAAGCCCCTGACATCTAAAAACTTTTGGCACTGGCCAAATTCAAATTTGAAAAACTTAAATTTGTTCAAATTCAAATATGCTTGTTTGATGAATTTTGGCATAATTCAAATTCTACAAATCCAAAAATTGCAAATAAAATATATTTGGAAACCTTAGAATGTGTACTTTAATATCCTCTGACCCAAAATAATATTTGAACAAATTAAAATTGAATTTAGAATTAAGTTGTCTATTTGAGTATTTTTGACATAGATTAATTTCTATAAATATTTTCAATATAGTCCCTTTTGCAAAATTGCTCCATTTGATAACCTTGAACCAGAAACAAAACTTGCCCAACCATTTTGGACATCCTTGGAACATGGCCATGTGTTTTGACCAAAAACCCAACCTAGTGATTCATCCATCTTTACCATGTCTTAGAAATTGTTTCCAACTGTTATTCCTTGATGTTATGTCTATTTGGAGCCAAGCCAAGTCCTTAGAATGTGTCAATCACATATAGTACCAAGTAGTGAAATTTAGTTTTCTATCTAATTCTCCACTCCCCTTTCATGCTTCAAGAAATCATCAAGCTAACAAATTGGAGATCAAGACTCAAGCACAAGAAGAAAACTTCATCTCCAACTTAGTGGCAACATGAAGAGCTACAAAGAAGATCATTGAAGAATTTGAAGTAAGGGAATTGTGCTTCACAACAAATAGAAGAAACTCAATGAAGTACAAATGTATGAAGAAATGAAGAAGAAGACATAGTCCTCTCTATTTCTATCCTTCTTCTATTTTCCTTCAAATTGACTTAGTGGTATTTGTGCCCATCCCATACCCAAACCAATTAGTGAAGTAAAACACATGAAGAATCTATCAAGACCAAGAGAAGAATCCATCCAAGGAAAAAAGAGACTACAATAGAAGCACGGAGATTATCTTCAAGAAAACAAGCATGAGAAGACTTGGAGAAATCCATACAAGTTGAAGAATAACAAGTTATTTTTGTCCAACCATTGACCCAAATGGAAAACCCAAGACTTAGTAATATTTCCCCTTTGATCAGGAAGTTAGTAGGCCTACCCTAACCACAATGGAATATACTAACATAGTCACTCAAATATTTTTGAAGGTGAATATGACCAAGTGTTTGCATGTATTACTTTAGCTGAAGAAGTAATATGTTTATTCTTAGTGAACTCTTGGAACTTCCTCGACAAGTATGGTTATAATAAAGTTAGATCACGTCAAGCTCAACCTAGTCCTTCCCAAGTAAACCATTGGAATTTCCTTAACAAGAATGAGACCACTAGAGAATGAATCTTTCAACTCAAACCTAGACCTTGTCCTAACCAACTTGGTTAAGCCCCTTTTGATATGTTAGTTGCTATGTATGTTTTCTACACTTGTATGTTTGTTTGTTAGGATGCTTGTTTATTTGGTTTTGTGTTGTCAATGAATAGATTGTACGGAGAGCAACGATCTTTTGTGAAGAGAGTGTGATATCTTTACCAACTTCAACAAGGCAAGTAACACATCATCAACTACCCATTATTTTCTATATGCATTAGTTGATTTTTGAGTAGTATGCATTGATAGGAAATTTTTACTAAGTTATATTATGCTATGCTATTATCCTAGTAGTCTGTAGCCATCTCTTTTATCCTTGTTATTTATAGCCTTAGAACTTGATAGATGCTATGCAATGAGACAAATGATTTTTAGTTGATGTTGTGAAAAAATTCTAAGTAACAACTTCAATGAACCACCTGGGTGGATTTGGTTGTTTGGCTGATGAGAGTTGAGTGTCTCCCCGAGGGGTGTTCACTTGAGGAATGCCACCCAGGAACAAAGTGATTATGATGTTCCCCAAGTTTAGATTGCTTCCAGTGCAGCCTTTAGTCATATGGGCTCTGTCTTGATCAACTAAGTTGTGAGGGTTCAGCCCGGGCTTGACAAGAAGATGTAGCATAATTATAGGTGGAACGGGTCTTGCCATTGGGTTGGATTCTTGCTTCTGAAAGATCTCGTCTCGATTCTTCTTCTTTCCTTAATGCACTAAGGGTGTATACGATGTTTGGGTTGAGTTGGGTCTGAAGGTGAAAGTGCACAAGCTCTGCAGAGTCAACAAACTAAGATCTTAGCCGTGTCCCCGGTTATGGACAACTATGAGCATCTGGACAAGGATGGACGGAAGAATCACATCACCATTTTCAATAAGTAAAATTTGACCAAGTGAACAGTATTTGTGGTGCTTGGATCTTAATCCAATGTTGCCACCCTTTGAAAAGAAAAGTTTGTTTTACAAAAGTGATAGGAGAAAACTGGCTTTATGCAAACTTAGCCAAAACTCCACTTAGCCAAATGAGCATGTAGTATTAGTCTTGCCAATTATATCCACCATAGTGTTACTTGTCAATACATTAAATTGTATTGACTCCCTTGTGGCTGCATATTCCATATTGCAGATATTTCTGAAGACGGGTGAGGATTTCGTTTAGGATCTCGAGACTATCGCCAACATGTTTTGCCTGTGGCACATGAAGAAGATGGGCTCAATGTTATTCATGTTTTCCGCTGTATATCTTTGTTTACTGCTAGTCTTCTAAGACTATGCAAGTTGTAATACTATTTTGTAAATACTGGATCTTGCGATGTAATAGAATTTGGTGCATTTGCATGGTATTTCATTTTGTACTGTGGTGCTAGCAGTTGATCCAGGGACTAGCACACTAGCACATGTATTTCACTTTTGCTAAAAAGTGGGATGCTACAAAATGGTATCAGAGCATTGTGTTGCCTGTAGGATTCGAGACCCTAGGTTTGGATTAGAATAGGAAAATCCATAGGAATAAAATTTTACTATCTTACAACTACTCCTCAAAGAAATCTTTTATAACTTCATTTCTCCTCGTACTCCTTCCCATGATACATTTCTAATGACTACTCTTATCTGTAGATGGCCAGCATCATTCAATCACTCAAGAAAGGACCAATGATGACCATGACCCTGGAGTGTGACACTGAGTTCCCAAGAGCACTGAAGGATCTCATGATTATCATGGGATTTGAAGGACCAGCAGTCTATTGGGGTTTTCCCTACATAGATGAGGAGGATGGTTTTGAATATTGGTGGGTGCAGATTCATCTGTACAGAAACAAAGAGTACGACCACAAGATGGGAGGAGATTGCATGTTCACCAACAGGATAATGCATTTTTCATTCCTCGATTCAGCAAGAAGTGCTGCATGGAGTGCTATTAAAGAACTTACAGAGAGACTCAAGTGGAGACTTCACAACACTAAGAAGGGTCTCAAGGAAGCCGAAGAAGAGATCAACACTCTTGAAAAAGAGATTTCAATGTACAAGAACGCGGAGATCATCGTGAAGACTGAGTATTGAAGACCTCTCATGAGGAATAAAGCAAGAAATGTTGTTACCCTGCCTTGAATAGTAGACCACCATGAGATGTAATAAAGTTGTGAGACACGAAACACGATTAGAGTATTGATCATACTAATGAGTGTGGTATGACAATACTAGATGTTTTTGAAAAGTTTGTTGTTTGATGGGATGAATGAGTTGACATATGTTTTTTATGTGTTGTTTGCAAGATGAGTTTCCTTGATCTGTTGTGTTTGAGTAGGAACCCCCCTTGCCTAATCTTTCTAATCTCTACTCATCTTTCTTAAAACCCCAAAACAGATGTCTAGCCAGAATGTCAACAACCCCGTGAAGTCAATAGCAATGAAGATGCTACTAGAAGCTCAGACTCAGCTGATACAACTGATGACCCAGAATCAAGCCAGCAACCCCAATATGGAGTTAGCACCAGGAATGCAACAAGTGTTAGATACCCAATCCCAAATAGTGTACATGATGTCCCAAAGCATGGCCAATAGTGGAAACAATCAACCCTTGGTAGCTAGAGATAACCAGGAGACAGAAGAAGAAATGTTTTCAACAACCAAAGCCTGCAAATCTTGTGGAGAGATAGGACACTATTCCAAAGATTGTCCTGATGAGTGGCCCCATGGTGATGCAAACAACTCAACTGAAGGATACTTCACTCAAGTTACTTGTTTACTGTGTGAAGGAACAACACATGTTCCAACACAATGTCCACTTTACCCCATGGTACAACAAGTTGGACAACAAGCCAAAATGAAAATGCTTAGTGCAATCCAAGAGAACTTAGGAAAACCAGATGTGAAGGGAAAACGCAAGCTGGATACTATTCAGATGGACCATGTCAAGATGGATACTGGAGCCAAGACTACACCACATCCATATTCATCCAAACACTCCACCAAAAATTGCTATTCTTGTGAAGAAGATGGACATTTATCTAGAAATTGGCCCAACAAGAAACCCAGACCTTCAACCAACATAGTTGAGTATACTGGGCAGCAGTATGAAGATATGATGGCCAATTTAACTCCACCAAGGAAGAAGAAGAAACTTCAGAAGAACCCCAATCCTGTCTATAGAGACATCAGCCAAGTGACTTGCTTCAAATGTAGAGATAAAGGACACTATGCAAATGGATGCCCTCAAAGGGAGAAGGAAGGAAACATGACTTTCTGAAAGAAGGAATCTTAGGCAAAGTTCATGTTGAAAATAAATTTATTTTCCCTAGAAATTCTTCCAGTGTAATAAACCACAATGAATGTCTGAAAAATGTGTTCCCGTTATAATGAGATGATGTTGTGAAATCCTCTCAACTTGGTCTTTTGATTGACCCAAAGAGTGACCCCTCAGTGTCAAAGGTAGTCCAACATACCTATGTTGGTCTACACCTCTACCAGAAAGGAAAGATGTACTCAAGCTAATCTAGAATCAATCTACACCCTAATCTAATGAAAATAGACTAACCACCAAAGCTTCTTTTAAGGGTGGTAGCCCACCCAGTTGTTTTGGAATCCAGTTACCCAAATCTTTCTTTCTAACCTTCCCAAATCTCGGGACGAGATTTCTTTTAAGGCTGGTAGTCTGTAACATCCCTGATTTTTGGAAAGTCCAAAAATCACTAAAATTTGAAACTTCTTGTTTTCATGTTTAGTAAGTCACCAAAAACCAAATGAGATGCAAGAAACAAAAGAAAACAATACACATTTCAATGATATTGAAATTAAGAATCCAGTAGGCCTCTATTTTCCTAAACCCTAAAAGCCCATTCAAATTTTTTCATTATTCAAAGAAATTGTTTTCTCTTAGAAATCCTTATTTTATAACATGTTTTCAAATCAAATATTACTTTGAATAATGTTTTATAGACTTGGAAACCATAGAATTATTACCTCTAACAGTTCCTATGCCTCAAAATTATTTTATAAGAATAACAACTATTTTTATTGATATCCAAATGGCATACCAAGTTTTAAACATAAAGTGCTATTCATAAAATGTTTGCATTTGAAAATAACATAAAATAGATCTTGAAAACAATATTCAAGCTTGAGAGTTTTCTAAATTTTATTTAAGCCACTTTTATATTTATTTAATTTTCTATTTTGAAAATGGATTTAAGTTGCTATTAGTAAATCACTGAAATGTTAAGTTTATAAAAATATGAAAGTGAGGTAAAATGAATTTCAAAAATAGTATTTGATATGTTTATTGTCTCTGAAATTTTATTTAATCAAAACCTCATTTTATTAATTTTCTAATATAAAAATATACATTAAGTACTATTAGTAATTATTTATATTTTCAAAAATATAAAAAGTGAAATGTGTTCAAAAGTTTATAAAAATGTTCTAAACAGAAAGATATAAATTTTACAAGATTTTAGAAATTATTTTGAGGTCTTTTGGATTAATAAAACAAAAGATATTAAAAACAGAAATAAAAGAAAAGAAAAGGCTGGATGACGTCATGATGACGTCATCATCATCAAGCTCAGGCCGTTACCTCTCTCTTCCGTTTCTTCCCGAAAATGAATCCGGTGATTACTCGCGTTTAAGTGCGCATTTGATTCCCTCCTTGCCCTCCCCTTAAAGCTCGGCCACCACTCGTCATTTCCCCTCTCACTCCCCTCTGGATCGAGCCCCCAGGCCCTCGAAATTTGTCGCCGGACTTGCTTCGGGCCGCCGCCGTTCGTCATCGCTTCCGGCCATAGCAGCAGGTCCCCGCCGCCCATTTCACGCCCCTCCTCTTCCCCTCAACTCCCTTCACCTCCTCATGCCCTTTTTTCGGTTTTTCCCGCAGCGGAACCATGTCCCCGACGAGCACCTGAGTTGCTCCGCCTCGGGACATCGCCGCGCCACCACTCGAGGCCGCCACCGTGCACACCGTGGGCACCATCGGCTTCACCGCGTCGAGGCGAAGCTCATCGTGGTCTTCATCGAACGCGGAGGTCACCGGATCGCCGTCTCCGTCGACTCCCTGCGCCTCCGGCCACCGCGGGGCCATTTCCGGTGACCAACTCCGGCGGAGGTAACCTCAACCTCCCCTCACCGTTGGATCTGTTTTTAACGCGCTAGATTAGATCCACCCCGAAGGGGTATGCCACTGTTGGATCTGGATCTAACGCCCCAGATCCAACCACTTATCCACGTCATCAGCCTAGTCAGCGTGCACAGTCAGCAGCAACACCCAATCGGATCCAGCCACGTGGCCAGCCCTTTTAATTCGAATATTTCTCCCGGTAGATTTTTGGCAGTTTTGCAGAAAAGCCCCTGCAACTTCAAATCATCATATCTTTTCAACCACTTAGCCAAATTTAGCAATCTTGGACTTTTTGAAAAGCCCCTGGCATCTAGAAACTTTTGGCACTGGCCAAATTCAAATTTGACTAACTTAAATTTGTTCAAATTCAAATATGCTTGTTTGATGAATTTTGGCATATTTCAAATTCTACAAATCCAAAAATTGCAAATAAAATATATTTCGAAACCATAGAGTGTGTACTTTCATATCCTCTGTCCCAAAATAATATTTGAACAAATTAAAATTGAATTTAGAATTAAGTTGTCTATTTGAGTATTTTTTTTACTTAGATTAATTTCTATAAATATTTTCAATATAGTCCCTTTTGCAAAATTGCTCCATTTGATAACCTTGAACCAGAAACAAAACTTGCCCAACCATTTTGGACATCCTTGGAACATGGCCATGTGTTTTGACCAAAAACCCAACCTAGTGATTCATCCATCTTTACCATGTCTTAGAAATTGTTTTCAACTGTTATTCCTTGATGTTATGTCTATTTGGAGCCAAGCCAAGTCCTTAGAATGTGTCAATCACATATAGTACCAAGTAGTGAAATTTAGTTTTCTATGTACTTCTCCACTCCCCTTTCATGCTTCAAGAAATCATCAAGCTAACAAATTGGAGATCAAGACTCAAGCACAAGAAGAAAACTTCATCTCCAACTTAGTGGCAACATGAAGAGCTACAAAGAAGATCATTGAAGAATTTGAAGTAAGGGAATTGTGCTTCACAACAAATAGAAGAAACTCAATGAAGTACAAATGTATGAAGAAATGAAGAAGAAGACATATTCCTCTCTATTTCTATCCTTCTTCTATTTTCCTTCAAATTGACTTAGTGGTATTTGTGCCCATCCCATACCCAAACCAATTAGTGAAGTAAAACACATGAAGAATCTATCAAGACCAAGAGAAGAATCCATCCAAGGAAAAAAGAGAATACAATAGAAGCATGGAGATGATCTTCAAGAAAACAAGCATGAGAAGACTTGGAGAAATCCATACAAGTTGAAGAATAACAAGTTATTTTTGTCCAACCATTGACCCAAATGGAAAACCCAAGACTTAGTAATATTTCCCCTTTGATCAGGAAGTTAGTAGGCCTACCCTAACCACAATGGAATATACTAACATAGTCACTCAAATATTTTTGAAGGTGAATATGACCAAGTGTTTGCATGTATTACTTTAGCTGAAGAAGTAATATGTTTATTCTTAGTGAACTCTTGGAACTTCCTCGACAAGTATGGTTATAATAAAGTTAGATCACGTCAAGCTCAACCTAGTCCTTCCCAAGTAAACCATTGGAATTTCCTTAACAAGAATGAGACCACTAGAGAATGAATCTTTCAACTCAAACCTAGACCTTGTCCTAACCAACTTGGTTAAGCCCCTTTTGATATGTTAGTTGCTATGTATGTTTTCTACACTTGTATGTTTGTTTGTTAGGATGCTTGTTTATTTGGTTTTGTGTTGTCAATGAATAGATTGTACGGAGAGCAACGATCTTTTGTGAAGAGAGTGTGATATCTTCACCAACTTCAACAAGGCAAGTAACACATCATCAACTACCCACTGTTTTCTATATGCATTAGTTGATTTTTGAGTAGTATGCATTGATAGGAAATTTTTACTAAGTTATATTATGCTATGCTATTATCCTAGTAGTCTGTAGCCATCTCTTTTATCCTTGTTGTTTATAGCCTTAGAACTTGATAGATGTTATGCAATGAGACAAATGATTTTTACTTGATGTTGTGAAAAAATTCTAAGTAACAACTTCAATGAACCACCTGGGAGGATTTGGTTGTTTGGCTGATGAGAGTTGAGTGTCTCCCCGAGGGGTGTTCACTTGAGGAATGCCACCCAGGAACAAAGTGATTATGATGTTCCCCAAGTTTAGATTGCTTCCAGTGCAGCATTTAGTCATATGGGCTATGTCTTGATCAACTAAGTTGTGAGGGTTCAGCCCGGGCTTGACAAGCAGATGTAGCATAATTATAGGTGGAACGGGTCTTGCCATTGGGTTGGATTCTTGCTTCTGAAAGATCTCTTCTCGATTCTTCTCATTTCCTTAATGCACTAAGGGTGTATAGGATGTTTGGGTTGAGTTGGGTCTGAAGGTGAAAGTGCACAAGCTCAGCAGAGTCAACAAACTAAGATCTTAGCCGTGTCCCCGGTTATGGACAACTATGAGCAGCTGGACAAGGATGGACGGAAGAATCACATCACCATTTTCAATAAGTAAAATTTGACCAAGTGAACAGTATTTGTGGTGCTTGGATCTTAATCCAATGTTGCCACCCTTTGAAAAGAAAAGTTTGTTTTACAAAAGTGATAGGAGAAAACTGGCTTTATGCAAACTTAGCCAAAACTCCACTCAGCCAAATGAGCATGTAGTATTAGTCTTGCCAATTATATCCACCATAGTGTTACTTGCCAATACATTAAATTGTATTGACTCTCTTGTGGCTGCATATTCCATATTGCAGATATTTCTGAAGACGAGTGAGGATTTCGCTTAGGATCTCGAGACTATCGCCAACATGTTTTGCATGTGGCACATGAAGAAGATGGGCTCAATGTTATTCATGTTTTCCGCTGTATATCTTTGTTTACTGCTAGTCTTCTAAGACTATGCAAATTGTAATACTATTTTGTAAAGATTGGATCTTGCGATGTAATAGAATTTGATGCATTTGCATGGTATTTCATTTTGTACTTTGGTGCTAGCAGTTGATCCAGGGACTAGCACACTAACACATGTATTTCACTTTTGCTAAAAAGTGGGATGCTACACTCCTTGTGGAGGTCTTGCTGTGTAACCATGTCCTCTTGGAGAGAAGCGGGCGTGGGCTCCTTGTCGGGTAGGGCCGCACTTTTCTTGTCAGCTATCCTTTCTGCGACGAGAGCGGCACTGACTGTTTGAGGAGTGGCCACAAGGTAGAGGCGCAACGGCTCGAGGTCGCAGGGCGACCAGGATGGGCGGGCTTGCCAGGTACCTCTTTATCTCCTCAAATGTAGTTGCTGCCTCGGGGGTCCATTTGAAGGGACCCGTTCACTCCAGGAGCTTAAATAATGGCAGAGCCTTGTCGCCGAACTTGGAGATGAAGCGCCCCAGAGCCGCTACGCATCTTGTGAGACGATGCATGTCCTTGAGCCGCCACGGAGGTTGCATTTCTTCTATGGCTCGCATTTTTTAGGGTTGGCCTCGATGTCGTGGTGAGACACCAGGAAGCCAAGGAGCTTCCCTGCCGTGACTCCGAAGACGCACTTGTCGGGGTTGAGCATGATGTTGACCTTGCGGAAATTCTTGAAAGTCTCTTCGAGGTCATCGATGAGTGTGTGCTCCTCGCGGGTTTTGACGACGATGTCGTCAACATAGGCTTCAACATTTTTCCCTATATGGGCTCCCAAGGCGATGCACATCAGCCTCTGGAAGGTCGCGCCATCATTCTTCAGGCCGAAGGGAATGCATATGTAACAAAACACGCCGCATGGTGTCATGAACGCGGTCTTCTCCTCATCTTCCTTGGCCATCTTGATCTGGTGATACCCTGAGAAGGCGTCCAGGAAGCAGAGAAGGTCGCACCCCGTGGTGCAGTCCACTATTTGGTCGACCCTCAAGAGGGGGTACAGATCCTTGGGGCATGCCTTGTTTAGGTCCGTGAAGTCGACACACAACCATCCCCCGCCGGTGTGCTTGGACACCATGACGGGGTTGGAGATCCATTCGGCGTGAATGATCTCATGAATGATCTTCGCGTCCAGCAGCTTCTCCACCTCGTAGACGATGAATTATTACTTCTCGATACCGTGATGCCGTGCCTTCTGCTTGACGGGGCGCGCGCCTGGGCACACGGCTAAGTGGCGCTCGATCACCTCCCTTGGTACACCAGGCATATCTGATGTTGTTCTTGCGAACTGTTGCTGGCAAAGTTGAATCCTTGCTACGTGTTGTTGGGAACCCCAATAGGAAGATGTGATGAGCACATCGGTAGGAGTTTTCCCCTTAGTTAAGAACCAGGGTTATCAATCCAGTAGGAGAAAGAGAATCTTCGGAAGGTTGATGCCACTGACGGTGGTGCTGGCGCTTCATCGGTGTCAGCAACAATGTGAAACCTGCACACAACACAACCAAAATACTTTGCCCCAACGGCACAGTGAGGTTTGATGGAGGGATGATAACCCGGTAGGCCAACGCCAAGGAGTAACTCGGCCCAAAGGACGCTGCACAAGACCCGGCTTAAGATAAAGGAGTTTCTAGAAGGCCCAAGAACGTAGGCCTCGTAACCCGGATTGTGGGTTCCGATAAGGGAGTTTAGGGTTTGTAAGCAGTGTCCGGGTAGGATTCAGAGTGCGCCTTGGAGAATAGGCCAGGGGGTCCGGATATTATATAAGCCGACCCCTAGGGTTAGACGAGAGAGATCCAAGAGTTCGAGCAATATCGCTAGGTATCGAGTATCCAGTGTAATACGAGAGTTGAGTTAATATATCTAGATCGGAGACTCGGCGACTTGATTGCCGGCTACCAGATCGCATATCATCATGTTTTCCCTTGAGCTAAACCCTCTCCCAAACACCAGAGTCGATTTGCCCCAAGATAAGTTACCCCCGGTAACGTCTGCCGTGATTATCCCACGACAGTTGGCGCCCACCGTGGGGCCTACGTCCAAGGGTGTTTACATCACGGGAGAAGCTCGGAAGAACATGGAGAACCTTGTCATCGGCGAAATCTACACCGACCTCGAAGGAGAGAAGATGGTGGAAGATTCCGGCTGGGGGCCAGAGTCGGATCTGCTCGAATCCGGATCTGTCATGACAATCGGCCAGATCAACGTCTTCATCGGCATGGTACGTACGTCCGGTTCAATCCCTGACGATTTCGGATTTGATTCTGTGTTAGGGGAAGCTACCCACGTTCAGTCGGATGGAGAAGAATCGGTCGGGACGGTAGATCCGACAGAAGAGCCCCCCACGAAGAGGGAACAGCCGGAGGAGCCGGCATGGACCCCGCGTGGCCGGGTCATGAGAGAAGATGATACCGAGTCCATACTGCATCTGCTGGAGAACCGGTACGAGGAAAATAGCAGCGAAGAGGAAGAGTACAAATCTGCGCCGAGTATTACGCGCCAGGTTGCGGTTTACACGGCCCCAGCGATCAATCTTAATCAGGGGAACGTGACCGCAGCCACAGTCGGAACAGCACCAACATTGGCCCAGCAGCAAGGTCCGGTTGACGGAAACCCGGTTCTCACCCGAGTTGACGGAGAATCGGCATCGGTTACCAGCCACGCGGCGGACAGCGAGTTGTAGGCAAACATGTTCGGATATCTGGCAAACCGGACGCCAGGGGCGGGTCCTTCAAACCCGCAACACCCGGCCCTATTCAACAACAACTTGATTCTGGATCCAACCGTGTTAGCTACAGTTATTACTCCGGAAAACGCGGCGGAACGTGTCAGGGATCTGGACGTAGCCCGCCGTGCATTGGAGCAACAGAGAAGGCAAGTAGAAGCAGAAAGGCAGGGAATGGCCACCCGCCAACGCGAGCTGGATGCATTGGAAACCCGGCTCCGAGAAGAGACAACCAGGGTGCGTCAAAGGCATCAAACCATGTTACCAGCAACGGGTGGAGTTATAAACCCGACCAACCTATTTATCACACCTCAGGATCAACCAATTCCGGCAGCAAACCAAGGAACCGTACAGCAACCTGCAACTGGAGGAGCA
Source organism: Alopecurus myosuroides (assembly GCA_028641055.1). NCBI lineage: Eukaryota > Viridiplantae > Streptophyta > Magnoliopsida > Poales > Poaceae > Alopecurus > Alopecurus myosuroides. The sequence continues at coordinate 262,832,509 of CM054060.1, forward strand.
CAGCCGGCAAACATACAAGCCGGGTTACCCACATTGCAGACTGGAGCCACTGCCGGCAATACATTACCACCACCACCACCATCACGATTTCGCACACCAGCAGGTCATTACAACAACCCCATGGATAATGTGTACGCAGCAACGCTCGCATTGAATCAAATCCCCGTAAGAGAGTCACCCCACGCAGAGGAGACCCGGCGGGCGATAGATCTATTGCGCACTGCGGTAGCGCAGCAAGTTAGTTACCCGGATCACAGAAGTGGAATGCATGGGACACCATATATCAGCCAGCAACGAGGCAATACTGGCAATATCCAGACAAGTTCAGCGCGGCGGAGGGAAGAGCAGCAGCAAATGCCGCCTCCTCCCCGCGTTCAGGCAGTACCAGCAGCATCAGCAGCCCAAGCTATCGTGGATAGTTCCAGAGCCAGGAGGGCCGCGGCCGGGTCTGTGGTGCATGGACCGCCGGCCGTACCGCGTCCAGCCGCACCTCCCGCAGGATCGCATGTTTCCCGGGTGAGGCCAGTTCCGACTAATCTCGCCGGGCCTAAGTGTCTGTCGGCTAACATCAGGGTTGAGCCTTACCCGGATAAATTCAAAGAACCGGGTAAAGTTGTGAATTATGAGCCGACTATGGATCCAGAAACATGGTTGAGCAGTTATGAGATGGCTATGTCGATTCGCAATGCATCATAAAATCTTCAAGCCAAGTTCATGTACTTGATGATGTCAGAAGGAGCAGCAAAGTTATGGTTCAATAATTTACCGGAAGGATCTATCAAGTCATGGGAGGAGTTGAAAACTGCGTTTATCAAGCACTTTCATGGGACGTGCAGAAAGCTATTTACTATTGATGACCTAGAGCGATGTGTACAAAAGAAAGGAGAATCGGCGCGCAGCTGGGTGCGCCGGGTTATGGAGATACTACACTCCTCTACGGATATTCAGCCCAAAGACGCGCTAAAAGCTATGGCAAAGACGTGCAAGTACATACCTTTAGTGCAAAAGTTAACTCGCATGAAATCTAGTCGAAATGCTTCAGAGGTTACGATGGGAGAGCTAATGGATGCATGCAATAAACACGCTGCAACGGATACTACAGAAGAGGATGTCGATGACAAGAAAGCAAAGCAAATACAAATAATAGTGGAAGAACCGGCAATGGATCAACGCCGGGTAACAATGGAGGTAACAATGGGAACAACCAGAACAAGCGCCCGTTTGAGGGAGGCTCCGAGTTTGTCGCTAGCACAGAAGCCGGGTCTTCGAGACCTAGAGCAGAAGGAAATTTCACCCGGAAAGGATAGAACACCCGGAAAGGATAGAACACCCGGGAGTCTTAGCATTGGTGGTGGCACCACAGCTTAATGGTTATGAGCTGAAAAAGGTCCTAATGGACGGTGGAAGTAGCATCAATATCTTGTATTGGGAAACCTTTCTACGCATGGGTCTCAAGGAGTCTCAGCTGCAGAAGAGTTCAACGGTTTTTCACGGGATTGTGCCAGGTCACTCAGCGTGCCCCGAGGGAAAGATCACATTGGAGGTAGCTTTTGGAGAATCAAAGGATAATTATCGAGTCGAGTGGCTTACTTTCGAGGTGGTTAAGTTGCGCAGTCCTTATCACGCGCTATTTGGAAGGCCGGCTTATGCCAAGTTCATGGCCAGGCCGTGTTATGTGTATCTACAACTGAAAATCCCGGGGCCCAAGCAGACCATCACCATACACGGGAGCCAGGATATAGCAGCTGAGTGCGACGAAGGAGATGCAGCCATGGCGGAGCAAGCTTGCAGAAAAGAGGAACTCAAGTATTACCGGTCTCAAGTAGACCCGGATGACAGAACAGCACTAAAAAGACCAAATACTGAAGATGAGAGAGCAAAATTCAAGGCAGCACAGGACACCAAGATGGTAGCTTTTGTCGAGGGTAATTCCTCTAAGCAATTTGCTATAGGATCTAACTTGGACAGCGAGCAGGAGAAAGCACTTGTGGAGTTCATTCGTTCAAATCAGGATGTGTTCGACTGGACGCCTAGCGATATGCCGGGCATCCCCACAGAGTTGGCAGAGCACAGTTTGCACGTCGAACCCAAGTCCAGACTTGTGAAGCAGGGCTTGAGAAAGATGAATGAGGAAAGAAGGAAAGCTATAGGGGAAGAAATCGCTCGGCTGCTGATAGCCGGCTTTATTATGGAAGTGTTTCACCCGGACTGGTTAGCAAATCCGGTTCTCGTGATGAAAAAGACCAACGAGTGGAGGATGTGCATTGATTACACGAGTCTCAACAAGCATTGCCCAAAGGATCCGTTTGCTCTACCAAGGATAGATCAGATCATAGACGCAGTAGCTGGAAGCGACCTATTATGTTTCCTGGATGCATATTCCGGGTATCATCAAATCAAGCTCAAGAAGGAGGATTGGGAGAAAACATCATTCATAACCCCTTTTGGGGCCTTTTGTTACAAGACAATGACATTTGGACTCAAGAACGCTGGCGCAACCTATCAACGGTGTATTCAGAAGTGCTTCGAGGACCAAATTGGACGCAACGTCCATGCTTATGTAGATGATGTGGTGATCAAGACCAGAAAAGCGGAGACATTTATCGATGATCTAAAGGAAACATTCAAGAACTTGAGAAGGTATCAAATGAAACTTAACCCGACAAAGTGTGTTTTTGGAGTTCCAGCCGGGAAATTGCTCGGCTTTATCGTTTCTGAGAGAGGAATTGAAGCAAACTCGGACAAAATCAAAGCTATCCAGAGTCTGAAAAAGCCGGAAAATTTGAAACATGTTCAGAAGCTCACAGGGTGCGTAGCAGCGCTCAGCCGGTTTATATCCAGACTCGGAGAAAAGGCGATACCCTTGTACCGGCTCTTGAAAAAATCTGACAAATTCGTATGGGATCAAGAGGCGGACGAGGCGTTCGAGGCACTAAAAAAGCAGCTATCTGAGGCACCACTCCTAGCAGCACCGGGTCCTAAAGAGCCTATGTTATTATACGTTGCAGCAGGGCCCCGGGCGGTTAGCGCAGTGGTTGTTGTCGAGCGAAAAGAAGATGGAAAAGAATAACCGATCCAGAGGCCGGTTTACTACGTCCGTGAGGTATTATCAGAGGCAAAACAACGCTATCCACATTGGCAAAAGCTGGTTTTCGGGGTCTTCATGGCCAGCCGGAAATTGAAGCCATATTTTCAGGAGCACCCCATAACAGTGGTTAGTTCTATACCAATGTCGGATATCATCAGAAACTCGGATGCAACAGGTAGAATAGCCAAGTGGGCGATCGAGATGGGGGATTATCATATCAATTACGAGCCAAGGTCTGCAATTAAATCTCAAGCTCTAGTAGAGTTTATTAATGATTGGACACACACCGGCATGCCTACCATGGCTCCAAACTCCGAGTCTTGGATCATGCACTTTGATGGCTCCAAGCAATACGAGGGGTCGGGAGCTGGAGTGGTGCTAACATCACCCAAAGGAGACAAGTTGAGCTACGTGCTGCAGATTCACTTTGATTGTTCCAACAACGTGGCCGAGTATGAGGCCTTATTGCACGGCTTAAAGGTAGCCAAGGAGATGAATATTAAGAGGATACGATGCTTTGGAGATTCGGACCTTGTGGTACAGCAGGTCTCAGGAACTTGGGATAGAAAAGATGCAACTATGGCAGCATACCGCAGAGAGGTTGATAGAGTTGCCGGGTGTTTCTCCGGGTACGAGGTGGAGCACATAGACAGAAGAAAAAACGAGACAGCAGATGCACTCGCCAGACTCGGCTCGCGCATGGAGCCGGTTCCACCTAATGTTTTCCTGGATGAACTATGGCGACCATCAGTTAAAACCGAGTCTGAGGAAGAACTGGCAAATCAAGACCCGGATTTGGAGCTCGTGGCCACAATACGTGTTGTTCCCGAGTGGACAGAGCCGTTCTTGGCCTACCTATCACGGGGCGAGTTACCACAGCAGGAAGTATTAGCAAGACAAATTCTGAGGCGAGCAAAAGGATATTCTATCATCAATGGAGAGTTATACAAGAGAAGTGCAGCAGGAGTCTTTTTGCGCTGTGTAGCACCAGAAGAAGGCCGACAGATCCTCAAGGAAATCCATGAAGGTGATTGTGGGCATCATGCATCCACAAGATCCCTTGTGGCCAAAGCTTATCGACATGGTTTTTTCTGGCTCACGGCCCTAGCAGACGCGGAGCGCTTGGTGGCGAGGTGTGATGGATGTCAAAGGTACGCTCGTCAAACCCATGTGCCGGCTATGGAACTACGGACTATCCCGTTAACTTGGCCGTTTGCTGTTTGGGGTATGGATATGGTTGGCCCCTTTCACATGTCACCTTGCAAAAAGACACATCTCTTGGTGGCCATTGACAAGTTTACCAAGTGGGTTGAGGTTATGCCAGTTACCAACTGTTAAGCAATTACAGCAGTCAAGTTCCTGAAAAGGATTATCTATCGGTTCGGGTATCCCCATAGCATAATTACCGACAATGGAACCAACATGTCCCTTGGAGAGATCGAGAAATTTTGTGGTAACAATGGAATCCGGCTTGACATAGCTTCCGTGGCCCATCCACAGGCTAATGGACAAGTGGAGAGGGAAAATCAAGAGTTGCTTCGTGGATTAAAGCCACGATTGCGAGTTCCGTGTATCAGAGCTGCTGGTGCGTGGGTCGAAGAGTTACCTACAGTGGTTTGGGGTATAAACACAACGCCTAACAGATCCACTCAGATGACACCGTTTTTCATGGTTTATGGTGCAGAGGCGGTGTTGCCGAGTGATATCATCCATGACTCGCCTCGAGTGTCGGCTTACGTCGAGGTAGAGAACGAGAAGACCCGGCAGGACGCCGTGGATATGCTAGAAGAAGAAAGGGAACAAGCATTGGAAAGATCAGCCATATATCAGCAGGATCTGCGGAGATATCATAGCCGGCACGTGAAAACCCGTGTCTTCCAGGAAGGAGACCTGGTTCTGCGCCTGGTACAGTCAAAAGAAGGAAAACATAAGTTATCATCGCCATGGGAAGGGCCGTTTATCATAAGCCGGAATTTGCACAATGGATCGTATTACTTGATAGATGCAAGGGAAGAGTCGGCTACGGTTAACGACACCGCTCATACCACTTCATCTATGCAAGAGAAAGAAAGACCATGGAACGTAGCTCAGCTGCGTCCCTACTATACCTAGTATAGACCAGACTCACAAGTGGAATTACACGGTGTAACAGGCAGCAGGTTTCAGACGCACTCTTTTCCCATCCAGGGTACCTAAGGGGACTGGAGGGTTTTTAATGAGGCGGCTTGCTGACCTAACTTTCTCATATCAATAAAGAGATGGTTAAGAAATATATCTTCTTCACATGTTTTATCAAGTTTTCTTCTTCTGTTATGTTTTTATTTTTCTTCCAGGTAAGTATTATTTATTATTTTCTTAGTGCCTTAGTTTCTTCAGTATGTTACATATATTTAGGTCTTGGGGCTGATTGCTTGAATAGCACAGTTACAAACTCAAAGACCCGGCCATGATGCCTATGAGTTATAAGGGCCGATTACTCGCAAACGAGCACGGCTGCAATCTTATAACCGGACAAAGGAGCCAAATTTCTTGACTTTTCTTACTTAAGCTCGATGTGACTCGCACTAAAGTGGCATGATTTGCTCGCTTACGATTACAATCAGCCATGATGCCCAATGGGACTTGCCTGACCCTGTTTTCGTACAGATGTAACAACATGGTATCCACGAGAAAGCCGGCTTACAGTACAAGAGAGTCAAAAGGGTCATCTAAACCACAAGTTATGCAGAGTACAGGGTTAATAACCGGAAACTCAAAGTCTATCAAGCATAACTTCAAAACCTATGTGAAACGGCTCTAGGTTTTGGGCTTAGCAGAAACAATTTGTTTTCTTTGAGAAACCTCACCCCCCAGACTCGGAATTTCGGGCCTTGGGGACTGGGGATTTTGAAAAAAAAGAGAGGCAAGTTATCTAGCTATTAAGCACAAAAAACCCAAAAATCCAAGTCTTGGGGACTTGGGGACTTAGAGAAAAGTTCACCCGTCAAAGCCCACGAGACCCGTAAACCGAGTTTCGCAAAAGGAACCATAAAGAAAGTCGGAGTATCAAGAGTAAATAAGCTCAAAGGTAGATAAATATCAAAATCATCCAAAGGCCAGATGAGGCACGAAGTATATCAAGGCATTAAAGTACATTACAAGTCTCGATACTAGTATCAAAGGTGCACAGGCGCACCGTCAAAAATAATTGTTCAAAGGGCCCGTTGGTCGGCTGACGCATATGAAATGACAGCGGATAGCAGATATCACTCGGCATCCGGAACTGAGGCATCCATCTTCCCCTTGCCCTTGCCAGCCGGGTCTTGTTCCTTGGCTTGCCCTTCATTACTCTTGGTAGCAGCAGCATCCGGATCAGCAGTAGTGCCGGCCCGTGCAGGAGGAGGGACGATTGGTGTAGAAGTAGCAGGAGCAGAATCGGCCTCAGCCTTCTTCTTCGCGGCCTCCTCTCTCAACTGGGCAGCCTCCGCCTTCCATCGGGCCAGCATGTCGTACGGCTTGGGAAGATCCGACTTAATCGCCTTACCATCAGCATCATACGCAGGGATAATCGAGTTGATATCCAAGCCATCAGCAATCACACTGGACAGGTGACGAACTTCCTTCTGGATGGCCTTGAAATTTTTCACCGAGAACTTGGACCCGTCATGGTTGAATTCTGGAAACCCGCCCACAAGCTTGGCCGGCTCGAGCTTAGGAAAATAAGCTTTAGCCAGCGCAAGCCCCCGAGTTACTCCAACCCGGCAGGACGAGCGCTTCCAGTGCCCAATCCACTCGGGTATAGTGGAGCAGGCGTCCAGTAACCTCTTCAGATTGCCGTGTCCAACACCCGGCCATTGCAGTTCTTGAAGGATCCATTTGGTTCCGGCACAGAGCTGCCGGATAGTGCTCTTGATGGTCTTCAATTTGGCAATGTCATCTTCCTCCGGGATTACTTCATCCGGACCTGCAGAAAGTAGGAAAAAGCACCGAGTAAGGAAACTCGACTATTTATCAAAATGAGAATCTGGGTCATAATTATCAAAGTTAGGAATCGTACCAGCCAGTGCACGATATGTATCGGCAATTTGAACAGAAACTTTTGTCAGCTCATCTTCTGCTGCATGAGCCCTACTCCTATACTTCCTCGTGATCTTCCTGCTCCTCCTAGCTTCAACTTCAGCCGCCTCACGCAGAGCCACCTCTTTCTCAAGGAGCTTGGTGGTCTTCGCCAATTTCTTCTCGGACTGGGCCACGAAAGCCTGAGTGGAGGCACAATGAAGGATTAGTCGGATATACTGCGAAGTTCCAAGCAAATTATCAATAAGTTCACTCGGAACTTGGGGACTAGATAAGGATACAGGCAATATTATTCGGATTTACCTCATGTTTAGCTATCAGAGCTTCTAAGATGTTTTCTTTATCGGCCCTCAAGGTGTGAAGGGCGTCCAACATCTGGGAGAATGTCATGTCTTCGGGCCTGACGCCAGAAGAGCCGGCAGCTTGATCCCCTGGCGGGTGAATTTTCCCCGACTTTGGAGTCGAGACCCGGACTGTCTGGGCATCTGGGTTTGGAGAACTCATCTTCGTGTCCAGGATCTCAACCTCTTCGTCCTCAGCCTCTTCGGATGGCTTTGGAGACCCGGTTTCCTGGTGAGTTGGGTCACCCAAGGAGCCTTGTGCCTGGTGGTCCTCAGCATCACCGCCAGTCGCGGCGTCCGTATTATCAGTCGGCCCCTCCGTCTCCCGGTTATCGGTCTCCATGTTCTCCGGGTCACTAAGTGTGACTTGGGAGCTAAGGAAAAAAGAAAGAAACGGTTAGTGGCAGTGGAGGAAGATTATCGAGTATGCGGGGATATCATACAGCAAGGACTCACCCGGTGTTCACAGCATAATCCGGGGGGAGCTCGCTGCTAGAAGCGGATGAAACTGTCGTAGAGACCGATAGCAGGACCCGGAACTGCCCAGCCCATGGATGGTTGGGGGAGGGGTGACGCCGAGGAGAATTGGAAGGATTAGGTGGAGGAGTACCGGCACGGCGGACCGGTGAAGTGGAGATGCCTGGGTTGAGGGGACCGTCACCCGGGGAACTCCGCGTCGCTCTACGCTTGGCCGGAAAAGAGTCCTTCAAGTGTGATGAATTGGACAATTGTTGGTTAAGTTTTCGCATGTTATCAAAGGAATAGGGTTCGGAGGACATAAAGGAGAAGGGAACCTTGGATACCACCCCCTGGTCTTCCTCTTGGCCCCAACAACTGTTTCTTGTTCAGGGTCGCTTTGGTCGGATTCGGTGGCCTCCGGGTCTCCCTCGTCCTTGTCATCTCTGTCCTCCAACCCTGTAAGCCGAGTATGTTTAGTCGGAAAAAGTTAGACGTGTGAGCAAAATGGCGCAGGTGAAGTTGATGGAAGACCCGGATAAATACCTTCGTCATTGTCAGCCGGTTCCTCATCTTCTTCCGGGTCTCCGGAAGAAGGGGAGGTCTCGACGTTCCAGAAAACGTTATCAGCCTGAGACAAAAGCACAAGGATAAGAATCAGCAGTCACATCAAGCAAAAACATGAAGATACAAGTATAAGAGTCGGATTTTACCGCTGGAGCTGGGTTGTCCCGGGTGAATGGAGCTAACCCGGCGATGTTTTTGATCACCTCCAATTTTTCCTTCAAGAAACTCTTGATGGTTTTGTTGGTATCGCCGGCTGGGTAGTTCTTAGAAGAATACCGGAGCGCGTCTGTGACGTGCCCCGAGTAGTCGCACATTAGCTTGGTGCGGATGGAGTTGGGATGGATCCTAAAGTCCACCCATGTCTTGACCAAATTGAGACCAAGGAGACCTTGGGCGGAGAGGACGGCTATCTTGGTTAGAAGAGTTTGGATGGCCTCCCTGTCCGACTCAGGGGCAAAGGCGTTGAAAGACTCAGAGATATCAAGGAGACCCTCCGAGTAACCCGGCAATTTCCTTTCGCAGGGTGGGGAGGTGTCTCGGCAGTAGAAGAAGGATAATTGCCAGTGTTTAACATGGGAATTCAGATTAAGAGTTGGCATTGGTGAGTTCTTGCGGCGCTGGATGGAAACCCCGCCGCAAGAAAGAAGCGCCCCGTCACCGCTTTCGCGGCACGGTTTGCATTGGAAGAGTTCAATAAAGAGAGCCAAATTTGGCGGGATGCACAAATAAGACTCGCAAAGGACGATAAAGTGGGTAATGTTCAACATAGAGTTAGGCCCTATGTCGAACACCAGGAGGCCATAGTGGCATAAGACCTCGCGGAAAAAGGAATGACCCGGAGGGCGAAACCCCAGGGTCACATGCTCAATGAAGCAGATTACCTCATCGGCAGCAGGTGTAGGTCGGGTCTCATCACCCGGCACTCTCCAATGGATATCTTCCTGAGGGGGGAGGACCCCTACTCGGCCAGCTCTTCTAGCTTGGCCTTGGTGACGGTGGATCGCGCCCTGTTGGCGGATATTAATTGGGTCGTCCTTGTCTTGGCTTGCTCCTTCCCTTGCCTCTTGGGAGCCATGGGTTCAGTCTACAAAAGCGCGAGACAAAAAGGTACAAGACGTAAGACTCGGAAATCATGGGTTATCCGGATATATGCAAGCAGTATTAAAAGAAGGCATGAGGACTATGGATTATCCGGGTATCACTGGACGGGGAGAAAATTACAGGTTACCCGGGTATCGAGTAGCAATGCAGAAACTATGGGGGACTTACGTATTGGTGATAGTTCGCGGAAGAAGGTTGATTGCCCATGTATCTACTGCAAGTAAATGAACCGGAAGAAACGGACTTTCCGGGTATCAAGGGCAGTTGCGGAAAATTTGGGCGGCCCGAGCTTAGATTGGAAATTTCATTTTTAAATTCGTGGTGAAATTAGTGACTACAAGCAATAGGAGAATGAAGTGGAGCCTATATTCAAGCCATTGGATGAACTAGAATGAGTCTAAGCGACCTAATCCGGCGCGGGGCAAGAAATAGCCCGCGGTTGACCTAGATCCAATCTAGAACGAATCAAGAAATTGCGAGGCTAATTCGACGGGAGCAAGAAGCTTACCGGAGGAGATTGGAGTAATGCACGACGGCGGCAGATGGCGCAATCTGAATGTCCCTTCGCGACTCCCGGCGGGCAAGATGAGGGCGCGGCGGTGGAGCTTGGCGGCGGCGCGGAGCGGTTCGAGGACGAACGTAGCCGGCGGCGGCTTTGCTCCGGCGGTGAGCTCGAGGTTCCCGTGGTGGTGTTGCGCAAGCGCGAGAGATGGGGAGGAAGAAGGAGTTGGAATGGACCGTTGGGGGTTAGGTTATCCCCTGGGTACCTATTTATAAGGTACGGGCGGATAAACCTAGTCCAACGGGCGGGAACCGGAAATTTCGGGATAACGGATACCCGCCCGGATTTTCTGAGATATGCTTTAAGTGCTGGACGAGATATCCGGAATGGATGTGAAACAAATCTTCTCCATGATGCCTGGACTAATTAAACAAGTAAAGTAAGCCGGATCTTTGGCGTCTGCATCAGGGGCGTTGACCCGGAAAAGTAAACACTGGACTTGGAGAAAGCCGGGTTACTATATGGCCACCCTGGAGTTAGGCCTAGCTGTTTATCAAAGCAATCTAACCCGGCCTCTATGAACTTGTATGTTTGTTATTTTTTGTAGGGAATAGCGTGCGCTTCAAGGAGGATCTCATGAAGCCCAAGCTATTCTGGGGACTACTGATGGAGGGATGATAACCCGGTAGGCCAACGCCAAGGAGTAACTCGGCCCAAAGGACGCTGCACAAGACCCGGCTTAAGATAAAGGAGTTTCTAGAAGGCCCAAGAACGTAGGCCTCGTAACCCGGATTGTGGGTTCCGATAAGGGAGTTCAGGGTTTGTAAGCAGTGTCCGGGTAGGATTCATAGTGCGCCTTGGAGAATAGGCCAGGGGGTCCGGATATTATATAAGCCGACCCCTAGGGTTAGACGAGAGAGATCCAAGAGTTCGAGCAATATCGCTAGGTATCGAGTATCCAGTGTAATACGAGAGTTGAGTTAATATATCTAGATCGGAGACTCGGCGACTTGATTGCCGGCTACCAGATCGCATATCATCATGTTTTCCCTTGAGCTAAACCCTCTCCCAAACACCAGAGTCGATTTGCCCCAAGATAAGTTACCCCCGGTAACATCTGCCGTGATTATCCCACGACAAGGTTGTCAATCTCACCGGTCTTGCTGAAAACAAAGATTAGACGTATAGTGTGGAAAAACAGTGTATGCTTGCAGAAAGTAAAGAAAGCAGGAAATTGTTGTGGTTTGTTTTATAGTGTGGAAAAATGGACCAGGGTTCATAGTTTCACTAGTGGTGTCTCTCCATAAAAGATAGCATGCTGGGTGAACAAATTACAACTGGGCAATTGACAAATAAAGGTTGCACCGTAGTGCACAATACAACATGAAGATTACTATGGTATTTAGTGCAGGCATTACAACAAGATACATAGACCGACATCCATCTACATCTATGACTAATAATCCACCCTCTGGTTATCATCCGAACCCCCTCAGGTATTAAGTTCCAAGCAACAGATAATTGCATTAAACAAAGTGTGTAATGTAAGCAATGATTATGCACGTGGGCACTATCACCGCTGTTTTCTCCCTAATGGCAACAACACATCCTCCCCCTTCACGTTTCTGTCACTCGAGCAAGGAAACAAGGAGGCATGAACCCACTATCGAGCATAAATACTCCCTCTTGGAGTCACTAGCAACTACTTGGCCAGAATAACCACTAGCAACGGAGAGCATGCAAGATCATAAATAACATATGCAAATAAATACTATAATCAACTTGGCATAAGGTCAATATTCATCGGATCCCAGCAAACACGGCACAAAGAATTACATAAGATCAATCTCGATCATGATAGGCAGAAGATCTAAACATGGAGGCATATGAGGAGAAGACAACCATCTAGCTACAGCTACGAACCCGTAGTCCAAGGATGAACTACTCACGCATCACTCCGGAAGCAGGCATGGTGATGTAGAAGCCTCCGATGATGATCTCCTCTCTGGCAGGGTGCCGGAAACAGCTTCAGAACCCCCCTAATCTGGGGTTGACGGTGACGGCGGTTGCGGAACTTTTTCGGGGATTTTGATCAGGTGCCTAGGGTTTTCCATCCGGGGGGCTTAAATAGGCGAAAGGAAAAATACGGTGGAGCCCGGGGGGCCCACACCCATAGCTGGCGCGGCCTGGGGGGCCGCGCCACCCTATGGTGTGGCCCCCCTGCTGCCCCTCTTCGGCTCCTCTTCGGTCTTCTGGATGCTTCCGGGGAAAATAGGACTTCCGGGCTTCGAATTTTCCAATTCCGAGAATATTTCCAGAACAACTTTTCTGAAACTAAAAAAACAGCAGAAAACAGGGAACTGGCTCTGCGACATCTTGTTAATAGGTTAGTCCGGAAAATCGATAAAAATTACATAAAGAAGGGAGGAAACATGTAGCAATTGGCATAATATCATCATGGAGCATCAGAAATTAGGGATACCTTTATGACATATCACGAACATGTCAGCGTTTGCCTGGAGGAAGGCGACAAGCGCATTTTTCTATTTGGAAGGCAACCCGACTCCAATGGCGAGGGTAGCCCCCGTGCCATTGGGGTTCATGGAGACCTTCTTTGTGGCTGCCCTCTCTTGAGAAAGCAACTGCTTCTTCTTCGGAGGCTCGAAATGGTGCTCGATGTTGTCCTCATCGATGGGGTGCGATGCCACAACTTCCTTGTAGGAGTCTTCCATGGAGAACACTGCATCCTTGATGTCGCCATGGATAGTGATAGTTCCACTGCTTCATGGCATCTTGACGAGGTTGTACATGTGGTGCGTGACTACCATGAATTTTGCTAGCGCGGGGTAGCCGAGGATGGCGTTGTAGGGGAGTCCGATGTGAGCGATGTCGAAGTCGATGGTTTCAGTGTGGTAATTCTAGCGTGTGCCGAACGTGACGGTGAGGCGCACCCGTCCCAGAAGGGCTGTGGTGCCGCTAGTGGCACCGGTGAATGGCCTTGTGGCCATCAGGCGCTCGCGGGGCACCCGTAGTTTTTCGAAGGTCTCGAGCGAGAGATCACGTTGAGGCCCGCGCCCCCGTCCACGAGCGTCTTGGAGATGGCGTCGTTATTTATTGTGGGGGTGTAGACCACGGGTATGGCACCCACAGAGCCGGTTGACCTGGGGTGGTTAGTGGTGTCGAAGGAGATCTCCCGTTGGGACCACTTGAGGGGCTGCGGAGATGCCCAGTCCCCCTGACGGGCAACATTGAGTTCTCGTGAGGTTCTCTTGAGGTGGCAGATAAAGAGTGGGGCTAGCGAGCCACCAATGAAGCACACCACGTGGTGAATCGGTGTAGCAGCACCGTTCTCCCCGGGAAAGTCGCCACCATCATTTCCCCTGGTGAAGCGCCACAGGACCGTGTGGCCCTTAGGCCCGTCGTGGAGGAAATGGTCGTAGTGTCGGAAGCGGCAGAAGAACAGCGTGTGCACCACGTGCTCACAGAGCTATATGGGAGGTCCAGCAACCATGCGAGTGGTGCACCCCGAAGCGCTGGGGGGAAGTACCTCATAAGGCACCTGTCGCACCCCCCCGGCGGCCAGGACGCTCGCCTCGTACCACCGTAGGAAACTGAAGGGGGGAGCGTCTCCGTGGTAGCGCGGAGGGAGGTGAGGACAAAATGTGGAAGACCACTGATACGTCTCCAACGTATCTATAATTTCTGATGTTCCATGTTGATATTATGCCAATTGCTACATGTTTTCTCCCTTCTTTATAGCATTTTTACACGTTTTCCGGGACTAACCTATTAACAAGATGCCAAGTGCCAGTTCTCTGTCTTCTGTTGTTTTTTATTTCAGAAAAGTTGTCCTGGAAATATTCTCAGAATTGGACCCACGAATCCCGAAGTTCCTATTTTCCCTGGAAGCATCCAGAAGTCCGAAGATGAGTCGAAGACGGACACCAGGGTGGGCTCACCATAGCCAGGTGCGGCCCCACCCTAGGCCGCACCTGGGATGGTGACGGTCCCCTGGTGGCCCACCGACGTTGCCCTTTCGCCTATATAATCCCCCTAATGCAAAAAACCTAGAAGAATCGGCGAAATTCCACGAAACCTTCCGCAGCCGCCGTCATCATCAACCCAAGTTTCGGGGGACAGATCTCTGTTCTGGCACCCTGTCGGGACAGGGAAGTGCCTCCGGAAGCCATCTCCATCGACTCCACCGACATCTCCATCGCCGTTGCTGTCTCCTATGATGAGGAGGGAGTAGTTCTCGGCTGAGGGCTCTACCGGAAGCTATGTGGTTCGTCTCTCTCTTCCATGGTGTGATCTATATGTGATCATGAGCTTTGTAATCTAGTTGAATAAGTATATGTTACTCTTCATCTATTGTGCTACTCAAGTGTTTTATTAATATGAACTTTGGATTCACCTTGTCCCGCGGTGTGAACGTGATAGTGTGCACATCGTGTTGTCTCCTCTATGAATTGTGGTGTTTGTCTAGTACCATCTAGGGCGCTCAAGTTGACAGTGTGGGGCTAACTAGACATGGAAATGCTTACTTTAAGGAATGTTTTTTGCAGCCCTACGCAATGATTAGTGTTCGTTATCCAACCGGAGAGGGTTAAGAGCAGCATAGTGAAGAGAAGATATTTAGTTATTCAATTATGTGATCATTGTTAAGATTGTCCACTAGTGAAAATAGGATCCCTAGGCCTTGTTTCCAAGCATTGAAACACCGTTTTCTGCCTGTTCTGCTACATGTTTGCTTGCTGCCATATTTATTTCAGATTGCTATTATTACTTATAACCATCCATATTACTCGTATTTCACTATCTCTTCGCCGAACTAGTGCACCTATATACCTGACAAGTATATTGGGTGTGTTGGGGACACAAGAGACTTTTTGTATCTTAATTGCAGGGTTGCTTGAGAGGGATATCTTTGACCTCTACCTCCCTGAGTTCGATAAACGTTGGGTGATCCACTTAAGGGAAACTTGCTGTTGTTCTATAAACCTCTGCACTTGGAGGCCCAACACTGTCTATAAGAATAGAAGCGTGCGTATACATCAAGCTCTTTTCTGGCATCGTTGCCGGGGAGGTAAGGTAAAAGGTACTCACATCCTCAGGTGTGAGTGCTCGAAGTTATTTCCTTTAGATTCTGCAATTAAATATTTTTGTTTCTTGTTTTCACTAGTTAGTCTTAATGGAAAACAACAAAAATATGAGAGAGCTTTATAATCTTTATCTTGAGTTAGGACATGAAGTGTTTGAAGAGAAAATTTAGAAACCTATGGAGCTTTATTTGCATGCTAGTAGCAATGTTATTAATATGAATTATTTGAACACCATTATTGCTAATGCTATGGAAAAGTCTAAGCTTGGGGAAGTTGGTTTTGATGAATTTAATATTTTTAGTCCCCCAAGTTTTAAGGAGGAAATTCTCTTTGATGATACTTTGCCTGTAATATATGATGATTATAATGATTGTGGTATTCTAGTTCCACCTACTATGAATGATAAATTTTATTGTGATCATGATATGCCTTCTATATATGTTGTTTACAATGATGAACATGCTATTTCCAGTCCACCTACCATTGAGGAAAAAATTAATTATGATTACAATATGCTTCCTATATTTAATGATTATGGTGATGAGAATAATAATGATAGCTATTTTGTTGAATTTGCTCCCACTACTATTAATAAGAATGACTATGCTTACGTGGAGAGTATTTTTTTTTATGCATGTGGCTCATGATAAGAATGTTTTATGTGATAGTTATATTTTTAGTTTTATTCATGATGCTACTGAAAATTATAATGAGAGAGGGAAACATGGTTTTATGTATCTCAATAATATTAATTTTCCCCTCTTTATGTTGGAAATTTTGAAGATGTACTTGTTGTGCTTTCCTACGCTAGCCACTTTGTGCTTTATTGACTTGTTTTTCTACAAGATTCGTTTTCATAGAAAGTGGGTTAGACTTAAATTTGTTTTACATTTGCTTCTTGATGATCTCTTTTGCTTCAATTCATATTTCTCATGTGAGCATCTTCTCAAATTATCATGCCTAGCCAAAAGGCTTTAAATAAAAACACTTCTTGGGAGATAACCCATGTTTTTTATTTTTGCATTGTTTTTCTCTGTTTTCTTTGAGTCAAGGGGTTGTATACTTCTGTAGTAACTCCTTTGTATCTTTATATTCATGTATTAGTTGAGCCAAGTAAAGCCTCTAGTGGAAAGTTGAGACTATATTTCGGATTTCTGCGCAGGAACAAATTTCTGCTATCCACTGTTAAATTCCTATAAAATCACAGAAAATTCAAAATGACCTTAGTTTTTTTTGCGTAATATTGGGCTATATACGCAACTTTTCTTAGTTGAACAATTTTTTATTTGCGCAACATAAGATTTTTGAGAAAAAAAATCATCTTTACCTGCTGTCTTGTTTTGACAGATTTCTGCCAATAATTGTATTTGCATCTTAATGTCTTTCTTTTGGTGTTCTTTTGAGAAAAAGAGTTTTAAAATAAGTTGTGACAGTAGCTAATGTGTTTATGAGTGTTAGGATTGTGTTGAAACTGAACCATGTGAATTTATTATTTCGATTGCACTAACGTTGCTAATGAAGATTGTGAGAAGTTTGGTGTGAAGGAAGTTTTCAAGGGTCAAGAGAAGAGGATGATATGACGTGATCAAGAAGAGTGAAGAGCCCAAGCTTGGGGATTCCCCGGAGGTACATCCCAGCAAATTCCAAGAAGAGTCAAGCGTCTAAGATTGGGGACGCCTAAGGCATCCCCTTCTTCATCGACAAATTATCTAGTCACTTCTAGTGAAACTATATTTTTATTCGGGCACATCTTATGTGCTTTACTTGGTTCGTCTTTTATTTTTGCTGTCAGTTTGTTTTTATTTTTGCAATAAGCTTGGTTGGATCTTATCATACTTGTGTGGGAGAGAGACACGCTCCGTTTTTATTGCTTAGAACACTCTAGTTTTCATTCTTATTGTTCCGTGAGTATTCACTTTTTGCTAGTACTGGGTTTAGCCTTTGTTTTCATGCATCTCTTATTCAGAGCTGTTAGTTTTAGCAGTGTTATGTGAGCACTCTCATGTTTTCTTGCTGTATCATGTAGAGTATTTTTGTTAAAACATATCTTGTATGGTGCTTGTTGGGAAAAGAAACTGCTGCTTGAAGTAGAATTTTTAATGGTGCAAGTAGAAGCTTGTATAGACAGTGGCTAGAACTTTTTCATATCATGCTAGATGTTATTTTAGTTTTAAAGCCTTGTGGTTATTGAGTAGCATGATTAGCCTCAAATAGCTGAGAGTGTTTAATGTGCCATTGAAATAATCATGAGTTGTTCTTGTCATACTGAAGCATAAATTTGTGGTGTTCTTCTTTGAATGTTTTATTTGGTTGACTTGGCGCATGCTCACACCATGTTTATGACTATGAACCAGTCACGAATAGCCTCCATGATCATTTAGTTTTAGAACTTGTGGTACCACTTATGCTTTGATTAATGATGTGATTATGGCTCTTGTGCTCTCTTGATTTGTCGCTCCCAGTCTTTTGCTAGCCTCCACCTATACTGAGTATGAGCTCTACTCGTGCATCCAACTCCCTAAAATCAAGTTTTCCCATTGTGTCCACCATACCTACCTACGTGTGGTATTTAACAGCCACTCCAAGTAAATTGCTCATGTGTTACCTTTTAAAACCTTCAAAATTACTCCTGCTTTGTGTTCCTGTTTTTGCTCATGAGGACGTAAATAGAGAATCTTTATCTCACTTGCTGATTGAATTTCACACCCTGGACTAGTGGCTTCATCCTCTTATCCAATTAATAGAAGAGCTGACAGCGGGGTGCCCAGCCCCAAATTAATACACACAAAATCTCTTCACTATTTTTGCCCCGAATTTATCAGTCAAAGCATAATTGTGTAAACAAAAGAGAAAGAGGGATGACCTTCTACACCAGTTGCTTCCTTCATATGGGAGCCGCTCTTGTGAAATCTAGTTGGCTTGTGACGTACTGTATTTTCTGTTTACCATTCGTTGATATTAGCATACATCTCCCAAAATATAGACACTCCTCCATGGTATGTGGTTGTTGGCAGGCACCCGAGGATTCGGTTAGCCATGGTTTGTGTAAGATGGATGGGAGGAGTGTCAAAGTTTTACTACCTCTAAAATAAAAGCTCTAGCACATGAGTGATCCATGCTTCCCTCTGCGAAGGGCCTTTCTTTTACTTTTATGTTGAGTTTCCATCCTCTAACTTTATGCACAGTTGAGAGAGCATTTTTGCTATTCTGAGTTTTATGTGCATTTGTCCCAGAAACATTATTAATTGATTCATGATGTGTTATTGCTTGTTCTCTAATTATTTGTTATAGTCTTCCTCATGAACTTTGAAGGTGTCCTGACATTTATGTTTTGCCCCACTTTTAAGGACTAGCGAAATACCACTTTGCCATGCTTTCTCTATACTTGAAACAAACGTATATCTTTCTTTGCATTGTTATTCATGATCTTTTATTTTAGAGCTATTAAAACTTTGATTTAAGACTAATCTATTAACAAGATGCCAAGTGCCAGTTCCCTGTTTTCTGCTGTTTTTGATTTAAGAAAAGTTGTCCTGGAAATATTCTCGGAATTGGACCCCACGAATCCCGAAGTTCCTATTCAACTGGGAAGCATCCAGAAGTCCGAAGATGAGTCGAAGACGGGCACCAGGGTGGGCTCACCATAGCCAGGAGCGGCCCCACCCTAGGCCGCGCCTGGGGGTGGTGAGGGCCCCCTGGTGGCCCACCGACGTTGCCCTTTCGCCTATATAACCCCCCCCCCCCCGATGAAAAAACCCTAGAAGAATCGGCGAAATTCCACGAAACCTTCCGCAGCCGCTGTCATCATCAATCCAAGTTTCGGGGGACATATCTCTGTTCTGGCACCCTGCTAGGACGGGGAAGTGCCCCCGGAAGCCATCTCCATCGACTCCACCGACATCTCCATCGCCGTTGCTGTCTCCTATGATGAGGAGGGAGCAGTTCTTCCCCGAGACTGAGGGCTCTACCGGTAGCTATGTGGTTCATCTCTCTCTCCCATGGTGTGATCTATACGTGATCGCGAGCTTTGTAATCTAGTTGAATAAGTAGACGCTACTCTTCATCTATTGTGCTACTCAAGTGTTTTATCAATATGAACTTTGGATTCACCTTGTCCCGCGGTGTGAAGATGACAGTGTGCACATCGTGTGTGTCTCCTCTATGAATTGTGGTGTTTGTCTAGTACCTTCTAGGGCGCTCAAGTTGACAGTGTGGAGCTAACTAGACATGGGAATGCTTACTTTAAGGATTTTTTTTGCAGCCCTACGCAATGATTAGTTTTCGTTATCCAACCGGAGAGGGTTAAGAGTAGCATAGTGAAGAGAAGATATTTAGTTATTCAATTATGTGATCATTGTTGAGAGTGTCCACTAGTGAAAGTAGGGTCCCTAGGCCTTGTTTCCAAGCATTGAAACACCGTTTTCCACCTGTTCTGCTACATGTTTGCTTGCTGCCATATTTATTTCAGATTGCTATTATTACTTATAACCATCCATATTACTCGTATTTCACTATCTCTTCGCCGAACTAGTGCACCTATATACCTGACAAGTATATTGGGTGTGTTGGGACACAAGAGACTTCTTGTATCTTAATTGCATGGTTGCTTGAGAGGGATATCTTTGACCTCTACCTCACTGAGTTCGATAAACCTTGGGTGATCCACTTAAGGAAAACTTGCTGCTGTTCTACAAAACTCTGCACTTGGAGGCCCAACACTGTTTACAAGAATAGAAGCGTGCGTAGACATCAACCACCTCGCCTTCAAAAGATACCGGGAGAACGCGTAGCAGCGCCCCGCTCTCGCGCTGGTGCGCCGCTCACGGTAGCTGGGCTGCTCCGAGCTTGGGCGAGCGCTGCTTCAAAGGAGGCGAGGGGACGCGTCCTCCGCTAGATGGGGTAGAGTCCCACTTGTGTGGGACTCCGCGGTGTTGACCATGGGTGTGACCTCAACGATGGAGCTGGTGAGCTCCCGGGTAGCGGACGAAACGCCAGGAGTCTCAAACTGTTCTCTTTTTGTTTATCTTATATTTACTTGTGGTGCCCGATGCATGTAAGCTGTATATGAGCGTGTTGGATGTGTCGTTGGATGACGTATTTTGTTAATTCAAAGTTGGGCATTATTGCCATCTACTCGCTCCGTTCAATAATGCATGACTATCATTTGTTCAAAGTATTTAGAGATGTATTCCTACACAAATAGAAGTCATGTACAGTATTGTTGAATGGAGGGAGTATCCTTAGGGCACGTATAATGGTTCTATCTTAACGACGCCACGTAGGATGATTGCTGAGTTGGAGGAGAGAGAAACAAAAAGTAATGGTTTGCCTTCTCTTAACGAAGAGATGATCTCTTAACACAATTGTCTCACCATATTTTTTAGGAAATCTGCTTATTAGAGAGAAGATTTTTTAGTCTTATCTAAAATTTTAAGATAAGACGTCTTATAAGTAGTACCATTGTACATGGCCTTAAAAAAGAAAAAAAACTATGGTTACTACCGTTTCACCTAATTAAACGGAGACTCCCGGTCGCCGCTTCTCCTCTCGTCGCTGTCTCCTCCCGCTCCGCTGGTCCGCACCGACCATGTCGGTAAGTGTCCTCCGGCACTGGAACACTGCCGGGCTCTCCGACCCCCCTAGTTCTCTTACTCGGTTCCCCCGTCTGATTCGGGCGGTCTTTCCTTCCTTCCGCAGATCTTCGAGTACAACGGGGGCGCTGTGGTGGCGAACTGGCGATGGTGAGGAAAAACTGCTTCGCGGTCGCCAGCGACCGGCGCCTCGGCGTGCAGCTCCACCGACTTACGGAGGGTGTTCAAGATCCACGGAATGCTGTACATCGGCCTCTCCGGCCTCGCCACCGACGCCCAGACACTCTGGGTGTCGAATCCTTGATTGCGTTTTTTGTCTGCGTGATTGATCCCGCCTGATTTGGAGGCTTTCATCAATTTAAGGATTGGGTTTGATGTGCGTGTGCTGCGTCACGTGGGCGTAGGTGCTAGCGTCTTGTGTTTAAGCACAAACTGTACCAGCTGCGGGAGATGAGGGACATGAATCCGAGACCTTCACCAGCCGTGTCTCGGCCCTCCTCTACAAGAAAAAAGGTGAGGATTTTCAAGCATCTGTAACTTGATTTGTAGCATCCAGCAATGTGGATAGTGACAACATGAACAGCTGCTGAAATTAGGAAGTAAATTAAGATTTACTGAATTGATGTGAATTGAGGTGCGAAGTAGGTGTACCTACTATTCAGGTTAATTAGAGAACAGGATGCGGGATAGGAAGCTCATCTTCATTTATAGAACAGGAGTGAAGTCTGATAAGTGTAAAATTGCAGAATAATGCTAAAGAATGCAGTATTATCAAACACAATCTGATCCTAGGAAACTGATGCAAGTCCATTGCAATACCAGAATTCCTGGCTAGATACTTCTCTGTAATATTACGTCGGAGATTTTGGACGCATCAATACCAAAAATGTCATGTGCCTTGTGTCTACAGAAACAATACAAAAAATTTGATTGCTGAGATAGCTCTGAGAAGAATTAGAAATCCCTTAGGTAAAGCATGTTGACATGGCCTGCAGGCCAATGGTTACCAGATAATTTTAATATAGCTAATGGATTTTAAACATGACATTTTTGTAAAAAAAAACTAGTAGCTAATTTGAATGTAAATATTATGTTATTACCGATAGCTACCAGATAATTTTAATATAGCTAATGGATTTTAAAATTTCCACCAAGTCATTTACCAATAGATATCAATTTTTTAATATAGCCACCTTGTTTTTCCAAAAATGAATGCCAAGTTATTTAACAATATCTATTAGATTATTTTAGTATAATCACCTAGCCATGAATGTTGTTTTAATATAATTACCTAGTATTTGAAAGTGGTGCTAAAATTATTTAGCAATAGCTACTAGTTTTTTTTTACAAAAATGTCATGTTGTTTAGAAAAATTTACCAAGTAATAGGTTGCTTTTTAAAGCGGTGTGTTCTTCGAATTTGTGCTCTTTGATGCTTGAATGTCTAGTATTAGCTACGTCTTTTCTCTTTTGTAATACACACTTACCGACCAATTAAAATGCATTGTGTCCCTTAGTAAATTCTTGCATTGTGTCAAATTTTAAACATGTAACAACCGTAGCTAGAGATGGTTGAGAGATACCTAAATATGCCATTTGCAAAATATCGCGTATAGTGTAGCAGGTAGGCTGGCTCTGCTGCTATAGTGATCATGCATGTTAAGTACTGTAGCGACATCGTCGAGAGTCACTGTAGTTTTTTCTTTAGTCAATTAACTAGAGCGTGTGTCACTGCTCGCGCTGTAACTTGGTACTGTAACTTCACTGTCACTGTGGTGTTGGCGTGACTTCAGGCTGTAGCATGGCTGCTCGTTGAAAAAAGAGCACATACGTATGCCAACCGGTCACAGTCACGACGCGCGCGCGGAATCGGACGGATGGGTCGCGCCGCTCATAGGCTGCAACCCTGGAAACCACTACCCAGTCTTCTTAACTCTCTCAGCACATGGCACCCTTCACTTTTCTGGTTATGAGAATTCCATGCCTGAACCAAGTTCTGACAGTCTGTTTCTACTTGAACATGTGTGAAGCCTTTATGACCTGCCAACTCCAGTCCTTCCTGACAAGCTAGCAATTCTCCAATAAAAGGATCAGAGTTGTGCTGTATTGAACTGCACTTCACCACAACAAACTCACCTCCTTTCTTGCGGACAATAACCCCGGCCCCTGTCCTCCCGTTGGTCAGGCCTAGAGCTGCATCAAAATTTATTTTCACCCAATTCTGGTCCGGGGATTGCCACTTCTCCGCCTGCATATCCTGCTGATGCCTGCTCTCGATAGGTAGTTCTAGCGAAGCAATATGTTCTGCTATGATTTCAAACGATCGTCTTGGCTGGTATTTATCCTCTCCGTGGTAGTAGCTATTCCTACTACTCCAAATCGACCACATAACTGAAACTGCAATAGCAGCATCCTTTTTGCTAAGCACAGATCCACATATAATGTCCGCTGTCCACGTATCCGGATGTAGACGCGGAACCTTCACACCAAATTGATTGAAGGCTTCACTCCAATACTGCACTGCATGATCGCAGTCCATTAACACATGATAGACCGTTTCCTCTCTGCATCCACACAACGGGCAATTACTGTCTTTCCTGATATGCCGTCGGTGTAAGGTAGAATTGCATGGAATAATTCCCTTAATCACCCGCCACCAGAATATTTTGATCTTTGGTAACACCTTCAGCTTCCACAGAGCCTTCCACATATCTGCGCCATCCGCCGATGAGCTAGCTCGATCAGTGAGAAAGCTTTTCTTTGACATCTCTCGATAGCATGATTTTACTGTGTACAACCCAGAGCGTTCCCAGGCCCATGCCCACTCATCCTGCTGCTCCGCTCTTGGTCTAGGTATGCTTAGAATAGCTGCAGCATCATGTGGCAAAAAAGTCTCCCTGATAACATCTGTTCTCCACTGTCCCGCAATATCAATAAGCTCATGCACCGTCTGCACTGGATCTTTCTTAATGGGTGCTAATGGCTTCAAACCAGGGATCAGTGGCACCCAGTTGTCTCTCCAAATATGAGTTGACTGACCGTCACCCACTCTTTTCACTAAGCCCATCTTTAGGGTATCTCGTCCCCTCACGATGGCTTTCCATACTCGCGACGCACGTGACGGTGCTGTAGCTGTAAGTATGTCTCCGTCAGGGTAGTATCTCCCCTTCAAGACCTGCGCACACAGACTGTTGGGTGACTCCAGAAGCCTCCACGCCTGCTTCGCGAGCATGGCGTCATTGAACAGCTCCAGGTCGCAGAACCCGAGCCCCCCGTTAGCTTTTGGCACTGCTATCTTATCCCAAGCAATCCAGTGTAGACCTCGTTTATCCAGTGAACCCGACCACCAAAATTTCGACATAGTCGATGTAACTTTCTGGCACAGACCTTTTGTGAGCTTAAAACAGCTCATAGAATAGGTTGGCAATGCTTGAATCACTGATTTCAACAAGATCTCCTTCCCAGCATAGAAAAGTTTCTTCTCACACCCTTGCACTCTTGCTCTTGATCTTTCTGCCACATGTTCGAAGTGCTGGTCAGTTATGCTACCATTAGCTGTAGGTAAACCCAAGTACTTCTCTGACAAAGCCTCCCTCTCAATACCCAAAGCAACTCTGATTATACCTCACCGCTCATTGCTAAAAAACACTGAAATTTTATCCTTATTGACACACTGTCCTGATCCCAAATTATAGGCTTGCAAGATTGCATCCAATCTCGCCTGATGCTGCTGTTTAAAATGATATCATCTGATATGTAGGTCAATGCTTTTCATAGTTATGCTGATGTTGTTGCGCAATTGCCATTGTTGTTATGTGTCCTTTATTTTCTCAATCCGATTCATAAATAATATTTTTGATTAGCTGAAATATGTAAGATGTTTGTGGCATTGCTGTTATTTCAATACGGGCCCTTCTGTCTTATTACAACCCCTTCTATTTGCTAAATTGTGGAGACGGCTAACAGAGTCACCTACATGATATGTAGGTCTAGGCCATACTTCTGCCAACCAATAATTGCCGGGTTAGGAGAAAATGTGAGCCGTTTATATTTACCATGGACTGCAGTGGTGGCAAATATGTATCCGTTTTTGTCTTTCCGCAACTTTTTGTGCGTGTTACTTTTTTCTCAGAGGTTCAATCGATTTGAATATGCCTGTGTGCTATGTTTGATTAACATATGTTCATGCATGTTCATGGGCATTTGTGTGGTAGTGAAGAGTATTCTCTTTATCAACTTTGGCTCAGTCTTAATTGTCAGAATATTTAGTCCCAGGTTAAGATTGATTATTTGGCAATTTTATCCATTTGCTCCCTATTTCTATCAAGTTAAACCAAGAACTAAACAAAGGGAAATTCTTACTATAAGATGTATGAAGAATGCCTTTTTTGAGAGAACATGAATATTGAACCATGGTGTTCAGAAAACATCAAACTATGGTATAAAATGCACTAAGAACAAATAAATGACTTAATGCTGGCCTATATATTACCACATAGATTATTTGGAAGGTTTATCTTGTTTAAGAGTTGGACAGGAGCCATGTAAAGTTGTATTGTTCATGTAGACATTATGACAATATCCACTCCCATGTGATCTGTAGTATCTTGGAACTGCAAGTGCTTTATGTTACGTCGCTTGAAACATGATAATATTGATTCTTGTGAACCGTAATAGTGGATTCTTGCTTGGCTATTATATCTGTAGCAGATAATATGAATCATGTTTTTAAGCGTCGAGGCGTTAGAGTGTCGTCTGACGTCGAACTATCGAAGCGTCGGCCTCGCTGCACACATCTTATATGTTGTGTAGGAACTAGTGCTACTTGTGTACATGATCATTGTAATTCCCTGCAAGCCAGCTAGAGCTTCCATAGTTTCGAGTAAACCCAAGTTCAGGTTGAACAAAAGAAACCAGCCAGCAGTTTTTCTTTCTCAGATACTTTAACCAATAACAGAGGAAGGGCAGCAGTAACTTGCTGTTGTAATATATTAGTTGGCTTCATGTTAGGTAGTTTTGATTACTCCTAGTTGCTTCTGCTATTTTCAGGAGGACACGGAAGAAATTTTAAGTTAGGGAGTGTTCGTCTTTCCAAATAAATCAAATACAGTAGGATGGTAGATTGGAAGAAATTCCTATGTTTTCCCCAAGCCATTGATTTATTATTATGCACCATAGGAGTAGTAATTTTCTAAGTAGCACATGCTGAGTTCAGAGAGGAAGTTGCTTGCCAATTCCTCTTAGGTCCATCCTCATGTTATGGAACCTTGTTTTCCTGGTTGCAAACACCCACTGAAGTTCAGGGGAGATTGCTCTAGTGAAGAATGGACTGAGTTTGTAGCACCCGTAGCTCTAGATCACATAGGAGATTGTCCCTTCATTCCCCCTTAAAGTCTTAAACATGTTTGTGTGCTCCATTAATTTCACAAACTAAAGAACTTTAAGCATGAAAGATATATATGATTGTTGGTTCTGTTCTCATTCCCAAACCTTCGAAATATGCCACTGAGACCCGTGTGCCTTTTTTCTTTAAAGGACATAGCTGCGTTTTTTTTTTCAAATTTCCCGAACATATCCGAGGCGAAGGTGTTCACAATACACATAGGAGCGACACTAAACCAAGTTTTACACCATTCAGACCTGATGCATTCCTTACCCAAGACATGAGCAGCACCATTCGCAGAATGCCTTGCCCATTTGACCGAATGGCCGTCCATCGACCGAAGCATTGATTTGATCTCCTTGACCAGATGTCCATTCATAGACCTTCCCTTCTAAACAATAGTCAGCTTCAACACCACTCCCAGACTGACTGTCTCCAGCACCACACGGGCTAGCTTGAGTTCCTTCGCCAGCGTCATTGCTCGCCTAAAAGCTTGCAGCTCCGGATGCTCCGGATCAGACAAGGAGGGGGGGAAAATGGCATGCTCCCGCTAGGAAGCGACCATCGTGGTCATGGACAACCACTCCTCCACCATCCTTGAAATCTCGTGTGCCTGTGTATCTACTTTGTTACAGCACACCATTGCTAGAGTAGGTTGGAAGAGTGGCCGTCCATCGACCGAAGCATTGATTTGATCTCCTTGACCAGATGTCCATGCATAGACATGCCCTTCTGAACAATAGTCAGCTTCAACACCACTCCCAGACTGACTGTCTCCAGCACCACACGGGCTAGCTTGAGTTCCTTCGCCAGCGTCATTGCTCGCCTACAAGCTTGCAGCTCCGGATGCTCCGGATCAGACAAGGAAGGGGGGAAATGGCATGCTCCCGCTAGGAGGCGACCATCGTGGTCATGGACAACCACTCCTCCACCATCCTTGAAATCTCGTGTGCCTGTGTATCTACTTTGTTACAGCACACCATTGCTAGAGTAGGTTGGAAGAATTTCATTTGCTTGTCTTGAGATCATTGCTCTTGTCTGAGCAGGTGCCTTTTGTTTGACCTGATGAACCACCCGTGAGCATTGCCCATCATATGCCCTCTATAATAGTTTGGACTGTTTGGTTCATGTTCTAAGGTTGCCACTCACTGGGAGTTAGTTGAACCAGACCACTTAGGGTCTTTACACGGCTCAAAAAACTAACGTTGCATTTTTATGTTTTCTTGCCCATGGGAGAGCTGGAGAGAGGAGGAGGAGGCCCGGGAGCTGCAGCGCCCGTGAGTGTCAGCAGCGATGATCATCATGGCTTGGTTCTCGGCGATGGGATGATGATTCTCTGGCCAGTCGAGCTCGGCCTCACGGGCATGCTTCTGCCGGGCAGCTGTTCCCATGCCACTACTGCCGGCACCTGTTCTACAGCTCCCAGGTGCTCGGTGTGGGCACCAGAATGCGCACATGCCTGTAAAAAATCCTTGTAAAATTCGAAACGGGCACTTGGTGTAAAAAATTCAGCACTATTACTTATTCTTATCTGATACTTCTTGAATTCTTTGTGCGGTGAATAGTACTATAATGTTCTTTACGACAGATTTGTGTACTCTAGTCTCTAGTCCAGACTCAGCAAACTGGTCTTGCCTATAATTAACATTATGCACTAAATTTGTTTTTCTGCAGACTTGCAGACTGACTGGGAGGGTGGATATTTCCCTCTAACTCCGCAATTTGATGATAGTTACCCAACTACCTCTCCTGTCTGCAAGTTTCCAGCGGGTTTCTTCCATGTCAATGTCTACGATCCACGGCTAGTATGCCTCTCAATCCTGGGTGATGTAAGTTTTAACTGGTTGCTATTCAGCATATATCTGCACCATGCAAATATACCCCCTGAACTTTCATGATCTCCCTCACTCTTTTCAGGCATGGAAACCTTCAATTAAAATGAAGCAAATTTTGGTAGGCATCCAGGAGTTGCTTGATGACCCAAATCCTAACTCAGCCTCACAGCATAGATGTTATGAACTCTATAAAAAGGTTCATTTTTTAGACTTGAACTTCCATAACCTGGAGGTACAATTCAGTTTTGATGCGGTTATGCGCTTAACACACCATGTCTGCTTGTGCTGTTCTCTGCATTTGCAGAATATGCCGGAGTTCAAGAAGCGTGTTCGTGAGCAGGTCAAGACCTTATGCCAATATCCATTCCACCATTTGATCTCTATTATTCTGGAACCGCAGTGCTTTATGTTAAGTCTCTTGAAACATGATAATATTGATTCTTGTGAACCATAGTAGTGGCTTCTTGCTTGGCTATTATATCTGTAGGAGGTAATCTGATAAAAAAGATGCTTCCTTGATGCAGGGAACTGGTCAAATATTTTGTGGTTTCTGGCACAGCTTCGGAATAATTTATATGGTACTTATGAGTATGTGTAAACCAGACATGGTTTGTTTACTTACTTGAAATATGTGTTACATCATGATATGCGATATCATAGAGCTAATTTCTTATGTAGATCGTTCTGCAGAATGCTTTTGTAATTTCTGTTATCGGGTCTTGCACAGTTAGTTTGACGATTTCTCTTTCAAATTTCTTTTTTGGTAAAGGAACCTGAAGAACTATTCCAGATAATCTCACAAGCATTGCTGTCTTCTGTTGGCCGTGATTGCCTGAGTGGCTGGGGATATTATGTTCTCACCGTGTAAGTTCCACATATGTCTCAAACTCATTAGTACAAAAAATATGCATGTATGTGACCATCTCTCTGCTGTCCAAATACACACGTAACTAATTATTTGGGCACTTGGTGTGCTAAAGTGCACCTCTGAAAGCTAATAACCCCTTCATCAAGTGTTTGATATTTGAACATCAGATTTATTGAACCAGTGCGGTTTTGTTATTATGAAACATAGGAGTAGTAATTTTCATAGTAGCACATGCCGAGTTCAGTGAGGAAGTTACTTGCCAATTCCTCTTAAGTACTTCCTCATATTATGAGACCTGTTATTCCTTGTTGTAGACACCCAGGGAGATTGCTCAAGGGAAGAATGGATTGAGTTTGTAGCACCTGTAGCCCTAGATCACGTAGCAGGTGGCTTTTGTTTGACCTGATGATAACCACCACTGGGTATTGCGTATCATATGCCCTCTGCTGCTAGTTCGCACTGTTCGGTTCATGTTCTAAGGTTGCCACTCATGGGTAGTTAGTTAAATCGGACCTGTCAGGGTCATATACTTCTCTGTGAATTAGTTCCAATTTTCATTTACCGCGGCGAGATTTTCATTTGTTAAAAGAAAAGAAGTTCAGAAATCCAACCATAACAAGGGTCGAAACAAGTGCCCCAAGAAAAACCAATGCATGCATGCATGTTAACTTAAAAGGCTAAAGAGAAGATGGCATGCAATAGTCAGGCTGTATTCATCTGGCATGCGCAACCATGCTCACATCACTCCTTGATCAATTTCCTACAAGATTTTTACACGCCACACATAAGACTTACATTGCATTTTGATGTCTTGTTACCCATGGGAGAGCTGGAGAAAGGAGGAGGAGGAGGAAGGCCTGGGAGCTGCAGCGCTCTGTGAGTGCCAGCGGCGATGATCTTCATGGATTCGTTGTCGGCGGCGGGATGATGTTTCTCTGGTCAGTCGAGCTCGACCTCATGGGCGTGTGGGCAGTGGCGGAGCTTGACAGAGAATGCAGGGGGGGCGAAATGCAAAACATCATTTAATTGGGGGGGCGAAATGCTAATTTTCTTCTCAGTTCAGCCCTCCAAAAAAAAAATTCTTAAGGATTTGGCCAAACCTGGGGGGCGGTGGCCCCCCTGAAGTACACTAAGCTCCGCCAGTGCGTGTGGGGAGGCGGCTCTGGGTGTGCCTCTGCCGGGCGGTGTCAGCGGAGGCCGGGGCAGCTGTTCCGGTGCCACTACTGTCGGCACCAGCTGTACAGCTCCTAGGCGCTCGCCACATCCTGAGGACGACGAAGGCGGGCGGCGGTGATAGAGAGCCAGAGCTTGACTTGACGCTGGAGCTGTAAAGGTTGTATTGTGAAAGCTCAAGATTTGGGAGCTAAACAACAGTAGTTGTTAAAGGGATTCTTGTTATGAAAGCCAAGTGAGAAGTAACTAAAACAATGAGGCAAAATCTGTGTAGGAGTAGTTGTTAAAGGGATTCTTGTTATGAAAGCCAAGTGAGAAGTAACTAAAACAATGAGGCAAAATCTGTGTACGATTGTTTGGATGCAAAAACCAAAATTTCAAAAAGGATTTTGATGAGCGTTCCTAATCCACGGAAATCTATGTAGCGAAAACAAAAAAAAAAGTTGCTTATTTTCACGTATGGTACTTGGGCCAGAAAACACTATTGGCCCGAAACGAAAAAAGGAAACGCTAGCGAGCGATACGCCAGCAGCAACGGCTCCCCTCGAAAAAAAAAAAAAAACGCGACGCGAGGACCAGGATCGCGTGAAACTAAAGCGACGTGAAAGAAAGCGCGTGAAACTAAACCGACCCGGTGGAACCTTAAAAGCTTTCCCTCCCCCGATTTGGGATTCCCCTGATCCCCTCTGCCCTAATTTCGCTCGATTTCGACGTCGATTTCGTCTCTCTGCCCTAGATTCGATTTCGATTTCGATTCGCGCGAAACCACTTTCGCCCGCCCGCCCGAAAACTCCCAGTTTTCGCCGGAAAGCTCGCCGTCATGCCGCCTCGCCGCCGCCGCAGCCGCCTCCTCCCCATCGTCGGCGCGGCTTCTGCGGGTACGCTGCTCTTTATCGCGCACGCCGCCCGCCCCTTGCTCTACTCGCCGGGATCACCCTCCGTCGGCACATGGCAGCTGCAGAGCTTCTCTCCGCCGCCGGAACTGCTCCTCCCCCCGCCGCCAGAGCTGCTCCTCTCGGAGGCGCCCGCGCGCCAGGAATCCGAGGCCGACCGATCCTTCGAGCTCCGCCTACTCCCCCAATCCCCGCCGCAGCAGCTGCTCCACTCGGAGGCGCCCGCGCGCCAGGAATCCGAGGCCGACCTCTCCTTCGCGCGCCGCCTGCTCCCCGTCCGCCACCGATCCTCGCCGCAGCACCACCCAGACGACGACGCAGTCCTGCTCCCGGATCGGGAGCTTCTGGTCCTCGCCGCCGAGCCCCCCGTGGGGGACGCCAAGTGCGTCTTCCAGGGTGGGGCGTCGTCCCCGGCGCGCGCGCTCGGGAGGCTGCCGGGGCCCGGGCGCCACGCCTACCTCTGCCTCATGCCCGACTCGGAATCAGGTACGCAGCACCTTCAGTCACCACTCCTGCTGCCCTCCTCGCCTGCGCCTACCACCGCTGCGCCCCGATCGCTCCCCTCCTCGGCCCCGGCCCCTGCCCCTGCCGCCCCGAATATGTTAAGTTGGAGCAACACTAGTCTAGTGTTCGATTCAGTCCTACTGGACAGCCGAGGAGGTGATGTCCTCGTCTTCGCCAAGGGTCGCCGCCAGGGGCTCAATTCAGCAGCTGGTGATATCCAGTGCCTCTACAGCAGCGCCGGAGCCGATGCCACCATGGTTGCCTCCTTCCCAGCTGTCGCGTCGGCCCAGCAGCTAGTCAGGTGTCCACCTCCACCCTCCTCTTTACGTTCTGGACGGATCACTGTAGCTATCAAAGGCGGAGAACCCTTGCCCTCCCTTGCAACCTTCACTTCTGGCCCGTCCGTGAAAAGTACAGAGAAGAAATTGATATGTGCTTGCACAATGGTGCGCAACGTAGCGAAATTTCTGCCGGAGTGGGTTCGGTATCACGCAGCAATAGGTGTCGAAAACTTCTACATATACGACAACGGCAGCGAAGATGACCTCGCGTACCAGGTGGATCGTTTGCAAGGTGCTGGATTCGATGTCTTCACCGTGGCCTGGCCATGGACGAAGACGCAAGAAGCTGGGCTCTCCCACTGTGCTGCTGTGCATCGCTCTTCCTGCCAATGGATGGCCTTTTTGGACGTAGATGAATTTATTTTCTCACCGGACTGGAAGATGCTATTCGAGACCCCTTCCAAGTCCATCCTGGAACCACTTGTTAACGTCGATCCAGGAGTTGGCCAAGTGTACCTTCCTTGCTATGATTTTGGCCCCTCGGGCCATAAATCACATCCAAGCGAGGGGGTCTGCCAGGGGTACACATGCCGACTGGACAAGGTAGAGAGACACAAATCATTGGTCCGTCTTGATGCCATTGCCGATTCTTTCAAGAACTATGTGCATCACTTCGAATTGAAGTCTGGCTTCAACTTCAAGTGGAGTCTGAGAATAGCCAGAGTCAACCATTACAAGTTCCAGGCCTGGGAGGAGTTCAAGAAAAAGTTCAAAAGGCGGGTTTCGGCCTACGTGCCTGACTGGCAGGACCCCGTCCGCCTCAACTCCAGTGACCGGGCCCTTGGTCTTGGAGTCGATGCTGTTGAGCCAGATGGCTGGGAGGAAAGCTTTTGCGACCGTAAGGACAACACTATGAAAGATTTGACTATAAAGTGGTTTGGTCTTGCATTTGGAGGCCGTGGACAAACCGGTGATAGCCCCCCCTCCCCCTCCCCCTCCCCCTCCCCCTCTCCTCCATAGTTTATATAGTATATATATATAGTAAAATAATAAAACTTGGTATAAAAGACACTGCTTGACAAAAATAAAAAGATAACCTTTGAATTGAATAGTATACACATTTTCGCAAAGAAACATGCCATGCCACTTTTACTGCTTATATCTCCATATTATAATGCAAATGTAACTTTTTGATAGACACTGACATACAATTCCTGGAATTCCTTCATTTATATAAGTGGACTCCTTACTGTCGATTATCACCAAAAAGGCGCAATAGTGCAAATCATGGGTTAGGAAACACAAGTAAACATACCTTTACAAACATTTGCTGCCTGTCATGCCTTCTTTAGTCACTCCCTAGAATGCTTTTATCAAAGGTCGCACCATACATGATAATTTCATGTACGTGCAAGGCATTATTCGTTCTCGCAAGCAAAAGAAGACCCTGGCCCTAATGCTCAAACTGGACATCTCTAAAGCTTTTGATTCAGTTCCGTAGGAATTTCTCATAAAGCTGCTTTGTCACTGTGGATTCAGCACTAAGTGGCTTGAGTGGATCATCTCTCCGCTAGCAACTAGCTCCATGAAGATTATTGTCAATGTGTACCTCACTGATCCCATCTTTCATCTCCATGGCCTCAGGCAGGGGTATCCACTGTCCCCCCTCCTATTTGTGTTTGTCATGGACTGCCTTGCTAAATCATTTGACACTCCTGAAAGCAACCAGGTTCTCGGCAATATTGGCAACCACACTCTTCGGTTCAGAGCCTCTCTGTATGCCGATGACGTTATGATCTTCATCAAGCCAGAACTCAGTGATTTACAAGCAACATTGGCTAGCTGTTCGGTGCTGCCTCTGGCCTCCGCCCCAACCTCACCAAAAGCAACATCCTCACAATCTGCTGTCGACCCGGGGACCTGAATTTTACTACAGCACACTCCAGCTGTCCTTTTGCCTAATTTCCTTGCACGTACCTTGGGCTTCGTCTCTCTGACAAAAGGCCTTGTCTGCTGCAAAGCTAAGTGGATCACCTTTTCTGGACATTTGACGCTTGTGAATGCCGTCCTTTCTGCCCTCCCTGCTGATAAACCATCATCCGCCCAAAGTGGTTGCTTAAGCAGCTCGACAAATCACGACGATCATTTCTTTGGGCTGCCAGTGATACCGCTTCTGGAGGTAAATGCCTAGTGACTGTGATACCATCTGTCGGCCCAAGGAGCTGGGTGGGCTCGGCATCCCTGACTTATCCTTCCAGGGTACTGCTCTTCGGATGTGTTACTCTGGCAAGACGCAACTGACAGCTCTAAACCCTGGCACAGCCTCCCAATCCCGGTGGATAATACTGTCCGTGCTGCTTTTCGGTCACCCAATTCCATCTCCATCGGCAATCGCATGTCTACTAGTTTCTGGCGATCTCACTGGTTGGCTGGCATTCCTCTATGCGAGCAATTTCCTAGCTTGTTTAGGCACTCCAGGAAAAAGAATACTTCAGTCAAGGAAGCTCTTACCAACAGAAGGTGGATTTTTCCTGTATCAAGCCAAACCCTGATGTCCCTGCAGCTGTGGAACCTCCTTGACAACCACGGCGAAATTGTGTTTGTTGATCAACCTGATGCTATCTCCTGGTGATGGACTAGTAACTGCACTTACTCTGCTGCCTTTGCTTAGAACTTCCTTTCAGTGCCAATGTCCGCTCCTCGGTGCTAGCAGAGATAGAAAGCGAGGAATGCCTCATCAACCTTTATGCAGCCTCTGCAATTCTGAATATGAAACTGCCCTACACCTGTTCGCCTCCTGTAATTTCAGCTCTTCAGTTTGGTCTGGCATGATCCACCGTTCGAACCTTGTGGACGTCAAGATTGGTGGGAGAGATCCTCGGCCTTGGCCCCTCTACGCCTAGAATCTCACTAGCGACCGGTTGCCCTGCTACCTTGTGGCTTCTCTGGAGGGAGAGGAACGCCAGAATTTTTAGCAGCAAATTCAAACCTTCTGCTGCTGTGGTAGACAAGATTACGGCAGAGTTGCAGGATTGGCGCTCTGCTGGTGTGCTCGCAAAGTCGTGGCCGACGGGAGAGTGAGCCCTTGGCTGCTTCCACTGATTTCGCCAAAGCCTGATCATTGCTGTCCCATGTCCTGTAAATAACTTCTGCCAGCTATGCAACCGCAACCTCGAAACCTCGACTCACCTGTTCCTAGAGTGCCCTGTCTCCCAGTCAATCTGGGAAAGCATCGCGCATTGGCTCCACCAAGACTGCATCCACCCCCAGTCCTGGAATGAGCCTTCTTCTGTCGCGGATGCTTGGCAAGCAAGCATTACCAAAGCACACCCCCCCAATCGCCCCGAGATTCGCTCGATGCTTCTGCTCGTTTGTTGGTCAATCTGGAAGGAAAGATGCAATCGGATTTTCTCAAACAAGCGGCGATCGGTCCCGCAGATAGCACAACTGATCAAGGATGATGCAAGATCATGGGCCTTCGTCGGAGCAAAGAAGCTAAGGAAGCTCCTAAGCTGGGATCCTCCCTGAGGCTTTACCTGTTTTCAGCTCTTCCAGCTCCTTGAGCTCTTCGAGTTTTCCTGAGAGCTAGCTCTCTTTTCGTTTTTTCCTATTTCTTTGAATTTAACCCTTGACCTGATGGTCACATGTAAATATTCTACCTCCTATAAATGAAAAGCCAGCAATTGCTGGATCTTTCAAAAAAAAAATGTAGAGCTGAATTTCGTATCTATATACTGAGGTGTTTCTAGTGCTTTTTTTAGTTTTTTTGTTCTGATAACTTCACTTTGTTTTTCTTCTAGTTGAGTTAGTCTAGGTTTTAACTCCGCCTATGTTATCTCAACATAGCCGGTCCCAAGCCCGGATAAAGGAGGAGGGTTGTGATAGGCTTGGCGAGCCAACGTCAAAACTCAGCCACTCTTTTGGAGATGAAACCCAAAAGAACCTCGTTGGGGCGTAACCCTCTTAGCGACATCCAGTTTCTATCCACTACTTGTCATAGTTCCTTTCATGTAATTAACCCTGGAGCAGGGGAACATTGTTATTTGTCGGATCTCATGATTCTGAATTTAGTATGAATAATAATATGCATTTTCCCGTTCCTGTATTTTACTTGTGTTTCAGAGCAAATGATCCTGCTTCCCTAGTACTGCTTTGTCAGCAGAACCATTGCCTGTTTGTATGACATGATTCACACAAAAAAGGTTTGTCAGCAAGCCTGTTCGTATGATATGATGGTAATGTTTTAGTTTTCTGTGTGAGAAACAATTACCCTAATGTTTGGCAGGAGCAACTGCAGATATAAATACCTGAAATTTTATCAGTAGCAAGATATTTAATACCAGCGAATTGCTTTTCTGATCACTAGGTGTTTCTGATTCAGTTTTGAGGTTTCACAAATATGGCTGCAT
The DNA here is from genome assembly GCA_028641055.1 of Alopecurus myosuroides. Classification (NCBI taxonomy): domain Eukaryota; kingdom Viridiplantae; phylum Streptophyta; class Magnoliopsida; order Poales; family Poaceae; genus Alopecurus; species Alopecurus myosuroides. Next base: position 262,868,658 of record CM054060.1, read on the forward strand.
CTTTTAAGTATTCAATTCCATTTAACATAGGATGAAAGTGAGGATATGGCGCACTATCATCTTTCCATTTAGCTTGCACGATATGTACAGTCAGGGTTTCTGATTTCCTAATACAAATCATCTGTTTACGTATGCCCAAGTGTGTAGCTCCTATTTTATGTTAGCATAACCTTTTCATTTCTTGTTCTCATTGTCAGAGATACAGTTCTAGTAATACTGCTATGGTCTATGGTAATATTGTAGTGAACAGTATTTTTAGTACGTTGTCATTGTAATCTGGGAATAGTTTGAGGCTCTCTTTTCTGTTTGTCATGAATAGATGTTTGACAACAGTAGCTTCTAGAAGGTTATTCTTCTTGATTTTTCTTAGATTATTTTACATACTAATCCCTTGTTTTTGGCATGGCATTCATTTCCCTTGTGTTTTGCTCACATTTTCGTAGGCATTTGGTATTATCAAGGATGGCGTGATTCCGTCATTGGCGGTAGTACTACCTACCATGGAGAAAATCCGTTCATGTGGATATAATTCTTACAATCTTATTATTTTGTGGGGAGATTGTGTCCTTAGTGGTGTGGAAGAGAGTCCATGAAATTCTGCCAGACAGTACTATCATAAATCTCTATGAACAACAGAGTTGAGGAATTTACCCACACAATGTTTCTGTAGCATTTTGTTTTATGAGAAGTTAAATTGGTCTGGAATGGTGACACATAAGAGATACAGAGAGTGTCACAATCTGAGCGACATGTTAAAATAGAAGAACTGAAATAGCATACTTCTGTACCTAGGATCCATCAATCTATGAGCTCAATGCTATCGTTGTTTCATGAGCTGAAATTACTGTTGTTTCTTTCATGCTGTTCTTGTTCAGTTTTCTCCTTAGCTGAAAGTTGTTGGTGAGGCCCCGACAGTAATTGTTTAGTTTTCCTCGCTCAAGAGCTAGCTGAAATTAAAGTTATCCCATTAATTTGACGCAATGAGGCAGCAGACCCGACTTGACATGCATACTGAAACTTGCTGTCAATTTATTGTGCAGTGGTTCAGTGAGGTGGAGTGTCGAATTGGAAGAACGTGTGGAGAGTTCTGTTGCTGTAACTGGTGATTTTTCAGAGGTACCATGAATCCGTGATTCTTGAACTAAGCAATCAATGACAGACCTATTTGCCAAGCATTTTGCTAGCCAGCTCATGGTTACTCTCGGACAGGTTGTGATTGGATGTTATAAAGGGAAATTTACTTTTATGATATATCGACTGGTAAATTATCTTGGACAGTTCAAACAGATGGAGATTTATAAATACATGTTTTAATTTGAAATATCTTTTAAGCCTCACTTCAATAGATGGCAGCTGTATTTTTGTTCCATCTCTTGAGTAAACATTAAGAATGGCAAGGAACTGATTGTTTTTCCTTCTTAGATGTAAATAAAACTTCTTTGAGAAGTTTCATTTCAGGAATCTTCCTCAATGTATACCTATGTTTTTTTTTTAATTAGGATATGTCCAGTTGAGTAGGATATAGTTCTCCAAGTCCTACAAGTGAAATAGTAAAAGAAAGGGCCAAATTTACAGTTAAGTTGTGCAAAGGTCTATGATGGAAGTAGAATTCTAGCATATTGAAGTTGATAATGCAGATACAAACTTACTGAGTATTTATTTTGGTATAGCTTTGATGATGGAGCGTGCTAGAAAGCATCCAGCTAGAACCTGATCTTGTCAACTCACAAAATGTTTTTGACATTTCATATCTCAAAATTATGGATATTCTTTCGGGTAAAAAATGTAACCAGTTGTTGACAGGACAAGGAATTTAATATGGTATCATTCCACAATCTTTCTTTTGCTGTTCTTTCTTTCAATTGTATGTTACTACCAGTCTACCACTCATCACAGTTTTCTGTGTATATATCCTTTCTTTGCTTAGCTGAAACTACACTTTTATTACGGTAATGAAATGTCGAGTTTTCGACTAGAATGAGTGTACCGATGATCTCTCTACTTTGTACTCTTCAGCCGTAGAGAGACAACTTTGCACAATAGATGATTCTACAACTGTTAATTATAATTTGCAGGTGTGGCTCTTATGACCATCATTTATATGCAGTAATTTACAAAGATTGTTGCTGTGCTTACAAAGTTTCTTGTGGTGGAAGCATTTATGGTGCTCCAGCTTAGACATGGTATATTATACTGATTATTACAGTATGCACGTGTCTATCTATGTAGAGGCTCTATGAAATCTCGTGTCATCTTTCTTGCTCCCTTGCAGGCACACAACATAATCTATGCTGCATGTAGGAGTGGCCTTGTAACTGCAATATCCATGTAGGAGTGGCCTTGTAACTGCAATATCCCTTGTGGTAACTTAGGATATATTCTCTGTGCTAACTTTAAAGGAGAAAGATTTTATTTGCTTGTATGGGCATTGTCTTCAGCAAAGCTTAGTAATAGTACCAAGCAAAACAATTAGTAATAGGTGAATATCTCGAGTCTTCATTTAGGAATAGTTTAGATGATAAATATGCACCGATGCACCAAATTATCCTTTTGATTTTGTTGTTTTTGGCCACCTGATGCTCTTCCTTGCTGAGAGTGTAAAAACCACGAGACAGATCCATCAGAAATTTGTTTCTCCTTCGATTCGTAGTTTTAAATTTTAGTTGGTGCAAATGATTGGAAATAAGCAATCCGAGGCGAATCATTTTTGCACGGTCTATCTGTCGAAAATTCTGTATGAATTAGTCTTGGACCTTCCCTTTTGTTGCATGCTTTCTTCTGGTGCAAATGATGTGCATGAATTAATCATAAGCTCATTGACTGATAGAGCCTATTGAGGCATAAGATGTGAGGCCAGATGTAGCTTATCTTTTGCATCAGGTTATTGCTTTGGATTTTGCAGGTTATTGTTGTGCTTCTGTTTTGGTTGGTGTCGGATGTTCTTCTAGGTACAGATACAGTACATTTGGGGTTTTGGGTGTTCAGTTTTTTTCTTCTTCTTATTCTGGTTTTTGATCCGTTGACTTATTAGTTTGTAGGTGGAGTTTGGTGGGCGCTGGTGGCTGCTGCTCTGAATATCGGTTTTTTGGTGAACTATTTTTTTCTAGATGCTTCAGTTCTTCGGTAGTTTTATGAGAACATACCATTGCACCTGTTGACCAGACCATTGCAACACTCGCAGCACACTGTATCATTGATGGAGGAAACGAGTGGTATGAGAACACAGAATGGGGGGAGAGGCGATTGAGGGGCGTGGACTCCTCTACCTCAGGGTGCGTATCTGTGGAGGAGAGGAAGGTGCCTGCCATGGCCCCTCCATTATGCCTGGAGGTTCATTGGAAGCATACCAGTACATTGAAGATATTCTTCTTAAGGTGTCTGCTCAAGTCCCCAACAGTGACGTTTGGAAAGGGTGGGTCCGGAAACTTTGTCAAGATAGTTCACAATGGAATCGAGTGCGGTGGCATGCAATTGATCGGTGAAACATTTGATGTTCTCAAGTCTGTTGGTAATTTGTGAGCTGCAGCAGGTTTTCTGCTCGGTGGAACAAGGGTGAGATCCTCAGTTTCTTGGTCGAGATCACTGCCGATACATTTGGCATCAAGGATGAACAGGGTGAATGCTACTTGGTCGACAAGGCCCTGGACAAGACTGGGATGAAGGGAACAAGAAAGTGGACAGTGCAGCAGGCTGCTGAGCCCTCCGTGGCTGCTTCTACCATCGAGGCCTCCTTGGATTCCAGGTTCCTCTGCGGGTTAAAGGATGAGCAGGTTGCAGCTTCCAAGATCTTCCAATGTGGCTATACCACTGGTGTAGCTGTCGACAAGGCACAGCTGATTGAGGATGTGAGGAAAGCCCTCTACGCCTCGAAGATCTGCAGTTACGCGTACGGGATGAAACATTATCAAGGGCAAGAAGTTACGCATGCGTGCCCTTTTCAACGCTACGGTCATCTTTTAGCTGGGTGCCAGATCGCAGAATGTTCTGGACTGATCCTTGGCTTCATGGTGTTTGCCTCTGTGACCGTATGCCAGCGCTGTTTGCCGTCTGTACCTATCGTAGGCTGACTGTGAAGGATGCCCTTACCAACAACAGATGGTCGCGCCACTTCTGCAGGAGACGATTGTCTAGTTTGTGATCTTGTGGGAGCTGCTTGACCACACTCAAATCAACCCTGATGTGCCAGACTCGGTCACCTGGAAGTGGATGCTGGATGTGCGCTTTTCAGTGGCGTCGGCTTATGCTATTCAATTTGAACGCACGGTGAAATTTTGGCTGCTCACCTCTGATCTGGAAATCCGATGCTACTTCTGAGATGAAATTTTTTCTCTTGGCTGGCGGTTCTGGGCAAATGTCTCACCGCCGACAAGTTGCTGTAGCGGGGTTGGCATTGCAACCCTACCTGCCCCATCTGCTGGCTCGAGCGGTGCATCTTCTTGCTAGCTGCCCCTTCACCAGAGGTCTCTGGACCCTGGCGCTGGACTACTGCCAGTTGCCGCACACCCTTGCCCTCAACATGATGTTTCTTCGCTCTGGAAAGAGAGAAACTGGATTTTTCGGCATACTGCGGCCTTGCCCCCATGCGGTTCTCGCCAGATTACTGTCAGCTTGGCACCATGCCAGCCATGTTAAGACTATGACCTCGCTGAGAACCCGTGAGTCGGACTAGACAGAGTTGTTGTTCATGGTTTCTTCAAACTCGTCGAGTCTGCCCTTTCTTTTTATTTTCCTCACGTTGTTTTTCTTTTCCTTGTTCTATTCGGATCCCCTCCGAACGCCTGTAACCCTCTACTCTCTCCGTTCAACAATAGATGACTTGCATATGTCTAGATATGGATGTATCTAGACACTAAAACATGTCTAGATACATCCATATATAGATAAGTGGAAGTCATCTATTGTTGAACGGAGGGAGTATATATCTATCTTAATCAATGAAAAGCTGTGTTGACAACCTTTTTGTCATAAATTGTATTCGGGTTAAATGAGTCCTGTATGTAATTTCGATCTTCACTACCTGTGAACTGTAATCAACCCTGGAGTTGGGGAAACATTTGTTATTTGTTGGATCTCATGATTCCTGTTTATGTTTCAAAGCCAATGACCCTAAGCGGTCAGCAGAACACCATTTCCTGTTTGTATGATGTCATAAAAAAAACAGTTGCTTTAGGTCAATGGTATTAGTGACAAAGTCCTTTCTGTGTAAAATGAGGTTGGGCGGTTGGCTTACAGGATTATAAATACCAGGGCAGCCATACACTTATACTAGTACTTACGTAGGAAAAACTTCGGGCTATCACCTTTGAATTGAAGTACAGAAGCAAATAGCGAAGCACCAGTTCAACAGTCATTCCGGTACATAGGATTGTAGGGAAGGTAATGGTCTGCGCACCGCATGCGCTTAGGTGACGAAGCTAGGATCAAAATCATGGCCGATCAGTAGCTGCGCCGTAAAATCATGGCGTCGGGTGTGGCATTGACGCAAAAGAGTGAGTCAGACACTTGGCCTCTTTTTCTGCACGGGATAGAATAGCGGGGCAGCGAGTATTAGCAGTAATACGATTTTGCAGTTAAAATTTAATTTCTATCTGCACAGCTATGGCGAAGAGCTCGCACCGTGCCTACCGAATGTCATGATTTGATGAGAATCACACCGGCAGTGATAAGAAGGGGATCTGCCACTATAACCTGACGTCGAGCCATCACACACGACCTTGTCCCCATTACCATGTGATGCGTCTCCTCCTCTACCCATTAACACAATCATGGTTCACCCAAAAAGTCTTTTCGCATCGCTTTATAAATAAAGCAACCATCGAGTTCATACAACACCACCGACAACAGAAAAAGAGAAAAGAAGAAAAGACAGTACAGTAACTCGCTGGGGCACCCGCATAGGTAAGCCTAACATAGAACGAAACAAAAGGAGAGAGGAGGGAGGGCGGTGAGGGGCGCGAGAGAACAAGCCACCCATCCGTCCGCAGGGCTCGGCTCGAAGAGGAGGTGGAGATCCGCCGCGCAGACGCCACCAAACGGTCGAGCATGTCATTCAGCTGAGCCCTGTCCTGTGTCTACATAGCGGGTGCCACTACTGCAAAAAAGCGAGACATTTGAACACCGAGTCAGTAGCATGTCAAAGAAGGATCCGTTCTATCACCATCTTATTCCTAATCGTCCAGAGAGTCCATGTCACCCCGGCAAAAATAAACCAGAAGAGGCGTCACTCCCTCCCGGTCCTTCTCGCCTGGAGTTCCTGGAATTCGTCAATGTCCGAGGCCCGCCACTCGGGTCCCAGACCTTCATAGACGAAATTCCATAGGAACCGGGCCGCGGGGCAGGTGAACAAAATATGGGTCTCCGTATCTGGAACCCCACATAATGGACACTTGCCATCTCCAGACCCTTGACGCTTTCACACTTTCACCCCGATGGGAGGCGGTCACGCAACAACTGCCAAACAAAAATCTTGATCTTCAGAGATAAGGGGGCTTTCCAGAGTTTAGACGACCACGCCTGCCCCTGTCCGTGGAAGAGGCTGCGGTAGGTTGACTTAACCGAGAAAGACCCAGACGACACTAACCGTCAAGTAACACTATCCGAAGGTCCATCTAAGGAGTCCGGTAACGCATCTCTAAGCTCATTCCAAGCTGTCGCTTCTGCCGCACCAATTTTTAATATTCTTACACCTAGTGGTCCTCCATCTGGATCTCCTACCGATCAATATCTAGTTTTTTTTCTCACACCGATCGAGAAGAATTAGCCTTCTCTCCTAGATGGCTATGGATGTGGAGTATAATGGAACACTTGCTTTCGTCTACCCCCACCAATGCTCCGTGTTTGTTGTCGGTGTCAGTGAAGGCAGTCGTGAACTGCGATGATGAGGATTTTGCCGAGTTCATCCGCAAGTTGTAGGTGACCGTTGAAGCCAATGTGAACACGGTGGAGAGGGACCATACGTCGAGGAAGCCATCTACTTTATATTTTCCTGGAATTGGTGTGTGTGTGTGTGAGAGAGAGAGGTTTGAGAAGACAACTGCGAGTGGCAAATAGGCGCTTAAGTAGCCTCAATGGAGAGCAATAATGATAAGAGATTTATATCCCGGCTACATGGCATTTTCACCTATGCAAAGGAGAGAGACATGAAAAAAAAAGGAGCGGAATCTCATGTAAGAGCGAACCTCTTCTCGTGCTACTACAAAATATAATAAATATGAAGAAAGAGATGGAGAAAATATTGTAAAAAGTAGTAGTCTGATAACCAATGAGTATATAAGTGACTATAATGAGAGGCGGACAGATAAATTTGTTGTGTCCTGCACGCAAGTCCATCGAATGTCCTACTCATGACAACAGAAGAAAAAGGTAGTCATCAAAAATATACGCGGACAAGAGTCTCATTCTCCATCAGAAAGTGCTAATTTGAGGGGTTAAGTCTTTTTTCCTACGCTAGATAGCGCCTGCTGCTGATCTAAGATCGTTTTGTGGACGAAAACTCTGGAGTGACCGACTATTTCGGCAGGACGTCGGCTGGATTCCTAGCATCGATGATAGGCTAACCGCTAACGGCTAGGAATGTGATCCTAACATCTGTTTTTATTGTTCCAGTCTTAGATGCCCTAAACTGGTTATAGTGGGGAGTAACTTCGACTAATAACATGGTTATGATACTAGCCTATATTACCATGTCTATGGTGGTAGTAGCATGCATGTGGTGTCATGCAATATTTTATTTATTATCGTGTAGATTTATATTGTCTTTGTAAGCACGTGTAGGCGTAACATATTATGTTATCGCAACCTTCTCTTTCTTTATTATAGTTAAGTGACACATCATCTGCTTTATGCAGCATGATTATGGTGAAACTCTCCCGTTTTTTAAACAACTTCTTCTTTGAGGGGAACTTGGTTCTTTTTATTGAATAATAATGTTCATGGGTACATTGTCAATGTCATGCGGGGTTCCCAGCAAACGTGGCGACCCGGCTGCAAAGACGAAGAGAATTTTGCAAGATTGTGAGCTTCTACATTGCTTATTCTCGACTAAAACACAAAATTACAATCTTGAAACCATTGAGCTCGAAGTTTAATTTTGTTGATGATTTGACTGTAGCTTCCCCGGGATCTCTCGTGAATATCATTGATAACCAGCTTACAGTCCGAAGCGATGCACACCCTTTGGAGGAGTAGGTCTGCTGCTAGGCTGAGAGCTTCGCGGCAAGCCAGGGCCTCCAAGGTTGAAGGGTCCGTGATGCCAGAGAAAATCAATGATGAAGCACCTAGGTAGTTCCCACCCACATCTCTACAAACAACAGAAGCAACCTATTGTCCTCCAATTCTCCTTAAAGCCCCATCAACATTAATCTTGACATAATCTGCAGGCGGCGGCACCCATTTGGCTAGTCTTTCCGGAGCCGAGGCATGGGTATGTTGATTCGTAGTGTGTGCTAGGGCTTTGAGTTCTTCTATGTAAGAGCCTATGAAAGAGTGTGTGGACAAGGGGCTTTGGAATATGTCCTCGTGAATTGCTTTCGTTCTCGCACTCCAGATAGCCCATAAGGTGACACTTATCCTCGTGAAGTTGGTCTGAGACAAAGACTCATTCATGGCGAATAACCAGCTTCTTGCCTTGGGATCACGATTGCAGCTCATGTGTTCAACTCGGTCGTCACTTGATAGGGCCCATACACACCTAGACATGGTGCAGTCGAGCAAAGAGTGGTGCCAGGAGTCTTCCGAACCACATATAGAACATTGGGTAGAAGATACATATTACGGTGATGAAGTAGATCAACCGAGGGAAGGGATTGCCATGCCAACCTCCAGACAAAAACCTTCAGTTTTGACGGAACCCTGAGCTTCCACAAAGACATCCATGCCTTCTTCTCGGTTTCTAAATTAGAGGAGCCACCTTCATGATCTATCCAGCACTCCCTCGTTCTTTTAGTTGTAGATAACATCCTGTAATCCGACCTAACCGAACTAACCTTTTCTCTCGTAGTGTCATGCCCATTCATCCCGATATGCGGACATGCAGGGTGGAATAGATAAAATAACCTTGTCATCCATAGGTAAGAATATTTCTCCCACCCTCTCGGACTTCCAGATTTTGTTTGAATGGGACTAAGTAGAAGACACTATATGTGTTGTAGATATTTCGAATGAGTTTGCGAACTGAACGGGAAAAGTCTTAAAACTTTGTACTTAGACCAACTTGTGGTTTGAGAGTGAAATGTTGTTTTGACAATAGAGGACCTGGAACTTATAAAGGAAGAAAATGATGAGCCCCGACTTCGTAAAATTGGCTATGAGTCATTATATCCGCGATAGTATCTCTGTATGAATATTAAGTATGTGACTTGGTAGTCCTTTCGAAAGGCATGATGCCTAACGATAGCAAACGGGTCTATATAGCAACAAAGACATGGATATTTACATCCTTTGAGAGTTCGGCTTGTCAAAAAGATGTTTTCGACAAAATTCAAAGAGTTGACTACTATAAGATTTTGATCTTGCGTAGTGATGCTTTAGTCTTTGCGGATAGTTCTAGCAAAAGTTACATATTATGATATGACAGTTGAATAACAAGACCAACTCTCCTCTCTAGATAGTTTGATCAAGGATGTGTACTTGACACAGTCTGAGAGTTTTGTAAAATTCAAAAGGTTGCCGGAAAGGTATGCAAACTTCAATGGTTGAAGTGAGCATAACGAAGTTCGAACCTTTACTTTAATAAAGTTATCAAAAGAGTTTGATTCCATCATGAACGGTAAAGATGTTTGTACAGTTACAAGAAATTAAGTGGGAGCGCTAATGCATATTTATAATGCTTTATGTAGATGACATATGGTTGATTGGAAAATATGTAATTTAAATTAACACGGTTAAGATTTTCATATTGATGAAAGGCTTAGGAGATAGGCATCAATATCTATAAGAGATGGATTGAAGCGCCTCATATGGTTGAGTCAAATTACATAGATGAAGTATTGAAATAAGTCAATATCGAAATGACAAGAAGGGGTTCTTGTCACATGGAAAAGAACTGGGCAATATTCAAATGTTTTGACACATGATGAGTATAATTGAAATTGAGATTTCTAAAACATGTGTTCCATGCTATGTACACAAACAAATTAGTCATGTGTCACAGAATGTTATAGCAGGATAATTCATATGATGATTAGACAACAATGGGAGAAATCCTTATACCATTTTTTTAGAAATGCTAAGGATATGTTTTCCTATGTAGTAATGAAAAAATATTCGTTGTAATATGTTACACTAATAGTCTTGTCATCTATTCAAATAATTTATCTCAATTAAAATATGTGATAAAGGATGGTACAATAGGCTGAAAGAAAGTTCCAAGCTAGATTTGAATAAGTTTCAAAATTAAAGTATCGTGACGGATACTACAACAAAGGCTAAGTATATCGTTGTGTTGACAGCAAATTGTAGGAATATTTTGTGTCAAGGAGTTCTTTATTGAACTTGGTGAATTTCCAAGAACACGGACACTATGAAGTTTCAATTTCACAATATTAGTAACATTAGTTTAAGCTGAGGAATTAAAGTCTCACCGGTTGACCAAATATATACAAATCCATCTCATTAGAGAATGAGTGATACATGTAGACGCAAAGACATGCAAATACAATAGTAGTTGAACATGTCAGATCTTTTGATCAAGTTTACCACATGCGAAGCATGGTAATAACACTGGAACGCCACATGTGTTAAGTGCTTATAGACTATATTATTGACTCTAGTGCAAGTGGGAGACTGAAGGGAATATTCCCGAGAGGCAATAATAAAGTGGCTATTATCTTATTCATTGTTTATGATAAATGTTTATTTCTCATGCGTGAATTATATTAACCGGAAACGTTGATACATATGTTTCTGATAAACAAACAATGGTTCCTAGTAACGCCTCTCGTTTAACTAGCTTGTTGACTAACTGATGATCAAGGTTTCCTCATCATGAACATTGAATTTTGTTAATAACGGGGTCATGTCATTAAAAGAATGATGTGATGAACATAGACACAAATTAATTATAATAATACAATCAAGTCATTTAGTTTATATTGTTATATCTTTCATATGAAGTAATCTTATTCCTTAGACCATGAGATCATGTCAATCACTAATACCAAAAGGGTGCTTTGATGTCATCAAACATCACGCCGTAACAGGGTGACTATAAAGATGTCGTTGGGTATTCGGAAAGTATTAGTTGAGACTCTTCGATCAAGAGTGGGATTTGTCCATCCAAATGACAGAGAGATATACGTTGGGCCCTCTCGGTGATATCACATCGATACTGTTTGCAAGCATGTGACTGGGTCATAGGGATGTCATACGACAGAGCGAGTAAAAGAGTACTTGTCGGTAACGAGATTGAACTAGGTATGGTTGATACCAATGATCGGATCTCGTACAAGTAAAATATCGCGAGACAAAGTGAATTTATTATGATGTTTATGGTTCACACGATCACTAGATTCATCGCTGAATGTGTAGGAGTCATTACGGATTTCCAGGTCCGCTGTTGACTATTGATCGGAGAGGTGTCTCGATCATGTCTACATTATCCACGAACCGTAGGGTGACACTCTTAAGGTTTGATGACGCAGTTGAGTGGATACAGAATATCGGAGAAAAAATTGGACAACACCGGAATTGTTTCGGGGAATATTGAAATAGTCACCCGAATTTTTTTGGGGAATATTGAAATAGTTCAAGGTGGTATAAATTAATGTTTGATTAAAAAATAGTTCAAGGGGATAAGTGTTAATGTTTGTTAATAGGATTAATAAATATTAAAATAAGAAAACAAAATTGTTTTATTTATTTATTAAAGAAAACCCTTGGAATTTTGAGTGAGAATTGATGAGAGAATGAATGGGTTGAGTGGAGACTCCACCCACATGATGAGGGGAGAGGTGGAGCACCAAAATTTCGTGGCTGCCTCTCTCTCCTATATAAAGAGGGGTTGGACCTCCCTCTCCCCACACAACTTGGTGTCATATCTCTCTTCCTCCTCCCGCTGCTCCACCTCTTGGTTATCCGCTTGGCAAAGCCATGGCCGTCTAATTTCTCCACCAAAACACGCCATCATGTTGTTGGAGTTTCTGGTGGATCCTCTACTTCCGCTGCCCCGCAGGATCGAGGGCACGGAGGCCTTCATCAAGCTGTACGTGTGACCGAGTGCGGAAGCGCTGCCGTATTGCAGCGCTCTTCTTTGTGATCTTGAGATCGATGTGAGTTCGACTACATCACCAACGATATTCAATCTCGTAAAGTTTTGTGTCTTCGAGGGTATGTTCTCATTAATACTTTCTCTATGCCCGTTGCTCACATCTTCTAGATTAGATCTTGACCCTTCGAGTGTCTCTCGTGTAGGATTTTTTGTTTGTTTTCTATGCAACGAACCCTACACCTAACATATGTTTTTATTGTCCAAGTCTTAGATGCCCTAAACTGGTTATAGTGGAGAGTAACTTCGACTAATAACATGGTTATGATACTAGCCTATATTACCATCTCTATGGTGGTAGTAGCATGCGTGTGGTGTTATGCAATATTTTATTTACCATCGTGTAGATTTATATTCTCTTTAGAAGTATGTATGGTAGGTGTAACATATTATGTTATCGCAACCTTCTCTTTCTTATTATAGTTAAGTGACACATCATCTGCTTTATATAGCATGATTCCGGTGAAACTCTCCCATTTTTTAAATAGATTCTTTTTTAGGGGAACTTGCTTATCTTTATTGAATAATAATGTTCATGGGTACATTGTGAACGGACAACGACGTCGCCTAGAGGGGGGGGGGGTGAATAGGCGATTAAAACTTTTCTGGTTAATGCTTGCTAAATGCGGAAATAAACTAGGTGTTTAAATTAACAAGCATACAACCTAAATATTCTAGGGTCAACTAGATGAACCAACAACTTATGCTAAGCAAGACAAGTAACAAGGTGATAGCAAGATATATAACTTCAAGCTCGAAGGCTATCACAATGTAAATTGCATAAGTAAAAAACTCGGGTATAGAAATAACCGAGGCACACGGAGACGAAGATGTATTCCCGAGTTCCTCCCACAAAGGGGAGTACGTCTCGTTGGAGGGGTGTGAGCTCACCACGAAGGCCTACTCAACGCCACAAAGGCCTCACCCTATTCTCCGATGAACCCCACCACAAAGGCCTAGTTCACCTTCCACTATTGGCAACCTTCAAACCCGAGGCACGCATCCACAACTCAATTGGAGGCTCTCGGTGTCACCACACTCTTGGGGCACACATCCACAACTCAATTGGAGGCTCCCAAGAACACCACAAGTCGTCTAGGGTCCAAGACCCAAGAGTAACAAGCTCACAAATTTTCAACTTCCATGAATCCTCGTGGAGAGAGCAAACCGATGCAACCGATGCAAATGGCAAGAGCACAAGTGCTCAAATCCTTCACTCTCAAATTCCAACAAAGCAACAAATGCTTATGGGGGAATAAGAGAGGAAGAACAATGGAGGAGAAACACCAAAAACTCTAAGATTAAGATCTACTAAGTTTCCCTCACTAAGAAGGAAGATGGATTGGTGGAAATGTAGATCTAGATCTCCTCTCTCTTTTCCCTCAAAGATATGCAAGAACCATAGGAGGGATTGGGAGAGGGGCAAGCTTTCCAAGGTCAACAATGGTGGGAGAGAGGGAGAAAAACAAGCTTGGAAGACTTGGGGACCAATGGGGAAGAAAGCCCCCTTAAATAGGTCCCCACAAAAACTAGCCGTTTTGTGTGCAGTCTGAGCAGGATATTTTGAAATATCCGGTTCAAAACTGAACAGGAATATCCGGTCCGACAGGAATATCCGGTCCGAAGTGAATAATCCGGTCCAAATAATCCGGTTCACTTCTGTGAGAAATATGGTCCGAAAACTGCCCAAACCGGAATATCCGGTATGTCCCGAATAATCCGGTTCAAATAATCCGGTTCACTTCTGAAAGTTTAGACTCCGGTCCTTAGCCGTTTTCGAGCAAGTGGAGGGACAGATGCCAACCGGATATTCCGGTTCAAACTTGAACCGGAATATCCGCCCCCCGCAAAACTAACAAAAACAACAACACGAAAACTGCAATAACTTTTTCATCCGGACTCCGTTTTTGATGATCTTGGGCTCGTTGAAATCACCACAACGAGCACTACAATAATATGCATAGAAACATCATTGTACAGCAATGAAAGATAAAACCAAATGGGGAAAGGTTTTGGACCTCTCAAATAGGAACACCCGGTAAAACTTCCAACACGAAAACTCACATAACTTTTGCGAATGAACTCCGAATTAGGTGAGTGCAAATGCATTGGAAAGATAACAGCAAGGAGTATCCAAATAACAAGTGAAAATATTGATACCTCAAAGTATGGAGAAGTTACCACACATGGAAGGTGTGGGAACATTCTCACAGACGAACGGAATATTTTCACCACCGAAAACGCAACAAGTTTTTCTTACGAAATCCGTTTTCGAGAAACCAAGGCTTGTCATGAAGATCACGACAAGCACTAAAACTCAAAGGAGACAAAAGCCAAATAAGAACCAAGAAATATGATATGCAAAGTATGCAAAGGTTTGAGCTCTCCATAACGATTCGATCGAGTTACTCACTTGAGAGCCCCTCTTGATAGTACGACTATCTATCCTATAACCCGGTCTCCCAAAGACACGAGACCGGTAAAATAGAAAACCTATCAAGATTATACCTTTGCCTTGAGCATTCCACTTGAGCTAGATGATGACGATCTTGACTCTCTCAAGTTGGATCTTCTTTCTTGATTGCGCTTGCTAGCACAAACTCCGCTTGATGAAGACTTGCAAGTTGCTCCCCCAAACACCATTATGGGAGAGACTAGCTCCCCCATACACCATTATGGGAGAGACCCTTCGGCAAATCTTCACAAGGCCACAATCTCCAAAAGGGTGGCAAGCATCAAGCATAGGATATCTTCTAGATGCTTCACTTGAGCTTCCACGTCAAGCTAGATGACAAACACCGCTTGACGACGACATAGACCATGGTGAAAGTGCATTCTCGATATCTCACTGTTTTGTGTGTTTGTTAACAACATAAAGAAGTTGCTAACCGTATGTGCTATTTTGTTAAAAGGATGGTCTTAAATCAGCACGTATACGGTGTCAAAGAAATGGTGAAGAATTCGAAGATCAATGGAACTTTTCTGGCCTTTAACAGAGTTTCAAAGGAAAGGCCGGAAAATTCTGGGCCTCCGGAATGCTTCCGGATTATTCCGGCCACTATGGGAAATTGCTCTGTTGCTATCCGGAATATTCCGGAAGATTCCGGCAGCCGGAATTTTCCGGGGCCATTCCGGCCGCAACGGAGAAATGTTCTGTTGGCATCCGGAATATTCCGGGGGCCATTCCGGCCACAACGGCGAATTGCTCGGTTGGCATCCGGATTGCTCCGGAATATTCCGGGGGTCCGGAAAATTCCGGACCATTCCGGGCTGGTCGAAATCTGTTCCAAAAACGGCTAGTTTTCTTGGAGGCTATAAATAGAGCATCACTTCTCTCTCCAAGGGTTAGCTCTTCCCAGCATTGAAGACACCATTAATGGAGCTCACCCACTAGCAAGATCTCCCTCCTCCTCCACCCAAACTCGTTGATTCTTTGAGGATTGAAGGAGGACCACCGGATCTACATCTTCACCAACCCGTTCTTCATTTCCCCCTCTCTAGCTCGAGGGATCTTGCCTAGGGTTTCCTCTTGTGGAGAACCTAGGCTTCTTGTTTCTTGTTGGTGATTCAAGAAGAGTTGGGAGCCCCCAATTAAGTTGTGGGTGTGTGCCCCAAGTTGTTTGTAAATGATTTGATCCCCGCCTCAAAGGGGTTCTATAGTGGAAGGTGAACTAGGCCTTTGTGGCGAAGTTCATCGGAGAATAGGGTGAAGCCTTAGTGGCGTTGAGTAGGCCTTTGTGGCGAGCTCACACCCCTCCAACGAGACGTACTCCCCTAAAAAGGAGGAACTCGGAAATACATCGTGTCTCCGTGTGCTTCCATCGGTTACCTCATTCCTCCCTCTCTTTACTTACTTGTACTTGTTGCATTAATTGCTTGTCTTGTCATATAGGTAAATTCACCACTAGATGCACTATCTAGAGAATTTACCTTCTTGTCAAGCCTAAACTTTGAGAAAAATTAAAATTTGTCGTAGCACCTATTCACCCCCCCTCTAGGTGCCTATACTTTACTTTCAATTGGTATCAGAGCCTCGGCTCTTCTATCGGGCTTAACCGCCTAAGAGTTTAAGTATGGGAAATGAGTCGGATGACACTCCGTCCGATGGAAATGTGTCCATGAATGATCTCAATGCTTTGAGGGAATCATTGACCTCATCCACAGACACTAAATTTGAGGAGTTGCGTCAACTCATGACAACACTCCTCAAAGCCAAAGAACCGGAGGTGGTCGACTCATCCCCTCCGGAAACGGAGGGTGCCAAGAAAGGGGTTGATGGTGAACCACTTAAAACTGCTTCCGTCGAACAATCCGCTAAGAAGGGTGCGAGTGGAAAGGAAGGATATCATGCCGTTGAAGGCTAATATTCTCCCGATCCTCCTATCCCTTTTCCTCATATAATTCCTAGGGGAGATCCACCTAAAATTGATGCATATTCTTTTCGTGAATGGCAATACTACATGGAGACTCACTTGAACTCTTCTTGTATAGATCTTTGGAGAATCACTCGTGATGGATACAAGCCATATGACCCCAATAATCTCACAAGAAGAGAGGTTGTAGATTGCCAACTCAATTACACCGCTTTATCCATCCTTCATCAAGCCATGGGCCCCAATCACATGACGCATCTTCAACACTTCTCCACCGCCAAAGAGACATGGGATGCACTTGTCCTCATGTTTGTTGGGAATGAAAGCATGCAAAGAAATTGCTATGACACCTTGACCAATGAGGCCGAAGGATTTTTCATGCGTGATGGAGAAGATCATGTTGACATGTATCGAAGACTCAAATCTCTTGCCACCGCTTTCTCCAATGCGGGTGCAACACATATTGATGATGCTTGGATCAAGAGGAAGTTCATAATTGCCGTGATGCCTTTTGAGGGCACGGATATGAAGAGCATTCAAGGGAGACATGATTTCTCCACCATGACCTCTACCCAAGTCATGCAAGAATTGAGCTCCTACAAAGTGCAAACTAAGAATGCTCTTGAAAACCGTGCTAGGGCTATTGGAATGCATCAAGGAGCTTCCGTTGCTTTGAAGGCCAAGGCTTTGTCAAGAGAAGTTGAAAATTATGAAGATGGTGATGAAGCATTGCCTCCATTGAAGGAACAAGACTATGATCCCGTTCTAAAGGATCTCATTGCTCTTACCGTGCAAAAGTTTTGGAACAATCCCCCCAAGGGCAAGAAATATGTTGAGGAGAAGACCAAGTCTCGTTATGGAGATGATGGGGCTCAAAAAGTGCGAACTTGCTTCAATTGCCAAGATAAGTATCACTTCATTGCGGAGTGCCCCTACAAGAATAGAGAAAACCATAGTGGCAAGCTCATTCTTAAGGACAAGTCCAAGGTTGAATACAAGAAGCCTCACTTCAAGAGGAAACCATTCAACAAGAAATCCCCCACCAAGTTTGTGCTCTTGACTCAAGAGGAGTATGATTCCGGGAGTGATGAAGAAGAAGAAACAACAAGTGAAGTGGCCGCTCTAGCTATTGCATCCACTCCATCTTCGTCATCCCTCTTTGAATCCCCCAATGAAAATCTCCCTCAACGCAATGCCAAGTGCTTAATGGCTAAGGCCACGGAGGTATCATCTTCTCCTATCTCTAAGACTCCTAGTGAACTAGAACATATTGCTAGCCTTAGTGAAGAAGAAGAAAGGGCCTCTTTGGACTATTTCATGACTAACATGCAAGGGGAGACCAAGAAATACTTTGAGTATCTCATGAGGCAATTGGGAGAGGCCCAAGAGGCCCTTGAGAAGAAAGGTGAAATTGAGAGGAGAGATGCGAATGAAATTGCATCTCTCTCTATGACTCTTGAGGAAGAGCATGATGGTAGAGTTTCTATAGAGGATGAACTTGAATCTATTGAAACTACTCATAATGAACTTGTCTCTAAAATCATTAATGAACGTGATCTTGCTATTGCTAAATATAAAAAGGCTAAAAAGGATAAAGTAGAGTTTGGGGTTGGTCATGGTAAACTAACCGAGGAGTTTGAAAAGCTAACCATTGCTCACAAAGCTTTGGAAAGCCAACACTCATCCCTAAAAGAGTTGCATGAACAACTTCAAACTCAACTTACTCAATCTAACCATCCTAGCACTTCTACTTCTTCTTGTGATCATGCAAATATTATTGAAGAAAATGCTAGGTTGAAGGATGAGCTAGCAAGGCTCAAGGGCAAAAGCACTCAAGTTGAAAAGGTGGTGCTTGCCACCCCACAAGTGGTTGCCCCAAGCGCTAATGCAGTCATTTCTAGACCACAATTGAGTGCTCCAAGGAAACAAGTGGGCAAGCAAGGTCTTGGCTATGTAGCCAAGAAAAGGAACAAGAATAAGAAGAACAAGAAGAAGAACAAACATGGTGCTTCGGGTGGTATTGTCATTAGGGACAACACTACTCGTAGCTCCTCCGCGGGAACTAACAACCCACACCATTTCTTATATGTTGATTATTATGGTGTTGTGCAAGCTAAATATGTTGGTCCTATTGAGGGTTTCATTGACTACACTATTTGGGTTCCCAAGACCCTTGTTGCTAACATGAAGGGACCCAACTCGGGTCCTAACTCTAGTCAATGATCTCTTGCAGGACTATGCTTCCGGTGGGACTAAATGGATTCTTGATAGTGGATGCACTAATCATATGACCGGAAGCAAAGAACTTGTGACGGAGTTGCGACCAAATGACATCCAAGCAACCGTCACTTATGGGGACTCGTCCAAGTCTAAGGTATCCGGGTTTGGCAAGGTTGTGGTGTCTCCCGATATCACTATCGTGAACGTCATGCTTGTCGAATCCCTTGGTTACAATTTACTTTCCGTCCGCTCTCTTAGTAAGATGGGGTTCTCCGTCTTCTTTGATGGTGATATTGTGGTCCTTTTGAGGAGCAAGACTCTTGACGTCGCTCACGTGGGACATGTTGAAAATGAGTTGTATGTGGTAGAGTTTTCTAAGTCAACCAACACTCAAGCAATGTGTCTTTTCGGGAAGGCGGACTTGGGATGGTTATGGCATCGCCGGCTATCCCATGTCAACATGAGAACTTTACAAAGTCTTCACAAAAGTGGCCTTATTGTTGGACTAAAAGAAAATGTTTCCTTTGCAAAGGATCGCGTTTGTAGGTCGTGTGTTGAAGGGAAGATGCATGACATTGTGCACAAGGCCCAGACTATTATCTCATCAAAGAGGATCTTGGAGCTTCTCCATGTTGATCTCTTTGGTGCCGTGCCCGAGGCAAGTCTTGGCGGCAAGAAGTATTGCTTGGTGATTGTAGATGATTATTCAAGATACACTTGGGTTTATTTCTTCAAGTACAAGAGTGAGACCCAACAAACCATCATTGACTTCTCCAATGAAGTGCAACGTCAACACAATGTGCAAATCATGGCTATTAGGAGTGATAATGGATCGGAGTTCAAGAACTATACATTGAATGAATTTCTTAGTGAAGAAGGCATTCGTCACCAATACTCCGCCACTTACACTCCTCAACAAAATGGTGTTGCCGAAAGGAAGAATCGCACTCTCTTGGATATGGCAAGGACCATGTTGGCGGAGTACTCTTCTCCCTAATATCTATGGGCCGAGGCCGTATCCACCGCATGCCACTCCTCCAACCGCCTCTACATCCGCAAAGGCTTGAGCAAGACCCCATATGAGATCCTCACCGGCAACAAGCCCAACGTATCCTACTTCCGTGTATTCGGTTGTAAGTGCTTTTATTTGATCAAGGGTATTAGGTTGTCGAAATTTCAATCCAAAACTATTGAGGGTATTTTTGTTGGTTACGGTGCCGAATCCCACACTTATAGAGTCTATGACAAAGCCTCACGGATTGTCATAGAATCTTGTAGTGTGGTTTTCGAGGAAAATGACGGCTCCCAAGTGGCGCAATTTCATGTTTCAAATGTAGATGTTGAAATGCCTCAAGAAGCCATAGGAAGGATGGGTGTGGGATTCTTCCGCCCCATCGAGGGACACCTTATGGCGACTCGAGAAGGACTATGCTCTACCCAAGTGGAGCCCTCCTCTACATTTGAAGATCAAGCCAAGGAGCCACCTACTACACCTAACCGAGAACATATTCAAGACCCTCCTCTCGTTGATCAAGTGACTCCGCAAGTCGTACCCACTCCTCTCACTAATGCGAGTCGAGATCAAGGCCAAGATCAATCATCCTCGTCATCCTCTTCTCAAGTTGAAGCTAGTGTTGAAGATATTGTTGATGATGATGTTGATGATCACGGCCATGTTGGTCAAGATGGGGACCCAAATGATCAAGATGATCAAGTGATTCCTCCTCGCAATAATGAGGAGATCGAAGCCCGTCGCATCAAAAGGATAAGAAGAGCTTTGAAGCAAATTGATGCCCAAGATGACAAGGTCTTGGAGGATGTTCAAACTAGAAGATCCACTAGAAGGCAATTGGCTCATTTTTGTGAGCATCAAGCTCATATCTCTATGGTGGAGCCTAAGAAAGTGTATGAAGCTCTTGAGGACTCCGATTGGGTTGAAGCTATGCATGATGAGCTCAATAACTTTGAGCGCAACAAAGTTTGGAGATTGGTTGAGAAACCCAAGGATTGCCACAATGTTATTGGCACCAAGTGGATTTTCAAGAACAAGCAAGATGAGAATGGCATTGTCATTAGGAACAAGGCAAGATTGGTCGCTCAAGGTTACACCCAAGTTGAAGGCATTGACTTTGATGAAACCTACGCGCCCGTGGCTCGCCTTGAGTCCATCCGTATCCTCCTTGCTTATGCATCCTCACATAATTTCAAATTGCAACAAATGGATGTGAAAAGTGCCTTCTTGAATGGTCCACTAAAAGAGGAGGTATATGTTAAGCAACCTCCAGGGTTCGAGAATCTCAACTTTCCCAACCACGTTTACAAACTTGACAAGGCTCTCTATGGTCTCAAACAAGCACCTCATGCTTGGTATGAGCACCTTAGGGAGTTGTTAGATGATCGTGGGTTCGAAGTTGGGAAGATTGACCCCACTCTCTTCACCAAGAGAGTAAAGGGAGAGATTTTCATATGCCAACTCTATGAGGACGATATCATCTTTGGCTCAACTAACCAAGCTTTCAATAATGAGTTCTCTAAGCTTATGACTGACAGGTTCGAGATGTCTATGATGGGTGAGCTTAAATTCTTCCTTGGCTTTGAGATCAAGCAATTGGCTCGTGGGACTTTCATTTCTCAAGCCAAGTACACCCAAGATATGATCAAGAGGTTTAACTTCCAAGATGCTAAGATCAAGACATCTCCTATGCAAGTCAAGTGTCATCTCTCTCGTAATCCAAAAGGGAGTAAGGATGTGGACCAAAAGCTCTATCGTTCTATGATTGGTTCTTTGCTCTATCTTTGTGCATCTAGGCCCGATATCGTTTTGAGTGTAGGTGTGTGTGCAAGGTATCAAGCGGCTCCTAAGGATTTCCATCTAATGGCGGTTCATAGGATCTTTCGTTATTTGGTTCATACCTCAAGATTTGGTTTGTGGTACCCAAAGGGGGCACAATTTTCTCTCAAAGGATATACGGATTCGGATTGGGCGGGTGATCAAGATGATAGGAAGTCAACTTCCGGGGCTTGCCAATTTCTTGGTAGGTCCCTTGTAAGTTGGTCCTCGAAGAAACAAAATTGCATTTCTCTCTCCACCGCCGAAGCCGAATATGTTGCCGCCGCAAGCGCATGCACCCAATTGCTATGGATGAGGCAAACTCTCAAGGAATATGGAGTTCATTTGGACAAAGTACCTCTTCTATGTGACAATGAAAGTGCTATCAAGATTGCATACAATCCGGTGCAACACACAAGGACGAAGCACATTGAGATTCGCCACCACTTCATCCGTGATCACGTGGCGAGAGGAGACATTGCACTAGGTTATGTGCCCACCAAGGACAATCTTGCGGATATTTTCACGAAGCCACTTGATGATGCAAGGTTCTTGTTCTTGAGGAATGAGCTAAATGTGATTGATTCAAGGAGCTTGACTTGACTATCTTGCACACACCCCTATAGATGAAACGTGTTCGAGTTTAGATGTAGGCATGGACATAGGGGGAGTGTTATCCTAACACATTGGGTTCTCCCTCCCCCCATTATGCCCATAGCAAAAATTCATTGTGATCTCTCTTTTTCTAATGTTGAATTGTGAGCTTCAATGTTGAGTTTTGGCAATGCCCCCAAGATATATCTTTGCGGTTGCATACCATGAACTCTTACATGGTGGCTTAGGCCACCAACCTCTTCCCACGTGAAGAGTTGGTTCTTAGTTGAATATCTTATGGTTATGGTGTTTTTCTTCTCCGAATACTACTTCTCGTTGCTATTTCGATCTTATTTGTGTCTTTTCCGAGAAGTAAGACTAGGAAACCTAACCCTTGTGTTTTTGCTCTATTTATCCTCCCTCATGTTCTTCTATGCATATGCCATACTCCACACATCACACATCATTCCTTGCCTTTCAAAACTTGGCCCCCCCCCCCCCCCGAAATTTTTGGAGCTGATTGTTGCTCCTGCCGGAAAATTCCGACCATCCGGAATTTTCCGGACCATCCCCCGGAATATTCCGGACCTCCGGAATTTTCCGGGTCATTCCGGATGGGCAGTTTTCTCCTATAAATACCCCGCACGCACGGGAGGACGTTTTTCCTCCACTTCTTTCTCTCCTCCCGTGCCCTAGCCGCCTCCTTACGTCGATTTCGTCCCCGTTGCCCCTAGGGAGGATTTTTGGATCCCTCCCTTGGACAAGGACATCCCCATGGACGGTATGTTGTTTGGCATCTCTTATTTTTTGTTTTGATTGGTTGATTTTGGCTCTAGATGCAATCTCACTAGGGTTTGATCTAGTTCCAAGTTCTATCAATGTGTTTACCTTGCCATTCACTACCTAGATGCCATGCTTTCTCTTGATCTAGTCTAACCACTCTATATCTAGACTTAGATCCATATCTTAGTTGGTGACCTTCCCACTTTTCCAGCACGTAGATCTATTCTAGGCGCATCCTCTCTGGTATTCCTAGATGTTTGGTGTAGTTGTGAGACAAAAATTCGAAGTCTTAGGCAGTTCCTCGAATCAAATCGAGGAGCCCGGAATTGCTCCGGAAATTTCCGGCTCAGCCGGAATATTCCGGATCTCTCCGGAATTTTCCGGATGCTGCCAGGAATTCGACTTTTTGCACTACACCTAACCTTTTGGAGTTCCTTTTGACCCGTATGGCATATGCACTTATCTTTGCTACTCCTGTATCCTCCATTCGCAGGTCCTGGAGCTCGTACTGGTCTGAAAAGGAAGCAATTTGTTTCAAGGGGTGCTCGTCCGGTCAGAGGACGGGCTGGTCGTTCCTCCTCCTTTCATGAGACTCGTGAGGATGCTCACACTGAATCAGTTCCTGGGATTGATCTGAAAAGCTGCTCCATCCCTCAGTGGAAGTATATCAAGCGGAAGAATCCTTACCGTTTCCCTGATTCCACCTGTGAGGATCCTCGGTTCTGGACAAATCTGCAGCTCAAGTGTTGGGATGAGTTCTATTCTACTCAGCAGCCTCTTACTTGTGTGCAAGCCCAAGTGGACATGGACGTCTACAATAGGTACAAAAACTCTGAGCTCCGCCATGTGCATGCCTGTTTGGAGAAGTTTGGCATGATGCCTCTGTTTGACAGCACTGAGAGTGAGTACTGCCCGGAGTTGGTTGCTCAGTTCTACTGCACACTCCATGCTAAGGGTGATTCCACACGCTCCATGACTTGGATGTGCGGAGAGGAGAAGATCACCAGCAATTTGACTGAGTTTGCTGAGGCTTTGGGCTACACCTGGACTGCCACCTATGCTGATCACGGTTACAGAATTCATGATGCCCCTGAGTATGATATCTCAAGTCTGGATTTCTGCTATCCTCCCAATGCTAAAGGAAAGACTAAGCCTTTCAACTCCAACATGTACCCCTACTACAACTTGCTCTCCAAGATCTTCCGTGCCTCCATTGTGATCAAGGCCGGTGACTTCTCTGCTATCAGGGCCTTCATGGTGAACCTCATGTTCCTCACAAGGCCTAAAAACCAAAGGAAGATTGATGTGATGGATTTCATCTACCGGCAGATTTGTCTAGGGGTCATGGAGAAGAGGAAGCCCGCTTATGGCCTACTCATTCAGAAGTTCATCAATTCCAAGGTAGGGGTTGAAATCATGGAAAACTATGATGTGATCAAGTGCAAGAAGATGGCTCCTCGGTTGATCAATGGTGATGATATTCCGGAGTTTGCCAAAGGGAAGTCCAAGTCCCCCTCGGCCACTCCTTCTGCTTCCTCAAGTGGCATTCCGGAGCGTCCCTCGAGTGGAATTGCAAAGTTCTTCAAGGCTATGTTCAACATGTGCAAGGACACTAGGGCCATTGCCCATGAGGCGCGTGAGTTGGCCAAGGAGACTCGGCGTATTCAGAACACCGACCGTAGGCTTGCTGGTTTTGATGTGCCTGCTGATCCCACTTCACTTGCTGCTGCCGATCTTGTCCCCATTGAGATGCCCGAGATCCATGATGATGACTTCTACTTCGGGGTCCCACCGGCAGATGTTGATGAGGAGGAGCTTTCCAATGATGACGATGACTTTGATCCTGCTGGGCTTGGAGGACGCGGTGATGAGGAAGAAGGCGATGATGAGGAAGGGCATGGATAAGATGACGACATGGAGTGATCTATTGGGGCGCTAGTGGACTCTTTGTCCCTTTTTGGCGTCTTGATGCCAAAGGGGGAGAAGGAGTCCCCCATATTAGGTTTCCACGGGTTTTGCAAGGGTTGGGGCACAAGTCTTTTGCCTTTGATTTCGATCTTATAGGCTTGTGCTCCGGTATCTTTATTTCGTTTCCTCGTTTTAAAACTTCGTTCTATGTGTGTGGAACCTCGTGACGTATTCGTGTCACCCCTCCCGTGGTTATGTTACTATTATCTGCGTACCTTTATTGTCTATCTTTATCTATGCATGTTGTATGAACTTGTTTAGCCGGCTTGGTGTTTAAAACGTAGGGGGAGCAAAGCCTATGAAGTGTGTGTCTCACGACACACATCGAGGAAGAACTCTGTCTATTTTTTGGACACCATTTCTTTAGTTCATATTGATTCTCCCCGTGAAATCTTTATGTTGTCATCAAACACCAAAAAGGGGGAGATTGAAAGTGCATTCTCGATATCTCACTGTTTTGTGTGTTTGTTAACAACATAAAGAAGTTGCTAACCGTATGTGCTATTTTGTTAAAAGGATGGTCTTAAATCAGCACGTATACGGTGTCAAAGAAATGGTGAAGAATTCGAAGATCAATGGAACTTTTCTGGCCTTTAACAGAGTTTCAAAGGAAAGGCCGGAAAATTCCGGGCCTCCGGAATGCTTCCGGATTATTCCGGCCACTATGGGAAATTTCTCTGTTGCTATCCGGAAGATTCCGGCAGCCGGAATTTTCCGGGGCCATTCCGGCCGCAACGGAGAAATGTTCTGTTGGCATCCGGAATATTCCGGGGGCCATTCCGGCCACAACGGCGAATTGCTCGGTTGGCATCCGGATTGCTCCGGAATATTCCGGGGGTCCGGAAAATTCCGGACCATTCCGGGCTGGTCGAAATCTGGCCCAAAAACGGCTAGTTTTCTTGGAGGCTATAAATAGAGCATCACTTCTCTCTCCAAGGGTTAGCTCTTCCCAGCATTGAAGACACCATTAATGGAGCTCACCCACTAGCAAGATCTCCCTCCTCCTCCACCCAAACTCGTTGATTCTTTGAGGATTGAAGGAGGACCACCGGATCTACATCTTCACCAACCCGTTCTTCATTTCCCCCTCTCTAGCTCGAGGGATCTTGCCTAGGGTTTCCTCTTGTGGAGAACCTAGGCTTCTTGTTTCTTGTTGGTGATTAAATAAGAGTTGGGAGCCCCCAATTAAGTTGTGGGTGTGTGCCCCAAGTTGTTTGTAAAGGATTTGATCCCCGCCTCAAAGGGGTTCTATAGTGGAAGGTGAACTAGGCCTTTGTGGCGAAGTTCATCGGAGAATAGGGTGAAGCCTTAGTGGCGTTGAGTAGGCCTTTGTGGCGAGCTCACACCCCTCCAACGAGACGTACTCCCCTAAAAAGGAGGAACTCGGAAATACATCGTGTCTCCGTGTGCTTCCATCGGTTACCTCGTTCCTCCCTCTCTTTACTTACTTGTAATTGTTGCATTAATTGCTTGTCTTGTCATATAGGTAAATTCACCACTAGTTGCACTATCTAGAGAATTTACCTTCTTGTCAAGCCTAAACTTTGAGAAAAATTAAAATTTGTCGTAGCACCTATTCACCCCCCCTCTAGGTGCCTATACTTTACTTTCACATGGGCTATAAGAAATCTTCCTTTTGGTTCATGCCCATGGAAAGATACCTAACCACACATAGAGATGCGACACACACATATCATGGGTTAGTTCACAATGCTAATTTGAAAATTGCTTACCATACCATGAGATACACAATCCCACTTGGTACAACTTGTAGCTTTGTGTGTTGATCGCTTTCTTGATCAACCTTGTATCTTTGCTTCTCACTTCTAAAGATGATGTCTTGAAGATGATAATGAAAGATCACCTAATCCTTTTCTTCAAGACATACTAGCAATAAGCTCAACTCAAACCATGACCATTCTTCATATAAATCCATGAGAATAACAATGGCCATCAAGGAAGCTAATAGAGTTCAACACATGAACTCCATTATTTCCTATGGACAAGATCTACAAGGATAACTCAATGCAAACATTAGTCTATAAAGGATTGTCATTAATTACCAAAACCACATATGGGGGAACCATGCGCTTTCAATCTCCCCCATTTTGGTAATTGATGACAATCCCTTTTTACGAGGGTTTATATGATGAATAAAGCAAACATGCTAAACAAGAGCAAGGATGCAATAGCATTGAAAGGAAAATGCTTAAGAATGAAACTAAAGCATAAACCAAATTCCCTTAAACCCTCTAAACTTCTCCCCCATTGGCATCCATTGCCGAAATGGGCAAAAAGGTTAGAAGGCCAATATAGTAAGAGCTCCCCCATAGTGTATGCATTCCTAAAGATATGAGTGAAATCAAGTGCATATCTCCAACTATGAATAGATGGAGGGAGATCAAACTATATTGAGGATCCAAAGATTTACAATCAAAGTAAAATTGAAGGATACTTTCACAAAGAAGCAACCAACCACAAGGATCCGAAAAACCGATTGACCAACATCAATATTTTGATAGGATCAACCAAGTGTTCTAGAAAATCAAGAGGGAACTCCCCAAGGTACATGCACAATGTTAGATCTGAATTACTATATAGTGTGCATAACATGGAATCATCACTCCCTTCTAGATAATTTTGAACACAAACAAGAGCAAGAGACTAGATTGGAAATGAAGCAAAGCAACTTGCAAACAAACAAAAGTTGAGCAATGAAGATCAAGAAGTGACAAATAAAGACTTACTCAACCGAAATAGATGTGTGTGACAAGGAAAAACATTTTTAGGAGACTAATAGGATGATAGAATCATCAACATAGTCTTTCAATATAGGAGGCACATAGTGCATATCATGTCTTTCCCATACACACAAACCATCAAATGATAAAATTCATAGGTCCACAAGCTTATTAAGATGCAAAAGGAATACCAAAACAAAAGCAAAGCTTGTTCCTTTAGGAACCACCAAGGAATATAAATCAATAAAAAGTGGTCACTAAAGAGATAGAATATCAATAAAAGATGTAACTATTATCGTGTGTATAAGTTTCTAAGTGAACAACAATCACAAAGATATATATCCACAAAGAAACATGCACACACAAAATAGGTACAAAGGTGAAGAACATGATATCCAAGAGAGGTTCATTAATATACCAATAAGATTTTTGCTTGAAAGCAAAGCACTAAGCTTAGTTTAATCTTAAGGGGATATAGATGAACACACAAAACTCATCAAAGCATCACAAATATCACAAAGGAAAAGTGATAGTTGGAATGCTTCGAGAAAGGTAACGCATATCACAAAAGATTCAAGTGGTTTTTGAGAATTCATCAATATTTCATATGAGATACTTCAAGTAGAAGTTGCTAGATTAATATACTTGGGATTGGTGAATCATTTAAATATCCCCTTAGTATGTAATCATCACGGCTTACTCATAGTTGCAATAAAGATGATTTTGAAAAGACATTTGCAAGAACCAAATGAAATTGCAACAAGGGAAATCATGCCAAGAAGCAACCTACACAAGGTTGAAATCTAGAAATGTATGCATGAGATAGATACTTGTTACCGAGACGACATTGGTGATGAAGAGGATGCGAGTTTGATAATCATCGAAGCTTGACTCCTATAATACCATGGTGAGAACACCTTCCTTATGAATGGAGCAAGCAACCAATGCATCTCCATTGTACCTAAAACTAAATTCAAGTACAAAATGGTACCCAAACTCATTGGGTCCAAAGTAGTTAGAACAACTACAATACATAGGACAAACTCCAAATAAATATGTGCAAATTACTATGAATTTGAATTTCATGCACATCTTAGCCATTTAGGATTTGATGGAGTTTATCCTATATATTGGATCAACGAAAGTAAGCATGCCAAAAGATATATATAGAAAATATGCATGCACAAAACTTTCAAGAACCAAAACAAGTTACAAATTGGACAAAGAACTAATTAAACCAAGAAGCCACTCACAAGAGTGAAAAGAAAGAGAATTGTCCAAAATATATCAAGACCCAAAACAACACATGATTGAGGAAACCAACATAGAGAGGATACCAAAAAAAACATAAAAGAGTGAACAAACCCTCTACACTTTTCATGATAGCACACAAAGTACCAAGACGAAAAGTGTTTGTCTTCCAAAGAGACAAGTCATTGGGAAAACAAACAAATTTAAAGACAACAAGTGTTCAAACGCATATAGGATAGTTCTTCCAATAATAGTGCATTATTTATGATCTTGCATTTGAATACAAAATGCACACAATGGAATCATTACTCTCCATATATATTATTCAAACACTAGTCATGTTTAAATAAAACCAATTAGATGCAATACCAATTTAAAGAATGGTGATCTACTCAATGTAGGATAGCTTCCCCAAGAATAGTGCACCCCAAAGAAGTATGACTTTGAACACAAGTGCACAAGTATGGGATCATTGCTTTTCCTAACTCAAGAAAGCATAAAACAAATTTTTGAGTAGAGCAAGGAAGACACAAAGGAGTTTGAACAAAACAAAATCCTTGGCAAGAAACAAGGCAATATTAGAGCAATGGCCAAAGTAAATATGATCAATAAACTTACCACAAATTATTATAACTTGTCAAAGACAAGAGATGTATGGAGATATTTCTCGGTGGTAGATTTGTTCACAATCATATTCACAAAACATAAGCATGTGGTAAAAGATAGGAATAAAAACATGCTTAGATAGAGATTCTTGAAGGCTTCAAATGAAAACCGAAAAGCAAGGCAACAATAAACTCTCTAACAAACAAGATACCAAAGAAGAGAGACACAAGATATTTTAAGTAAATATGGAACTTGTTTGAGCAACATGCCACTTAGGAACAAGATAACTAGAATATCAACTCTAGGTGGCAATACCTCACATGTTCACATTTTCTAGGCTTGTAATATGCACATAGCTTATTACTCCCCCATAATGTGATAATCCATTTTTTTTAACAAGAGGCAAAGAAAATAAATTCAACTAGAGAAAGTTAATGGACATTTAGAAATGAATTTCTCATGAGAATGACATTTTTTTTTTTGAAACGGAAAAACCCAGCCTCTGCATCCAGTGGATGCACACGGCTTATTTATTAAAAGATCATCCAGAGTGCAATGTAAAAGTTATTACAATTCAACCAAACTCCATAGTGGCTACCAAGATTAGCCACCTAAATAGCCGGAAACTACACATATTGTAATCTCCTAGTGTGCTGCCACCCACCCTGGCTGAAGATAGCCCGCACGACCGCCATTAATCGTGCACATCCTGTATCCAAGCTTCCACGTTGCTCTTCCAGGGAGAGGAGCGACCATTGGTGGATCCAGTTGGTGGCTCTGTTTACAACCTGCAAAAAATGCCCAGCTTCCATCCTGTTAAAAATAACATCGTTTCTGCAATTCCACATTGCCCATAAAAATGCACATATACCAATACGGATATTAGTTTTCATTTTTCTATCAATCCCATCTAACCAATCCCCAAACAGGTTGTTAATCGACACCGGTGCTTGAATACTAAAAGTAAAGTGAATCAAACGCCAAATACGTTTTGCAAATTCACAAGAAATGAATAAATGGTCTATAGTTTCTTGATTACCACAGAACACACATTTTGAGCATCCCACCCAACTCCGTTTTGCCAGATTATCTTTTGTTAACAGTTCCTTACGATAAAGGAACCACATAAAAATTCTTATTTTCAATGGTACTTTTATTCTCCATATGTATCTTCTTAAACATTTCGTCCCCTCATTCATTAAGTCCTCATAATAAGACTTAACAGTAAAAATGCCAGACGTATTTAACCTCCACCTAAAATAATCCGGACAACTAGAATTATGTACATTCATTAAGCGTTCAACCAAATGCAACCATGCGTCCCATTTATCCCCTGTGAGCGCTCTTCTGAACACAATATTTGGGTGATCATTCCATAGGACATCTGAGACATAAACATCTTTATGCCTGACCACATTATAGAGGGATGGATACTGTGCAGCCAGAGTAGTGTCCCCTAACCAGATGTCCTCCCAGAAACGTATGGTTTGACCATCTCCCACCGTATGTTTTACCCGTGCAAAGAAATCTGATTTGACTCTCATCAACCCTTTCCAGAAGGGTGAATCAGTATGTTTCACTTCCACTTGTTGCAACGGTGTATCTTTAATGTATTTGCTATGTAGTATCTCACTCCACACTCCTTCTTCAGTAAGGAGTTTATAAAGCCATTTGCTTAGGAGACACTTATTCTTAATCTCTAAAACCTCAATACCCAAACCCCCCTGATCTTTGGGCCGACAAATAATATTCCAACGTGTTAATCTATATTTTCTCTTCTTTTGATCACTCTGCCAGAAGAATCGTGATCTAAAGAAATCCAATTTTTTCCGTACCCCAACAGGTATCTCAAAAAAGGATAGGAAAAACATAGGTAAACTTGATAGAACCGAATTAATAAGCACCAATCTATCCCCATACGAGAGTAGTTTTCCAATCCAGGTGCTCAATTTGTTTTCAAAATGATCCTCAATTGGACCCCATTCTTTGTTCAATAATTTTCTATAATGAATTGGGATACCCAGATACTTAAAGGGTAGCTTACC
Source organism: Alopecurus myosuroides (assembly GCA_028641055.1). NCBI lineage: Eukaryota > Viridiplantae > Streptophyta > Magnoliopsida > Poales > Poaceae > Alopecurus > Alopecurus myosuroides. Next base: position 262,900,331 of record CM054060.1, read on the forward strand.
CACATCACATCCAAAGATGTGTCGGTATTCATCCACAGATTGGATAGCTTCCCCGAAACAAAAGATTTCACTCTTATGAAAATTAATTTTAAGCCCTGATAATTGTTCAAATAAAGCAAGTATCAATTTCATATTGACAGCCTTATCCAGGTCATGTTCCATGAACAAAATTGTATCATCAGCATATTGTAGAATTGAGACCCCCCCCATCCACCAAATGAGGTACAAGACTCCCAACACTACCATCCTCCTTTGCCCTAGCAATTAGGACTGCTAACATATCAGCTACGAGGTTAAATAAAATTGGAGACAATGGATCTCCCTGTCTTAATCCTTTTAGAGTTTGGAAATAATGACCAATATCGTCATTTACTCTTATTCCCACACTCCCTCCTTGCACAAATCGCTCAACCCAATCACACCACAAAGGAGAAAAACCTTTCATCCTGAGTGTTTGCTGAAGAAAAGACCAACTAACCTTATCATAAGCTTTCTCAAAATCAATTTTGAACAGAACTCCACTAAGTTTCTTTGTGTGCAGCTCATGAATGGTTTCATGTAAAACCACTACTCCTTCTAAAATATTTCTACCAGGTAGAAATGCAGACTGAGTTGGTTTAATAATACGCTGCGCAATCGCAGTAACTCTATTAGTACCAACTTTAGTAAATATTTTGAAGCTTACATTAAGTAGGCAAATGGGTCTATACTGCTCAATCCTAGAGGCATCTTCCTTTTTAGGTAGCAGAGAGATCACCCCAAAATTCAACTTAAACAATTGCAGCTCAGCAGCATGTAATTGAGCAAACATGGGCAACATATCTGTTTTGATCACATCCCAAAACCTCTTATAAAACTCAGCCGGAAATCCATCAGGTCCCGGTGCTTTATTAAGTTCCATTTGATCTATGGCCTCAAAAATCTCCTCTTCAGTAAAAGGAGAAGTTAAAATCTTATTCTCCTCTATAGATACTTGGGGCAGATCATTGATTCTTCCCTCATCAAGCGAAATAGTTGTTTGATCAGGAGGGCCAAATAATTTTTTATAATATTCAGATATAAAAACTTGCAGATTCTGTTGACCAACAATGGTCCCTTCATCATGCTCAAGCTGAAATATCTTTTTCTTCCTATGTTTCCCATTAGCCATCAAATGGAAATATTTTGTATTATCTCCCCCTTCTTTAATATGTCTCATTTTAGCCCTTTGAGCCCACTTAGACTCCTCATCCCTTCTGATCTTAGCTAGATAAGAATCAGCTTCCCTTTTAGACTTTCTCTCCTCATCAGAAAGAGGCATTCCTCATGTATACACATTTAATGACATACCACATAGAGAATAGATAATATTGATATATCAACACTAAGTGGTATTCCTCATGTATACACATTTTAGGATAGTAAAGTGCAAAGCATATTACTCCCCCAAAATGGGATAGTCCATTAATCTCCCAAAGAGCCAACTAAGATAAACAATGAAAGCAATGAAGGCTCAACACAAAGAACACAAGTACATGGAGTGCAAACCAACAAACATAACTAGATTACTCAAGATAGGTAAGTAGGAAGCACAACATATACAAACACATGCTAGAAACAAAACTAACATATGCAAGGGAGCAAGCAACTTTCAATGTAGAATTAAATACAAGTTACCGCTTGGAGGAACATTGGGTAAGAGATATATATAATCCAAGTGACTTGTCTTGAGGAAATATAATTGATGAAGATCCCTTAATTCTTCATAAAATAGCCAAGTCTCCAATGCCCTCCAACTCCACCTATTGATCAAGTTTGAGCTTGTTGGTCCCCAACCAAGTTGGGTCCTAAGAGGTTAGTCACAATAGGTTTGGCAACCCAAATGGTTCTTTTCTTGACACCACTTGGAGCACCAACATACTTGACAAACACATTGCCCACATTATCCTTCCGAATGGAATAAGCATTATCAACAAGGATAGGGTTGGATAATGTACCATTAGTGCATGAAGAAGCAAAGTGTCCCTTCTTGCGACAAAGGTAGCAACATCGACTCTTTTCTTTCTTCTCAATAGGCTTCTCAACAAGAGGAGCATTGGCTTGAGTCTTCTTAGGAGGTGGCCGTTGTTCGACTCGTGGTTGAGCATGAGATTGAACAAGAGGCCTCTTCCCTAGTTGCTTCTCACTAAGAGGCTTCTTCTTCAAAGGGCAAGATCTAACATGGTGCCCTTCAATCTTGCACTTGAAGCAAATAATCTTGGCCGAATATTGTTCTTGTTCTTGCCCCTTCTTCTTGTCAATAATGGACTTGTTCTTGAGATTGGAGTTGAATCCAAGTCCACTCTTGTCATTGGGAAGTCTTCGCACTCTCAACATCTTGTCAAGTGTGGAACTCCCTTCATGACACTTTTCCAAGTCTTTCTTCAAAGAAGTGACTTGGGCCTTGAGCTCTTTATTTTCCTCTACATGATTAGAACCAACACAAGAGCTAGAGGAAGTAGATGCTTCATTGTTAGAGCAACAAGGCAAGGAAAGCAACTCATCACAAGATGTAGAAACATTATGAGAGGATGAGTTACTAATACTAGCACAAGTCAATATAGCATTATTAGAAGATATTGTGCTAGTAACCATATGAGGCCCACAAGATGTTACCTTTGTAGTGATAGCCTCAAGAGCTAATTTTAGCTTGGTATGGGATTCTAGAAGATCCTCATGAGAGCTAGATAGCTTTTCATGACTTTCTTCCAATTTCCCATACTTGCTAGTCATTAGCTCAAGTTGAGCCCTTAGCTCAACATTCTCCTTCAAAATAGATGATTCACAAGATGTGGAGTTAGTAGCACAAGCATCATTAGAAATAGAAGAAGATAACTTGGCAAGCTCATTATTTAACCTAGAGTTTTCCTCAATTAGATTAGCATTGCCAATAACAAATTCAACCTTTTCATTTTTAAGCACTTTATATTTAGCATTGGTATGGTCACGTGCTTTAGTGAGATAGGCTATTTGTTCATTATAGAGCTCCTCGATAGATTCAAGTTTCTCCTCAAGAGTAACTCGGAGCTCATACTCTTCCTCAAGAGACGTAGTGAGGGATGCCTTTTCATCGGCATCACTTCTTTCAATCTCACCTTTAGTTTCAATTATTTTAGCGCTATAAATAGCAAAAGCCAATATTTCACTAAAAGGAGTGATAGCTTTACTACCTTTAGGGAGATCAAGAAGAACCAACTCACCCTTCTCCATTAAGGAGGCTTCGTCCTCAAACTCTCCATAAAATATACCCTCATCCTCATCATCACAAGATGTAGTGGGTTCCAAAGGTGGAGATACCTTTGAATCCCTAGCCATAAGGCACATATGAGAAATGGATGGCGATGATGAAGATATACTAGAAGAGCCATTAAGGTCCATGTCTTGTTCCACAAAAAAGTGGGATTCCTCTACATTGTTAGCCACACAAGTACTAGAGGAAATGGAAGCATTATTTTCATGAAAACAAGACATAGGAAACATATCATCATGAATCATGAGATTTAGTTAAACAACTATTACATGATATGCAAGGACTATCAACACTAGCATGTATGGAATTTTGAGTGCTAGAAGATATTAAGTCCAAAGATAGATCATTGCAATGGGATAGAGATGAAGTATAGTCAATAGCAATATTCACTATCCACAATGCAATTTCTATCACCACTCACCATATCATTACCTTGTGAAAAATCACATGTTGGTGGAGTGGAGAAAGATGTGAACTCATCACGGCCGGAAGTGGATGGAGAACAATCATCCTCAATAATATTGGACACATCATATATATCTTGAAGTTTTGTCCATAGCTCATGAGCGTTCCGAAAAGGCATGATTGATTTAATAACTACATCGCTCAAAATGCACAAGAGACCATTAGATACAAGAGTATCGAGATAAGAGTTATCCTCATCCTCTAAAGATAAATCTTGAGAATCCTTTGGAGGAGGAAAATCCATATCTACAATTCTCTTAACATACTTTGGACCCATGTCCTCAAGAAAATTAAGAATGCGAATTTTCCAAGCATCATAATTTCTACCATAGAATATAAAAGCGGGATCATGTTCTATTTCTCTAAACGACATCGTACTCTCTAGGATGTAAAGCCTAAAAAAGAGAGACGAGGCTCTGATACCAATTGAACGGACAACGACGTCGCCTAGAGGGGGGGGGGGTGAATAGGCGATTAAAACTTTTCCGGTTAATGCTTGCTAAATGCGGAAATAAACTAGGTGTTTAAATTAACAAGCATACAACCTAAATATTCTAGGGTCAACTATATGAACCAACAACTTATGCTAAGCAAGACAAGTAACAAGGTGATAGCAAGATATATAAATTCAAGATCGAAGGCTATCACAATGTAAATTGCATAAGTAAAAAAGCTCGGGTATAGAAATAACCGAGGCACACGGAGACGAAGATGTATTCCCGAGTTCCTCCCACAAAGGGGAGTACGTCTCGTTGGAGGGGTGTGAGCTCACCACGAAGGCCTACTCAACGCCACAAAGGCCTCACCCTATTCTCCGATGAACCCCACCACAAAGGCCTAGTTCACCTTCCACTATTGGCAACCTTCAAACCCGAGGCACGCATCCACAACTCAATTGGAGGCTCTCGGTGTCACCACACTCTTGGGGCACACATCCACAACTCAATTGGAGGCTCCCAAGAACACCACAAGTCGTCTAGGGTCCAAGACCCAAGAGTAACAAGCTCACAAACTTTCAACTTCCACGAATCCTCGTGGAGAGAGCAAACCGATGCAACCGATGCAAATGGCAAGAGCACAAGTGCTCAAATCCTTCACTCTCAAATTCCAACAAAGCAACAAATGCTTATGGGGGAATAAGAGAGGAAGAACAATGGAGGAGAAACACCAAAAACTCCAAGATTAAGATCTACTAAGTTTCCCTCACTAAGAAGGAAGATGGATTGGTGGAAATGTGGACTAGATCTCCTCTCTCTTTTCCCTCAAAGATATGCAAGAACCATAGGAGGGATTGGGAGAGGGGCAAGCTTTCCAAGGTCAACAATGGTGGGGGAGAGGGAGAAAAACAAGCTTGGAAGACTTGGGGACCAATGGGGAAGAAAGCCCCCTTAAATAGGTCCCCACAAAAACTAGCCGTTTTGTGTGCAGTCTGAGCAGGATATTTCGAAATATCCGGTTCAAAACTGAACAGGAATATCCGGTCCGACAGGAATATCCGGTCCGACAGGAATATCCGGTCCGAAGTGAATAATCCGGTCCAAATAATCCGGTTCACTTATGTGAGAAATATGGTCCGAAAACTGCCCAAACCGGAATACCCGGTATGTCCCGAATAATCCGGTTCAAATAATCCGGTTCACTTCTGAAAGTTTAGACTCCGGTCCTTAGCCGTTTTCGAGCAAGTGGAGGGACAGATGCCAACCGGATATTCCGGTTCAAACTTGAACCGGAATATCCGCCCCCCACAAAACTAACAAAAACAACAACACGAAAACTGCAATAACTTTTTCATCCGGACTCCGTTTTTGATGATCTTGGGCTCGTTGAAATCACCACAACGAGCACTACAATAATATGCATAGAAACATCATTGTCCAGCAATGAAAGATAAAACCAAATGGGGAAAGGTTTTGGACCTCTCAAATAGGAACACCCGGTAAAACTTCCAACACGAAAACTCACATAACTTTTGCGAATGAACTCCGAATTAGGTGAGTGCAAATGCATTGGAAAGATAACAGCAAGGAGTATCCAAATAACAAGTGAAAATATTGATACGTCAAAGTATGGAGAAGTTACCACACATGGAAGGTGTGGGAACATTCTCACAGACGAACGGAATATTTTCACCACCGAAAACGCAACAAGTTTTTCTTACGAAATCCGTTTTCGAGAAACCAAGGCTTGTCATGAAGATCACGACAAGCACTAAAACTAAAAGGAGACAAAAGCCAAATAAGAACCAAGAAAGATGATATGCAAAGTATGCAAAGGTTTGAGCTCTCCATAACGATTCGATCGAGTTACTCACTTGAGAGCCCCTCTTGATAGTACGACTATCTATCCTATAACCCGGTCTCCCAAAGACACGAGACCGGTAAAATAGAAAACCTATCAAGATTATACCTTTGCCTTGAGCATTCCACTTGAGCTAGATGATGACGATCTTGACTCTCTCAAGTTGGATCTTCTTTCTTGATTGCGCTTGCTAGCACAAACTCCGCTTGATGAAGACTTGCAAGTTGCTCCCCCAAACACCATTATGGGAGAGACTAGCTCCCCCATACACCATTATGGGAGAGACCCTTCGGCAAATCTTCACAAGGCCACAATCTCCAAAAGGGTGGCAAGCATCAAGCATAGGATATCTTCTAGATGCTTCACTTGAGCTTCCAAGTCAAGCTAGATGACAAACACCGCTTGACGACGACATAGACCATGGGCTATAAGAAATCTTCCTTTTGGTTCATGCCCATGGAAAGATACCTAACCACACATAGAGATGCGACACACACATATCATGGGTTAGTTCACAATGCTAATTTGAAAATTGCTTACCATACCATGAGATACACAATCCCACTTGGTACAACTTGTAGCTTTGTGTGTTGATCGCTTTCTTGATCAACCTTGTATCTTTGCTTCTCACTTCTAAAGATGATGTCTTGAAGATGATAATGAAAGATCACCTAATCCTTTTCTTCAAGACATACTAGCAATAAGCTCAACTCAAACCATGACCATTCTTCATATAAATCCATGAGAATAACAATGGCCATCAAGGAAGCTAATAGAGTTCAACACATGAACTCCATTATTTCCTATGGACAAGATCTACAAGGATAACTCAATGCAAACATTAGTCCATAAAGGATTGTCATTAATTACCAAAACCACATATGGGGGAACCATGCGCTTTCAATCTCCCCCATTTTGGTAATTGATGACAATCCCTTTTTACGAGGGCTTATATGATGAATAAAGCAAACATGCTAAACAAGATCAAGGATGCAATAGCATGGAAAGGAAAATGCTTAAGAATGAAACTAAAGCATAAACCAAATTCCCTTAAACCCTCTAAACTTCTCCCCCATTGGCATCCATTGCCGAAATGGGCAAAAAGGTTAGAAGGCCAATATAGTAAGAGCTCCCCCATAGTGTATGCATTCCTAAAGATATGAGTGAAATCAAGTGCATATCTCCAACTATGAATAGATGGAGGGAGATCAAACTATATTGAGGATCCAAAGATTTACAATCAAAGTAAAATTGAAGGATACTTTCACAAAGAAGCAACCAACCACAAGGATCCGAAAAACCGATTGACCAACATCAATATTTTGATAGGATCAACCAAGTGTTCTAGAAAATCAAGAGGGAACTCCCCAAGGTACATGCACAATGTTAGATCTGAATTACTATATAGTGTGCATAACATGGAATCATCACTCCCTTCTAGATAATTTTGAACACAAACAAGAGCAAGAGACTAGATTGGAAATGAAGCAAAGCAACTTGCAAACAAACAAAAGTTGAGCAATGAAGATCAAGAAGTGACAAATAAAGACTTACTCAACCGAAATAGATGCGTGTGACACGGAAAAACATTTTTAGGAGACTAATAGGATGATAGAATCATCAACATAGTCTTTCAATATAGGAGGCACATAGTGCATATCATGTCTTTCCCATACACACAAACCATCAAATGATAAAATTCATAGGTCCACAAGCTTATTAAGATGCAAAAGGAATACCAAAACAAAAGCAAAGCTTGTTCCTTTAGGAACCACCAAGGAATATAAAGCAATAAAAAGTGGTCACTAAAGAGATAGAATATCAATAAAAGATGTAACTATTATCGTGTGTATAAGTTTCTAAGTGAACAACAATCACAAAGATATATATCCACAAAGAAACATGCACACACAAAATAGGTACAAAGGTGAAGAACATGATATCCAAGAGAGGTTCATTAATATACCAATAAGATTTTTCTTGAAAGCAAAGCACTAAGCTTAGTTTAATCTTAAGGGGATATAGATGAACACACAAAACTCATCAAAGCATCACAAATATCACAAAGGAAAAGTGATAGTTGGAATGCTTCGAGAAAGGTAACACATATCACAAAAGATTCAAGTGGTTTTTGAGAATTCATCAATATTTCATATGAGATACTTCAAGTAGAAGTTGCTAGATTAATATACTTGGGATTGGTGAATCATTTAAATATCCCCTTAGTATGTAATCATCACGGCTTACTCATAGTTGCAATAAAGATGCTTTTGAAAAGACATTTGCAAGAACCAAATGAAATTGCAACAAGGGAAATTATGCCAAGAAGCAACCTACACAAGGTTGAAATCTAGAAATGTATGCATGAGATAGATACTTGTTACCGAGACGACATTGGTGATGAAGAGGATGTGAGTTTGATAATCATCGAAGCTTGACTCCTATAATACCATGGTGAGAACACCTTCCTTATGAATGGAGCAAGCAACCAATGTATCTCCATTGTACCTAAAACAAAATTCAAGTACAAAATGGTACCCAAACTCATTGGGTCCAAAGTAGTTAGAACAACTACAATACATAGGACAAACTCCAAATAAATATGTGCAAATTAATATGAATTTGAATTTCATGCACATCTTAGCCATTTAGGATTTGATGGAGTTTATCCTATATATTGGATCAACGAAAGTAAGCATGCCAAAAGATATATATAGAAAATATGCATGCACAAAACTTTCAAGAACCAAAACAAGTTACAAATTGGACAAAGAACTAATTAAACCAAGAAGCCACTCACAAGAGTGAAAAGAAAGAGAATTGTCCAAAATATATCAAGACCCAAAACAACACATGATTGAGGAAACCAACATAGAGAGGATACCAAAAAGACATAAAAGATTGAACAAACCCTCTACACTTTTCATGATAGCACACAAAGTACCAAGACGAAAAGTGTTTGTCTTCCAAAGAGACAAGTCATTGGGAAAACAAACAAATTTAAAGACAACAAGTGTTCAAACGCATATAGGATAGTTCTTCCAATAATAGTGCATTATTTATGATCTTGCATTTGAATACAAAATGCACACAATGGAATCATTACTCTCCATATATATTATTCAAACACTAGTCATGTTTAAATAAAACCAATTAGATGCAATACCAATTTAAAGAATGGTGATCTACTCAATGTAGGATAGCTTCCCCAAGAATAGTGCACCCCAAAGAAGTATGACTTTGAACACAAGTGCACAAGTATGGGATCATTGCTTTTCCTAACTCAAGAAAGCATAAAACAAATTTTTGAGTAGAGCAAGGAAGACACAAAGGAGTTTGAACAAAACAAAATCCTTGGCAAGAAACAAGGCAATATTAGAGCAATGGCCAAAGTAAATATGATCAATAAACTTACCACAAATTATTATAACTTGTCAAAGACAAGAGATGTATGGAGATATTTCTCGGTGGTAGATTTGTTCACAATCATATTCACAAAACATAAGCATGTGGTAAAAGATAGGAATAAAAACATGCTTAGATAGAGATTCTTGAAGGCTTCAAATGAAAACCGAAAAGCAAGGCAACAATAAACTCTCTAACAAACAAGATACCAAAGAAGAGAGACACAAGATATTTTAAGTAAATATGGAACTTGTTTGAGCAACATGCCACTTAGGAACAAGATAACTAGAATATCAACTCTAGGTGGAAATACCTCACATGTTCACATTTTCTAGGCTTGTAATATGCACATAGCTTATTACTCCCCCATAATGTGATAATCCATTTTTTTAACAAGAGGCAAAGAAAATAAATTCAACTAGAGAAAGTTAATGGACATTTAGAAATGAATTTCTCATGAGAATGACATACCACATAGAGAATAGATAATATTGATATATCAACACTAAGTGGTATTCCTCATGTATACACATTTTAGGATAGTAAAGTGCAAAGCATATTACTCCCCCAAAATGGGATAGTCCTTTAATCTCCCAAAGAGCCAACTAAGATAAGCAATGAAAGCAATGAAGGCTCAACACAAAGAACACAAGTACATGGAGTGCAAACCAACAAACATAACTAGATTACTCAAGATAGGTAAGTAGGAAGCACAACATATACAAACACATGCTAGAAACAAAACTAACATATGCAAGGGAGCAAGCAACTTTCAATGTAGAATTAAATACAAGTTACCGCTTGGAGGAACATTGGGTAAGAGATATATATAATCCAAGTGACTTGTCTTGAGGAAATATAATTGATGAAGATCCCTTAATTCTTCATAAAATAGCCAAGTCTCCAATGCCCTCCAACTCCACCTATTGATCAAGTTTGAGCTTGTTGGTCCCCAACCAAGTTGGGTCCTAAGAGGTTAGTCACAATAGGTTTGGCAACCCAAATGGTTCTTTTCTTGACACCACTTGGAGCACCAACATACTTGGCAAACACATTGCCCACATTATCCTTCCGAATGGAATAAGCATTATCAACAAGGATAGGGTTGGATAATGTACCATTAGTGCATGAAGAAGCAAAGTGTCCCTTCTTGCGACAAAGGTAGCAACATCGACTCTTTTCTTTCTTCTCAATAGGCTTCTCAACAAGAGGAGCATTGGCTTGAGTCTTCTTAGGAGGTGGCCGTTGTTCGACTCGTGGTTGAGCATGAGATTGAACAAGAGGCCTCTTCCCTAGTTTCTTCTCACTAAGAGGCTTCTTCTTCAAAGGGCAAGATCTAACATGGTGCCCTTCAATCTTGCACTTGAAGCAAATAATCTTGGCCGAATATTGTTCTTGTTCTTGGCCCTTCTTCTTGTCAATAATGGACTTGTTCTTGAGATTGGAGTTGAATCCAAGTCCACTCTTGTCATTGGGAAGTCTTCGCACTCTCAACATCTTGTAAAGTGTGGAACTCCCTTCATGACACTTTTCCAAGTCTTTCTTCAAAGAAGTGACTTGGGCCTTGAGCTCTTTATTTTCCTCTACATGGTTAGAACCAACACAAGAGCTAGAGGAAGTAGATGCTTCATTGTTAGAGCAACAAGGCAAGGAAAGCAACTCATCACAAGATGTAGAAACATTATGAGAGGATGAGTTACTAATACTATCACAAGTCAATATAACATTATTAGAAGATATTGTGCTAGTAACCATATGAGGCTCACAAGATGTTACCTTTGTAGTGATAGCCTCAAGAGCTAATTTTAGCTTGGTATGGGATTCTAGAAGATCCTCATGAGAGCTAGATAGCTTTTCATGACTTTCTTCCAATTTCCCATACTTGCTAGTCATTAGCTCAAGTTGAGCCCTTAGCTCAACATTCTCCTTCAAAATAGATGCTTCACAAGATGTGGAGTTAGTAGCACAAGCATCATTAGAAATAGAAGAAGATAACTTGGCAAGCTCATTATTTAACCTAGAGTTTTCCTCAATTAGATTAGAATTGCCAATAACAAATTCAACCTTTTCATTTTTAAGCACTTTATATTTAGCATTGGTATGGTCACGTGCTTTAGTGAGATAGGCTATTTGTTCATTATAGAGCTCCTCGATAGATTCAAGTTTCTCCTCAAGAGTAACTCGGAGCTCATACTCTTCCTCAAGAGACGTAGTGAGGGATGCCTTTTCATCGGCATCACTTCTTTCAATCTCACCTTTAGTTTCAATTATTTTAGCGCTATAAATAGCAAAAGCCAATATTTCACTAAAAGGAGTGATAGCTTTACTACCTTTAGGGAGATCAAGAAGAACCAACTCACCCTTCTCCATTAAGGAGGTTTCGTCCTCAAACTCTCCATAAAATATACCCTCATCCTCATCATCACAAGATGTAGTGGGTTCCAAAGGTGGAGATACCTTTGAATCCCTAGCCATAAGGCACATATGAGAAATGGATGGCGATGATGAAGATATACTAGAAGAGCCATTAAGGTCCATGTCTTGTTCCACAAAAAAGTGGGATTCCTCTACATTGTTAGCCACACAAGTACTAGAGGAAATGGAAGCATTATTTTCATGAAAACAAGACATAGGAAGCATATCATCATGAGATTTAGTTAAACAACTATTACATGATATGCAAGGACTATCAACACTAGCATGTATGGAATTTTGAGTGCTAGAAGATATTAAGTCCAAAGATAGATCATTGCAATGGGATAGAGATGAAGTATAGTCAATAGCAAATTCACTATCCACAATGCAATTTCTATCACCACTCACCATATCATTACCTTGTGAAAAATCACATGTTGGTGGAGTGGAGAAAGATGTGAACTCATCACGGCCGGAAGTGGATGGAGAACAATCATCCTCAATAATATTGGACACATCATATATATCTTGAAGTTTTGTCCATAGCTCATGAGCGTTCCGAAAAGGCATGATTGATTTAATAACTACATCGCTCAAAATGCACAAGAGACCATTAGATACAAGAGTATCGAGATAAGAGTTTTCCTCATCCTCTAAAGATAAATCTTGAGAATCCTTTGGAGGAGGAAAATCCATATCTACAATTCTCTTAACATACTTTGGACCCATGTCCTCAAGAAAATTAAGAATGCGAATTTTCCAAGCATCATAATTTCTACCATAGAATATAAAAGCGGGATCATGTTCTATTTCTCTAAACGACATCGTACTCTCTAGGATGTAAAGCCTAAAAAAGAGAGACGAGGCTCTGATACCAATTGAACGGACAACGACGTCGCCTAGAGGGGGGGGGGGTGAATAGGCGATTAAAACTTTTCCGGTTAATGCTTGCTAAATGCGGAAATAAACTAGGTGTTTAAATTAACAAGAATACAACCTAAATATTCTAGGGTCAACTAGATGAACCAACAACTTATGCTAAGCAAGACAAGTAACAAGGTGATAGCAAGATATATAACTTCAAGCTCGAAGGCTATCACAATGTAAATTGCATAAGTAAAAAGCTCGGGTATAGAAATAACCGAGGCACACGGAGACGAAGATGTATTCCCGAGTTCCTCCCACAAAGGGGAGTAAGTCCCGTTGGAGGGGTGTGAGCTCACCACGAAGTCCTACTCAACGCCACAAAGGTCTCACCCTATTCTCCGATGAACCCCACCACAAAGGCCTAGTTCACCTTCCACTATTGGCAACCTTCAAACCCGAGGCACACATCCACAACTCAATTGGAGGCTCTCGGTGTCACCACACTCTTGGGGCACACATCCACAACTCAATTGGAGGCTCCCAAGAACACCACAAGTCGTCTAGGGTCCAAGACCCAAGAGTAACAAGCTCACAAACTTTCAACTTCCACGAATCCTCGTGGAGAGAGCAAACCGATGCAACCGATGCAAATGGCAAGAGCACAAGTGCTCAAATCCTTCACTCTCAAATTCCAACAAAGCAACAAATGCTTATGGGGGAATAAGAGAGGAAGAACAATGGAGGAGAAACACCAAAAACTCCATGTTTTAGGCGTTGAGATATATTTCAACTTCCCGGCAGTAGTAGTGCAGAGTGCGGGCGTGCCAGTATACGATAGTATACAAATTAATTAGACAAACACAAAAAATCATGCGGGAAAACTTGTAAACTTTATTGATATCTTTGCAGAAATATACAAGTCTCACTTTACATATTCTTTGTATATATATCCGACATACAAGCGATGATTGTGTGTAATTCTTGACTCCTAGAGCCTCGAGAGGACTTCTAGTTAATTACATCCACAGCCTTTTATCTGTAGAAAACCTCCGATTATGCTGCCTCAAACGGTCGTCGTCATCATCTTCTCATAACTCACATTGCCCAAAGCGAATAACATGCACATGCATGGTAAAATAAATATGATTACAGCCGCGTCGACAAATCATAGATGCATATTCTGTCAGATGCAAGATTCAAAAGAAATCTCGGATTATGTGTTCGGCCTCGTCGGTCACGAACAAGGTATATCCTGCCTCGTCGGTCAGGATGTATATGTAGGTTCCGGCCTCGTCGGTCGCGGAAACAGGAGTATTCTAGGCTGAAGAATAATTTGGATCGAGACCAAATATTGAATCACGAGCTACAGAACCACCACTCTATGAATTGTCAACGATAGGGCCTTGCTTATTCCATAGTAGATGACCATGCTTTATTTGAGTTGTCACGTAGATGCTTGTACTTGTAAGCAGCAGTTGAAGACGCTCAACTGGGTATACATGGGAGATGCACGATGCAGTTGCCTCCTGTTTTGGAGATCATCACATAAATATTGTGAGTCAAACACAACATGATGTATACGCGAGATAAATCACGTTGAGTCGATACAGCGAAACGTCCGCGATGGCCATAAAATCACGTAGAAGTCGACCGACGCCACAACGCGTGCAAATAGGACTGTGAAATCCGTAGCGACGATATAGCCCGTGTGGAGCTGATAAATAAATCACACTGTAGAGCGTTCACGGCGGTGATAAAAATTACGTTGAGCCGGGACGAAACCAATGTTGTAGATCGGACCGCAAACATCATCGGCGACGATCGAAATCGCGTAGAGCCGAGGGGATACCCAGCTTTGTGAACCGGATCATGAAAAGTCCCCGGCGGCGAATTAAATCGCGTAGAGCCGAGAAACGCCAAACTCATAAATCGAATCATGGACGTCACCGGCGGCGATTAAAATCGCGTGGAGCCGGGAGATGGGATCACGGACATCAACGGCAGCGATAAAAATCGCGTGGAGCCGAGAGATGAATTCACGGAAATCAACGGCAGCGATAAAAAAATCGCGTGGAGCCGAGTGATGAGATCAGAAAAATGAAACATCCGCGACTGCGATCTAGATCGCGCGGAGCCACGAGATGCCGCGAACCTGCAACAGAGAGAAATAATACGTACTAAAAGATCACATGCTACCTTCATGCGATTTACTTACCAAGTGGAGCCATGGATCCGCGCCTTGAAGACCCACCGATTGATGATCCGCGAAGATGACTAAATACGTGTGTAGGTGAGGTGAACTAGTGTTGAAGAAATGGGCGATGAATGGCGTCGGTGATGAAAATGGAGTGTGGTCACGCGACTGTGTGCGTGTGGTGAGTCTGTGTGGTGAGTGTGGTGTGTCTCTCTCCAACCCCCGGAGTCACACGGGAGTTTTTCTTTATATAGAGCCGATGCAGCGTGGCATGCATGAAGATAAAAGGATAAGTGCGATCAGCCAAGCCTCGGTGGTTGTTAGCGAGCTAATCGTTTTATCCTGGAGTTTGTTCCGATCGATCACTTAGCCGTTCCTTGACATGGTCATCTCATTCATGCATTTTTATGATCCCACGTTGGAAAAGCAGGTGACGCACATGCACGTATACTATGAAGTTGTATCAAGCTAGCTGATCGATGAGAGACGCTAGTGCTAGTGCTTAAATCACCTTGCTGTCAGATAATCACGGATGGAAAAAATAATACCAATGAGCCCATCTATGCATTACATGCAGCTGACCCATATATGCCTAGCTAGCTCCTGGATTCAATTAATTGCCGGCGTCATTCTACGAGCCAAACTATCATACAACTCTCTTTGCTTTTTTTTTTATTCGGCCATTAATCATTTATAATACTCAGGAACTTATCACAGTGATTTTTGTCAGCAATTATTTACACCAGACCTTATTCTAGCCATGGATGTGACAAAAACAGAGTCGAACAAATTCCCCTCGCCAAGCTGAGTTCGAACGCGAAGCGGTTTGGGCTTGGCTTGGCGAAATAGATTAACCCAATGTTTTGCCGGACTCAATCCCACCTGCCAGAACAAACCAACAATCTTAACTGTAGAGGCAAAATCTTAACCACGGATCGAAAGCCTTCCACGCGAAGAAACCCAATTGCCAACAAACTCCGGCCGGCTCGCTTATAAATACTAGAGCACCCCAGAAGGTCATCTTCCAAACCCTTCCTCCAAGCTTCCCAGCATACGCCTCCACGAAACAGAGCTTGGCTTCCTTCATCGTCATTGTTCAGGTGCACCTAGCTTTCCTTTCCCTTTTACTATCCCTTATCCCGTCAACTGGAACTTTGTTTATGATTCATCTAAGCCTGCACGCTATTGTGAACAAGCGCCCTCTGCTATGAATCGCTCTACGCTATATTTTAGCAATAAAATATGCAGTCCAGGGCAAAGAAGAGATCGTGATGTGTCAGTTAATTTCCTTCGTCAGCACTGATCGAAAAGCTGTATTGTTTTCCCTGGGGACCATATGGGTACCACAATATGTCACTACTAATTTTTTTCTGCATTAAATTCGACTCCAGAGTTGTTATTGGCACCAGGCAGAAATCAGCATGGAGCTGCATGGTAGTCTTCGTTAGGCTGAGTTCAGGCTGCACTTTAATCAGTGGAAACAAAACATCACCACGGCCTCGTCGCCATTGATGCCGAGTAGTTTTCGTTAGGAGTTACTGATGGTGATCTCAGGAGCACCGTGCAATTCCTTTTTATCACGATACACCATCAAATGGTCTCCGTCAGTCCTAGTTTGAAACCCATAATTTTATCATGGAGGTACTAGTCTGCTATCACGCCATCTCTGATTGTAAACTTCCGCGGAATAGTCCTCGCTAGGATTGATATCTTGTCTATCTTAAAGAACACAGGCGACGTGCTCTTTGCAGGATCGATCATGGATTGCCCAAACTGCTGTATAGTAGCTTTCGTTAGGTACAACTGAAATTGCTACCTGATCGTGGCAGTCTCACCGTTGTCACTACAGCGACAGTCATCGTCCATATCAGTACTTAATCTTCTATTTGAATTGTACGAAGATATACGCATATAAGTTACACAGATATGCTCAGTCATTGGTGTCACCGACAGAGACCGTGTTTGGTTCATCAATTCAGTAACAACCATAATCTGCTTACTTTTGTATATTTTCTTATTTCTTCCTTCCTGAAGTCACCACAATCTTTGACGTTTTGCAGGTAGGAACCGCTTTCTTGCTCTTGTCGATGCCTAATACTTACATCCAGCCTTATTGGAACAGGCGCCCAGAAGACAGGCGAGAAGAAGAGGAAGGGTACCGCCAGCACGCTTATTTCCATAATAACGGCCGTGGAAGGGGAGGTCGTAACCATCAGTCCTACAATTATCCATCTCAACAATTCAGGCCACGACATTACCGACACCCACAATATTCAGACTCAAGAGGTCCTTTCCACGAAGGTGATCCTCCCTTGAGAACCGGAAATCAATACCCACACCCAAGTGCTCCTTTCCACGAGGGTAATCATCACTTGAAAATAAAGAATCATCGAACAAACCAGTATCATCAAGGTTCACACCGTGCCGTTGTTGATATGGGTGGCAAACGTGAGAAAATCAAGGTAAAAGTGGGTCTGCTTCCTCGCTTCCAGTACCCCGTATCTATATAGGTGCCCCCTTTTTTTATTTAGTGTTGCTTGCTTAACCCATTTTATTTTATTTTTTAGAACCCAAGCACTCGACAAAGCCGCTCCTCCTCTCAAAAGAACCTGAGCCAGAACAGCTATAGCGACACACATTTTGATGAAATAGCGGGTGGCGATGGCGAAGATATAATGTGGGAAGAAACTCATGAAGTCTATAATGATATTGTGATGAACCTACCAGATGTTGATGAGAACATGGGTGACCATGACGCAGAACAGTACATAAGCGAGGCTGCTAAAGTATTGGGTCTCGAGCGTACAAGCAGGATGAAGATCATGGCATGTCCCCTTAACAAATGCAGTGTTCCCACTCCTCCTAGAGATCTCACCAACAAGTTCTTTCGCCGTGAAGGTTTCCAGCAAGCTAATGAACTTGCAACCGGTGAGAAGAATAGTACATTTATTGTTCTAGAGCCGGTACTAAAGGAAGCGCCATTGACCATGACAAATACATTAGCCGAAGAGTTCATTCGCAATCCCTCCAAGTTGTGGTATAATGACTCTTCACTTCAGCTTCAAACCTCCATCCCCTATTATCATAAGCTGTTGTTATGGGCTCGGATGATGCTCATATCCGAGGAGGATAAGGCTATGTTACTGAAGGCTGATATTTTCCGTGGCGTTCTAGCCTCTCTCTATCATGTCCCTCTTAATAAATCACTAGTTGCTGCCTTTCTCACCTTCTGGAATACCGAAGGACATACCTTGGTTACCACTCAAGGAGAAATGGGATACCCTCTTATAGCCATGTATGATGCGATGGGAATCCCGATTTCTGGTCATCTCTATGAGGAATACATCCCGTTCGAATCTGAGGTTTCAGGAATCGTGCAAGTCCTCCACACAGCTTACACGGACATATGGGTGTTGCATCAGGGTGGAAGCTCCTCTAGTGTGACCCTCCAAAGTTGGATAGATCATTTTATAGGTAACTTTACCTCACATATACTTTCGTTGTATTTTAATTAACGATGTGCGATACTAACAGATACATCTTTTAAAGGTGAAGATCTCGGGGCCACGGCTAAAACAAAAGCACAGATGCCAAATGATTTTTATGCAGATCCGGCGGATCCGTTACTCTCACGACTAGATTTTCGCACCCTTGAGCTTCAAAAGTGTTGGTCTGCTCGCTTCAGCAGTTACAGAATATTTCACCAACAAAAATATGGGCGAGAGGTATATCGTGCGGCCTTTATTGCAGCTTGGCTATGCACGTACTGCGTGCCGGTTCACATGGGAGCCTCCATTCGACCTGAGGTATTTTCTGCTGCAGCTAGACTTGCTCAAGGTGTGCGTCTTGCGATTGGTACGGCGAGCATGGCCCATCTTTACCAAAGTCTCGACAATGTTTGTCAGACTATTATCACTGAATCGGGATCAGCAAGCGAGTGTCAACTGTCAATACCAGCACATTTTATTATGGGTTGGTTTTCTTCTTACTGGAAGATGACGCCTTCGCGTCAAGGTGTCAATCCAAAAATTACTCACTTCCCGCCGTTCATCACAGATGCATGGCGGATCACCTCAGCTGAAGTTAGTTTATATGATGCCCATCGGCTTTTTATTGACTCTGCAGATGACAAGAAGTCTCTTCTCTCACTGTCTTTCTTGGGAAAATCTTGTATTCGTTTTCCAAAATCAGACTCTGAGGTTTTGCTAAGTGATGCTCGTGAGTCTACTGATGGTGGTCGTAATGCCATCCGTATCACAACGATTGATATTCTGATTAGTTCCAGTGTTGGTGCCGTCACGCACACCAGGTGTCAGGTTCATCACAATTTGGTGTATTGCCCGCATCGCTTCGCTCGTATGCATGCGTGTGATCAAGACGTCCCCGACTTCCTGATGGAAGGATCAAACGGGCAATTCCTTTTGCAGTTTCCTACCTATTTAAAAGGTACTCGTGAGGAGACAATTGAACATCTGCAGCGGAAACACTTGGCATATTATTTTCCGATGGGTCATCGGTTTCATCTACAGCCCCTCTCTCGGCGAACCAAGTGTTCTGTTGAGTATGTGAAATGGTGCATGTCAGCACTTAGTTTCCTTACAAAGTCTGATATTATCTGTCTAGGCCAAGAGCCCCCACATACTCCTCAGGTGAAACAGGCTGAGGCCCTTTCTTCTGAAGGTAAATAACCCCTTTTTTTTTTAACATAGCTCCCATTTTTCAGATGACACAAGTATATTTTACATGTATATATATAACTATACTTTCCATTTGTAGCTGTAGCCTCAAATGCATCGAAGCGTGTAAATGAATCAGCAAATGCCATTGCCCAAGCTTCCGCTAGTAACCTAGGAAGTAAGAAGACCAACAAAGGTTTATAAGCGTTTGCTCTACCCCCTCCTTTTTTATTTTAACATGAGACTAACAGTATTCCCTATGCACAGGCGTGACCACAATAGGAGCCCTCCAGTTATCCAAGAAGAGTCGAGGCGCTTCCAAAGCCAAGACAAAGGATGTCCCTAAACGTGGGTGCCAACCTTTTCTCTGTTCAATATTAGCACACACGTCTTCTTTATTTATTTACTTATACTGACTTCGTGGCTTCTTCTGTGTCAGCTGTGACCCATTCATCAGACGCCGCTTCTCTGGAATCTGAAAAGGAGACCCCTGCTCCCGCAAAAAAAAGAATTGCAGCTTCATCTAACTCAGGTAGAGAGGGGGTTTGTGTTGATTATAACTCATATACTTCCTCTTGTCTTAGCATGCCAAATTTATTAAGTACATAACCATGAACTCTCATAAGCAGGAACTCTAGTTGTTGACTCGTCAACAGATGAAGATACCATCGGGAAGAGAAGCAGATCTAAAGAAACGGCTGCTCGGTTCCTCAAAGTGTCTCGTTCCCGCAACGCTGGTGGTGACAAAAATAAGTGTATGGCAACCGCACAATCTCGTGTCCCTGTCACTGTTAGTGCTGAAGTAGTGTCCGCGTCGGGCAAGGCGGAGAATGTGAAAAATACCAATGGGAAACGTTCTTCTCCTCAACGGGAATCGGAAAAGGAGCCAGAAGACTCAGTGCGACCCGATGTTGGAGACAAGGAGCCTGATGTGGTGACTGAGCAACAGGACAACCATAGTGATGATAGCCCGGTGAAGAAACAACGTTTTGATGGTTCAGGTAATAAAACCAACTTAGGCTTTATAATTTTGTCCGCGATTCATGAACACACATATTTTGTAGCTTACCAATTTTCATCTCTATCCTGTTTTCTTTATAGTGTCAGGGGAAGGGCACGATCTGGAAACGGTTCTGTCCAAAGCTGCGACACTAAAGTCCACCATCGATCAGACCATAAAGTGTTATTTGGATGCCGTCGGCGATGAGTTTACTAGTCTTAAGCGTGACTCTGAGCTGAAGGAAGTCACCACAAATGAAGGACGTAATAGGATTGTGGTGCCCCAGTTTACGGATCCTAATTTGAGCGGCATGATGGGCTACATCCGGTCTGATCTTAAGCGCATCCATAAGTGGATTGCCGCACCAATCCTGGACAAGGCTGCTTTAAGCGCGCGGATTGGGAAGGCCGTGAACTGTTGGAGAACTATGTTGCAGAACAACATCCCAACAGAGTTACAAGAGCTCATGAATGAGTTAGAACGTTTGAAGACGAGCTTAAATGACAAAGCGGAACATGCGATTCTGTTTAGCATTTCCGGTCTGCGAGCAGATGAGGAGCATGTCAAGGAACGGCTGACTATGGGTCAGCAGTCTCGTGGCTCTATTATGATGGGCATTAATTCTCTGAAAGATTACGAAGAGGTCTGGGTCTCTCTCCATGGTGAAGTGAAGCAGCGGAAGGAGGAGCATCTCATGAGAATTAAGGAGCTCGAAAATGCGCTAGGTATTGCCAGGTCCAAACTCTTCTTGGAAAAAGAATATGAGGAGAAACTCAAACAACACCATAGTCAGTATGACGAAATAGTAAGCGGGGCATCCGATGCTCTCTCCCGTTTTGAAGATACACTGGCACAAGGAAGTTCTTGCTTGGAGAGCATCAATAAGGCCATCGAAGAGGTGGGAAGCCTGGGAGATTCTGAACTTCCAGCTGGTTTGCGGGAACAACTCAAGTTCGTGGAATCATGTGTGATTGAAGGTGCTGAAGAAAATGATGAGTAATAGCTTTCTGGTAGTAGAGTCCTCCGAATTTCTTTTCTTTCTGTTTCCATGTCGTAGCTTTCTTGTAGCAGAGTCTTATACTCCCCTTATTTGTTAAGAAATATCATCATAGTTTGCTTTTTTTGTTGTTGCCGGCATCATCATTGTAATCCAGTCTTTTACCATTTATCAATAAAGGAAGGACATCTCTCTTTACTCTCATGTCCTATTTTAATCTCAATCTGCATGCTTCTGTACAGGGACACTTCAAACTTATGAAATATGCTATCCTCATACCCTTGCTCTCGTGCATTGTCATTTTTTTTATGAAGTTCCAAAGCCGTGAATCAAATCTTAGCTGTAGCAAATACTGCCCACAACATACACATAAACCAGACTTTTGACCAGGGCACCACAATACCTACTTTCATCAGGGAAAGAACAGATGTCTGTACTCTGCTATCCTACATGTTTAATTTTCGTAGAACCCGATACTGAAACTTTCTGAAGCCATTTTTGTTTTTAACTCGTTTTACCGTTTGTTCATTGCTGCTGCATACATCCCCTGTACTAACAAATAGTGTAGTATTAGACTTCCAAAAACCAGTGTCTTGCCCCTTTTTATTGATTGCTTGTAAGATCACAGCGAAAGTCCCTGCCGTGTCGAGGCTCATAGCATAAGTCCATACTATAAGCTGATCACATGCGTGTTTTGTCTGGAATAAGCTAAATATAAATTGGACAAGTCACAGCGAATATCCATGCTGTGTGCCCGTGAAAAGATCAAATAATCCAATTGCGACCATGATGGCGCCAGCCAAGAGGATTACTGATGTAATGACCATGTAGCACATATATTCCAGGTTTCTAGCGAAGTACCATGCCGTTACCCAGGAATTTCTCTGCGACCGCAATGTTGCTTGGTGCCAACCAGAGAGTTCGGTGCCATGCCATTTTTTCTTTTGTAAAATCTTGAGACGAGGCGAAAGAACCTGCCACTCCCAGAGAACTTCATCGACTCTACTGCGACTGTTATGTATTCACAGTGCCAGCCAGTGGAGTAGAAAGATTTTCGGACGTACTTGCCCATTTATAGAACGATGCTAGAAGAGATATAAAGTATACTGTTTTGGTTTGTGGGCTCCTTCTTCAATTGTACGACTATGATGTGGCCCATGAGTGAAGTTGCCAAGAGTTATTTGTATGGTTGCATTTGTATCTCGTAGAATTGTTTAATCGCTTCACTTTGATGACTAATGCGGGTCTTGTGTTTTCTTCTTCGTCGTGTAGCTTAACGAGTTTTCATATTTAATTTTGGGACGACTCTCATGTAGAATGCTTCTTGTATGTTTCATCTCCGCGTTGCATACCAACCAGAATTGCTTGTTTCGCTGGCTTACCAAAGTGGCCAAACTATTGTGCAACTATACTCATGTGCCACAATCGGACATTGGGAAGAGGAGCCCGTTTTTTTTTTTTAATTTAACAAAATTTATCCATATCCAGCAATGAGGGTACTGTATGGATTGGTGGAAGAATCGAGAAAATGAAGGAAAAAAAAAAAAGCAATAAAGACGAGCAAATTGACACAAGGGACACAAAGATTTTTAACGTGGAAAAATCCCTCCAATGAGAAGGGTAAAAAACCACGGGCGCCGGCCAGCAAAATTTCACTATATCGGGAGGGGTTACAGGATGCCGGGGTTCATAATGCTCTTATCCCGGGCGGCGTCTTACATGAGGTACATAGAGTACTAGTGACCTCGATCGAAACTAATCCCCTACGACCGCAGCTTCCAAGTGGTGGACTTCCGCTCTGCTCCGTTAGGGGTTAGCCTTTCTCTTCATCTGGATTACAACTCCGGAAATTCCAGCTTCTAGACCGAATTGGCCACAACACGATAGATTTGAGCTTTTCTAAAATTGCATCACGGCTCAACATGTTTGAATTCTAGGCAAAATACTTTTTGAGGTACTTGCCATTAATAGGAGGCATTGGACGCTTTCCATCGTGATCAATGAGTTGGTAGGCACCGCCATTATATGCTTGCTCGATGATGTATGGTCCCTCCCACTTGGGTTCAAACTTTCCTTTGCTTTTACCCAGAAGGACAATCGGGCGTCTTAGAACGAGCACCAACTCCCCTTTCTTGAATACACGCGGTTTGACGAGTTTGTCATAAGCTTGCACCATATTTTTGCGATATCGCTCAAGATTTTGGAGTGCTTGTAAACGCTCTCCTTCAAGGGTATTCAGCTCTTCATACCGCAGACGTACTTGTTCGTCTTTAGTGAGTTCATCATGCACCGCAATCCGAAGCGAGGGTATTTCTACTTCAAGTGGAAGTACCGCTTCACTTCCAAAGACCAGTGAGTATGGCGTACTTTGTGTTGGGGTCCGCACTGTGACTCGATATGCCCACAAAGCTTCATACATGCGATCGTTCCAATCTTTCTTATGCTTAGTGGTTGTCTTCTTTAGTATCTTCCCCAGAGTTTTATTAAATGCTTCAATTAAGCCATTGGCTTGCGCATAGTACCCGGTGGTGTAATTCCATTGTATTTTGTACTTCGCGGCGAACTTATGCATCTTATGAGATTTAAAGGCCGAGCCATTGTCTGATGTAATACGGTGAGGGACCCCAAAGCGGTGGATGATATTCCTCTCTAAAAAGCTGATGACATTGTTTGTCTTAACCTCCCGTAGGGGTACTGCTTCGGCCCATCTTGAGAAATAGTCTGTAGCTGCCAAAATGAAGCGATGACCTTTAGAAGATGGTGGATCAATTGGGCCAATAACATCAATTCCCCAAGCGTCGAATGGCCAAGAAGGGATAGTGGGGTGCAACGGGACAGGAGGCCTGTGCTTAAAATCTCCATGTATTTGACACATGTGGCATGCTTTGGCAACATCCAAGCAATCACTCATGATTCTTGGCCAGTAATATCCTGCCAATTTAATGCTATGGTACATCTTTGCTCCACTTTGGTGTCCCCCGCACACACCAGAGTGCACTTCATTCAATATTTTTTTCGCCTCACATTGTGAGACACATCGTAAGAGGATCCCATCGAAAGCTCTCTTGTAAAGAATACCTACTTTGAGGAGGTAGGATGGAGCCCGCCGTAGGAGTTGACGCCTTGTCACGGCGTCATCTGGTAGCCTGCCATGGTTGAAGTATTCTAACAAGGGTACACGCCAATCTCCTTCCTCGACGTTAGTGATTACAACGTTATTGACTTCATGCTCTTGTGAGACAAGTTCTAATACGGCAGGGAGCAGCCATCTCTCCTCTACTCTTACTTGTGCATGGTCAGCATCAGGGAAGACGAGTGATGCTGCTAGCTTTGCTAATGCATCGGCAGATGAGTTCTCTCCTCTTGGAATATGATCAACCTGAATACTTTCGAATTTTCTCATCAGTTCCTGAGCAGCTTGGCAATAAAGTGCCAACTCTGGCTTGCGGACTTCATAAATACCATTGACCTGTCTAACAATTAATTGCGAGTCACCAAAGACGTGTAAAGTATGTATATCCATACGAAGCGCCACCAATAAGCCAAAGACAAGAGCTTCGTACTCTGCTTCATTATTTGAGCATTCTTCCTTCATAAGAGAGAATGAATGGTAAAAGGTTTCACCCATTGGACTTTTAAACACAAGACCAGCTCCAGCTCTCCTTCTCGGTCCTCCATTGAGATCCTTCTCTGTGCGAGCCGCACCATCAAAGTACAGCTCCCATGCGTTTGAGCTAACATAGAATACTTCTTCGTCCGGAAGGTCTATTACCAAGGGGAAATCATCAGGAACAGGATGTGCTGCAAGGAAGTCAGCTAAAACTTGCCCCTTGATCGCCTTCTGTGGCACATAGGTAATGTCAAACTCCATCATCAAAACAGCCCATTTCCCAAGCCTTCCTAGAAGCGCTGGTTGGTTCAGAACATACTTTACGGGATCTGCTCTGGCAATCAGTTGGATTGTATGAGACAACATGTAATGTCTTAACTTCTTTAGTGAGAAAATTAACGCCAGACACAATTTTTCAATACCTGAGTAATTACACTCAGCGCCCACCATAGTACGACTCAGGTAATAGCATGCTACTTCCTTCCCATCATCATCGTGTTGCGCGAGGAGGGCACCTAAAGAGGCCGGCTGAGATGAAATGTACAATATTAGTGGCTTTCCTTTGATAGGTGCTGCTAAGGTAGGTGGATTTAACAAATACCGCTTGATGCTTTCAAAGGCGTTTTGACATTGCTCGTCCCAGTTGAATGGTGCTCCCTTCTTCATGAGCTTGGAGAAGGGTTGGATGCGTCCTGAAAGATTGGATATGAACCGCCGAATGTATGCCAACTTTCCCTGCAAGGATTTCAACTCTCTAAGATTTTTGGGTGGTGGCATTTTAAGGATTGCCTTAATTTTATCTGGTTGAATTTCTATACCACGATTATGAACAATGAAGCCGAGAAACGCGCCTGATTGCACAGCAAATGCACATTTGAGGGGGTTCATCTTCAACTGGTACTTCCTCAGTCTTTCGAACACGATACGGAGATCTTCCATATGTCCATTCCGATCTCTACTTTTCACTACCATGTCATCAACATAACATTCCACGGTTTGATGTATGAGATCATCAAGGATGTTCGTCATGGCTCTCTGATAGGTAGAACCTGCGTTCTTCAACCCAAAAGGCATGACTGTATAATGAAAGTTTCCCCTTGGTGTTCTGAAGGCGGTGTCCACTGCGTCATGCTCGTCCATTTTGATCTGATTGTAACCGGAAAACCCATCCATGAAAGACAATGCACCATATCCTGTGGTGGAGTCAATCACCATCTCAGTAACAGGAATGGGGAAGTCATCCTTGGGACAAGCCCGGTTCAAGTCACGAAAATCAACGCAAATACGTACTTGCTTATTTTTCTTCATTACTGGGACAATATTGGCCAGCCACCGAGCGTATTGCACTTCTTTTATAAAACCAGCGTTGATCAACTTATCCACTTCGGCGACTATTTGATCTTGTAGTTCAGGTCGAAAACGTCTCGGTTGTTGTTTCACGGGGCGAAACTGGGGGTCGATTGCTAGTTTGTGTGTGGCAACCCGAGGGTCCAGTCCAGGCATCTCTTTGTATGACCACGCAAAACAATCACGGTATTCCATCAAGAACACCTTGTATTCCTCCCTTTCTTCTGTGGTGAGGGTGGCGCTAACATATGTAGGTCGTGGGTCTTCCTTGGTTCCTAAATTAACCTCAATTAACTCGTCGATAGTAAGTTTTACTTCATCCTCTAACTGTTGTGGAGCGGGAGCGGCCTCAAGAACTTCCTCGTGAGCTATTGGCATCGCTTCGTGCATCCTAGAGAGGAGATATTGTTTATTCCTTAAACCATGACATGCGTTAGCTGCTGCCTTCAAAGAGCGGGGTTGGTGCATAGACGGGTATATTTGCACTAACCCTTCTTCGTAAGAGGACTCCTCTTCCTCTGAGCCAAAGTAATGCCCCTTTATAGTTGAAGAAGTTGTGCAGCTGCTAACTCGTTGTTTCCCATATAGCTCTTCCTCATCATCCGAGGAATCTACCTCATTATAACCGAGCCCATATTTTGGGCGAAATGATGTACCGTCCTTGATCAATCTCTCGGCTTGCTCCCACCATTTCTCACATACAAAGGGAGGTGAGGGTAGCCTATTGTTTCTTTGCAAAAGTATTCCTGCCTTCTTCAACAAAGGGACCATTCTTTCTTCTGCCTTCATAGCCACCAGTGTTTGTTCTACTTTATTATCCGAACTTGGTAGCTGACATTCAATGTCGTATGGCTGTTTTTGTGGAACCTTGTAAAAGATAGTAGGAAAGGTGCGTTTGTGTACATCCTGAACGGCCAACATATCCAATGGGGTAGTGACCGAAACATATAATGAGGGTGGTTGCAAAATAGGATTCGAACTCGAAGCCTTAGATGTGGCGCCCAACGACTCTCTGCTTGGCCTTGTTGATGGAGCAGTAGGGATTCTGGTGTTTGGCGCCCGTAATAGGATGGGAGTCGTAGTTGACACTGTACTTCCTCTCACATCTTCCCTTGCTGATGTGATCGGAGCTGAGGAGGAAGGAACATCAGCTTTCAACAATATCGGTTTGCTTGTGGGTAACCCTCGCCTAAGAAGTTTGGGTGTTGCTTCCTTTATCTCCAGATTATTATAACCATTATGTACACTTCCCTGTTTTACTGGTGCATTTGAACGAACCGAACAAGGTGCAATAAGAAATTTCATCTCCTTCATGGAAGGGGTAGTGCTTGGCGCGACCAATATATCAGCGTTGGGTGTTGTCCTCCCTTCATGCTTCCCTTGGTCGATGTTGGGGAAATAATACTTTGCGTCAGCATGGTGCACCTCTTGGATTGTGTAAGGAGTCGTATTCCCCACAATACGTTGTTGATCTCCGTTACCATCCATAAATTTCATACATTGATGTAATGTCGAGGGGACCACTCGATATTTGTGTATCCACGGCCGCCCCAAAAGTGCAGAATACGAGGCGTTGGCTTCTATAACAAAAAACTTCACTTTGAAATTATACTCTGACATCTGAAGTTTCAGTGTAATAACACCCAATGCTGGCTTAGCATGATTATCATACCCACAAATCACCACCTCAGTGGGGCTCAGGTCATCCATTGTATATCCCGCTTTAGCCAAGCTTCGGATTGGCAAGATATTCACGGCGGAACCAGGATCAATTAGTATCCTCCGAAGGTGTGCGGATCCAACATTTCCTTCAATGTACAAGGGGCGGTTATGGTCGCCATGTTCGAGTACTTGATCCTCATCAGAGAATGATATTTGATTAACATAGAGCAAATTCTCCAATAATCTATGTTTCGCCATTGCAGTTTGATACTGCTCGGGCTTCTGCAGAGCTTTGATAAGAGCCTCTCTAAGCTCTGGCATTAGTAATAATGCGTCATAAACACTCAAGAGAGCTGGAATACGCTTTAGGTGAGCAATGACATTGTATTCCACATCATGTTCTTTCTCTTGTTCTTCTCTCGACTTTTCTTGCTGGCTTTTGGAGATAGTCGCTTCCCTACTATTTATTAACTTCTCTTTATCTATTCTATATTGCTTCGTCCTCACGGGCTCTGGTAACTCTCTTCCCCCACGCAAGTTCATGTTTACTTCCATTCTCCCTTCACTTGAGCCTATATCACTTCCTAGTGTTTCACGCTCATGCTGTGTGAAAATTACTTCTCCCTCGGAGTCATCTGCTTGTGGCTCCTCGCTCGACAAGACCATGTTAGACGAAACATTGTGCGTACTTGGCCCTGACACATCTGGTAACTCACTTGGTACATCCTCAGGTGACGGCTCCCAATTTTGTGGGAAGAATTGCGCTAAAGTATGTCGTGCTGGTCTCCTTCGAGGGAATGAATCATCTCCTTCAGAATTTGGAACAAACCTTGGTGGCATACGCCGACGACTCGGGCCAGGCCTTGAGATATATGATGGCGCGACATGACAATGATGAGGGGTGTACGATACATGCGGAGAAGTTGAGACTTTATGATGTCCCTTTCCTTGATAGCGTCTATGATGCACCTTATTCCAGGATTGTGTAGTATGATCAGTCATCATGGGGGTAAGGTGAAGCCCCTCAAGCTGCTCCTCGACTTCACATAATGGGACCCAGTATGCATCTATTTCATTTCCATTGTTTAATGCATCCGCTTTCCCACTTGACACCATGTTTACTTGATGAAAATTGGGGTTTACTGCTTCCGGATCTAAGTTTAGTTTCTTTTCATTAATTGCCCTCTGTAGCCACTCTTTGAAGGCGACACAATCTTCTATAATATGACCAACATATTTATGGTATGGGCAGTAGAGAGGATTGTCTACCATTCCTGCTTGATCAGGTCGCCGTGGTTCAGGCAAGTTTAAAACTCCTTGTTGAGACAGTTGATTAAAGAAAGTTTTCACCAATTCTCTCCGGAATATGTATTGTTTTTTAAGCATTTCCTGAAGACTAGGACGGGCTCTCTGCCCCTGTTCATTCCTTGTCCCGTAGGCATGAACATTTTGACGAGGTGTCGTAGCCATCGCAGATAACCTTGTTGTGTTACTTTCTGCCTGTACTTTAGGTTTGCCACCATTGTTAAATGGTTTGAACGTAGACTGAAACCTTTTTGTGTGATCGGATGTTCCGGCATTTCTATACAATTCCATTATGTGTGGAGCCTTTTCGAACTCTAATTTAGTAGCAGCCACAGCATTACCAAGGGCGCTGAAGGTTTTTGGTTCACGCCTAGACACCTCTAATGACCAGTGTTGTTGCATCCCATGGACACACATGTCAACGGCATCCTCTGGATGCATCTCTCTGGTCAACCGCACGTAGCTATTGCGGAATCGGACGATGTAGTCATCAATCTTTTCATCTCTTCCCTGTTTTATCTGTGATAACTCCAACAAGGATGTATCTTTACTCATGCTGATGAAGTGAGATTTGAAAAGGTCTTTCATCGTCTGCCAATTGCGCACCGAACCTGCGGGGAGGCGACTATACCAATGGAAAGCCGGACCCGTTAATGATGACGAAAATTGGCGAAGTAAAAGGGAGGGTGTATTAGCTGTGTCGCCGCAAGCTGCTTCAAAATACACAAGGTGCTCCCTCGCGTCCCCATTACCATCAAACTGTTTAAATGCAGGTGGGTGCCATCCAGCTGGAAATGCTACTTTATCATGCCATGCCTCATATGGCTTCTCTAGTTCACTCTCGAGGGCCCTGGGAGCTTGATCCTCCGCTATCTGCTTCATTTTTCTATTGATTAACTCTTCAGCTATGTCATGATAATCTCTTAATGTGCCTGATTGTGTGGGCAAAACTTGGGCTGAGTGCATTGGCATAACTGACTCATTTATACGTATCCCTCCTAGGGCCTGAGGTTGTTCATAACCCACAAATGCGCGAGGTGTATGATGAGACTGTGCCATGGCCTCTAATTCAGCAACTTGCGGGTCAATCACTTGCGGAGGAGGTTTCGTAGGTTGCGCCCCATTTATAGCAAGACTTGTAATCATGCTAAATAGTTGATCGATCTTTGCATCAATAGAATTTATCCTTTTTCCATAATCTAAATCTTGTGGTTCAACATGTTGAGAATCTGAAGCCACCGTGTGATCATGGGGTGTTTTAGCTTTACCGTCTGCGGTCATAGCTAGTGATGATCCCGGCGGCAGGTCATCTTTATTTCCGGTGTTGTCCTGAGCAATAGCTGCTAGGAGGCCCTGATCGGAATGAACTTGAACTGACGCGAGGTTCATGGCACTAATAATATCTTCATCATCCGAAGGTCTCGAGGCAGCCAATTTGTGATTGTCAGGAGATGCGAATATTTCACGTGATGATGCTGTGGACTCCTCATCCGACTCCCCACCACTCGTACGCTCATTGCTAGAGCTAGAACCTGAAGATATCGTGGTTCCTTGAGCTACGGTCCTTAGCCTTGTAACAGCCCCACTTCGCTTTGCGATTTGTTTGACTTGATGCTGGTCAACGGGGAGTCGAGAACTGATGCTGGCGTAAGGTCGGCTATAATCGCTAGTATGTGACGAAGTTTTCTCTTCTGGAGTTAAGTCACCTCTTGAAGTCAAAGGGAGACATGACGCAGATACCATCGCCTCCTTTCCTTCACTTACTAGAGAATGCCTTTTTGGATGATCCATTAGATGCATCGAGTCTCTCATAAAGAGTGGGGTAGGATTCGGAAGGATTTCCTCATCTGATGAGTATGAGAATTCCTGGAGAACTGCCGGTGGTTCCCATTCGGTGTCCGAATTTCGCGCCGGCCTAACCGATGTCATGCTACATGACGCGGTGTTCGTCCTGTGCATGTTGGTTTGTTTCGTCCAATTGTTATTATTCCCGGACCTGGTAGAGCGTGGCTCATGTTGGGTTTGTCGAGAATCATCTCTTCTCCCCTGCGTGACTACGCTAGTAGGTTCAAACCTCCGGGGTTTCGGAGCTAAATTCTCCATCAAGAAATTATATCTTTCATTCCTTTCCAAATTCGGAGAGATCTGAAGCGTTATTCGTTCATTGTCTTCATATATCCTGCCATCAGCCCGGACACGAACACGAACATGTTTCAATACCAAGTCTTGCAACTCATGGTACATCGCCTCGCGGGCTCTCCTGCGCCTCTCACGTTTGCGTTGGTTAACCGTCGATGCATAGGGCGCCCTTGG
Organism: Alopecurus myosuroides; assembly: GCA_028641055.1. Classification (NCBI taxonomy): domain Eukaryota; kingdom Viridiplantae; phylum Streptophyta; class Magnoliopsida; order Poales; family Poaceae; genus Alopecurus; species Alopecurus myosuroides. The sequence continues at coordinate 262,932,153 of CM054060.1, forward strand.
GGTCATATTGGCGTGTGGCGCTACCCTCGATGGCATTGGTTGTTCTCGCCGTGTTGTCCCCATAGTACTATGTTGGCTTGAGGAAGCAAGCTGTTGTGCGACGTGACTTGAAGGGTCAAAATTCTTGGAAGGAGCTTTCACTCGCCATTGTGGCTTGTATCTTCTAGTCTCGGGGGCCGTGTAGCGGCGACCATGATGAATTCCGTGTGACGAAGAAGGAGCGCTTGAACGATAAGGGATAGATGTGGACGGCGACCCAGGCCGAAGCGGCAACTCTTGACGTACATGTCGAGGATAGCGATCATGAAATACGTGCATCTCTTCCCCTTGATTCTGAAGTTGCCTATGCATTCCCCTAATCTGATGTTGCATTTGCTCCAACTGGTGTCGGAGCTCATCTGCTCTAGGTGCTGGAACCTCATTGGCTAAGATGGCGTACCGATTGTTGCTTCGTGGTGGAGCACCATGTCTTTCGGAAGTCTGGAAGCAAGGCACGTACATCTGCTGGCTCTGACGGACATGGTTTCCATGAGAAAGCGACCTTAGCTCTCGTCGCTCTATAATGGTGCGCCTCCAAAATTCATTCATGATGGTCTTTTTAACCAGTTCACAGGCTGGTCTCTCATGCGAAGCCCAATGGTCTGTAGGAATAACAAATGGTGTATTCTTTAAATTAGTAGCTGGGCCTTCAAGCGATGACACCCTCGAATCAGCATATGGTACTTCGACCCGAGCAATGCGAGCACTCAACTGTGACTGTAACATCTTCACTTGTTGTCTCTTCCTTCTACAGTTGCGATGAGCATTCTTATTGTTCAAGGCCCTAGCACGGGAAATATCAAAGTCTAGGCGATGCTTGATAGTTTTCAGCCCTTGGAGGAGTTTGATTTCATTAAAGTCTGGAGATGCCGACCCCTCAGGGGCATCAGCAGCTCCCTTGTGCTCAAGAACTCTTCTAGCATCACCAATTAATGTTTGGTACTCTTCCCTAGCTCTTGTAGCCATGTACTTGCAAATTTTCTTGCTAGTGTTTAGCTGAGCGGAGTGCACTGCCTGGTATACGTGCATATCAGTACCAATGCTTGAAATCACAACAGGTGGCACTGAACCAAACCGAAGAATGAAGGGCTCGGATAGTTTCCTGACATCCGTTGAGCCAGAATTGGGGAAGCATCCACCTGCACGAGATGTACATTGGTTAGTACCTCCCCAGACCAAAAAATGTCACACGAACTTGTGCTATGGGACAACTTCCGAGGGTGTGGAGTATGAGAAGATTCTGACGACCGATGATGAGCAGCAAAGATGGGAGGAGAGTTCATGTCCCACCGGGCGTGCCATTTGTTTTAGGCGTTGAGATATATTTCAACTTCCCGGCAGTAGTAGTGCAGAGTGCGGGCGTGCCAGTATACGATAGTATACAAATTAATTAGACAAACACAAAAAATCATGCGGGAAAACTTGTAAACTTTATTGATATCTTTGCAGAAATATACAAGTCTCACTTTACATATTCTTTGTATATATATCCGACATACAAGCGATGATTGTGTGTAATTCTTGACTCCTAGAGCCTCGAGAGGACTTCTAGTTAATTACATCCACAGCCTTTTATCTGTAGAAAACCTCCGATTATGCTGCCTCAAACGGTCGTCGTCATCATCTTCTCATAACTCACATTGCCCAAAGCGAATAACATGCACATGCATGGTAAAATAAATATGATTACAGCCGCGTCGACAAATCATAGATGCATATTCTGTCAGATGCAAGATTCAAAAGAAATCTCGGATTATGTGTTCGGCCTCGTCGGTCACGAACAAGGTATATCCTGCCTCGTCGGTCAGGATGTATATGTAGGTTCCGGCCTCGTCGGTCGCGGAAACAGGAGTATTCTAGGCTGAAGAATAATTTGGATCGAGACCAAATATTGAATCACGAGCTACAGAACCACCACTCTATGAATTGTCAACGATAGGGCCTTGCTTATTCCATAGTAGATGACCATGCTTTATTTGAGTTGTCACGTAGATGCTTGTACTTGTAAGCAGCAGTTGAAGACGCTCAACTGGGTATACATGGGAGATGCACGATGCAGTTGCCTCCTGTTTTGGAGATCATCACATAAATATTGTGAGTCAAACACAACATGATGTATACGCGAGATAAATCACGTTGAGTCGATACAGCGAAACGTCCGCGATGGCCATAAAATCACGTAGAAGTCGACCGACGCCACAACGCGTGCAAATAGGACTGTGAAATCCGTAGCGACGATATAGCCCGTGTGGAGCTGATAAATAAATCACACTGTAGAGCGTTCACGGCGGTGATAAAAATTACGTTGAGCCGGGACGAAACCAATGTTGTAGATCGGACCGCAAACATCATCGGCGACGATCGAAATCGCGTAGAGCCGAGGGGATACCCAGCTTTGTGAACCGGATCATGAAAAGTCCCCGGCGGCGAATTAAATCGCGTAGAGCCGAGAAACGCCAAACTCATAAATCGAATCATGGACGTCACCGGCGGCGATTAAAATCGCGTGGAGCCGGGAGATGGGATCACGGACATCAACGGCAGCGATAAAAATCGCGTGGAGCCGAGAGATGAATTCACGGAAATCAACGGCAGCGATAAAAAAATCGCGTGGAGCCGAGTGATGAGATCAGAAAAATGAAACATCCGCGACTGCGATCTAGATCGCGCGGAGCCACGAGATGCCGCGAACCTGCAACAGAGAGAAATAATACGTACTAAAAGATCACATGCTACCTTCATGCGATTTACTTACCAAGTGGAGCCATGGATCCGCGCCTTGAAGACCCACCGATTGATGATCCGCGAAGATGACTAAATACGTGTGTAGGTGAGGTGAACTAGTGTTGAAGAAATGGGCGATGAATGGCGTCGGTGATGAAAATGGAGTGTGGTCACGCGACTGTGTGCGTGTGGTGAGTCTGTGTGGTGAGTGTGGTGTGTCTCTCTCCAACCCCCGGAGTCACACGGGAGTTTTTCTTTATATAGAGCCGATGCAGCGTGGCATGCATGAAGATAAAAGGATAAGTGCGATCAGCCAAGCCTCGGTGGTTGTTAGCGAGCTAATCGTTTTATCCTGGAGTTTGTTCCGATCGATCACTTAGCCGTTCCTTGACATGGTCATCTCATTCATGCATTTTTATGATCCCACGTTGGAAAAGCAGGTGACGCACATGCACGTATACTATGAAGTTGTATCAAGCTAGCTGATCGATGAGAGACGCTAGTGCTAGTGCTTAAATCACCTTGCTGTCAGATAATCACGGATGGAAAAAATAATACCAATGAGCCCATCTATGCATTACATGCAGCTGACCCATATATGCCTAGCTAGCTCCTGGATTCAATTAATTGCCGGCGTCATTCTACGAGCCAAACTATCATACAACTCTCTTTGCTTTTTTTTTTATTCGGCCATTAATCATTTATAATACTCAGGAACTTATCACAGTGATTTTTGTCAGCAATTATTTACACCAGACCTTATTCTAGCCATGGATGTGACAAAAACAGAGTCGAACACTCCAAGATTAAGATCTACTAAGTTTCCCTCACTAAGAAGGAAGATGGATTGGTGGAAATGTAGATCTAGATCTCCTCTCTCTTTTCCCTCAAAGATATGCAAGAACCATAGGAGGGATTGGGAGAGGGGCAAGCTTTCCAAGGTCAACAATGGTGGGGGAGAGGGAGAAAAACAAGCTTGGAAGACTTGGGGACCAATGGGGAAGAAAGCCCCCTTAAATAGGTCCCCACAAAAACTAGTCGTTTTGTGTGCAGTCTGAGCAGGATATTTCGAAATATCCGGTTCAAAACTGAACAGGAATATCCGGTCCGACAGGAATATCCGGTCCGAAGTGAATAATCCGGTCCAAATAATCCGGTTCACTTCTGTGAGAAATATGGTCCGAAAACTGCCCAAACCGGAATATCCGGTATGTCCCGAATAATCCGGTTCAAATAATCCGGTTCACTTCTGAAAGTTTAGACTCCGGTCCTTAGCCGTTTTCGAGCAAGTGGAGGGACAGATGCCAACCGGATATTCCGGTTCAAACTTGAACCGGAATATCCGCCCCCCGCAAAACTAACAAAAACAACAACACGAAAACTGCAATAATTTTTCATCCGGACTCCGTTTTTGATGATCTTGGGCTCGTTGAAATCACCACAACGAGCACTACAATAATATGCATAGAAACATCATTGTCCAGCAATGAAAGATAAAACCAAATGGGGAAAGGTTTTGGACCTCTCAGATAGGAACACCCGGTAAAACTTCCAACACGAAAACTCACATAACTTTTGCGAATGAACTCCGAATTAGGTGAGTGCAAATGAATTGGAAAGATAACAGCAAGGAGTATCCAAATAACAAGTGAAAATATTGATACCTCAAAGTATGGAGAAGTTACCACACATGGAAGGTGTGGGAACATTCTCACAGACGAACGGAATATTTTCACCACCGAAAACGCAACAAGTTTTTCTTACGAAATCCGTTTTCGAGAAACCAAGGCTTGTCATGAAGATCACGACAAGCACTAAAACCCAAAGGAGACAAAAGCCAAATAAGAACCAAGAAAGATGATATGCAAAGTATGCAAAGGTTTGAGCTCTCCATAACGATTCGATCGAGTTACTCACTTGAGAGACCCTCTTGATAGTACGACTATCTATCCTATAACCCGGTCTCCCAAAGACACGAGTCCGGTAAAATAGAAAACCTATCAAGATTATACCTTTGCCTTGAGCATTCCACTTGAGCTAGATGATGACGATCTTGACTCTCTCAAGTTGGATCTTCTTTCTTGATTGCGCTTGCTAGCACAAACTCCGCTTGATGAAGAATTGCAAGTTGCTCCCCCAAACACCATTATGGGAGAGACTAGCTCCCCCATACACCATTATGGGAGAGACCCTTCGGCAAATCTTCACAAGGCCACAATCTCCAAAAGGGTGGCAAGCATCAAGCATAGGATATCTTCTAGATGCTTCACTTGAGCTTCCACGTCAAGCTAGATGACAAACACCGCTTGACGACGACATAGACCATGGGCTATAAGAAATCTTCCTTTTGGTTCATGCCCATGGAAAGATACCTAACCACACATAGAGATGCGACACACACATATCATGGGTTAGTTCACAATGCTAATTTGAAAATTGCTTACCATACCATGAGATACACAATCCCACTTGGTACAACTTGTAGCTTTGTGTGTTGATCGCTTTCTTGATCAACCTTGTATCTTTGCTTCTCACTTCTAAAGATGATGTCTTGAAGATGATAATGAAAGATCACCTAATCCTTTTCTTCAAGACATACTAGCAATAAGCTCAACTCAAACCATGACCATTCTTCATATAAATCCATGAGAATAACAATGGCCATCAAGGAAGCTAATAGAGTTCAACACATGAACTCCATTATTTCCTATGGACAAGATCTACAAGGATAACTCAATGCAAACATTAGTCTATAAAGGATTGTCATTAATTACCAAAACCACATATGGGGGAACCATGCGCTTTCACATTGTCAATGTCATGCGGGGTTCCCAGCCAAGCGTGGCGACCCAGCTGCAAAGACGAAGAGAATTTCGCAAGATTATGAGCTTATACATTGCTTATTCTCGACTCAAACTCAAAATTACAATCTTGAAACCATTGAGCTTGAATTTTAATTTCGTTGATGATTTGACTGTAGCTTCCCTGGGATCCCTCGTGAATATTATTGATAAACAACTTACAGTCTGAAGCGATGCGCACCCTTTGGAGGAGTAGGTCTGCTGCTAGGCTGAGAGCTTCGCGGCAAGCCAGGGCCTCCAAGGTTGAAGGGTCCGTGATGCCAGAGAAAATCAATGATGAAGCACCTAGGTAGTTCCCACCCACATCTCTACAAATAGCAGAAGCAGCCGATTGTCCTCCAATTCTCCTGAAAGCCCCATCAACATTAATCTTGACATAATCTGCAGGCGGCGGCACCCATTTGGCTAGTCTTCCCGGAGCCAAGGCATGGGTACGCTGATTCGTAGTGTGCGCTAGGGCTTTGAGTTCTTCTATGTAAGAGCCTATGAAAGAGTGTGTGGACAAGGGGCTTTGGAATATGTCCTCGTGAATTGCTTTCCTTCTCGCACTCCAGATAGCCCATAAGGTGACACTTATCCTCGTGAAGTTGGTTTGAGACAAAGACTCATTCATGGCGAATAACCAACTTCTTGCCTTGGGATCACGATTGCAGCTCATGTGTTCAACTCGTTCGTCACTTGATAGGGCCCATACACACGTAGACATGGTGCAGTCGAGCAAAGAGTGGTGCCAGGAGTCTTCCGAACCACATATAGAACATTGGGTAGAAGATACATATTACGGTGATGAAGTAGATCAACCGAGGGAAGGGATTGCCACGCCAATCTCCAGACAGAAACCTTTATCTTTGACGGAACCCTGAGCTTCCACAAAGACATCCATGCCTTCTTCTCGGTTTCCGAATTAGAGGAGCCAACTTCATGCTTTATCCAGCACTTCCTCGTTCTTTTAGTTGTAGATAACATCCTGTAAGCCGACATAATTGAGAACTCGCCCTTTCTCTCGTAGTGCCATGCCCATTCATCCCGAGATAGATAAAATAACCTCGTCATCCACATGTAAGAATATTTCTTTCACCCTCTCGGCCTACCAGATTTTGTTTGAATGGTCAATTAGCTTCGAGACAAGGCGTGGGGGGATAGAGCATCTCCAACCGTTTGGCCCCCCAGGACTCATTTTTTCGCCGGATGGAGTCTCGCTCGCGCAAGGACGACACACTCGCCGGCACTATGCGTGCCCCGTGGCGCGGTGAGCACCGCCACGGCCACGATGACCTACGTGTCGCGGAGGATGGCGCTTGGGCAAGGTGGGTCGTAGGGGACCGATGCTGGAGCTCACCGCGCCCACGTCCACCTCCTCGGCGCCGCCCTGGAAGCGAGGCACCCAGAGCCCGACCGGTGCTGGAGCTCACCGTTCGCCTGGCTGACCGCCCTCAAGTGCGCCGCCCTGGAAGCAAGGCACCAAGAGCCCGATCGCCTCGTCGCCGCCTGGACGCCTCTGCACCCTTCGCGTGGCTGACCTCCTCTGCACCGTTCGCCTCGGCGAGCTGGCCGGTGATGCGGCCAAGAAACCTTGGGAGCTCGCGCGCCGGCGTCCTGGCGGCTCCTGGCACGGGCGGGTGCACCTGGCTGGACCTCCGCGAGCTGGGCGCGGCAACCTCCATGGAGGACGCGGCGAAACGCCTCTAGGACAGGCGCAGCTCCACGGGGGCGGCGAGGACGAGCACATCTCCACATGCCTGCTGCCGTGCTGGCCGAGGCAAAGAGCGGCCCTCAGAGACGGCGGAGCTGCGGGCGCTCGTCGACCGCGTGCGCGCCTCACGAGACCTGTGGTACTCCGCTAGGCATTGCCGGAAGTTCGCCGCTGCGGTGGAGTCCCTCGTCGCCGTGCTCCGCTCCGGGGCGCACGACGTCGGGCAGGCCCTGCTCGGGGTCGCGGTTGTGCTCGCGGACGGGGACAACGAGGACTAGTACTACTCGAGGTGGAGAGAGAATTGGTGGAGGGGAGGCAGCACATAGGTGGGGCCCAAAAAAGTGAGGAGAGAGAGGGGCTCTGGGTGGCTGACTGTGGGCCAAACGGGGCGAAAAAATAGCGCTGCAGACCCCAAGCGCCCCCCAGGAACCTGGGTTTGTCCTGGGTTCGTCGGATGCTATTTTGCCTAAAACCGGCGCTAAACGAGGTCGTAGGGGCACGGCTAGGCGATTTTTGGCGCACCGACGTTAAAAAAGTGGTCCGATGAAAGTGGTCCGGGGGAGCTTCTGGGGACACGGCTCGAGATGCTCTTAGTAATCTTTGAGACCATGGGTCGAAACATAGCATCACGGGGCAGCCAGTTGTGGTCCCAAATATTTGTAGAAAAACAGCAAGGTGAGCAGCGCCAGCTTGGTTCCAAAGTTCCTTCTGTTTCTCTCTCCTAGGGTTTGGCGACCGTCATGGCGATCGCATCTCGCTAGGGATAGAATCATCGTTTGCGACGTGCTCGAGGGTGCGTTCTGCTCTAGGAAGCCTCCCGAATCCCGTACTCTGATCTAGTTGGTCTCTTCTCCGTCCTCTCGCTGGTTCGGGGCGACTAAGGGGCTTTCTCTGACTGCTACCCGCCCTTGGCCGGATGAGAGGCGCAGAGAGATCGGCGATGACGGGAACGGTGCTGGAGGTCGAAGGAGGCAAGGCAGTGAAGGCTGGGGGGGGCGATCTCAACGATCCTCCAGGAGTGACGGCTGCGACTGGATCCGATGAGCATGTCTCGGAGATGATGGGGCGGTTGCGTCTGACGGCGGCGGAGGCTGAAGTGGTGGTGCTGGATGACAGAGTGGAGGGCCCTTCGGTACACTCCAAGTGGGCGATCGTTGGCAAGGTTCTCTCCCCGTCTGTTCTTCATATTAGCACGATCTCGTCGGCTCTCCGGCCAGCATGGGGGAATCCTCGAGGACTGATTCTGAATCCGGCGGGGGAAAATCTTTTCGTCGCGGAATTTGGATCAAAAGCTGATTTGGAGCGAGTGGTGGATGGCCCTCCTTGGGTTGTGGGCAAGCATGCTGTTTTGTTCCAAGAATTTAACGTTGATCAGAGGCCAAGCGACATGGTTTTCAACAAGTTGAGGCTGTGGGCGAGGATCTTTAATCTCCCCTTCGGGTGTATGAACAAGAAGGTGGGAGAGGCAATTGCTCGACCGCTGGGCATAGAGGGAAGTGTCCCGATAGTGGACTGTGATGCAACTGGAAGGTGCTGGGGCAGCTATATGCGTGCCCGTGTTGAGGTTAACATTGATAAACCGCTACGGCGGGGAGTCACGGTTTTCTCTCAGAGAAGGAATACGACGGACTGGTATGACGTGCAGTACGAGAACTTGCCGCATTTTTGTTTCTCCTGTGGGCTTATCGGCCACTCCTCGATTGAATGTAAAACTCCGGGGGAGAGGGATGAGGCAGGGAAACTCCCCTATTCTGCAGACTGGCTGTGTGCCCCGGATGATCGAAAGAAAAAATTCCACGGCACACGTTCATCTAGTGATTCTGTATCAGCTGGTAATGGGCGTTCGTCTACCCCAACCAAAGAGCAACCACATCAGTCGACCAATAGGCAAGGGGCACCGGGATCTCAAAGCAAAACAGATGCATATGCGGAGGTGTCATCACCGGTAAAGGAGAAGAAGACCCGAGCCCGCAAGCCATCAGTTTCCAGTAAGGTGAATGCAAAGGATAAAGGGCCTGTCAAGGAGGGTGCTGCGATTACGGGGCAGAAACGTAAACAGACATCCAAGGCCAAGAATACTCCTCTTTTACTGCCCAGTACAGATGAGCAACTAGCTATGGTAGTTCATGTAAGCAAAACGTGCAATGCTGCCACTAGCCAGAGGGATGAGGAGGTGAGTGATGATTCCAACAAGAAGTTGCGTAAGGAGACGGACTCTGGATCGGCGGATCAGGCGGGTACTGCTGTGCAGGCCCGCCAGACGCAATGAGACTATTATGCTGGAACTGCCGCGGACTTGGGACAGACGCGACAGTTGGAGAGCTCAGGTGGTTGCTGAGAGCTCATCGTCCCTCCCTCCTCTTTCTTTCCGAGACGAAGATGAGGGAATCTAGAGTCCGTAATTTCATGTGGTCTCTAGGATACTCGGGTTGTTATGCAGTTAGCTGCGAGGGGTTAAGCGGTGGCTTAGCCCTTTTCTGGTTGTCATCCATTACGGTCTCAGTCAGAGCATCCAACTCTCGGTGCATTGATACGCTTGTTCAATCCGAGACAGGAGAACAATGGAGAGCAACCTTTATTTATGGAGAACCTCGTCGAGAACTCCGTCGGGAGTTTTGGGAGTTTCTTCGTTTTATGAAAGCCCAATGGAATGGACCATGGATGGTCTGTGGTGATTTTAATGAAGTTCTTGGACAAGATGAACATGTTGGACCAAGAGATCGAACAGAATCACAGATTGAGGCTTTCAGGGACTGCTTGCAAGACTGCGAGCTTATGGACCTTGGCTTTGAGGGGCCAAAGTACACCTGGAGCAATCGACAGGACGAACTTCACAATGTTAAAGTCCGTCTGGATCGAGCTGTTGCAAATGGGGAGTTCTCTCGCAGTTTTGGGGGATGTAAGGTGGATAACGTGATTACCACGTCATCAGATCACTATGCCATCTTGATCTCCTTGGAGGTGGATTCTCGGGCGTCTGCTGAGATGCCGGTACAGCACAGCTTCCGGTTTGAGGCCATGTGGCTAAGGGCACCGGATTACAGAGAGGTGCTGGAGAAGGCGTGGTCGGAGGCTGGTACAGCTGATCGTTCGTTGAGTTCGACGTGGAACAAAATTAACAAAGTGGCTGGATCACTTCGGGATTGGAGCCGTGAGTCCTTTGGCTCCATTCGTAAGAAGATCCGCAAGCTGGAAGGTCGGCTACGGTATATTCGTGGACTCGGCCTTTCGGACGAGGCGTTAGAGGATGAGAGGGCAACTGAACGTGAACTTTGCGAGCTCTTCGAGCGTGAGGAGATTATGGCACGTCAGAGGTCACGTGTTGAGTGGTTGCAGAATGGTGACCGTAACACTGCTTTCTTCCATGCTAGAGCATCGGCACGGCGAAAAACCAATAGAATTGAGTGGTTGCACCGTGAGGATGGTTCAAAATGTACCGAGGCAGGAGATATCAAAGGTATGATCCATGGTTTCTATGAAAATCTCTTTTCTTCTGAAATGTGTACTTCACTGGATGCAGTCCTGGATGCTATTCCCTCTAAGGTCACGGATGAGATGAACGTGGACCTGTGTAAACCGTATACAGATGAGGAAATTGGGACGGCATTGTTCCAGATGGGACCAACCAAGGCTCCAGGGCCGGATGGTTTCCCTGCTCTCTTCTATCAGAATCACTGGGATTTCTTCAAGGAGGAAATTTGCGGTGCAGTTCGTTCATTTATCAATGGAGGAGAGATTCCTGAGGGGTTTTGTGATTCTATTATTGTCCTTATCCCCAAGGTTGCAAAAGCAAGACACCTGAAGAATTTCAGGCCCATCAGCCTTTGCAATGTGATATACAAGATAGCCTCCAAAGCTTTGGCAAACAGATTGAAGGTTATTCTTCCTCTTATTATTTCTGAGCAGCAGAGTGCCTTCGTCCCGGGGAGGCTTATTACTGACAATGCACTCATTGCTTTCGAGTGCCTGCACACTATCAGGCACCAAGATAATAAACGGCCCTATTTTGCTCTCAAGATTGATATGATGAAAGCGTATGATAGGGTTGAGTGGGACTATCTGCATGGGTGTCTTAGTAAGCTGGGCTTTGCACCATCATGGATACAGTCTATCATGAGGTGTGTTACCTGCGTGAGATACGCGGTTCGTGTGAATGGTGACTTAACGGAACCTGTTATTCCGTCAAGAGGCATTCGACAAGGAGATCCCATTTCTCCATACTTATTTCTCTTATGTACAGAAGGGTTGTCAAGTTTACTGCAACGAACTGAGGATCGAGATGAGCTCTATGGTATCAAAAATGGTAGACTCGGTCCTCCTATATCCCATTTACTGTTTGCAGATGACAGCATTTTCTTTGCTAGGAGTGATAGTAGGAGTGTGGAATCATTGAGAGCTACACTACAGACTTATTGTGATGGCTCCGGACAGAAGATAAATCTGGAGAAATCATCGGTCTTCTTTGGTAGCCACTGTAATGATCAGATTAAAGGAAGAGTGAAAGCAAGCTTGGGTGTCCAGAGTGAGATCCTCAATGAGTTTTACTTGGGGATGCCTACTTCAGTTGGGCGTTCATCCACGGCCACTTTCAACTTTCTTTATAATATGATCTGGAAACGTTTAAATGGGGTGGTGGATAGGCCTATGTCAAGAGCAGGCAAAGAAACTTTCTTGAAGGCTGTGGTCCAGGCGATACCCACATACGTTATGAGTTGTTTTCAAATACCTATCCAAAATTGCAACAAGATCAGATCTGCTGTTGCTAATCACTGGTGGGGAGTTGAAGATGGACAAAAGAAACTGCATTGGAAAGCATGGGAGTGGCTTTCGGCTCCAAAAGCACTTGGAGGAATGGGTTTCCGAGATGTTTCTCTGTTCAATCAAGCTATGCTCGGACGACAAGGGTGGAGGCTATTAACTGAACCTACATCTTTATGTGCGAGAGTGCTCAAGGGGAGGTATTTCCCTTTTTCTGATTTCTGGAACGCGCCGAAACCGAGATCAGCCTCCTATACCTGGAGGAGTATCTTGTTTGGGAGGGACCTTCTTCGGCGTGGTATACAGTGGGGCTTAGGGGATGGCCACTCGGTTAAAATAACCTCGGACCATTGGATTCCAGAGAAACCACCGTATATGCTACGGCCACTGAAGCCCATACCAAAGGAGGCGACTGTCAGCTGTTTCATCGATGAACAAACTCATGAGTGGATCCCTGATTCTATCTATGGATTTTTCGACGAGGACACAGCGGACATGATCTTGCAAATCCCTATAGATCGCCATGGTGGGGAGGATTTTGTGAGGTGGCCGCATACATCTAATGGCCTGTACTCGGTTCGCTCTGCATATAACTTTGCGAAGTCGGATTCCTTCTTCGTGCAGCGCAGCAGCCACCGTGGCATGCATTCGGGGGATGTTGACGAGGCGATGAGGTGGAAATCGGTGTGGAAGATCAAGGCACCACCGAAAATGAAAATCCACCTGTGGCGAGTGGCGCATGATTGTCTCCCCACGGGTGTGCAGCTGCAGCACCGCCAAATTACTGCGAATGATACCTGTAGTTTTTGCGGAAGAGCAGAAGATATCTTCCACAACCTGCTACATTGTCAGTTCGCCAAAATGGTCTGGAAAGAGATCAAACGAAAGTACACCATCCATCTGCTACATGACAACTCGGTAAGCACCAAGCACTGGCTCTTCGAATTCCTAGCGCAGGCTACTGATGTGGAGGCCACTGTGTTCACCGTGGGGTGTTGGCATATATGGGAGTCCCGGAATGATACAAGGAACAATCGGGGACAACCTGATCCTGGTCGTACTGCACTGCGTATCCTTGCATATGTAGACATGATCATCCAACATTGCTATACTGCGAATCCGGTTAACAGGCGAGAGCCCAGAGGTCCGTTAAAATGGTCTCCGCCGCCACCGGGTGAAGTGCTTCTGAACTGCGACGCTGCGCTGTTCCCTGAAGAGCGCAGGATGGCGATGGGCGCGATCGTCAGGGATTCCTCTGGCAGGTGTCTGATGGCTGCTGGATTTCCTCTCAGGGGCTTCTCCTCGCCTGAGATCGCGGAAGCTCTGGCTCTTCGCCAGGCGCTGTCCCTTGCTTTTGATAAAGGCTTCAGAAAGGTCATCATTGCTACTGACTGCTTGTCGCTGGTTCAGAGGATTTTATCGTCGTCTAGGGACCGATCGCAAGTGGGAGTGGTGGTCCTGGATATCAAGCAATTGGCTAAGCAGTTTTCTTCGGCTTCTTTTCGGCATGTCAGTCGAAATCTTAATAAGGCAGCTCATTTATTAGCTAGATCAGTTTCTCTTACGTCTAGTGGCTTTATTTCAGACTCTGCTCCGGATTTGATCCGTGAGGCACTGTGTATCGATGTTCCTTGATTAATAAAGAGGTGTTTTACTGTCAAAAAAAAAAAAAAAAAAAAATATTTGTAGAAGATCCGTCACCAATTCTCCGGATAAGCCCTTGGACCGGAACATCTCGTCCGTCGACGATAGCTCGCCACGCTTGGGATGTGTGGCCTCCACTCCAAGGGAAACTCGAAGCTACGCTGCACCGTGGATTCCATGGCACACGTAGTTTGACTGAATATTTCCGATTGGCAATATCCGACGTAGCTGCTGGGCTCTCGTCTCTGTCCTCCTGGCCGGTGAGTCCAAATACTCCGAAAGAAGCCTGTCGGAGAAGAACGGGCCCCATCCACCTACCGCGGCTTCCAACCAACCCCGCGTCCTTTTCCCATCTAATCCACTTCCGTCTATGCGATCCACGTTACTTTCGTGCGAACTGCGCACGCGAGCGAACAATCATTCTCGACCTCGCTTTCCCACCCGCGCACCCGACCGTGACCTGGGCTGAATTTTGCTTCCTTGGAACGGGAGGCAAAGTCCACGGAGCTTCTAAACTAAGACTGTACTATACAGCACGTAATTAGTGACACCTGCTCCACTGCACGACCTAGCAATAGGTTCCTTTCAGAATTGGTGGGTTAAACTTACAGAATAGAACGGTACCATGCAGGAAAAAATCGAACAGAGCAATTAAGCGTAGTATTTTTTGCGCCCGGGAAATGTCACATGGATCAATGAGGCCTCTTTTCTGGGGTTCTTTCAGGATTCGTTATATCTTTATCTTTACCTACTAATAAAGTCATTAAGGCTTCTTGCCAATTTTACGTCCGTTTCTCTTTTGCACTTATTTACCTCCGTATTTACATCCATTGCCACCGCCTTAAGTAAAAAAAGAAAACGTTTCGGCTTTGTTCCTAAAATTAATCCATCGAAGCCCCCTGTTCTCCTCCGTAAAAAAAAAAAGAACGCTCGCGCCTGGTGGAAAACTTGGCAGTGTGCGGGCGGGCGACCGGCCTGGATGATGGCCTGGAGCACGACGGCCCGTGAAGATTCCATTGACGGGGTGTCCTCGGACGACGCTTCTTCTTGCTGCATGACCATGCCTGCTAGGTTCTTCTCCGCCGGCATGTAACAGGATGGGGTACAAGGTCGGCCAGCTTGTCAAGGTCGCCACAACGACGTCCCTGTATCGCTGCCGCCCTGGCCGCCTAGCTCTTCAAGTACCGCTTCGGGCAGCTCGTAAAGGTCGCCCGCGGCCATCGCCGTGGCCGCGTCCTGCAGCTTATTTTCCATGGAGGCGCTGAAAAGATTCCAATAGGAATGATGGAGGAGGGGAGCGGAATAGGGGAGAAAGGTGACACGCTATGGCGGGCCACAGTGGCGCAAGATTTACAACGACATCGGATCGAAGAATCCCTCGTGGAGGGCCTAAAGAAATTGGGGCATCGATCCCCTTTCCCTCCTGCGCGTTGCAAGGAAGAAGGCCAATGCCTTATCCTTGAGGTGGGCACCATGAGTCTTGTATGTTAGCATTTAGCAGCACGCAAGTTTGTTTTTCCTTTTTCCCTCACAAATGACATGTGGGACTTGCCTTTTGTGCTTTTCTCACGTTTCATCATAATTCAGCAATCCCATATATCTGCATACGAGTTGTCTTTCCTCATTTACCTCAAGTATTTCTAAACGGGACACTACTTGAAATAAATAGAATACACAAAACTGAAAATTTCTTTAATTTGAATTCCTACAGGCTCTCGTGCGGCAGATATGTGGGATGCGGTGTCGTGCAAGATCGAGGGGAGGGCGGCGTGACGAACCCTATGTGGTTTCAAATCTGTTGTGCAATACTAGATCGGGACGGATGCAGTCGAGAGTTTAGATGAGCGGTAGGTCGGATTCGACATGGGTGGGTAGACTTTTTTTTTTCGGCCGGTGGCTTTCGTTTGACAAATATTCGTGTTAGATAGGGTCCTCCTGACTCCCACTGAAATCATCATATCATAGTTTTTTTATTCCGTTGCAACGCACGCGCATATTCGCTATAAGAGATAATTAATCTAACTCTTGCTTTATATGCATAGAACATTAATTATAGAATTTATCAAATTACACTTTAAGGGAAGTGAAATTTTAATGTTTTTGCAATGCAATAAAAATAAAATTTCTGGGATCGTAACAACGCACGGGTATTCAACTAGTACACGTAATTGGTGGGTCAACCTTACAGAACAGTACCATGCAGAGAAAATCGTGCAGGGCAATTGACGTGCAAACTGTTAAACGCGCGGTTGCTTGCGCATGCAAGGCCTCTAACCTCTATGCACCAGGACAATACAGCTCGCCCCTCTACACCGAGTCTCTTGCCTGCTCTCCAATCAATACGTGTACATGGGTTGTTACTTGTTAGGCACCGTGACCATGTACATGTAAACTAAATGAACCGTTCAATACGAGATAAAGCGCCACCGTACTGCATCCTCCAAATTTCGGCTTAGCGTTCAGTGTACTGGAGTAAAATACGCCATTAGTACGAGTATTTATTGGGCCACGGCAAATTAGTCACCGTACTTACGGGAGTACGCCTTGACAGTCACTGAAGACAGCGGTGGCAATTTTCTACGGTCACTGTGCACGTTGAGGCACAGTATTGGCCATTGTGGAACCTGTGGGCCCCATTTGTCAGCGTGTAAGACTTTTCGCGTGGCATAGCGGTGCTGGAAATTTGCAGAAGACCCCCCTGTCCAAACGCAGGTTTTTCCCATCTTCCTTCCCTCCACTACATGTCTGCCGCGCCGATTGGGAGAGGAAGAGGCACGTGTGTGTCGGAGAGCTCAAGGCAGAGCAGGACGGAGAGGCGGACACAGAGACGGAGAGGCAGAGTAGGCGAGATTGGTGTCGGCGTTCATTGACGCCGTGCGGTCGTGGAGGGGGTGGCGTCGGTGTCATCTCCTATACGATGGCTCCTCTTCGGCGGCCTGAAGGAGCGCCACCGCCCGACTACGGTAAGCTGCAATCGACCCAATTTTCGTCCAAAAATCGTCGATTTTGGTGTCTATTATGGCGTGGGACATGTAATCTTTGGTCGCCGTGTTGCTTGTATGTTGGTTCATGTCAGCCAGTCAACACAATCTTAGGGTTTGGTCAGGGGTTTGGGAGGGGTTTTTGTTGGGCTGAACAAGGGTTTGGTAGGGTTTAGTCCATGCAATTTCTTCTTTTTAGTTCATGGTAGGCTCCGATTATGATGGGATTTTGTACTGAATCATTTTGGCAGGACCAAGCAACGAACTATTTTCCATAGAATTCAACCATGGTGGGTTTTTTGTTGGTGATGGTACTAACATGAGCTATGTAGATGGGCATGTCATTTGGTATGATCATATCGACAGTGCTACATGGTCACTTGATGCTCTTGAGAGCATAGTGGAGGAGATTGGCTACGAGATGGCAGGAAGAATTACTCTTCATTACTGTATACCTATTCTATCTCTGAGCGGGAATGGATTGGAGAGATTAGAGGTGAAGAAAATACTAAACAAACAGTTCAATTTGTGTCAATTGGTCATACATGTCTCGGTGTATACCTTGATCATGATGAGAGGTTGGGGGTTGTAAGTGATGATGATGTTATCATGCATCCAATGACACAGTTGCCTCCAGTGTTAAGGCATGCAAAGTCAAGCAGAGTTGTTCATGAAGAGCAAGAACAGATGACTGCTAGCCAAGATGAGATGCAAGGTCATGTACCAATGCAAGTTGTTTATCAAGAGAATTGTGTGTCTAATGAAGATACAATTGTTGGTAGAACTAGACATAGAAAGAAGAACAGAGTGGAGGAAGGCTCTGCTTCTGAACCTGAGGAGAAGGAACCTGACAGTGATGCTGATTCAGACTATGATCCAAAAGACATGCAAGATTCATACTTTGACATTAGTAATGGTGATGATGACTTATATGCTCAGAACATTGATGATGAGGAGTCTGGGGAAGGCAAAGGGAAGGCCTGCAAAGAAGAGGATTCAGAGGGAGAGGACCTATGGGGAGCAGACTGTGATGATGATACATTGCCACTGAGGTTCAAGACATTCAGATATGATGACTTGAAAGATCCCAAATTCCATGTAGGTCATATATTTGATAATATGGACATGGTGAGGAAAGCCATTGTTTCCTATAGTTGTGTGAATAGAGTTGACATCAAGCTGCCAGTGAAGGACAAGAAGAGGGTGAAAGGGTTATGTGAATCAAACTGTACCTGGTACTTTTGGGCTTCATATGACAGTAGGACAAAGTGTTTCATGGTAAAAAAAAATTGTAGGTGAGCATAGTTGTAGCAAGAAACGGATGGTGCATGGGTTAACAACCAATTTTCTAGATGAATACTACTTGGATTGCTTTAGGGTTGACCAAGACATGAGTATTAGCAATTTGAAGATAATTATACAAAAGGATTGGAACATGACACCAGGGACAAACAAAGCTGCAGAGAACTAAAAGTCTTCCAATGAAGATAATATATGGTGATGAAGAGGGACAATACAATGTTATGAGACTTTGCAAATGAAATCAGAAGGAGCAATCCAGGAAGTTCTTTTTTCCTGTTAGTTGATGAGCAATATAAGTTTAAGAGATAATACATGAGCCTTGAAGCTTGCAAGTTAGGATTCTTAAAAGGATGCAGGCCTGTTATCTTTCTGGATGGATGCCACATCAAGACCAGGTACAGGGGACAACTGCTAACAGTTGTGGGCATAGATCCTAATGACTGTATCTTCTCAATAGCAATTGCTGCAGTTGAATTGGAGGACACCGTGAATTGGGCATGGTTTCTACAAACATTGAAGACTGATCTCCAAATTGTGAACACAAACCCCTGGACCATAATGTCAGACAAGCAGAAGGTATGTCTTTCCATTTAGCTACAACTTGACCTCCATTTTGTTAACTCCAAATAGAAACATAGAGACTCAATTTTTTTTTAACTTGGCCTCCATTTTGTTAACTGCAGGGACTAGTAACTGTTGTGAAAGATGTATTCACTGACTCAGAACATAGGTTCTGTGTGAGACATTTGTGGCAAAATTTCCAGCAAACATTCAGAGGTGATGTTTTGAAGAACCAATTGTGGAAAATAGCAAGAAGAAACACAGTTACAAGGTATGAGGTGCACATGGAAGGTATGAAGGCACTCAATCCAGATGCTCATGCTTGGCTACATGATATGGATTCAAAAACTTGGGTTAGGGCATTTCAGAGTGACTTGCCCAAGTGTGACATCCTTCTCAACAACAGTTCTGAAGTTTTCATTAAGTAAGAATCATTCTTACTTGAGCTACCTTCCCTTGAAATTTGTGTGCATTATTATGTAGCTGACATCATTTATGTTGTGCCAAACAGATACATTCTTGAGGCTAGGGAGCTGTCGAATATGCATCTCAACAAGTCCCTCGGATGAACCGATAGGGTTTCGAGTAAGAGAACGAGTAGGCGCTGGTGACAATCGTCGGCTAACAGGGGAGCAAGATTTACCCGGGTTCGGGGCCCTCGTAGAGGTAAAACCCTTACTCCTGCTTATGTCGATCTGTATTAACGAGTAGATCGGTTACAATGGGGGATGCTCAAGTCGAGAGTATGATCTCGATCTCAAGGCTTTGATGATGCGGTACCCCCGGTGGTTCTCCTGGCTTTATATAGATAGCCAGGTCTCAAACCGTGCCCGGGGGGATACAAACCCTAATCCTAAGTCGGTTACAGGCTTCCTTTCTTAACCTGCAAGGCTTTGCGGGTGGACTTTGATTGGGCCTTCTAGAACAGTTCATGGCGCTTCCTTTGGAGCTCGGGCCTTGGGCTTTAGACCGGGTAGGCTCACCCGATAGGCCTAGGATCCATCCCTTCGTCAGTAGCCCCCGAGCGTTTACTCGGTTGAGAATCTGTCAGGTGGACGCTCAAAGTTTATCTTGATTTCTTTTCAACTGGTGGCTTCAATCGTTTGAAGAGGATGTGTACCCTGTATGCGATGCATTTCTTGTACTCGAGTATCGAGAAAATAAAAGTGCCTGTGTGTTGGCTGTTTTCGCAGAAGGATGTGGCTCAGTTGCTTGGCTCTCCCGAAATCTCAGGGCCAATTAATTGCATCTAGGGAAAAAACAGTTCTGGCCTACACAGATTCGAGACCTCCGACTCGAATCTGGTGAGGTGATCATTGCGACTGGGCCGTGGAGGTCTTACCGAGTCGAACTTAACCTAATAGGGTACCCGGCGCGTCCGCTAGGATTTTTCTTCGTGTTGTTGACACGGAAATTTACTGGAGGATGCAGCTTGAGTGCGATTCCAACCCCTCAAGAAAGATCTTTTGGGTCTTACCTTCGTATCGAGAGGACACGACATCCGGATGTGCCTAGTCGGCTGAACGATCCAGGGTAAAGATGCGTATACATCGTATGCTAGAGTGGCTGGGACTGCTCACCCGTGGACATTTCCTCGCGAATTTGCGAGTGAAGAAATTTTCCTTGTTGCATTAATGCGTAAGGATTTTTGCATTTGAGTTTTCCTGTCCATACAAGAGAAATTTCTTGCTTGGAAGCCTTGTTGTGCCTATACGAAAGAAATTTCGTGTTAAGGGCTTTTATGCGAAAGAGTTTTTGCGTCTTGATGTGTCCATACGAAAAAAGTTTCGTGTTATGGAATTTATGCGAAGGAATCTTTGCGTCCTGATATGTCCATACGAAAGAAATTTCGTGTTTAGGATCTTATGCGAAAAAATTTCGCGTCTTGATATGTCCATACGAAAGAAATTTCGTGTTTAGGATCCTACCCGAGGAAGTTCTCGGGTTTGATGAGGTATGCAATGATATCATTGTGCACTTTGTTCGTTCTGAATCCTCCCGATGGGACGTGACGAAGTGAAAACAGGTCATGCTGGCCCACCCTGTCAGCTTTTGACCGGAAACGAGACGTCGTTTCCGGTTTTTCCGTGAGCCACGCGCAGTAAATGCGCACGATCTGCTGTTAAGATCGTGGCACGAAACAGGTTTTCACCGCCGCCTCGTTTCCGCTTCACGCATGGCAGCCGCGATGGGTGCCACGTTGCTTGATGAACGGATCAGATCGAATCGTCTTGTATATATATATTTATCCTCCCTTAGCAGAAAGTAAAAACTTCCCGGTCATTTGCTTCTCCGTATTCTTCTTCCTCGCGCACATCTTCTCCTCTGCAAATACTCACAGGCTCTCATGGCGGGAGGAAAGAAGTGCAGCGCCGCTGCTTCATCTTCGAAGGCGCCCAAGGAAGTTCCCGCGCCACCCGCCCCAAGGACGGGCGATTGGCACTCTGCCAAGACCACCAACAAGAGCATCAAAGAGATGCAGAGAGAGGGGCTGCTGCCCCCCGATGGGGAAAAACAAGTTCGCCTCGGCAAGAAGGAGGAGGTACCAAATCCCCATACGAACGAGCGCGTGATCTTTGCAGATAACGTCTCGCGCGGGCTCTCGCTTCCCCTCCATCCTTTTTTCCTTGGTTTGTTGTATGTCTATGGCATACAGCTCCATGATCCGCCTCCAAATGAGATGCAACACATTTCGTGCTTCATCGTACTTTGCGAGTGCTTCTTGGGCATTCGCCCGCACTGGGGCTTTGGAAGGCCTTGTTCAAAGTGTGGGTCTTCCGCGAGAAGTCGCGGGTGGAGAATGAGCTTGGAGAGACGGTGCGCACCGGCGGCTTCGGAATCCAGGCGAAGACGGACAGCTCCTATTTCGAGATGCACTTCATCGACTCCACGCAAGGATGGCGGAGGAAGTGGTTTTATGACGTAGATAACAACGCGGGTGGAGCTCATGAGTTCCACCCGTTCGCTGTTTTGAAGCGACGGAAGTCCTGGACGCACAAGCTCTCA
Organism: Alopecurus myosuroides; assembly: GCA_028641055.1. Lineage (NCBI taxonomy): Eukaryota > Viridiplantae > Streptophyta > Magnoliopsida > Poales > Poaceae > Alopecurus > Alopecurus myosuroides. Next base: position 262,953,722 of record CM054060.1, read on the forward strand.
GTCGAAGAGAACCGCGTCATCGCCCCTCTACTCGCCAAGGTGGCAGCTCTTCGCGACCAGACCGCAGGGGTTGCGTTGAATGGTTTACATCTGGCGAGTGTCTTCCTCAGGCGTAGGATCCAGCCTCTCCAAGAGAGGCCCTCAACCATGTGGGAGTACCAAGGCGTCGAAGACCCAAGCCGTGTTAGCCAAGATATTCTTTCGAATGCTGAATTTGAGAAGAAAATTGCGTCTATCACCAAGCTGAAGGCGGGCGAATCCTTTGACATCTGCCCTATTTCAGCATTCGAAGCTTCGAGGCCTCCTCCATCCGATGTAAGTTTTCTTCTCTTCTTCACTTTAACATTTCTGTCATTCATGAGTTTGTCGACTGAGTTTTCTCTTTTCTCCTTGTTTTCTTAGAGCCTGGAAATAGCTACATGCTATCCGCCAGTTTCTGCTGATGACGCTTCGGACTTGCTGGCGAGCAACCTCGAGGCTGCTCTCGACACCAGCATTGCTGAGGCCGAGTCGAGCTCCGAGCACGGCTCCTCAGATGACGTGGAAGAGTCGGGTAGCGACCTCCACCACCGCAAGCGCCACCGGCAAGTAGACGATGAGGCCACCTCCAAAGACAGTTCTTTGGGTGGTGGACCTGGCGAGGCGACAGAGCCCCTTGTGGTGACGCCCTTGAACATGCTTCCTCCTCCAGCCCCCAAGTCGAAGATTGGCACCTCCTGGAATGCAGATATGCTGGACGACAACGACGACGAGTGAGTTCCTCCTCTCCTATTGTCCTTTAGTCGAATGTTTTCTCTCGTTTTCCTTATGCTTTTATTTGATTCTTCCTCTCATGACAGGCTTCAATCCATCAGCCCTGGTCAGTTTGCTTCCTCTATTCCCTCAGTGAAGAGAAAAGAAGCCGCTGCGGACGAAACTCCAGTCGCCAAGGTCACCCAGAAGCCTTCGAGCCCAGCACCGGCAGCTGCGGCTCCAAACTATAGACTGCCTGGCTTCGCGGGTGGGGCTCCGTTGAATAAAGAAGTCTCGGGTAGCTCGGCGGATCCTGTGTGCACCGCCCAGGGCCAGGTAAATCTTGTCTCTTCTTTCACATCCTCTATTTTGTTTGTTTGCATTTTTTTATCGGTGCACGTGAGTGCTCCCGATGGGAGTAGCCCCCCCGAGGCCGTGGTTAATTGCTTGCGATTAGCCACGGACTCAAGTTTAAGCTTTTTTATTCCTTTGATGTTATCGGGTGCGCGGCAGTGCTCCCGATGGGAGTAGCCCCCGAGGCTATACTCGACTGTGTACAGTCGTGAATAGGCTCAAGAACTTTTTCCTTTAACTTGAAATTTGTTTTGTGCTTTTGCAGTCTCTTCTTGACTCCCTAGCCGCCATTGGCCTACGCGTGCTTTCGGCTGAGGCAGATTGCGTGGCCCTTCGGCTGGATCGTGATCGACTTGTCGAGGATGGCCAAACAGATACATTCTTGAGGCTAGGGAGCTCCCTGTGCTATCCATGTTAGAGAAGGTGAAGTCACATCTACAGGTTAGGCATTACAAGAAACAAAGTGAGGAGGCTAACTGGAGTGGACCTGTTTTCCCTAAGATTAGGAAGAAAGTGGAAAAAAATGTTGAGTTGGCAAGCAACTGCTTTGCTAACGGAGCAGGGGATGGAGTCTTTAGTGTTTCAAAGTTGCTTGGCTCAACTCCAGTGGATTAAATTGTTGATCTGAAGAGTAAAACATGCAGCTGCAACAAATGGACAAAAACTGGCATTCCATGCTCACATGTCATCTCTTGTTTAAGAAATGAGAGGATTGATCCCCTGACTGTTGTTGACAAGTGCTACTTAGTGGAGATGCACAAAAAACATATGCTCACATTGTGTACCCCTGCAAAGATAGATCTGAGTGGCAGAAGATGAACCACACTCATATTCTTCCTTCTGCCTACCAAAAACATGCTGGAAGGCCTACCAAGAAGAGAAGGAGGGAACCTGGTGAGGTTGATGCAAGAGGAGGTGGGAGAAAAATGTCAAGGCATGGTGTTATCATGCATTGCAACTACCGTGGAGGCCCTGACCATAACAGGAATGGATGCTACTGGTTGAAGAATGGACTGCCCCCACCCACTACAGCTGAGATAGACATGCCACCTCCCATTGCAACAATTGCACCATAGGTGAATATGCCTCCTCCTCAACCAACACAGGTAGAACTCACTTACTGAAACTTCATCTTATCTGCAGCATCCTTAACTGCAACATTCTGACTGAAACTTCATATTACGTGCAACAGGAGTAAGAAGAGGCAGGAAGCAGTTCACAAGCAAGAACGCCCAACACCTATCTTCTGCAGAAGCAACTTATCCCCAACAGCTGCTGGCCCTCCTCCAGTTAGTGCCTCCTCTTCTTGCCTAAGCTCCAGTTCCTCCCTCCTATCTTCAGCCCAACCAATCGCATCGACTGCAGCATCTCCAATGAGAAGATTGTTGTCAACCAAGTAAATAATATACTCCCTCTCCCAGTGCCAGAAATTGCATCCGTGCTACTCAAATCAAAGCAAAGAAGAAAGAAGAAAGATGAAAACTTTGTACTGACAGATTCAACAACTCAAATCAACAAAAAAAATCGGAGACCGAGATCCAAAAATCCAAGATATATGCATTGTGCCTCAGACGCTTACCCCATGCTTCACGCATTTGTAGAACGTCCAGCCGTCGTGCGCCGCCGTCTGCAGCACGTACAAGTTCACCTTCCTCCCGCAGTCCAGGCAGCCGATCAGAGGAATGTACGGGCCACAACGACGGAACATACTGCTGCTAGAGGTTCCCCTTGCCATGCCAACGGCGGCGGCGGAACAAACTGCGAGACTTGCACCGGTGACGAGCGTTCTATGGTTCAACAACGGAGAGTGGGGAATTTAGGGTTTTGGGGGAGAGGGGAAATTTCATCGTCGTGTGTTGCTTATGTGTTGCTGGCCGTTTTTCACTTACCCCCCTCGTTATTCCGAAAAGCAATGGCCGCCACGCGACACCTGTGCTGACAGATGGGGCCCCAAGTGCCACGGTGGCCAATACTGCGCCTCAACGTGCGAAGTGATCATAGAAAATTGCCACCGCTGTCTTCAGTGATCGTCAAGGCGTATTCCGTAAGTACGGTGACCAATCTACCGTGGCCCAATAAGTACAGGTACTAATGATGTATTTTGCTCAGTGTACTACTATAAGTATAATAGAAATATTTTTGCGCTGAGAAATGTCACACCGATCAATGGGGTCTCTTTTGTGGGGTTCTTTTTGCTGTTGTGCAAGGACACGTACTCGTATGTGTTCCCGCCACTGAGCCGGCGAATAGGATACTATTTAGATGAGTTATGTGTTATGAATTGAAATACGTGTTACGTTGTTGACATATACTTGTATACTTGTTTTGATTGTGAATATCTAATTGTTATGCTTATTTCTGAAGAAGAAAATTGCTACCGAAATTTTGATTGACATGGTGGTACAAATACACATTTCGGTGGTAAGGTCACCATTCTTGTGAAAGAGGTGAGCTAAAACCAATTTTAGCCATTCCATTCTCCCAAATCAAACACAAAACGGAACCATTCCATTATATCCTTTTTTTCTAACCAAACACTAAAATGGAATGGTTCCATTCCAAAACCAAACACACCCTAAGACCGGTCATAGTGGGGCACAAATATCATGCATATGATACTAGCATATGGCATTACAACTATAATGCATAGTATTATAGTCATTTTTTATATAAAATCTGAATGTAAATATGTGCACAAGATTTATCTGTCATTATTTTTATTTTATTTTTACGTGTCATGATATGGTATCCACCTATGGTACTATAATCTTCTCTATATTTCTTAGTTAGCTGACACGTAAACTTTTTCGTGGAACCAAGTTTCGTGATACTATCTATGATACCACCACTATGCCTACTCTAAATTGACAAATAGTAGCGCGAGCATTAAACCGTGTACACATTTCTCACCTATGATGACAATTGGAGTTGTTAGGAAAAAAAATAAAAAGACATGGATTATAAATTATTTTTTGCGTTCTTTTTAGAAAAAGTAACTCCCCGGCCTCTTCACCAGGGTGATGCACACAACCTTAATTGATGTTTACATGAGTATTTAAAGCTTTCAAGCACACTTTTATTGGTTTGCAACAGAGAACACTTATTGTCTTCTAAAAGTGTATGTAAGGGTCTATGCTTGTTGAAGGGCTTTAACAATAGTATATAAACAATGTATTTTCACATAACTATCACATCTACGCGTTCCGCTAAGTTTCTTGGACAACCTCACCATAAGGTGCATGGCCCATCACATGCTATGCATAACACACCCTCATGTGCAAAAAGGAAATATATCCATCTCTTCTTCACCTTCCTCATGCACATCATGCCGTTCCTTCTAGTGAGGAATTTGCATATATTGCAGAATATTTATTTAACTCATATATTCATTTTTCTATGTGGTCAATCGAGGGGGATAGTCCACATGAACATTTTAGATTACTCCAGGATCCAAAACTACATACTACACATGACCGGATGAGCTCTAGTCACCGAAGCGGTGTAGTTAACATCCACCATTGGAGGAATTAATTATACTCAACAGGCGAGGGAACCAAACAACCCACAGGCATAGATCGTCCTTGTAAGAATGAATGTCGTTGAAACATGACGTCTGTTGTTTTCGAGACAATCTAAAAGATCGATAAGCACAACCATAATGTTGCTGAGCAGGGACAAACATTGGAGAGTCAATGTAGCAAGATGATATTTCATAAATTTGGAATCCCAACAAACATGTGTGCATGAGAGTTTAAGCGCAGGGTATTGGACAGAACAGTGGTATGTAGAGCCCAAGCAGTCGAGGTAACAAACGAAGGCGAATGTTCTGATGTTGACGGCAGGTACGGAGCCAGCCCTGAAGCTTATGAAGAAAATTAGATTGATGGGGTTGGCTTAGCCCCCCTCCCCCCCCCCCCCCCCCCCCCCTCTTCTTTCGTCCCTGGTTGACGACATCAAATTCACATGTAGATTGTTGTCCAGCGAGTTAACACCGTCGAGTGGAGGAGCACACCTAGGGTACGAAGCATGTGATAGATATATAGGTTCCCGGCCAAATGAAAGTGCTTCTACACAAGAGATAAAGTGCTTGTGAGGGTGGTAGAAATTAACATCTCTAACTCGGGCAACCGGTTGTCGCAGCCGAGCATTGTTATGCCCGGCGTCGCAACCCTATCTCTCAAATTGGAGTAAACCAATGTGGCATCATCTCCTGATGGTTGATATCAACTCACCTAGTAAGGGCTTAATTTTGGATTATGGTGTGCATTTATTATTTTGCATACTAGGCAATCCTGTGAATATAAGGATCCATGTATTTATTCCAGTAAATTGCCTAACGCTCGAATACAAGTACAGATGCAATCTTTTTTACCCGCAAAAAAACATACTAAATATTTTTAATATAATTACCGGATCTATATATTTATTGTGATTTAATCGAGTACCCTGGCAATTCATGCTCGGTCAGCTTCGCTTTCCCCTATATATATCTGTCCAACCCTTTCCATCCGTCCCGTACTACCAAGGCTACTAGCCTCTTTCCACTGCCAAATCCACCAATTCCTCACCAGCATCTCTCGCGCTCACGCCTCCCGTCTCCTCTCTTCGCTGCGCTCGGTGCCAAGAAAATGGGCAGCGTCGACGCCTCCGAGAAGACGGTCACCGGGTGGGCCGCCAGGGACGCCTCCGGCCACCTCTCCCCCTACACGTACACCCTCAGGTGCGACGCCAATCGACGCTTCGGCTCTTCCTCCTTTTTGTTCCTCCCATACTCCCTTCTTTCTTTCTTAGAGGAATCTGTTCCTGCCTCCTGCATGCTGTGCCACAAGCATGTCTTTGCATGATTGCATCGATTGTGTCAGAATGTTCTATAGGATTTTAGTCCCCCGCAGCGCGTCCTCCTACAGAGTTAATAACCTGATCGATGCGTAGAACTCGGAAAGGGCGTTCTCAAAATCTGCTTTCCAACCCACACCCAGCAAATTCAGCGTGATGAACGGACGGTGCTTGTATAGCCGTTACACTTTAGACACCACTTTCGAGATCTGTGATAACTTTAGCTGTTTTGCTTGCTGTGAGTACATATACAAGATGTGTAATGTGCTGCTCTGCAAGAATTACGTGTTTGATGAACTGCAATTTTTAGGTACACAGAGCAGTTTCTTTTTTAGGTAGTACGCTTTTTTAGATGAAATGTTTAGACAACTAACAGAAACGTAATTCCTTGCCTCGTAGTACTGCCATAAACGCCAATAATTTTGCCACAGACTCACAGGCCGATTGTCGTCTGCATGCGTATACGCTTGCAGCGCATGTGCATGCTCTGTATTTACTCGCAGAAACAGACACCCGGTAAATAGTACTCCTCCAAGTAAAGATTTCTCGTCGGCTACAGGCAGGGAGTGACGCATGCCTGAAACTGAATGGCACATTGCCACTCGTGAGTAGCAAAACGGACAGAATCGATCTGTGAAATTCTGATGTACCGTAGGATCTACCTACTGAATAATCATCTTGCAAGAGCTAATCATTTTACTCTCCTTTTTTGCCATGTGATGGCAACAGGAAGACGGGCCCTGAAGATGTGGTGCTCAAGGTTCTGTACTGCGGCATCTGCCACACTGACCTCCACCAGACCAAGAACCACCTTGGTGCTTCGAAATACCCCATGGTTCCCGGGTAAGCACAAGTGCATGATGTAGACAGATATAGGTGATGCCAATGCAGATCTTTTAACTCTTTTGATTGCCTAATCCTTTGATTCCGAAGTTTACTGAAGATGTAACCTGTCATTTTGCAACACAAAGTTCTTTCATAATGAGAGAATAATGACAGATCACGATGGCAATTTGGTGGGTGGTGCTGTCAGTTTTTTTTTGTTTTTTCAAAAAAGCACAGGGCACCGAGAAAGATAGTCCATCACTTTTAGTACATTTCCCGTTCTTTCTCCTATCATGGTAGGTAGAGATTAGAAAGGCAGTGCCACCAGTTCGGAAAGAACACACGCGTAAACGAAACTTCATCATCAAAGCTAGCGTCTCTGTCAAGATTTATCATTTTTTCGATGGTGGCCGAATAATAAATTCTTTTTTCAGGCATGAGGTTGTTGGTGAGGTGGTGGAGGTCGGGCCGGAGGTGAGCAAGTACAGCGCCGGCGACGTCGTCGGCGTCGGGGTGCTCGTCGGGTGCTGCCGCGGTTGCAGCCCGTGCAAGGCTAACATCGAGCAGTACTGCAGCAAGAAGATCTGGTCATACAACGACGTCTACACCGACGGCAAGCCGACGCAGGGAGGCTTCGCCTCCGCCATGGTCGTCGACCAGAAGTAAGTACCACTACTCTACCCTTGTTGCTACCACTCATTATTGTGACTTTTCGAAGTGGATCAGCTCAAGTCCGATCCATCTAGAAAAAGGTTGAAAAGGGGTATGGCAAGACGTTATCTGAAAACAGACTCAGAGAAAGGTGTGGTGCCGTGCAATGAGAAAAGCTATGGGTGGGTGGCGCTCTGCCACTCTTCTGTGTGGAATTGTCAGGCAGCTCCTCCACCTACGACGGGACTCGCCTTCGCTTTCCGTCGCGTCAAAAAATATCATCACCTACTCCGCTGCTTGTTCGGACTTGGGAGGATCGCTTCTTTACTTGCAGTTTGATCCTAAGGGACGTCGCTGTGAAGACAGCTCTATGGAATCTAGTCAGTTGGTATACCATGTTGACTCATCAGGGTCGTTGGTTGAACTCCTTGAACTCATCAGTAATTGATAGTGGAATTAGTGAAGTATATTTATGAAATTTATTAAGTTGACGTTGCATCTGTGTGCAGGTTCGTGGTGAAGATCCCAGCCGGGTTAGCGCCGGAGCAGGCGGCGCCGCTGCTGTGCGCGGGCGTGACGGTGTACAGCCCGTTGAAGCACTTCGGGCTGATGACCCCGGGCCTCCGCGGCGGCATCCTGGGCCTTGGCGGCGTTGGCCACATGGGCGTGAAGGTGGCCAAGTCCATGGGCCACCACGTGACGGTGATCAGCTCGTCCGACAAGAAGCGGACCGAGGCCATGGACGACCTGGGCGCGGACGCGTACCTCGTCAGCTCCGACGCCGACCAGATGGCCGCCGCCGTGGACTCGCTGGACTACATCATCGACACCGTGCCCGCGAAGCACCCGCTGGAGCCGTACCTCGCGCTCCTGAAGATGGACGGCAAGCTGGTCCTCATGGGCGTGATCGCGGAGCCGCTCAGCTTCGTGTCGCCCATGGTGATGCTGGGGAGGAAGACCATCACGGGGAGCTTCATCGGGAGCGTCGACGAGACAGAGGAGGTGCTCAAGTTCTGCGTTGAAAAGGGTCTCACCTCGCAGATCGAGATCGTCAAGATGGACTACGTCAACCAGGCGCTCGAGAGGCTCGAGCGCAACGACGTCAGGTACCGCTTCGTCGTCGACGTCGCCGGGAGCAACGTCGAGGACGCCGCCTGATGATCGACGGGGCGACCAGCGAACACATGAGAGCGAAAAATTGACCGTGGCATGCTTTCCCAACTTGATGTAGTATGAGTACATGCTCGTCACGTCACCGGTGACTTGTTTCCGTTTTCTATCTTGAGATTCAGAGTGCGCGCGCTTATTTCCATGGAGATGCATATTTGTTATAAATCCGGCCTTAATAATGCAATGTGTGGAGTGTATAGTATACATGCTGCTTTCTTCGCGTTTCGAATCAGGAACTTTATTAAGCAGGAGGAGTTACAGATCGGTCGAACTCCAGGTCCTGAAGAACACATTCAGGTTCCGACCGAACCCAACCATGTATCAGTTCGGTTCTCTAGCCTCGCAAAATTTGCAAGACAATGGCTAACTTTAACCTGCGATCGTTCCGCTTTTATAAAGACACACTCACGCCCTTTGCTAATTTAAAACTTAAGTTCGGACACCCAGTGAACAAACGATGACCTGTCCTTCTTAGGAGATTGCACGGCTTTAACCAGCTGAGAACAGTCAGACTCAATGATGATCGGTAGATCACTAGTACTGATAGCCAATGCCAATCCCTCTATGCACGCACGAAGTTCAGCCTCCAGTGGCGCCACACAATCTAACAGCGCTTGGCAAGAGGTAAATATCGGATAGCCCTCGTAATCACGTAAGACCATGCCGATACCGGCTGTGTTGACCAGAGTAGGACACGATGTAGCTAGAAAAGCCGTTGCAGGGACTGCCACCAGAAGATGGATGCGGCTGAGAGTGAGCACCCTATACGCTCAAGTCCGACCATGACACAGATAGGAACCTCAGATGGATAAACACCTCTTCTGGCCATTTATAACCAAAATAATGAGGTGCACACCTCTTCTCATCGACCAACGAAGCCTCTGGGATCCGCGCAAATTGGCTCTAGGGCCGTCCGTGGCGTACATTATTGCGGTAGTGTGGTCGTCGGTATTAATCTGATGCCACTAAGAGTAAATACAATAGGACCTAGTCAGCTGGCTATAAGGCCCGTGCCAATGCAAGGTTGTTAGCACGTTTTCATAGGAATTTTGCTGACGTGACATAACATTAATGAAGAGAGAGTATGAGGTTGTATCTTAGGCTAGTCCCAGTGGGAGTAACATCAGTAGTAACATCAACGCTACGTAGGCAAAAAAGATGACGTGTCACATATTAAATGAGGAGAGAGATGGGTATGGTAACTAGCTATGTTATCATAACATCACACATTACAATGCAATATGAGTATGTAAGTTAATAAATGCAACTTTGTATGACACCACTTTTATGGAGGTAGTAACATAGTCTCGAAAAACGTGTATGTTACTGTACTATGTTACTTTCCGTTGTGACCAGCCTTAGCTAAGATACAACCTTTGCACGTGGACATAGGCAAAAATAGTTGTTAGCCCAATCATATGCATGCATGAGCCAAAAATCATTAAATATAGATACAACCTCTAAGGCCTATCCCAATGCAAGTCTATTTGCACGGTTTCATAGGCATTTTGCTTATGTGGCACTATAGTTAGTGAAGAGAGATAGTGAGGTTGTATCTTAGGTAAGATACAACCTTGGCACGTGGCCATAGGCAAAAAAAAGGATCTAGACCAATCAAATGCATGCATGAGACCAAAATCATTAATTTAGATACGACATCTAACATACGATGCATTGTACATGTTGTCTCTTAAGTTTTTATTAGACATATGATAACGTGCTAAGAAACGTTGCATTGGGACAGGCCTAAGAAACAACCCATTGCCATGGTTGTCTCTTAAATTATTAATGTTCATGTGGCAACGTGCCAAGAGACGATGCATTGGCACAGGCCTAAGCATGTCCATGTCATCTAAATCCTACGTGGAGGGAAGAGAAATGAAGAGAGAAGAAGGCGGGCGCTTCACGGCTGCAGCACAAAATCCAACACTTAACAGCCCGCATGCAGCTAGTAGCAATGGTTTGAGCTGGCTGTATGCATCCATTGCAGACTTTTTATGTCTTGCATGCAAGCATTACGGTACAAGTAAGTAAATATTTAAGTATTTGGTAAAGCCAACCTAGTAGCTTGCTTGTTGTACTACTATTTTTTCATCCAGCTTTTAGGTGACATGGCATTGCTTGTAGCCGGCAAGACGACTTTGCCATTGTTCTTGCTCTAAGAAAGCGACATCATCAGGCAGTCGGTCATGAAAAATAGTGACCGGTTACGACAGACATTATCAGGTAGGGCCAGACACTAACGGGTGGGTCGTGGCAGGCGTGTCCAGACATGTCCGGCCACCCCTAGCTTTCCCAAAAGGTTGGGAGGAGGGCGTACCGTGGTCTCGAGAGAAAACGGTCATGTGTGAACCAATAGGGGCTTCAGAGCTCCTATTTCTGTCCCGAACCCATTAGACCGTTGGAGGCGGGGGAGGGGGATGAGGGGCACAGTTACAGATGCTCTTATTTTTTTTATCAAGGGAATGGCCATGAAGGGCCAAGCTGGTTCATTGAAATCCTCGGTGGTGGTGCAATTTATGGAGGAGATCATAAAAATAAAAAATTACAAAGCAACCTTACATTTTGCAAAAAGGTCCCTAAACGGATGACATGAAACTCGATCATGTCCTTCTCCACCAATGTAACCAAGACTCCACTGACAGTTGTCCTCGCCATCAATAGGGACGCGATCACTTGGGGCAACGAGGACGCTGAACGCAGACGGGAATCCATCAATAGGTTGAACGAACGCCATCAGTGGTGTCTAGAAAGGTTGCCATATCAGCCAAAGATCACAGTGGCTATCCATGGCCACTGTCTCGAGACCTCCAATTCCAGCTCTGATATCCCTATGGACGTCTGGAACCGTCGACAACAGCAACGCAACACTCCTCCTCCATGTGGGCCCCACGCCAACGAAGAACAAGAAGTCCACTGTCTCCATCGGGCCAACCTAGGCCGCCGCCACGACCAAGGGCTTTCTTAACGGAGTAGCTAGTAGAATTACTTGATACCTGCAAGTGCATATATTCCCTATTATAAAATTTCGTCGAAATATAATCTTCCGATTTATATCGTTTCCAGGATAGCATTGTGGCAAAGTGCTTTTTATGGCCGTCTCCGTCACACACAAGGTGTCAAAGTTATGTAAATTGACTCACAAGTTTGAATATTCTAAATGTATGGAAATGGTGATTGAATAAATATGTTGAAATAAAGAAAGACTTGATACTGAAAATAAATAACAAGTATAATATGGAAAAGTGTGGGTTTACTGCTTATGGATGAAATAGGCGATCGAAGAACTCAGTTCATGGTTTGTGTGAATGTGTCAGATGGATGAAGACGGAAATGTGATACATATTATGTCTATTGATTAGTCGGTAGACGAGTCACTGATACGTCTCCAACGTATCTATAATTTCTGATGTTCCATACTGATATTATGCCAATTTCTACATGTTTTCTATACACCTCATATTATTTTTATGCATTTTCTGGGACTAACCTATTGACAAGATGCCATAGTGCGAGTTCCTGTTTTCTGCTGTTTTTAGTTTTAGAAAAGTTGTTCTGGAAATATTTTCGGAATTGGACAATATAATAGCCAAAGTCCCTATTTTGTTGTCACGTACACGGAGTCCGGAGGAGACCCGGAGGGGGCACCAAGGCGGGCACACCATAGGATGGCGCGACCCCCTGGCCGCGCCACCACGTGGTGTGCGCCCCTCGGGCGCCCACCGATATCGCCATTTCGCCTATTTTAAGTCTTCCTTGGGAAAACCCCAAACACCCGAGTCTCCATCCACGAAAAGTTCTGTAGCCGCCGTCGTTGTCAACACTAGTTCGGGAGGGTTCTGAAGCTCTCCCTGGCACCCTTCTGGGAGGGGAAATCATCACCGGAGGGCTCTACATCACCATGTCTGTCTCTGGGGTGATGCGCGAGTAGTTCATCCTTGAACTACAGGTCCATAGCAGTAGCTAGATGATTGTCTTGTCCTTCTTTTGTGCCATCATGTTTAGATCTTGTGAGCAGCCTAACATGATCAAGATCATCTTATTGTAATGCTACATGTTGTGTTTGTTGAGATCCGTTGAATATTGAATACTATGTCAAGGTTATTATAGATCTATCATTTATGTTAATTCTAATCTTGCATGATCTCCGTTACTAGTAGATGCTCTGGCCAAGTTGATGCGTGTAACTCCAAGAGGGAGTATTTATGCTAGATAGTGGGTTCATGACTCTAGAATCTGAGAGACTGACAATCTATATATACTTCTTGTAAAGAAAAACCCCACTAACATGCATTAATTATTTTTCTATCTCAACATGCAAGATATCCACATCATTGATTCTCCTAAACAATCAATTGTCCATGGCATCCACTAATATTTGTTAATCAATACATGCAAGTTACACATCATCCATTTTTTAAACCATCTAATTATTTATATTAATAATTTAAATTATATCTATTATGATAAATTGAATTTTGTATATTCACGTAGAAACCATTTCTCTTATAAACTTTTGTTTACAATATAGTTTCTAAAACAGTCCACGCGGCAACGCGCGGGTTATCCTTCTAGGATTTTTATCTAAGTGACAGATAAAAATAACTTCTAAGATTGTGGATGTGCCGTTGCCACTAGGGATAAAACAACAATGCTTTGTCTAAAAATAATTCTATTGTTTACATTACACACTTTACTTAATGAACTAATTTGTTGCTTGCAACTTAATACCCAAAGTTTGCTCGGTTGACGTCCTGAGGGTGGATTATTAGTCATAGATGCAGTTGGATTACGGTCTATGTATCATGTTGTAATGCCCAAATAAATCTCATATTAATCATAATGTCATGTATATGCACTACTGTGCAGCCTCTATTTTGTCAATTGCCCAGCTATAATTTGTTCACCCAGCATGTTATTTATTTGTTATGGAGAGACACCACTAGTGAACCGTGGACCCCGGTCTATTCTTTTACACTAATAATAGAACCTACTGCAAGCACTGTTCTCTTTTACTGCAAACACTATTCTCATTTCATTCACTGAAAAAAAACATCATTTTCCATATTATACGTCTAATCATTTGTTTTCAGCAAAACCGGTGAGATTGATAACCTCACTGTTTCGTTGGGGCAAAGTATCTTGGTTGTGTTGTGTGCAGATTCCACGTTGCTGCTGAGCCTGGTAGTACGCCATGCCAACATCAGCCGTCAACAACCTTCAGAAGTGATTTTTTGCTCCTACTAGTCCATTTAAACCTTGGTTTCTTACTGAGGGAAAATCTTGCTGTTGTACTCATCATACCTTCCTCTTGGGGTCTCCCAACGAATGTGTGTCTACACGCCATCAAGCTCTTTTTCTAGCGTCGTTGCCGGGGAGTAAGAGGATTTCTGCAAGGGGAGTCTCTCACCTCCAATCTTTTTACTTTGTTATTGGTTTGTTTAGTTTATTTTATTTTTTCTTGTTTGCTTCTTTGTATCAAAAACACAAAAATATTAGTTCCTATTTCTAGTTGTTATTTTTGCTACTCTTCTTTTAGTTTATTGTTCATGATGTTACTCCCTAAGTACACCCTGAAAGACTTATCAATAGGTAGTGGTTTTATAATTGGAAAGGATAACATTGAAGAATTCTTTAATCATGTTAGCAAGCGTAAAGATTTTTAGGATAGATCCTTAGTAGAACTTGCTCCGAGTTATGAAACTATTACAGCTTCTTTAGTTCACATGTTAGAGGCTAGGTTTGTTAAACTTAACCCCATAATGCAGCAAATGTTTCTTAACCTAAATGATGTTGAGGATATTGAAAAGAGAGATTTTATTCTGGAAACTTTTCTTAAAGAATTTGGTGATGTTGTTGTAGAGGCTAGGAAAGTCTTTGATCATTTTAAGATGCTAGGCTCATGTGTAGATGTTATTGGTGCTCTTGAAAAATTGGACAAAACCAAACCTAAAAATGGGAAGGAAATCAAAATACCAATACCTTTTAAACTAGTAGGAATGCATGAAGCCTTGGAAAAGAATTTCGATTGGATTGTTCCTGAAAACCCATGTGATGAAGGTAGTGAACCCAAGAGTGTTGAGAGAGGGACATCTGAAACTTATGTAGATAAAATACAATGCATTGTTGAGAAGGTTTCTGGTATTGATTTGGATGCTTCTTCACTTGAAAATATTTAAATCTTGCTTTCTGTGTCTAGCTAAAAGGCGTTAAAGAAAAGCACTCTTGGTAGATAACCCATGTTTTATTTCTGCAATTTTTCTTTTGTTTTCTTTGAGTCAAGGTGTTGTTTACTTCTGTAGAAACTCCTTTGTATCTTTAATTTTTCGAATTGTTGTGCCAAGTAAAGTCTCTAGTGAAAGTTGATGCTAGATTTGGATTTCTGCACATGAACAGATTTTTCTTGTCCACCGTTTAATTCGCCAAAAATTCCAGAAAAATGGAAATATTCTAAAAAAAAATATGTGTGATCCTTAAATATGTATGAACTTTTCTTAGTTTTGAGTTTTCTGATCTGAGCAACGTAAGTGTCTCAAAAAATTCGTCTTTACGGATTGTTCTAGTTTTGACAGATTCTGCCTTTTACTTTGCATTCTCTCTTTTACTATGTTGAGTAGATTTCTTTGCTCCACAAAATATCAGTGTTTGTAGCTAATGTTTAGAAAGTATTGGTAATGCTTGTGTCCATGCAGAACATGTGATTTTTTGATTGTGCATTAACCCTCTAATGAGAATTACTTCGAGTTTGGTGCGAAGGAAGTTTTCAAGGGTCAAGAGAAGAGGATGATATAATGTGATCAAGAAGAGTGAAAAGCCTAAACTTGGGGATGCCCCCATGGATCATCCCAGCAAATTTCAAGAAGACTCAAGCGTCTAAGCTTGGGGATTCCAAGGCATCCCCTTCTTCATCAGCAACTTATCAGGTCACTTCTAGTGAAACTATATTTTTATTCGGTCACATCTTATGTACTTTACTTGGAGCGTCTGTTTGTTTTTATTTTATTTTATTTTCTATAATAAACTTGATTGGATCCTAGCATTCTTGTCTGGGAGAAAGACACGCTCCTCTTTTTCATATGAATACACGTGTTCTCCATTTATCATCTAGCTAATGTAATTCTTTTAGCTCCTGATTTCCATGCATCTCTTATTCAGGGTTGTTAGTTCTTGTAGAGTAGTACTCTATTGTTTCATTGATAAATTGTTTGGAGAGTTTTTGTTGAAATAAAATGATTGGTGTTGGAGAACAATAAAATAATTCATGCTTACAACGGTGCAAATGAAGCTTGTTTAGACTGTGGCTTAGACTTTAACATGTCATGTTAGACATTATTTTAATTCTATGCTTAGTAGTTATTGATGTAGCATGACTTGTCTCAAATACCTAAGAGTTCTTAATGTGCCATTGAAAGAAATCATGAGTTGTTTTTATCATATGGAAGCATAATATTGTGGTATTCTCCTTTGAATGCTTTATTTGGTTGACTTGGCGCATGCTTACACCATGTTATGACTACAAACCAGTCACATCTAGCCTCTATGATCATTTAGTTTTTGACTTGTAATATCATTTATGCTTTGATTAATAATGTTTTGTCGCTATGAATTATTATGGCCATTATTGCTCTCTTAGTTGGTCGCTCCCAGTCTGTTGCTAGCCTTCACCTGTACTGAGTATGAGCTCTACTCGTGTATACAACTCTCAAAAACCAAAGTTTGCCAAATGTGTCCACCATACCTACCTATATGTGGTATTTAACCAAGTAAATTTCTCATGTGCTACCTTTAAAACCTTCAAAATTATACTTGTTTTGTGCTCTATTTAGCTCATGAGGACGTAGGTAGACGGTCTTTATTTCACTTGTTGATTATAATTTACACACCTGGACTATTGGCACATACATCTGCTTATTCCATTTGCTAGAAGAGTTGGCAACGGGGTGCCCAACCCCAAATTCGGTTACTACACAATTATCTTCACTCGTTTTGCCCCCCGATTTATCAGTTAAGCAAAGTCCACAAGTGTGTAAACAAAAGAGAAGAGGGATGATCTACTAACCACAGTAGAAAGGACGCCCATCATGGGAGATGCTCTTGTAAAGTCTAGTTAACTTGTGACTTAATGTATTGTTTATTTACCATATGTTGACATATACATACACCTCTATCAAAATTGTATTCAATGCCTCTATTTTAATCAAATAAAAAGCTCTAGCACATGAGTAATCCCTGCTTCCCTCTATGAAGGGTCTTTCTTTTACTTTTATATTGAGTCTTCATCTTCTAACTGTATGCACCAATTAAGAGAGCATAGTTGTCATTCTGAGTATAATGTGCATCAGTCCCAAAATTTATTATTGATTGATTCATGGTTATGTTATTACTTGTTCTCAAATTATTTGTATCTAGTCACTGTTGGGAATATGCCCTAGAGGCAATCATAGATGATGTAATTCCCAATGTATTCATAAAGTAAATAAGTTGTCCATGTTTTGAACATCTGATACATGTCATTGAATATGTGATTCGATTGTGGAACTATGTATTCATGTTGTTCATACTACATTGTCCTTGGTCATTTAGGTTGTGCTGGACACACACCCTAGACTAATGTGAGTGTTGGTTGATGACACGGTTCCACTTGTCATGGGCATGGTGATGTCATTCCAACGTTCACGGACTTGGCTAAAGAGTTTAGCAAGTCGGACTGACCCACATTGAGATGCAACGAGCAAGTCGTCATTTGTATGTCTCAATCAATGTAATCCTTAGACCAGAGGTTGTCGCACAATCCGAGTTGTGGATCACCGACTTAGGTTCTGTTGAACGCTGCTCTATGACAAGGCAGTTATAAAGGCAGAGTTCGGGTCGAATGAGAAACAAGCTGCGTGATGTGGATAATCAAGATGGGATTTTCCCCTCAGAATGGAGAGATATTCTCTGGGCCCTCTCGAGTGATATGATTCAGGAAGCATGGCCATGCGCGACTCAGTTAAGTGTTAACTGTGTCTGTTGACTAAGAGTTAGTCAGATGAATCACATCTCACGGATCGAGAAGAGAGTCGAGCTATTTAAGGGATGAGGATAAATCGCCTATAGTTCGACAAGGTATATCGTGAGGCAAAAGGGACTAAGATGAATATCACATTGAAAGGTTTGTCGTCATGACTCAATGGGACTTGGGAGTCGGCACGTTCTGCTAGGAGCCGCTACCGATTGATCGATTAGGAGTTGGACTCCAATCGTGTCCAAGTCGCCATGAGCCTGCAGGGTCGCACACTTAAGAGCGGGAGCAATTGTATTGGTCGGGTTGGACCCGAACCGGAAATGGACTGATTTGTGAGTCGGACTCACAGAGGGAATGGGCCACAAGTGTTGTGAAGCCCATTACCATTCACTATATAAAGAGGGGCGCGGGATGCCCAGCGGGCACGTTAGTCCACTCCCATGCGTTGGGAACCCTAGCCCCACTCAGTCCAGCCGTCGCACCGGACCTAGCAGTCCGCCGTCGGAGCTCCTCCTCGTACGTGTGGATACCGGCAGAGGTGTTGTACGTTCAGCACTTCGACGTTCGCGGGATCGGATCGGCTGGATCGGATCGTGGACTGCACTGCCCCGACGCGCTTCATCGATAATCCGCAACCGCGCATCTAGTGGTAATCATCGTGGCCTTCTACCTCGGCTAGATCTTGGAAGTACCGCGTAGGAAAAAAATTCGTTTATCTCTACGCGCTCCAACAGTCACCACTTGAACTTTGAAGGTGTCATAAAATTTATGTTTTGCTATCACTTTAAGGACAAGTTGAATACTACTTTGCTATGTTTTATTTATGCTCGAAACAAAGGTATAACTTTCAGTGCATTATTATTCATGATCTTTTCTTTGAGTTACTTTTTTATGTTGCAACATAGTTGCTAGGGTACATTGTTAGATTTATATCTATCATGCCTGTGTTTACAGTACTTTGATCTCAGTTTACAATGCTTTTACAATAATGTTGATCAAGATTGTATTGGTAGCATGTCACCTTATAAATTATTTTGTTGTTATCATTTTACCTACTTGAGGACGAGTAGAAATAAGCTTGTGGATGCTTGATACGTTTCCAACGTATCTATAATTTCTGATGTTCCATGTTGATATTATGCCAATTGCTACATGTTTTCTATACACTTCATATCATTTTTATGCATTTTCTGGGACTAACCTATTGACAAGATGCCATAGTGTCAGTTCATGTTTTCTGTTTTTATTGGTTTCAGAAAAGTTGTTCTGGAAATATTCTCGGAATTGGACGAAACAAAAGCCAAAGTCCCTATTTTGTTGTCACGTACACGGAGTCCGGAGGAGGCCCGGAGGGGGGCACCGAGGCGGCCACACCATAGGGTGGCACGGCCCCCTTGACCGCGCCACCGCGTGGTGTGGGCCCCTCGAGCTCCCACCGACATCGCCCTTTTTCCTATTTAAAATCTTCCTCGGGAAAACCATAAACACCCGAGCCTCCATCCACAAAAAGTTTCATAGCCGCCGTCATCGTCAACCCTCGTTCGGGAGGGTTCTGAATCTCTCCCCGACACCCTGTCGGGAGGGGAAATTATCACCGGAGGGCTCTACATCACCATGCCTGCCTCCGGAGTGATATGTGAGTAGTTCATCCTTGGACTACGGGTCCATGGCAGTAGCTATATGGTTGTCTTCTCCTCCTTTTATGTCATCATGTTTAGATCTTGTGATCTGCCTAACATGATCAAGATCATCTTATTGTAGTGCTACATGTTGTGTTTGTTGGGATCCGATGAATATTTAATACTATGTCAAGTTGATTATAGATCTATCATTTATGTTATTTGTGATCTTGCATGCTCTCCGTTACTAGTAGATACTCTAGCCAAATTGATGTTTGTAACTCCAAGAGGGAGTATTTATGCTAGATAATGGGTTCGTGCCTCCAGAATCTTGGAGAGTGACAATATCTTCTAAGATTGTGGATGTGTTGTTGCCACTAGGGATAAAACAACAATGTTTTGTCTAAGGATACTTCTATTGTTTACATTACGCACTTTACTTAATGAAATAATCTGTTTCTTGCAACTTAATACCCAAGTTTGCTCGGATGACGTCATGAGGGTGGATTATTAGTCATAGATGCAGTTGGATTACGGCCTATGTATCATGTTGTAATGCCCAAATGAATCTCATAGTAATCATCATGTCATGTATATGCACTACGGTGCATCCTCTATTTTATCAATTGCCCAGTTGTAATTTGTTCACCCGGAATGTTATTTATCTGTTATGGAGAGACACCACTAGTGAACTATGGACGCCAGTCCATTATTTTACACTGATAATACAACCTACTGCAAGCATTGTTCTCTTTTACTGCAAACACTGTTCTCATTTCATTCACTGCAAACAAACATCATTTCCCATATTATACGTCTAATCCTTTGTTTTCTGCAAAACTGGTGGGGTTGACAACCTCACTGTTTCGTTGGGGCAAATTATCTTGGTTGTTGATACGTCGAAAACGTATCTCCTTTTCCGAACACTTTTCTTATTGTTTTCCTCTAAACTTGTGTGTTTTGAATACAACTAACACGGACTAACGCTGTTCTCAGCAGAATTACCTTGATGTCTTGTTTTTGTGCAGAAAAATCAACTTTCGGGAAATTGCCCATAAAAGAACCCATTGGTGTTTTCACACCGGAAGACCCCGGGAGCCAGAAGGGGACCAGGAGAAGAGCCACATGGTGGCCACACCCCCGTGGCGCCCCTGGCCGTGCCAGCATAGGGTGTGGGCTACCCAGAGCCCCCCTCGGACTCCCCTTTCGACTACAAATAGCCTTCAACCCTAAAATGCGAGGGGGTTCGTCATATTCCATAGAAACACAACAGAGCGCCGCCGCCATCCCAAACCTCGATTCGGGGATCACAAAACTCCGTTTTGGCACCCTGCCGGGACGGGGAATTGGAGGAGATCATCGCCATCGTCGTCACCAACACCTCTCCATCGACCATCCATGTTTCCCCCATCCATGTGTGAGTAATTCCCCGCTGTAGGCTGAAGGGTATGGTAGGGATTGGATGATATCGTTCATGTAATAATGTCGTGATTGTTAGGGCATAGTGCTTAGTATCCTCTATAAGTGCTATTGACATTGCTGCAACTTGTTATGCTTAATGCTTGTCACTTTGGGCCCGAGTGCCATGATCTAAGATCTGAACATGTTATTGAATCACGATGATAATTATTGTTTCTTAATCATACCTGCAAGTTGTTTACACATATCGTTGTCCGGGACCCGAGGCCTCGAAGTGGAAGAAATTGGGACAACTGGAGGGCATGCATGTGATGTGAGGATCACATGTGTTCACGGAGTGTTAATGCTTTGCTCCGGTGTTCTATTAAAAGGAACACCTTAATTACTAGTAGTTCCCTTGAGTCCCCGCTGAAAACGGGCTGGTAGGACAATAGATGTTGTGCAAGTTCTCCTTGCGAGCACGTACGACTATTTACGGAACACATGCCTATGGTTACTTAGTGCTTGGATGCTTTATCATATTTATCTGCAATGCCCATGACTTGATCATTATATGAACTATATTATCCATGCAACGCCCGTTCATCCATCCCTATGCCTACAGTATTTAATTCCGTTGTTTACTTCAAACACTGCTGCTGTTGTTTTCATCTCATTGCTGCTATTATTTCACTACTGCTGCTACTATAAAACTGTTACTACTGATAAACCACTATGAACAAAAGTACTTCCAGGTGTAGGTGAATTGACAACTCACTTGTTAAGGCTCACAAATATTCTTTGGATCCCCTTGTGTCGAATTAATAAATTTGGGTTTTACTTCCCTCGAAGACTGCTGCGATCCCCTATACTTGTGGGTCATCAAGACTATTTTCTGGCACCGTTGCCGGGGAGCATAGCTTTATTTGAGAGCTCACCGGAGAGTATTATTATCTACTGCCATCATTCATCATGGGTAAGACTCGTGATGGAAAGTTTCCTATATTACCGTCCACTACAAGAAGAGGTACAACTTTGAACACCTCTGTTCCTCTTGATTCACCGTCTGTTATGAGTAAGCTGCTTACACCATGACATGCTACACATGCTACTTCTGCTGAATCTGAAAATACTTCTGATACTTTTGATGATGCTTCTACTTTGCTTGATGAGAGTGGTTCTCTCGGTCCTTTCTTAGATGCAACTATTGCTAAAGCTAAAAATATTACAAACACTGAAACTCCTGATAAAAATCCGGTTACTCCTGTTGTTTCACCTGAGCTTATAGAGAACCCTAGTGATGATTTTGATGATTCCTATATTGATCTTAATGATGATCTTATTGATGAAATATATGCTATGAAGGATAAAGATGATGTTATGAGTCTTATTGAAAGTCGTGCTGTTAAATATAAATTATATCTTGATGCTAAGTTTGCCACCTCTCCTATTAATATTAGGGATAAGAATTGTGATTTCTCTCTTGATTTATCTTATATATCTATTGTTGAGAAAGAACCTTTTTGTGGTATTGAAAATTAAAGTGCTATGAAACATACGAATGAGCTCTCCTCTCTGGGTAGTTTGTTCTCCGATGATCTTAAGAAACGTAGCTATTTTGTTACTAAGATATTCCCTTTCTCATTAAAAGATGAAGCTAAAACTTGGTTTAACAATTTGTCTCCTAGATCTATTGATAGTCCTATTGGTTTGGTTAATGCTTTCTTTCAGAAATATTTTCCTGCTAGTGCTCAACATGTTGCTTTACAAAATATATTTAATTTCATGCAGTTAGAAGAAGAGAAATTGCATGTATATTGGGCAAGGTTCTGTTCTTTAGTTAGGGCTACACTTGGGCATAAGCTAGAAAATAATAAACTTCCTTTATATTCTATAATGGACTAACTGTTGAATCTAGGACATACCTGGATAGTTGTGCTGGTTGTGTTTTCAGGCAAAGAACTCTAGAAGAAGCTGAGGAATTAATGGCTAAAATAAGCCAAAATCATGATGATTGGACTATGGTTGAGCCTGAGCCGACTCCTACTCCAGTATCAACACCAACACCAACACCCAAGAAGAGTGGAATGATTGAATTAAATGATGAAGTGATGAGAGAAGCCAAGAAATCTCTTAAAGAGAGGGGTATTAGATCTGAAGATGTGAAGAATCTTCCACCTATAGAAGAATTATGTAAGCCAATCCCTCACTCGTCCACCATTGAGGTACACTCTCTCCAATATTTTGATAGTAGAGATATTCCCTATAACAAACCTCCTGATAAATGTTTAGATGAATTTGATAATTATGTTATTAAGCAAGATAATTTTAATATGAGAGTGCAAAATCACCTAATGGAAAACTCTAGAGCTATTGATAATTTGCATGGTATTATAGAAAGAACCTCTAATGATGCTAAAATGCTTGTTAAACATTTTCAAATGGTTCAAACTCAAATTGATCAACTTCCTAAAGTGCAAAAAGATTTGCTAGTTAATGCTTCTAAAGAAAAACATGCTTATGAAATAAGAACTAGAAGTGGTATTGCTACACAAGATCCTTTATATCCTGAGGGACATCCTAAAAGAATTGAACAATGTTTTTCATACTAAGAAGAAAAAGAAGAAGAAATATAAAATGTTGTATAATCCCTTGAACTTTCTAAAGATCCTAATAGTATATCTATCTCTGATGCTGAAACTGAAAGTGGTAATGATAAAAATAAAGCTTTTGATAAAGAAGAACCTTTAGCTGAACGTGAAAAGCAAACTAAAACTGCAAAGTATACTAAGGAAGATTTCATTGCTAATAAACATGGTAATGAGAGAGATCCTTGGGTACAAAAATCAATACCTTTTCCTAATAAGAAACACAAATCTAAGGAGGAATAACACTATAACAAGTTTTGTGAATGGATGAAACCTTTGTTCTTGCAAATTCCTTTAACTGATGCTATTAAATTGCCTCCTTATGCAAAATATATGAAAGATATTATCTCTAACAAAAGGAAGGTTCCTAATGAGGAAAGTATACCAACTATTCCTTGTTCTATTAAAAATAATTATGTTTGAACTGCTTTGTGTGATTTGGAAGCTAAAGTTATTGTCTGATATTAACTGACTTTGTTGTGTTGGAAATGCATGAAGATGATAATATGTCTATTATTCTTGGAAGACCTTTTATTAATACTGCAGGGGCTATTATTGATTGCAATCAAGGAAAAGTTACTTTTAATGTTAATGATATAGAGCACACTGTTTATTTTCCCAAGAAGATTGATAGAAAATATGGCCTAAATTCCATTGAAAATATTGAGACCATCCAGATTGGAGAATTTTATTGTCCTAATCCAAAGCCACCCAAAGAATATGACATTTTTATGATTGGGACTATGTCTATCAAGGTTGAGGTAACATGAGTATTTAGTGAGAAACAAAGTTTTGTTTCGTATAAAATTATTTTGGTAGCAAGACTTGATCACCCTTGTTAACAAAATGATTTTAAATGAAATGGGCAATGTTTTCACTATGTTTTCACCTTCCCCATTATGTTTTAACCATGTTTACTTCTGTTATAACATTGCTACTTGAGTAAAATCATGTTTTCCACCATCCTTATGCATATTTTCATGTTGTTTTTACCCTGATTACTGAGGTTATGCATGTTTTCACCACTCATACTTTTGTTTTCACCACTACGACCTTTGTTTTCTTTGGATATTCTAACATTAGAGTGTCATAGAACCTCTGAAGTGCTGGTTTTGGTTTTTTTTCCATGTTTTCACTTTTGTTTTCCTGGTTTTTATTAATTATTAAAATTCTGGAAATACCTCAAAAATAAAGTTTCTCGAAAAAATTCCAGAAAAAATATAATAAATTTTTACGTCAAAAATGAGGCAGAAAGCCACCTGGGAGGCCCCAGGGGGACCCACCAGTCAGGCACACCAAAGGGTGGTGCGGCCTTCCCCTGGTGGCACCAGCACATGGTGTGGGGCCCCCTGGCCCTCCACTTACTCTCCCCACTGCCAAAGTCTTCTCTCTCACCCCCAAAACTGAAAACATTTCCTGGAACCAGTGTTCTTGCTGTTCTTCCTCTGGATTTTTGATCTCCTTCTTCAGCCCATCATTTGTGCTGATATTTGGTGTGTTTGATCTCCGGTATGTGACTCCTCCGATGATCCAAGTAGAATTTTTTTTAGTGAAGTATTTATTGAGTATTTTTCCACAGTAGGTGACAGCTTATGTGAGTTTGCATGCTTGATTTGAGTAGGAATAATGTAGTTTTGATGTATATTTATCTCTTAGATAAGTCCCTATGGTAGTCTCCACCTTATAGTTGCTTAAAATTAATTTTTATCATGATTGTTGAACAATTTCAGATATGGATAGTTATAATTATGAGAGATATTTAGGAGTGATGCTCCTAGAAGTACGAGGCCCTCATGCTCATCCACTTCAGCGAGGCCATTGTATAATGAAGACGTTATTGCATCGACTATTGACGATGAAGGAGATGATGGTATCGTTCACCCATCTAGCTTTCCTTGCAATACATTTTTAGGAAGTGCAGGTTTATTAGATGACTTTCGTATGCTTATTGAAAGAGTTGGTCTCACTAACTTTATGGAGGATGAAAGCCCTCAGTATTCCACACTCACAAAAGCTTTTGTTAAGAGCTTTAAATTTCAGAACACTCAATATGGTCCAACTATTGCATTCAAGTTATATAGTATTCCTACTTTGTCCTTGGTGGATTTTTGTACTATTATATGTATCACCGCCATCGGGACAGCGAACAGGATTCAAGATAGACCAACAGACCTCCAGGGGCTCTACCGAGAGATCACCAACTATGATGGTCGCTCATCCCAGCGTGGGAAGATAAGGAACATTCAACTTCCTGCTCTTAGATACTTTACTTATTATCTTACTACTAGTATCCTTGGTAGGGAGAACACTAGAAACATTTCTAGTTACCACCTTGCTTTCATTGATGCTGCACTGAACCATAGCATGAAGTATAACCTTCGTGCACTTGTTGCATGCCGCCTTGCTGCTTCTGGGCCTATTTTTGGGGGTATTATTGCTACACGTGTAGCATCTGCTTTAAATATTTCCATTAACCCCAATGATGAAATAATCTCTTCTTGTAGGCTTAACCTCGCTGCCATGAAGTCCCATCAATTTGTCACTGCTAACTCTACTAATGAACGTTTTGTATATAGATTTTTATATATGGATGGAGAGGAGCGAAAAGTTACTTTGCCGCAGCCTGTGTTGTTTAAGATTGACAGGTCACCATGGTTGCTCTCCAAGGAGCAGGTAGACGAGCATTTGAGCACCATGGAGTTTTACCGGCAGCAGGAGAGGCAAGACGCACCTCCCGAGGACCACAACACGCAGTACACCGGCGCATCCTCGAGCACATATCAGGAGGATGGTTCCTCCTCAACATACTACGGGGGCGCCGCCTCATGGTCCCCTTGGTGATTGATCTCCACTTAGGCCAAAACCCTAAGCTTGGGGGGAGGTATACCGACATCACACTCATTTATATATCATGTTCGGTCGGTTCTTTGTATATCCATGTTTTCATTTCTTTCGTTTGTTTTCGTTTTCTTTCGTTTCTTTCATTTCTCTTTGTTTTTATTGTTCTTGTTTTCCAAAACACAAAAAGACCAAAAATATTTCTGTTGCTTCTCTTTGTTTGCCTCTTTACTTTCTTTATTTGGTTTTCTTTATCCTTTCAGTTGCAGCTTAATATTCAAAAATCCAAAAATATTTTGCTTTATTTGCTTGTTCTCTTTCTGTTCTTGTTTTAATTAAAAACCCAAAAATATTTGTTGTTCTTCTTTGGTTTTTTAAAGTTTGTTGCAGAGTTCAACAGTCGTCCGTTATTCTGGTGGATCTTGGTTTTCATTATATATTATTCGAGCCACAAGTGAAGAGCAATAATGACGATCTATGACAATTCAAGTTGTGGTGAGAGGCTGGTATGAACTCTATTTGCTTTCATTTTTGTACATATATCCATCTATGTGAGTATGCTTAGTTTGTTCGTATAAGATATATGTGACTTAATGGCTGCTTAATAGTTCATACTCTCTCATGTTTTGTTCCAATTTATTAAATGACATGTCATATCAATATTTGTTCGCATTGTTCCATTCGTAGAAGGACATAATATTGTGGTAGCCTCCTGTGACTGTTTCATTTGAATCGACTTGGCACATGATCCTAGGTCAGGGAGGTGAGACCTTGCCAAACTTGTTTACCTATGTTTGTACTTGGTTTTGGTACCTTGTATGCCTTTTGTGGCCAATCAGAGAGTGAGAGAGAGGAGAGAAAAGAGAGGGGGCAGAGAGAGTGAAAAGAGGAGGGGCAGCCGAGCGACACACAATGCACGCCACGCCGCATTCACTGTGGCCTCAACGCGGCGCTGCATACCACTCCTCGCCGCCTAGAAGCAGTGCCCGCCCACCCCTACCTCATAGTCGCCATAGCCGCCCATTGCAACGCCCGGAGATACCGCTCCCGTGCAACCCGCTACGTTCCCGTGAACACACGCGCGCCCATGACCCCGTGCCCGTGTTTAACGCCACGGCGCGCCTCACTGCCTCGCCACCCACCTCCATTCCTCCACCGCACTAACCTCGACATGCCCACTCAACCCCGATTGCTCCCTGTGAGCGACACGAGAGAGTTTTCGCTGCCGGCCACGGTGAGCAGCCCATGAAGGTGGAGCTCGCCTCGAGCACTCCTAGCCCTCCTCTACAACCTAGCCGTGCTCCCCACCCTCACACGACCCTCCCTGACCGCTCCCCTTGTCTGTTTGCTTGCAGTGATAGCGCTACCGTCCTCGGAGCCTCCGCGGTCGCACTTCACGCCACCGTTTGCTCCCCCGCATAGCCTCGACCACCTGCGACTGCATCGATCCCTCACCACTGCCCTACGTCACCCCTAGGTGAGCACACCGTTGTCGCCGTTCTCTGCCGTACGCGCGTGAGAGAGAGAGGGAGAGAGGAAGGAGATGCACCAGGGACGTTGATCGCGAGATCAACGAACCTCTTTGAACTGAAGCGTTGTCGCGCCGCGCGCACGCGTGCGTGCCCGTGGGATGCTTTCTGCGCTAGATGGGCCGCGCCCGTGTGAGATCTGACCCGTGCCCTGTTATTCATTTTGAAAATACCAGATATATGAACCCTAGCTTTTGGCCTAGGAAAAATAGAAAAGAAGGGTTTCTGTCCAAACCAAAAAGTCATGCTTGTACCTTAACATATTCCTAACTACATCCAAGTGATAGATCTACTTTTTGTGTATTAGTTTTGCAGTAGCATTTATTTTGGCAGAACCTATATGTTAAACCATTTTTGGCATAACTTTCAAAATATGAACCCAAATATTGCAAACTAAATTGTTTTGGGTAGCCCTTAGTGATACCCATCAGTAGGACTTGGTCTTGCTTGAAGGAGAGCTTCCTGGAGAAAATGCCATGCATTTTGGTAAATGTTCAGTGAGCACTTTTAGGATTTTTGTAGACTTTTTGGTGATCATTTTTTATGTGAATCCAACTGGATGAGTTTGTGTATGTTTAGATATACCTAATCCTAGATTGGTATAATTTTTAGAGCTCTATAATAATTATGGTGTGCATAATTACTTTTAGCACTTCTCTGTTTTTATTTATTCTTGTGTAAATAGTTTTTAGTAAATACTTGTGTATCAGATTCTTGTTTTCTAGCATTTGTAGAAGTGTTACTCTCTGTTATTAAGTTTTTTCTTACATATCTAGGTTGATAGGAAAAATGAGCATGTTTGGAAGCTAGTAGAAATAGTTAATGGCATAGTATTGTTTTCTTGTTATTTTTCTTGCATAGATATGTTTAGCAAAGTATTATTAGGTTTAGCACCTAGATTTTTGGGTTTGTTAAGATGATTCCAGTACAACTTGGGTACTGATTTTAGGGGTGTATCACCTCTGTTAGTTTGCACTTTATTTTATAGAAAACCATGAGTAAATTTGAAGTGATTAATTGCATCTTATTGTTTTCACTAGTATGAATATTGTTTTGCATGCTTGTTTGGTGTGATAGTAATTTTACCAAGTATGACCAGAGGTATTGTGACCTCTTAGTGCCTTGGTAGCCTAGTGGAACACCCACTGGTCCCATTGCATTTTGGTGAGAAATACAATTTCTCCACCATAGTCATGTTCCTAGTAGTCTAGTTTTGTTTATGTGTGTGTTTAATAATCTTTGCCTTTGGAAAATGGAGTGATGGATTGTTTTATGTGATGTTTGATGTATGTATGTCTGTGTAATATTGCATGCCTTAGTTGGTTCTGATTGTGTGTCATTTATTTGTTTTTACGATGTTAGAAAACGAGGAAGGAGGTATTGGAGAAGAAGAAGCTTATTTTCACTCTTGCTATTTCCAAGAGCAAGACTTGACCCAATACCAAGGAAATCCATCTTAATGATTTCTGTTATTACACTTATCATTATCTATGATGCATGTTTTACTTCTAAAGGTTTACAAAAATATGGTTAACAAAACTATTTTGTTGTGGCTATTACTACTATTAATATTACAAGTAATTATCACTTTGCCAATAGTCAAACTTGGTGATACCAAGCCCTTAGCCACCATATGGTATCTAAATACCACCAACTCTAATAATATTGAAGTCCCTAAGTGGACACCCTAAAATGTGCTTTTGTAAACAAATGCTTCAAGAAAAACCCTCGGTGAAAAGGTGGGACCTTGTTCACTAGAGGTGGCAAAGAAGGAATGTTTTTGAAAGTTTTACAAAAGACACATAACCTAGTATTCGCTGGACAACCAAGACGTACTACCACTCTACCTCAACATGGTCAAGAGGCCTATCTAGAAACTTGTTCTTATTAGTGTGTGTTCTATCCCAAGTGTTATAGAGAATGAGATTCTTGAACTGAAATGTCGCCAGGTGGGAGATACGGGACATGCAAAGTGTGGGGTTAATTTTCCTCCGGCTGCAACAGTTGGGTCTCCTGTCATGGCAGTGTGTGACACGGTGCCGGGGAGAATAAACCCAGTTGAAGGGATAGTCATATACTAGCTTGACCATAGTGGAAAGTTAGGATCAGTTATCTGATGTTCGCATACTGTCACGGACAGTCCATGGGTGATTCATGGCAAATGATTTGGATCTTGTGGATTGTGTACACCTCTGCAGAGTAAATCTATTCAGAATATCCGCGTCCTCGGATATGGACAGTTGAATGGCCATGTAGCTAGTATTGTGTCGATGTTTTCAAAAAGGACTTGTACCTGCGAGGTACTAGAAGAGGAACCATGTACCTGTGAGGTGCATATGAAGAAAAGCTGGGAGTTGTTTTACAAGAAGTTTTTCAAAGAAAAACCTTCTTTTAACAAAGTTTTACAAAACCTCTTGGATATGCGATATCTACAAGAGAAACCATATTATTTTCTTTTGAGTATCTTCTTCAACAAAGATATAGAGATGTCAAATCAACCATGATGTATCTTTCATCCATCATGGGTAGTCAACCCTATGTATAGCCTACCCATTCCACTATATAAACATACTTGCATTATATTTAGCTTCATAAAGGATGTCTTGCAGAGTACATTCAAATGTACTCATATTGGTTTCGTCCCTGGCTATTTACTTGGCCAGACTACGAGGAGCATCCACAGGAAGAGTACTACGAGAAGGAGTACTACGTTGATGACCACACGAACTAGGCTCGTCTCCAGGTCAGCAGCCTATAGGTTAAGGCGTGACTTGGGTTCTACCACGTTGTGTTTTGCTATCTTCCCCCGCGTGTGTGTTATTTGTCTGCCATGCGTGGCAGTTGTTTAAGACTTTGTCATGGACCATTTATGTAAGACCTTATTAATCGTGTAACAGATGATGTTACCTGTGTACCAACTTCATATGTTGTTCATGACTGAATGTTCTGGGATCGTGAATGTATGCATATGAGGGGTCTTGGACTTGCTAGTCTGGGGCCTCTACAGGGGGTGGAGGGGGCTCGGGTGAAGGAGGATAGGTTTAATAGGAAACACTACCGGGTAAGTTTTGTGACCTCTTACACGGACATTACAGTTCTCCGAAGGACTTGAAGATTGGGATACGTCACCATTTCCATATTATCCGTTTGTTTACTTCTATATTGTTACTTTGTCTGCTTCCTTACCATGTTGAGTTTTTTATTTTGAAGATTTTCTACTATGAGGCAAACCGTCCCCTAGCCTTTTATTCAAAAAACCAACAGTTCACTGTACAAACAACCAAACCAAAGAGAAACTAAGAAGCAGGGAAAGAAAAAACTAACACTCACCTAACTATACAAGAGAGTCAAGCCAGACCAAGAAGCTATCTAAAACCTTAGCCTTGATCCTGTGCTTGAGAAGTGACATGTCATGTATGAAGCCTAGCTTCCACTTAGAGAAAGAAGGAGATCCCCGATTGAAAATTTTGTCATTTCTCTGTAACCAAATGTGCCAACAAGCCATGATAACTATCTCCATGAAGAAAGGCTTGTTAAATTTCCTTTTAGTTTCATAAAAAAAATCCTGAACCTCTGCCCCATTATGTCAAGCAATCTTTAAGAACTTCCAGATTCTTCTGCTAAAAGTGCACTCAAAGAACACATGAATCTTGTCCTCATTTGTTCTGTTGTCACACAGAACACAATTAAAATCAGTGGTCACATTCTAGTGTCTCCTTTTCAGCAGATCTTTAGTGTTAATCCTATCCTTGAGTCATTGGGGACAACCAAGGGAAACACCTTAGTTTTCATGATGCAGTTAGAATCCAACAACCAGGGAAAGACATTGGGGACAACCAAGTGGGAATGAATGTGTTTATAAAATTTAGCAGGAGAATATTTAGTCCCCCAAGAGTAGGACCAAATATCTTTCGATTCCCCAATTGGATTATCAGCTAATAACTTCTTCAAATCCTCAAACTCGACAAAAGCTTCCTGAGATAAAGGAAGATAGAACAAGGAAGCCATATCAGAGTGACC
Source organism: Alopecurus myosuroides (assembly GCA_028641055.1). Lineage (NCBI taxonomy): Eukaryota > Viridiplantae > Streptophyta > Magnoliopsida > Poales > Poaceae > Alopecurus > Alopecurus myosuroides. The sequence goes on from CM054060.1 coordinate 262,985,349, forward strand.
ATAAACATGTGCAGCTGAGCAAGAGTCATCAAGGACAAAAGAATGGAGTCTTGGGAATTTATTCTTGAGCACCTGGGCAGTACCATGAACCACCCAGTTATCTGACCAGAAAGCAAAAGTTTGGCCATTGCCCAAAGACACCTGAGCCACTCCTCTGAAATTATTCACCTGTTTAAGCACATCCTTCCACCAAAAGGATCCAACCAGGTTTTCCAAATGAGGAACCTTATTAGTATAATACTGGGACCAAAGAAACTCAACCCAAGGAATATTCTTGCGATTATAAATTTTATCAAGGTGTTTAATGAAAATTAACCACCCCTAGCCCACCTTTCCTTTTGGGTTGACAAATGGACTCCCAAGAAGCCAAAGCCTGCTTAGGAGTGTCAGAATTACCTCTTCACATGCATTGTCTCAAAACCCTGTCTAGCTTCTTAGTCAGACCAACGGGCAATTGCAGAGTGCAAAGAAAATGTGTAGGCATAGAGGCTAAAGCTGAATTGATCAATTGAAGTCTTGCACCCTGTGAAAGGAAACTAGAAAGAGCAGAGAGTCTCCTTTCCATTCTACACACCAAAGGCATAAGTTCTTGGATTTTGGGTCTGGAAGTGCCCAAAGGAAGTCCCAGATAAGTGAAAGGCATTCTCCCTAACTGACATCCAAAAGCCTGCACTAAAGATTCAATGTATCCTTCAGGCACATTTATAGGGATTAAGTTGGATTTATCATAATTTATTTTGAGGCTAGTGGAAGCCGAATAAAGCTGTAATGCCTCTATAAGAATCCTTAATTGCTCCACCTCAGCAGGCATGATAAGCGTAGTATCGTCATCATATTGAATGATAAGGAAATCAGGGTCATTAGTGACAATGGGCAATGAAATACTCCCCTGTGTTAAGAGATTATTGACTACAGATTGCAACAAATCAGAGCCAAACATGTATAGCAGGGAAGACCAAGAATCCCCTTGCCTAACACCTCTCCGGCATAGAAACTCCTTTCCAGGAATACCATTCAATAACACAGCAGAAGTTCCAGTAGATAGGACATTCCTGGCCCAATCAAGCCACTTGTTGTTAAAACCAGTGTGTTCCATAATCAGAAGAAGAGCATCATGTTCCATAGTATAAAATGCTTAGCAAAATCCAGTTTCAGAATAACAATGGGCTTCTTGGAACATTGACAGAGATAAGTATACTCAAAAGCCCAAGCTAGGCAATCTTGAATAGACCTACCATGCAAAAACCCATATTGGTTTTTGTGAATGCATTTTAAAATCACTTTCTGCAATCTATTTTAGAATAACAATGGGCTTCTTGGAACATTGACAGAGATAAGTATACTCAAAAGCCCAAGCTAGGCAATCTTGAATAGACCTACCATGCAAAAACCCATATTGGTTTTTGTGAATGCATTTTAAAATCACTTTCTGCAATCTATTGGCCACCAACTTGGTTAAGAACTTCATGCAAACATTCGTTAAAGATATAGGCCTAAAATCATCCACAGAAATAGGGCAGCCACCTTAGGCACCAGAGTAATATAAGAGTTGTTGATACTCTGAAGACTCAACAGAACAGAGTGAAAGTCCTCCGCTCGATTGAAAGTCCTCCGCTTGATAGTATTCCAACATTTCTTTAAAAATAATATATTAAATCCATCAGGACCTGGTGCTCTATCAGGAAGCATGGAATTAACCACCTCTTCCATTTCCTTATGAGAAAAAGGCATAGTCAGCTCTTCTAAACCTTCCACTGCCTCAATAATGTTGGAGAGATCAAATTTCATGCCAATGCCTTCAGATTTCCCCATACTCTTCTTAAAGCTAGAGTAAAATAATGAAGCTAAGGAATCATGATCAGAAACCTCAAGCCCATTACTATCCTTTAGTAAGGCAGTGTTATTTCTTCTAAATCTCTTAGTGGCCATAGCATGAAAGAATTTAGTGTTATCCTCCCCCTATTTGATCCATCGATTTGTGCATCTTTTCCTCCAATAATTGCACTCAACAAGCAATAGTTCCTCCAGTTGTAACTTGAGAATTTTCCTGAAGTTAAATTCTCTTAAAAACAGGGGTCTAGTCTCTTCCAGAATATCGAGGCAGGATAAAACGTTATAGCAATTCTAAATAATAACTTTGATAGTGGAAATGCTACTATGCCACTTTTTAAGATCATATCTAAGCCTTTTAAGCTTTCTAGATAAAATAGTGAATCTATTATTCTTGAAGACCTCCTTGTTCCAAGAGGTGGTCACACAATCAGAAAATCCAGGCATGTCCACCCAATAATTATCAAATATGAAAATTCTTGCCTTAGGGATTGCAATGTGAATTTTAATTACACAATGAGCATGATCTGAACCATGGTGAGCTGTCGCACCCTGGGCTTCTAGAGGATACTCATCGCACGAACTGGAAGTCAGGTGCTTGGATTATGGGGCATACATGCTCCCACGTCCCAGCTTCCTGGTAGGCCTGCGCTTATGCGCGACAACACAAGCCCTGCTTCCACCGTCGACGTAAACTATCCGCTAGGAACCTAAAGGCACTACTGTCGACGTACTTCATAATCAAACACGCACGGTACGTCAACAGTTTGGTACGAATGATAGCACAGAATGTCTCTACGACACAAAAGAAGGAAATAAGTGCAACTGGCCTTCACTAAGGCAGAAAATATCGAATACAGTCATCCAGAGGACACATGTCCCAACATATCATCCATTACAACAGCGGAAGCAATCAAAGGGTCTGAGTACAGACAAATCCATGGCTTAAGAAGCCGGAGAAAATAAAGAAAAGCGAAGCCCATCCACGTAGGTCTGGATCCTGCCCTGGTCCAGCTAACTACTCGTCTGCAGCGTCGTCGAACTCCACAAAGTAGCCATCCTGGGAAGCATCGTAGTCGTAGTAGTACTCTGCGTAAACCACAGCCCCAACGGGGTCAGTACATCCAAGTACTGGCAAGCAAGACTCACAGTTCATCAAGGAGTTACCCGTCAACACAAGCATAGATGCTTGGGATCAACGGAAGAAAGGGGTGATATAAAAGTTGCTGCTGGCTGCTCTAACCAACTACAGAATATAACTACAAGTTCCGGCTAACAGAAAAGATAAGATCGAGGATTGTAACCAACTGAAAGATAACTTCAACCAAACCCATCCTGGATCTCGCCCCTTATCCAAAGAAGCAATCCGAGGATAACTCACACAGTTGTAATACGGTGAATCAAGTTATTGTGTGAATAACCTATTACTAGTCAGGTTATTAATCATTGGGTGAAACATGATTGATCATTATGTTGAAGTTGTCCTGAGTACTTGTTAGCCAGTACTTTCACCAAGTAATCCATAACCGCGGAAAACACGGCTTCTCGAGAAGATTATCCCTGCAGGGGTGCACCAATTTGGCCGTACACTCAAGAATAACCCGCCAGATGGAAATGCACTTCCACCAAGCGGGGTACTCTACACAACCAACCATTCTCCGCATCAAGCCCAAAGCACCTTGGGCGCACGGCTAATCGAGCCCAGAAGAAAATGGACCCTCATAGCACTCTAAGAACGTGTCCCCCTATATGCCGACTACGAAAGTTCCACCCTGCGCTGGGCTCGCAAAAACATGCATGCGGCAAATGGAAAACACGAACTAAATGAGGCGATTTGGACGAGATGCGAATCAGGTCAAGTTGAGGGGGGCGCCCATACTCGCTTCCCAAATGCGGGTAGTGCGCTCATCATGGATCAGTAGACAAGACCCTTTTCCTATTAGGGTCGACACTAGCAGGCTCCAAAACCACTCATGGGCCTCCTGCCGGTGCCTTATCATCAAATTATTATTACCATTAGCAATTAACAGGATTGATTGATTAACAACGAGCCCCGGTACAAGATAATAAGATAGTAAAAGTAGTAACCGACAACAGACTCGAGTAAAAGCAACCCTAAGCATGCTAGATAAGAACAGGCACAAGCAATGGCTGTAGGTATGGAGGTGGTGGCAATATCATGGCTCAAGGTATCATGTGATGGGTTCGGAGAACAAGCAACGATACATAGGGCTAGCAATAGTAGACAAAAGATAGTATCGACAACAAGTGTGGAAAGGAACTCAATGATTCATGTGAGTGATAACTTGCCTGGCAGCTCAGCCTCGTACTGGGCTAGGTCCTGAGTAGTGGTGTCGTAAGGCTCGTCGGTATCAACGTCGTCGTCTAATCGAGAAGAAGCAAAAACAACAACGAAGGAAGACGGGCAATCAATACATGGCATAAGTGCACAAACATTGGATGATGCATGTCATGTTTAATAGATGCACCAAAATAACTTGCTTGACATGAAACACAAGTTTAAATGGATTCCATATGCAAAGGGTGCATATGGAAGCCCATGCTTGGAGTTGAATTAATGGTTCTATCACTAAGCATCATGTGTAGGTGACTTAGTATGATGCATGCATGATGAGGAACAATAAGATAACAAAGTTAATTTGCAATTGGAATAATAGTTAACCAATTAAGAAATCATTTATTAGTTTGAAAAAATTGGTTACTTAAACATGGCACACAAGTAAAGGTTGTTATCACCAAGTTAAAGGGGGCAAAACAAATTACAAATTTTATATTTGAAAAGGTTATCAAATTTTAGTTGAATTACATGTTTCACAATTTGAAATTGGACTTAGGATTAATTATTTATGAATTAAACAATATTAAACAATTTTTAATTGAATTAAACAAGAATTAAATAGTTTAGGCAATTTAAATTATTCAAACCAGAAAACAAATTTTATATTTGAATAGAGTATTCAAAAAGGTGTGAAAAACATATTTTATTTGAATTATTTGAAAACAGTATGAATTAGTTATGAATTATTTAAATTTGCATTTGAATTATTCAAATTTGAAATTTAAAAGTATTTTGAAATTTCAAAACAGAACACAAATTGAATATTTGGAAAGAGTATAAAATTTAGATCAGAATTCATATACAAAGTTTAGTTATTGGATTTATAGATTTGAAGTTATTGAATTTATAAGTTTATAGTTTATTCTGTTATTTAAAAAGAATTAGAAAAATTAACAGATTCGAATTAATTGGTTTGTTACCGTGCAGGGTTTACACGCACACGCTGACAGGCAGGGCCCAAGGCCAGCGTGGCAGGCGCGCGCTGGCGTGGCACAGAGGGCCACTGCCAGGTGGGGCTGCGCTGGGGAGAAAAATCTCCAAAAAAAAGGTTGCGGCCGCGGGGCTCGAACCCGCGAGCTCGCTGTGCACTCGCACACACTGAACCACTGCGATGCGTTCACGTTTGTTATCAGTATACCACACGCAGATAGGAAATAGTTACTGTCTGCGCAAGTCTGAATTTTTAACTGACGAGCGAAAGTTTGCTCGACAGACAGAAGTTCAGAAAAGGCTCGCCGGAGTGAAATCACGGCCGTGCTCGCCGTGGTTGAGCTGTGTGCGCATGCTGGATGTGGCGTGCGCGCTGTGCAGTAGCAGAGCAGCAGAGGGAGGGCAGGAATCGGTGGAGCTCACCGAGATTGATCGACGGCGACGCGTGCTGACGGAGGGTGACGACAGCGGCCGCTGCGAGGTCGAGGACGGCGCCGCTGCTGTGGTGTTCCTCCGGTGTCGCTCGCGTGTCCGGCGTGTAGAGGACGATGTGGCGACGTGGTTCCAGCAAAAGATCGACGACGATGAGCCCTGCAACGGCGAGAGGAACATCGGGTTCAGAGAGAGGGCACCGTGGCCGGAGGAGAAGAAGAGGACCGCGTCCTCGATCTGCTGCTCACCGTGGAGCTTGCAGGTGTCCAAGGGTTAGAGGAGGTGACGGCGACGTGATTCTTGGGCAGAGGTGGCTAGGTGGGAGCTGTCTGCGGTGGCGCCATGGATGGATTCAGGTGATCGACGGCGGGAAGGAGATACAGAGAGGGGTGGAGGTGAAATTGCGGCGCTGGAGAGGTGGATGCGGAAACCCTAGCAGCTAGGGCACAGCTAGGGGGGCTAGGGCGCCTTTTATAGGCTGGAGGCGCTGCGGTGGCCGCCGTGGTCGCGCGCGGTCGCCGTGGAGGCCTCCGATGGGCGCCGTACGGGAAGACGAAGATGGAGGGCGCGCGCACGAATCTCCGCGCAGCTCGAAACGGTAAGTTGTGCTGCGCGGGCTGGGTTGCTGCGCGCTAGGGCTAGGTGGGCTTGGGCCAAGCGGTAGATAGTTAGATGTCTCCTGTTTTCCTTTTATTCTTTTCTGTTTTTATATTTTTTTTTTGCAGATTGCTTTTGGAAGAAAGTTGTTAAGGTTTTAATCAAGGAAAATTCTAGAAAAATTAAGTTAAGCTATTTAAGTAATTAGCAACCATATTATAAGCTTGGATTTCAAGAATGGAAATTTAAAATTATGGTTTGTGTTTGAATTCAAAATAGGGGGATTTGAGTTTAATAAAATCTTGATAAAACATGTATATAAAAAAAATAGGGTTACCCCTAGGGTTTTAGAATGATTTAGAGGGAAGAAATGTTTGGTGATTTTTATGGTTCCCAAAAGGTACTGATTTGAACTTGGTTTGGGAATTTAAAAGGTGATTTGAGAATTATTGATTGAATTATTGGTTGGATTTAAAGCAACAATTTAATAAGTGAAAGCAAGGAATAAAAAGGTTGTTTTTATTTGTTATTTTGGTTCCAAAAGTTGTAACAGAGCAAGTACGAAACCATGTTTGAAAAAGGTTTGAATTTGAGTTGTGAAAACAGAATAAAACAGATGGAAAACAAATGCAAACAATAAGTAAACATGATGACATGATGCATTGCTTGAAATAAAACAAGGAACAAAGCATTCTAGGGTATTTTCATACTTGGGATGTTACAAAACGCCCCCCCTTGAAGGAATCGCGCCCCGAGATTCCCTACTGAGAAATGAACAGGTCCGGATACTTCTTGCGAAGATCCTCTTCGGTCTCCCACGTTGCCTCTTTATCAGAATGATGCGACCATTGGACTTTCAAGAACTTGGTGCTCTTGTTGCGAGTCTTACGCTCGGTCTCATCGAGAATACGAATAGGGTGCTCCTCATAAGACAGATCATCTTGCAGTTCGATGGAATCATGATCAACTGCACGATCTGGATCTTTGAAACACTTCTTGAGTTGTGACACGTGGAACACATCGTGCACTTTGGAAAGTTTTTCTGGAAGTTCAAGACGATAAGCATTCTCTGCACGTCTTGAGAGGATGTTGAAAGGGCCAATGTATCTTGGTGCAAGCTTTCCTTTCACACCAAAACGATGAGTGCCTCTGAGGGGAGTTACACGGAGATATGCCTTATCACCAGGTGCATAGACCATATCCCTGTGCTTGCTATCATAATAGCTCTTCTGACGAGACTGAGCAATCCTGAGATTGTCACGAATGATACGAACTTTCTCCTCGGCTTCCTTAACAATGTCAGGGCCTAAAAGTGAACGTTCACCAGCTCCAGACCAATTGATTGGACTCCTGCATCTGCGACCATACAGTGCCTCAAATGGTGCCATGCCTAGGCTTGCCTGGTAGCTGTTGTTGTAGGAGAATTCAGCATATGGAAGGCAATCCTCCCATTTCATGCCAAAGGAGAGACCACATGCTCTGAGCATATCCTCGAGAATCTGATTGACTCTTTCGACTTGCCCCTGAGACTGAGGGTGATAAGCTGTGCTGAACAGAAGTTTAGTGCCCAATGCTTCTTGAAAGCTCTTCCAGAAATGAGAAGTGAAGATACTTCCACGGTCTGAGCTTATTTCCAATGGAACACCATGAAGGGGAACAACTTTTGCTGTGTAGAGCTCTGCTAACTGGCTAGCTGAGATAGTTTCCTTTACAGCATAGAAGTGAGCAACCTTAGTGAGACGATCAATAACAACGAAGATTGCATCGTTGCCCTTTTTGGACTTTGGAAACCCAGTAACGAAGTCCATTTCAATCATGTCCCACTTCCACTCAGGAATTTTCAGAGGTTGGAGTAGACCTGCTGTCTTCTGATGGACTGCCTTAACACGTTGACAAACGTCGCATCCAGAAACGTATTGAGCAATTTCACGTTTCATGCCAGGCCACCAATACAGAGTCTTGAGATCCTGGTACATCTTTGTACTTCCAGGGTGAATGGATAGAGGAGTTTCATGAGCCTCCTTGAGAATGATATCCTTGAGAATTTGAATCTGAGGAACTGCAATGCGTCCTTCGAAGAACACAGTTCCCTTGTCATCAATTGAGAAGGACTTGAATTTATCATTGCCCTCCTTGATGTGATCCACAATCTTCTTGATTTCATTATCACGAAGTTGTTCAGAACGAATCTTGTCCTCGAGAGTTGGGCTGGCTGTCAAGCTAGCAAGGTATCCTTCAGGAACAAGACCAAGGTTCAGCTTCTGGAATTCTTCATGAAGTGGAGGTTGGCTTTCCATGATCATGAGATTATTGCAATAGGATTTGCGACTGAGAGCATCGGCCATAACATTAGCCTTGCCTGGAGTGTAAGAAATGGTGAGATCAAAGTCTTTAATCTTCTCAATCCATCTCCTTTGCCTGAGGTTCAGATCTGGCTGAGTGAAGATGTATTTCAGACTCTTATGATCGGAAAAGATTTCAGTTTTGTTACCCAACAAGTATTGTCTCCATTTCTTGAGGGCAAACACAACTGCTGCAAGTTCAAGATCATGAGTGGGATAGTTTTGCTCATGTGGGTTCAACTGACGTGAAGCATAAGCCACAACTTGACGTTCTTGCATAAGAACTGCTCCTAGGCCTTGGAGAGATGCATCACAGAATATCTGGAAAGGTTTGGTAGTGTCGGGGCCAACTAGAACAGGTGTGGAAGTGAGTTTAGTCTTCAGGAGGTTGAAACTCTCATCACATTGTGGAGTCCAAACGAACTTTTTGTCCTTCTTTGTGAGATCAGTGAGAGGTTTAGCAATCTTGGAAAAGTTTTGGACGAAACGACGGCAATAGCTAGCCAAGCCAAGAAAACTTCTGACTTGCTTCACCGTCTTAGGGGGTTTCCAATCAACAATTGCCTTAACCTTTTCCGGGTCAATGGCTATGCCTTTGGCAGAGATGATATGACCAAGATATGCAACTTCTGGAATCCAGAACTCACATTTGGAAAACTTGGCATACAGACGATGCTCGCGAAGTTTCATGAGAGTGAGACGAAGGTGTTCTCCATGCTCTTCCTCGGATTTTGAGTAGACTAGAATGTCATCAAGATATACCACAACGAACTTGTCGAGGTATTCATGGAAGACAGAATTCATGAGTCTTGAGAACGTTGCCGGTGCATTGGTGAGACCAAAGGACATGACGGTGTATTCATATAGACCGTACCGAGTGGTGAAAGCTGTCTTAGGAATATCTTCCTTTCTGATCTTTATCTGATGGTAACCCATCCTCAAGTCCAACTTTGAGAATATTGAGGCTCCAGCAAGTTGATCAAAAAGATCATCGATACGAGGAAGTGGATACTTGTTCTTGATTGTTTTCTCGTTGAGAGGACGATAGTCAACCACGAGTCTCTTAGTTTGATCCTTCTTGGCAACAAACAGAGTTGGGCAACCCCAAGCGGAGGAACTAGGCTGAATGAAACCTTTGTCCATATACATATCGATTTGCTCCTTCAACAATTTCAGTTCAGGAGGAGCTATCTTGTATGGATGCTTAGAGATTGGAGCAGTACCTGGCTCAAGCTCGATCACGAACTCAACTGCTCTGTCCGGGGGCATCCCTGGCAACTCTTCTGGAAAGACGTCAGGGAATTCACAAACCACCGGAACATTTTCAATTGCAGGAAGGGGTTTGGCATCGAGGCTGAACAGCTGAACAGAAGTTGATCCATATGGAGAATAGACTATCTGGCCTGAAGTGTGGGAGAGAGTTATTGACTTTTGAGCACAGTCAATTTTAGCTTTGTGGGTCTTCAACCAATCCATACCCAGAATGACATCAATGTCAGAATTTCCCAGCAACATGAGTGAAGCAAGGAATACACGACCTCCAATTAGGATCTCATTGTCCATGCTTATCTTGGAAGTCAACATTTGCGGTCCCGGAGAGTGAACAGTCATTTGATTGCTTAGCGGAACCAGAACTAGGTTGTATGCTTTTGCAAAAATCTTTGACACAAATGAATGCGATGCTCCAGTATCAAACAACACTTTAGCTGGAATAGAGTTTACGGGTAATATACCGAGAACGACGTCAGCAGCTTCCTCTGCTTTGTCGGCCTTGATATGGTTCACCCTCGCGTTCCTCCCGACAGGCCTATTGTTGGAGTTGAAGGCTTTAGCCGGAGGAGCACGAACCATAGCCTGGTTGGTGTTGGGGCGAGGAGGTAGGGGTAGCTGCTTCTGAGTGCACTTGTCAGCATAATGTCCAGTATCCTTGCACTTGTAGCAAGTGACGATACGAGAAGGACCCGGCCTTGGCTGCCCCATCGGGAACCTCTGACCCTGCATCTGAGATGGGTTGGGTGGGCGGGGACCAAAGCCTGGAGAAACTTGGGCATTTGGAGCCCGAGTGACAGCACCATTTGGCACCCAGATGCGGCGCTTCTGCGGAGGGGTGGTCATGTTGGAGGAGGAACCACCCTCACGCGAGTGCTTGCGGGACTCTTCGAACGCCTTGCGCCCATTCTCCTCATTGAGCGCGGTGTTCACAAGCTCCACGAAGTCCTTGCACTTGATGTTTGTGAGAGCGTACCTCAGTTCCGGGTTAAAACCTCGGCGGAACCTTGCCATCTTCTTGGCTTCAGTGGACACTTCGTCACCAGCGTACCGAGCGAGACGATTGAACTCGTTCTGGTAGCCGAGAACGTCCAGCTTGCCCTGTCTGAGAGAGCAGAATTCCTCACGCATCTTTTCCATGAGACCATCCGGGATGTGGTGCTTCAGGAAGGCATCTCTGAAACATCCCCAGTTGATAGGAAAGTCAGCCCTCATGGCCTGGTAGTTCTCCCACCAAGTAGCTGCCTGACCCTTCAGTAGGTAGGTGGCGTACTTGACCTTATCCTCTTCAGCAACATGAGCTATCTCCAGAGCTCTTGCTACGTCACGGATCCAGTCATCAGCATCCAGGGGCTCACGTGTTGTCACGAAAGCTTTTGGGCCCAAGCTGAGGAAGTCCTTGATGGTGACCCTTGGAGCATTCTGGTTGTGTTGCTGGTTAGCCTGGATCTGGGCCATCTGTGTCACCACTTGGGTCATCTGAGCCAACAGCTCCCCCATTGGTGGTGGCGGAGGCGGGTTGTTCCTGGTTGGAGGCATCCTGAACAGAAATTCATTTTAGCACAACAACAGAAAAGGATAGACTTGGTAACCGAAAGATAGATTATTCCGACGCATGAATAGATAACCAACAGGTACATCATCACATGTTCAAATACATCAGAATATCCAACAGACCAATACATGGTTCGAAACGAAAGGATAAACTAGACACAGCTAGTAATGGATACAACGGTACTCCCATGCTCATCACGCAGGACGGCGGTGAGTAGTACGACGAGAGATACGGTGAGGAGGAATCCCACGGAAGTAGGTATCACGACGATCCATGTAGATAGGAACTGCTCTGAGAGCAACTCTCGGTGTGGTGAAGTGGAAAGCGTCGTATCCCTGTGCTCCATAGCGGGGAATCCCTGTGTAACCAGCTCCGAGGTCGAGAAGTGGGCCTCTGATCGGCTCGTAACCTCCAGCATCTGGCAACGGAAGACCAGCTGGCTGAACGACACGTGCGAAGCGCTCGTCTCCAACAAAGTCTGTGGTGTACGTCGCCAGACGAGTGAGAGCAAGGTGGAGCTGCTCCCTGACTGAGGCTAACTCCTGAGAAAGTGCGGAAGCAACGGCATCACTGTGACTAGCGAACTGGGCAGTGACCTGGAGCCTGGAGCTATCAGTCTCGTAGGTATCCATGTCGCGGTGGATAGTGAAGTGAGCTCCCGTTGCCGTGATGTAACCACGGGGAATGTGACGAAAACTGGACTTATCAAACCCCCAGTAGTCAGCACGGAGAACGGTGACACTCACGTACGCTGCCTGCTGCACGGCCATATCCACGGTGGACCCTACTGCCTCGTACTGGTGTGCAATGCTCCTGCCATCATCCGACAGAATGTAGACGATAGCCCGGTAGCAAGTCTGGTCACACTCTCGCTGGTGCTCGTAGACCTGGTACTCTGGTGCCCAACGGAACCCCAGAAAGGTAACCATGTCTCTCAGCAACTCCGGAAAACCGGCGGTGCTCTCACAGCGAGTCATGCGAACCACCTGCGGATAGTAGTTGAGACCCATCTGCAGATGATTTGGAATGGTTTTGATTAGACTCCGGTAGAGGAAAAAGGATGTGGAAAGCAACAACAAGGTTCAATGGACGAAAAGGATGTTGAAAAGAACATAATATTGAAGCAACATCGGGAAAACGAGACCAAAAGTCCTGAGGTACTACAGATAACCCAAAACACGTGAAATCCTAACTTGAAAGTTTAGGCGAGAACAGAAAACAACGTTTCACTTCCTTACCAGAAAAGGGTGGGTGGGTGGGGAAAGAAGAAAAATGACAGAATTCCTACTCTCACGTTTCATTTTTCCTATATAGCTACAAAATAGTTTCTAGACTCAACTGCGACCAGTAAAAAGGGATCCTACAGGCAGACAGGCTCTGATACCATTTGTCGCACCCTGGGCTTCTAGAGGATACTCATCGCACGAACTGGAAGTCAGGTGCTTGGATTATGGGGCATACATGCTCCCACGTCCCAGCTTCCTGGTAGGCCTGCGCTTATGCGCGACAACACAAGCCCTGCTTCCACCGTCGACGTAAACTATCCGCTAGGAACCTAAAGGCACTACTGTCGACGTACTTCATAATCAAACACGCACGGTACGTCAACAGTTTGGTACGAATGATAGCACAGAATGTCTCTACGACACAAAAGAAGGAAATAAGTGCAACTGGCCTTCACTAAGGCAGAAAATATCGAATACAGTCATCCAGAGGACACATGTCCCAACATATCATCCATTACAACAGCGGAAGCAATCAAAGGGTCTGAGTACAGACAAATCCATGGCTTAAGAAGCCGGAGAAAATAAAGAAAAGCGAAGCCCATCCACGTAGGTCTGGATCCTGCCCTGGTCCAGCTAACTACTCGTCTGCAGCGTCGTCGAACTCCACAAAGTAGCCATCCTGGGAAGCATCGTAGTCGTAGTAGTACTCTGCGTAAACCACAGCCCCAACGGGGTCAGTACATCCAAGTACTGGCAAGCAAGACTCACAGTTCATCAAGGAGTTACCCGTCAACACAAGCATAGATGCTTGGGATCAACGGAAGAAAGGGGTGATATAAAAGTTGCTGCTGGCTGCTCTAACCAACTACAGAATATAACTACAAGTTCCGGCTAACAGAAAAGATAAGATCGAGGATTGTAACCAACTGAAAGATAACTTCAACCAAACCCATCCTGGATCTCGCCCCTTATCCAAAGAAGCAATCCGAGGATAACTCACACAGTTGTAATACGGTGAATCAAGTTATTGTGTGAATAACCTATTACTAGTCAGGTTATTAATCATTGGGTGAAACATGATTGATCATTATGTTGAAGTTGTCCTGAGTACTTGTTAGCCAGTACTTTCACCAAGTAATCCATAACCGCGGAAAACACGGCTTCTCGAGAAGATTATCCCTGCAGGGGTGCACCAATTTGGCCGTACACTCAAGAATAACCCGCCAGATGGAAATGCACTTCCACCAAGCGGGGTACTCTACACAACCAACCATTCTCCGCATCAAGCCCAAAGCACCTTGGGCGCACGGCTAATCGAGCCCAGAAGAAAATGGACCCTCATAGCACTCTAAGAACGTGTCCCCCTATATGCCGACTACGAAAGTTCCACCCTGCGCTGGGCTCGCAAAAACATGCATGCGGCAAATGGAAAACACGAACTAAATGAGGCGATTTGGACGAGATGCGAATCAGGTCAAGTTGAGGGGGGCGCCCATACTCGCTTCCCAAATGCGGGTAGTGCGCTCATCATGGATCAGTAGACAAGACCCTTTTCCTATTAGGGTCGACACTAGCAGGCTCCAAAACCACTCATGGGCCTCCTGCCGGTGCCTTATCATCAAATTATTATTACCATTAGCAATTAACAGGATTGATTGATTAACAACGAGCCCCGGTACAAGATAATAAGATAGTAAAAGTAGTAACCGACAACAGACTCGAGTAAAAGCAACCCTAAGCATGCTAGATAAGAACAGGCACAAGCAATGGCTGTAGGTATGGAGGTGGTGGCAATATCATGGCTCAAGGTATCATGTGATGGGTTCGGAGAACAAGCAACGATACATAGGGCTAGCAATAGTAGACAAAAGATAGTATCGACAACAAGTGTGGAAAGGAACTCAATGATTCATGTGAGTGATAACTTGCCTGGCAGCTCAGCCTCGTACTGGGCTAGGTCCTGAGTAGTGGTGTCGTAAGGCTCGTCGGTATCAACGTCGTCGTCTAATCGAGAAGAAGCAAAAACAACAACGAAGGAAGACGGGCAATCAATACATGGCATAAGTGCACAAACATTGGATGATGCATGTCATGTTTAATAGATGCACCAAAATAACTTGCTTGACATGAAACACAAGTTTAAATGGATTCCATATGCAAAGGGTGCATATGGAAGCCCATGCTTGGAGTTGAATTAATGGTTCTATCACTAAGCATCATGTGTAGGTGACTTAGTATGATGCATGCATGATGAGGAACAATAAGATAACAAAGTTAATTTGCAATTGGAATAATAGTTAACCAATTAAGAAATCATTTATTAGTTTGGAAAAATTGGTTACTTAAACATGGCACACAAGTAAAGGTTGTTATCACCAAGTTAAAGGGGGCAAAACAAATTACAAATTTTATATTTGAAAAGGTTATCAAATTTTAGTTGAATTACATGTTTCACAATTTGAAATTGGACTTAGGATTAATTATTTATGAATTAAACAATATTAAACAATTTTTAATTGAATTAAACAAGAATTAAATAGTTTAGGCAATTTAAATTATTCAAACCAGAAAACAAATTTTATATTTGAATAGAGTATTCAAAAAGGTGTGAAAAACATATTTTATTTGAATTATTTGAAAACAGTATGAATTAGTTATGAATTATTTCAATTTGCATTTGAATTATTCAAATTTGAAATTTAAAAGTATTTTGAAATTTCAAAACAGAACACAAATTGAATATTTGGAAAGAGTATAAAATTTAGATCAGAATTCATATACAAAGTTTAGTTATTGGATTTATAGATTTGAAGTTATTGAATTTATAAGTTTATAGTTTATTCTGTTATTTAAAAAGAATTAGAAAAATTAACAGATTCGAATTAATTGGTTTGTTACCGTGCAGGGTTTACACGCACACGCTGACAGGCAGGGCCCAAGGCCAGCGTGGCAGGCGCGCGCTGGCGTGGCACAGAGGGCCACTGCCAGGTGGGGCTGCGCTGGGGAGAAAAATCTCCAAAAAAAAGGTTGCGGCCGCGGGGCTCGAACCCGCGAGCTCGCTGTGCACTCGCACACACTGAACCACTGCGATGCGTTCACGTTTGTTATCAGTATACCACACGCAGATAGGAAATAGTTACTGTCTGCGCAAGTCTGAATTTTTAACTGACGAGCGAAAGTTTGCTCGACAGACAGAAGTTCAGAAAAGGCTCGCCGGAGTGAAATCACGGCCGTGCTCGCCGTGGTTGAGCTGTGTGCGCATGCTGGATGTGGCGTGCGCGCTGTGCAGTAGCAGAGCAGCAGAGGGAGGGCAGGAATCGGTGGAGCTCACCGAGATTGATCGACGGCGACGCGTGCTGACGGAGGGTGACGACAGCGGCCGCTGCGAGGTCGAGGACGGCGCCGCTGCTGTGGTGTTCCTCCGGTGTCGCTCGCGTGTCCGGCGTGTAGAGGACGATGTGGCGACGTGGTTCCAGCAAAAGATCGACGACGATGAGCCCTGCAACGGCGAGAGGAACATCGGGTTCAGAGAGAGGGCACCGTGGCCGGAGGAGAAGAAGAGGACCGCGTCCTCGATCTGCTGCTCACCGTGGAGCTTGCAGGTGTCCAAGGGTTAGAGGAGGTGACGGCGACGTGATTCTTGGGCAGAGGTGGCTAGGTGGGAGCTGTCTGCGGTGGCGCCATGGATGGATTCAGGTGATCGACGGCGGGAAGGAGATACAGAGAGGGGTGGAGGTGAAATTGCGGCGCTGGAGAGGTGGATGCGGAAACCCTAGCAGCTAGGGCACAGCTAGGGGGGCTAGGGCGCCTTTTATAGGCTGGAGGCGCTGCGGTGGCCGCCGTGGTCGCGCGCGGTCGCCGTGGAGGCCTCCGATGGGCGCCGTACGGGAAGACGAAGATGGAGGGCGCGCGCACGAATCTCCGCGCAGCTCGAAACGGTAAGTTGTGCTGCGCGGGCTGGGTTGCTGCGCGCTAGGGCTAGGTGGGCTTGGGCCAAGCGGTAGATAGTTAGATGTCTCCTGTTTTCCTTTTATTCTTTTCTGTTTTTATATTTTTTTTTTTGCAGATTGCTTTTGGAAGAAAGTTGTTAAGGTTTTAATCAAGGAAAATTCTAGAAAAATTAAGTTAAGCTATTTAAGTAATTAGCAACCATATTATAAGCTTGGATTTCAAGAATGGAAATTTAAAATTATGGTTTGTGTTTGAATTCAAAATAGGGGGATTTGAGTTTAATAAAATCTTGATAAAACATGTATATAAAAAAAATAGGGTTACCCCTAGGGTTTTAGAATGATTTAGAGGGAAGAAATGTTTGGTGATTTTTATGGTTCCCAAAAGGTACTGATTTGAACTTGGTTTGGGAATTTAAAAGGTGATTTGAGAATTATTGATTGAATTATTGGTTGGATTTAAAGCAACAATTTAATAAGTGAAAGCAAGGAATAAAAAGGTTGTTTTTATTTGTTATTTTGGTTCCAAAAGTTGTAACAGAGCAAGTATGAAACCATGTTTGAAAAAGGTTTGAATTTGAGTTTTGAAAACAGAATAAAACAGATGGAAAACAAATGCAAACAATAAGTAAACATGATGACATGATGCATTGCTTGAAATAAAACAAGGAACAAAGCATTCTAGGGTATTTTCATACTTGGGATGTTACATGAGCTAGTGAAAAAACCATTAAATCAGGATAAGCAGTAATCCAGCTAGCAAAAGTAAAAAAAAAAAACCCAGTCTAGTTGTTCCAAGAGAGGTTCCCTTTTCATATTGGACCAAGTTTAAGATTTCCCTTTAAGGGGCAAATCAAGTAGGCCAAGGTGACCAATGATTTCATTAAAAAGGAACATATCATCAACATTCCCTCCTTGTCTATTCTTGTTCTCCTCAGATCGAATAAAATTGAAATCACCAGCCAAAAGCCAGTTATCATTAACAAGGATTTGCAAATTAAAAAGCCAACCCACAAAATCCAATCTGTCATTGCCTTGATAAGGACCATAAATTCCAACAAAATTCCAATTTTCATTATTGTGCTTAGATGTGAAATTAATAATAATACCATATTTTTAAACTTCCGCCATCTTCCCCTAAAAAATAGCAGAGTTCCAAAGCACAATTATACCACCAGAGGCACCAACAGAAGGAGAGCAAACAAAAGAATCATATTTCTTAGGACATAATTTCCTGATAAGCTTCTGGTTGAAGGATTCACATTTTTCTTGTAGAAAAATAATACCACAATCACATTCATCAATTTTCGATCTCACTTCATTTTGTCTTCCATCAGAGTTTAAACCTCTTACATTCTAGCACAAAATCTTCCATTTTCTACATAGCTTGGTACACATTAAAAACTAGCAAAATAACAGTTCCAAGTCTTTGCACATAATACAAAGAGCCCACATAATCATTACTAAAAGCACAAAAGACACCTAGCCAGATAAGATCAATAGAGAAACAGGGTCATGGTGACATAGAAGGGATAATTAGCAGGGGTAGCCAAATCCTATATGACCACAGATGCTTAACTATCATTGCTTCAATCAGAGGAGGTAGAGTGAGTAGAGCCAGCATCAAGCTTCTCCTTGGATAATTTTTCCTTGTCAATACCTAATTCCAGGCCAATTCTCTGTATCACATTAAGAGAAGTTTCTGGAAAGTTTATCTTTCCCTGATTGTTAGATTCAACATTTTCCCCCTGGGTTGCAGTCTGATCAAATAGAAGAAGCTTAGCTCTTGGCCTTTTCTTGGTCCTGGGCTGCACTTCAAGCACTGGAATGGGTCTAAACCAATTATCCTTGAGGGAACTCCTTGTAAACCTCCTCTCAGCAGGTTTAACTAGTAGAACAAACTTCCCCTTGGCTTTCCTTCCCTTCTCGGATACAGGAGAAGCAGCAAAGATCATAGGGGAATCCACCTCGGCGGTATCAGTCTCTACAGGAATACAGCTGGCAACCCTTTTACTGACAATCAAAACCCTAGGATTTTGCTTGAGAAGTTGAGGAGCAGGGTTCCATCCAGCAGAAAAAGCCTCCTCCCATCCTCTTTTGGCAGTAATACCAGAGAAGATGGAAGATGATAAAACCGTAGGAATCATTGTAGTCCAACAGACTAGCACAAGATTAGACAGTAGGCTCAGGAGGCAGACTAGTCCCAAACACAGGGATCACCATTCCCACCTGGATGCCATTGTCAGGCAGTTGTATCTGCATGTGTCCCAAATTCTCTAACTGAACTGACGACACAGATCCCTCTAATGGATTTAAAACCATTGAGAGTTGATCCTCATTGGCATTCCCATCCACTTGAACATTCTCATCCACCTGATCATGATCTTGATTGTTCCCCTGCTGTATGTCATTAGGATTCACATCCCAACCTATCTCAGGGAATTGAGGAATAACAAACATATTGTCATTTGGTTGCAGCTGTTTTGGTAGAGGATGTGGGTTCCCATTGAAAGGCATTTGGTCTTCATCAGGTGGGAAGACATCAGCAAAATCAGTAGATAGAATATATACTGGAGCATTCCATGATTCAATGAGAGCCCCAACCGAGGAAAACTTGCCAAAGACCACATCCCTAGGAACTCTCGCAGGAGAAACAAAGGAGGCATACACCAAAACTCTAGTTTTAATTGGATCATCACTATTCCAGTAGTGATATTTACCAAAGGTAGCAACAACATTAGCAATATCCACGTCATTGCGATAATCAGGTGAACTCCAAGGAACATCAACCAACCCCTTCTGAAACCTTGAGTAGAGGGATGATAACTTCCCTCATCAATGGAGATAAAACGGACAAAGCCGTTGTTCTGAATCTCAAAGGGGGCATACTGTATGAGCGTGCTAGCCGAGTTTGGGTTACTCATCTGGAACATCCCAACCCCAAAGAGACTAGGCTATGCATCAAGAACAATGCGATTGAGGGGAGGATTGACAAGAAAATTCTGAACCTGATCTCTCCAAGCTCCAAAGTGCGCTGGATGCAGCGCTGGCTCGACGATCACCACACAATAGCTCGGGTACTGTGGCTGAGGATCTTGGGAGGTGTAGTAGAAGGTTCTTGGCAATCTTGTATCTCCACCGTCGATAATTTTATTCCCCCAAGGGAGCCATGCGAACGGGTCAACCTCATACACTGCCATGGTGGTCTCCGCTGTCGATGGCGTCGAGATAGGGGAGGACTCCTGTTCAAGCGACAGGTGTTTGGTCCGTGGAGCTGAAACGGTAGGAGGTGTGTCTGAGGGACGGGGCGTGGAAGTATTAAATATGTCGGGAGCTGCCCGTTTAGGAATCCACTACCGTTTGCTATTTGCCCGAAAAGAAAAACATTCCTTCTTAATACGACCATAGTGGAAGCAGAAATGGCACTGTATTCTTCTCGTGCACTCCGAGGACTCATGATCAAACGATATACAATGTCCACAAGTGCACATCCTTTTAGCCACATCCTCTACCAAGTTAAGAATACCTTGGGTTCCATCATCCAAAACCCTATCAGCAGGGGTAACCGAGTTCTAACCCGAGTCTAATGGATCCGATTGTTTTGAAGTAGAAACACTAGCTTGAACAAAATCAAAAGGCCGAAAGGATCCAAAAGTAATCACGGGGTCCGAGGTAGTGTTGAACAACTCAACACGATCATTTTAATCACTCATCGGGGCATAATAACCATGACATGCCTCGTAAGAAATCGACTTAGCAAAAACCAGCTTCCTCCTAGCAAAATTATTAGAACGAATATTTTATTTGGCTGGCTGCTTAGACAGGGCATGTAATCCTTTTTGCAAACGTCTCTTAGAAGGACTAACAAGTGTCCACTCGAGGTCAGATTCCTTCTGCCAATCTGCAAATTCCTTTTTCCGTTTAGGGCCCCCAAAGCCCCAAAGGTGGAAAAGGCAAACAAACTAGTTGCAAGAAAATTTCCTCATATTAGAAACTTGAAAGCCCACTTGTTTATAGGATACATTGAAGGAGAAGACTCTATCATTAATATGTGAAACTTTGAGTTGACCATAAAACCCTCCCAATGCAGCCTCAAGAGCAAGAGCAACCGAATTCACAGTGAGTTTAAATTTTTCTCTGTCAAAAGAGACCACCATAATAAAGTGCCCAGATTTACTATTAGGATGTACAGTGGTATTAAACCTCTACCTAATGGAACGTGAAAACCGATCATTGTAAGAGAAGTCAATACCAAGAGTAACTGAGGCGTGGACAACCAATGAATAATCCTCATTAGAAACCAATAATGTGTCCAAGCCATGATCCCTTGCATTTACTTCTAGAGTCGGATTGTCAACGGGAACAGATCCCAAGGCTAGATTAACCATACTCTTACAGATAGCCGTAGCATATCCCGAGGCTGCATGTCCAAATGGACATAACAGGCAATCACCATGGAGTGCAACATGATATTTGAAAATTACATCAGATCCCGAAGAGAGGTTTTCATGTCGATCGAGATAACGACCCACAAGGGCCAGCCCTTTAGCATCTTTCAACGTGATCCAATTCTTCTAGAACCGGATTGTCAACGGGAACAGATCCCAAGGCTGGATTAACCATACTCTTAGAGATAGCCGTAGCAGATCCCAAGGCTGCATGTCCAAATGGACATAATAGGCAATCACCAAGGAGTGCAACATGAGATTTGAAAATTACATCAGATCCCGAAGAGAGGTTTTCATGTCGATCGAGATAACGACCCACAAAGGCTAGCCCTTTAGCATCTTTCAATGTGATCCAAGTCCTTGGACGTGGAATATGAAGCTTCCAACGCCAACCCGAAAGAACCATGTCGATCTAGGGTATAGGGAAGGTGGGGAATCGAATGAGTGGATTAGAAAATGGCGATGAAGGCCGGAGACGGGAGATCACTGGGGGCTAGGTTAGGGTGGGGGAGGGGAGGTGGGAGTCGCCATATGTTTTGGAGAGACTTCATCCCATGTTGATTTTTTTTACCTAGTTATGCGCACTTATCACTAAAATCAACTAATCTAATTAAAATATGTTGTCACCTATTCATCCCCTCTCTAGTCGACATCTATCACACTTAAAGTTATTTGGAATCCCGCATATATGAATATGTATCGACTAAATTGTCTTCAAGCACACTTAGGACAACACACAGAAAGATTACGGTGGCGTCCCTAAAGGCTTTATCATGATCAGGACTAAGTTGATATCCGGAGATGACTACTGAAACCCAGTCCGCCCATAGTAGTGTGCGCCACAAGACATATTTGATTTTCTATCTCCTAAAATGGGCACCCATACTGGGTTTTGTTTCAGATCAGCAGTAAAGCCATATAAGGAAAAAATCCTAATAAAATAAGCCTTTTGGATTGTTTGAAAGTTAAGCATTTTTTGAATGAGTTTAATTAACAAAAGCACAAGCAAATCTATTCAAATACTCCATCCGTTCCAAAATGTAATCCTTTTTAGAAAGTTAGAGCTTAGCTTTGTAAAAAAGGTTACATTTTGGAATGGAGGTAGTATGTCAGAGTGCACATATCTAGTAGATATACATATGGACAAAGTGTAAGTGCAAAACGAAAGATGAATAGAATATATGTGTTGGTCAGGAATGACACGTCAACAACGTTGTCATTGTCGCCCAACGTGGTGGAGATGACGTTATGGTACACCGAGCTCGAAAAAGAAGTAGTCGGTCAAAAGAGATCTTGTAACATCCCAGTGTTTGGGAAGTTATAAAGGATCTAAATTTAATATGTGCATTTGCAAAGCATGCATCTAAAAGTACGGGAAATTTTGGCGCGAAAGTTTAAGCGAATCAAAGTGACCAATGTTTCACTTGACATGATGAAATAGGTCTAGTTCATCTAGTCAAGAGTACATTTGGAGTGATCTTTATAACATAGTATCTCTAGAAACCAAATCATCTGGTTACTCAAACCATAATTGGTTGTAACCAATACTAACTCTTAACAAGTCTAACCTCAAGTCTATAAGTGACTTGGAATAATTCACTAGGTATCCAGAACTCAAAGAGGGGTGAGAATCCAAATCTCATAATCGATGATCATACTTTCACCAATGAGTAATACACAACTTAACCATCTCATCAAAAAAGATGTCATCACCTATAAAACAACAACTCTCTAAGTTATCAACCAGTCACATCACACCTTTATAAACTAACTCATAATTGTGAAGTGCACATTCATAATCAAATAATAAAGGTTTAATAGAACACAACATATACAAACTAGTGTTAACTCAAAACCCACAAGTGGGAAATGACTTGATAATTGTATTAACATATTTATCGAATATGTACATATCTCATCAACCATAAAAGTAGTAACTTAAAGAAGAAATAAACCTTCCTAAACTACTGTTAAACCTTTATCATTACATATGATATTCCAAACCTTTATGCCTGCATCAGAAATACAAATCAAGAATATAAAATCACAACATGGCACCCTGAGTAACCAATTAACAACCATGATCAAAGTCCTTAAGCTAAATCACTTTCACATGCTCATTGTTTTAATCATCTCAAACAAGTGATCATATGAAATCTCAACACATCAATGAACCATTTGATAAAATTACTATTAAGTCATCATTCCATAAGTATTCCACATCTCTACTCAAAATCAACAATTCCATAATTAAAGTATCTCCGGATACCACTAAGGAATAACAACAAGCTATAACCTCTATTAGAGGAAGTGAATTGAAAGCTAAGTAAAACCAATCATGTATGAGACAAGTATCTATCCTATGGAAAACAAAATGAGAAGCTTATGGAAAGAGAACCAAAGCATGAACTAACTCTTAATCTAGATCTTGTTGTGTTGCTAGACTATAGTATTTTGTTTCCCAATCTTCTCTAAGACATTCTGCAAGAGAAGCAACCCACAAGACAGAAGGAACTACCACAGGAAGATATCCAAGAAGATTATTTAGAGTGTTCTAGAAGTGCTACACTAAACTGCTATAAGAGTATTTGGAAACTCTTATATCCTCATATGATCTTAATAACTCTCTGGAAATAGTGTGATATTCCAATGTTAGTGTTATATATAGAAGTAGTTTGGTAACAAGACTAATTACCTTGTTAACAGATCACTTTTTTATACTCAAATACTTGAGTGTCTTACACAAAAAAACATAAGATCATATAACCTAGTACATCTCATCCAAATGTATATGAGTAGTAATTTGGAGGCAAGTGTGGCCCACTTGTTCACAAATTCTTCTTGTATGCATATGGCAACTAGATGTTACAAAATTAACTCACATTCTTTTACAATCAACTAAGTAAAATCCTTGCTTGGAGTAATTGGATGTTTTCACCACAAGGGTGAGATACTTGAAGGTGGAATCCATGAGCTGATCTTTCTTGCAAATAACAAAGGTGATAACTGAATACTAGTGTCAACTAGAGAGAAGAACATCAAGCAACAGAAGACCATAGGAAGCAACACTACCTCAGTAAAGGATTATAAGAGTTTATCCAGTAAATCATTAGGATATAATAGAGAACCAATAACCTCTGTCAAACTCATCATAGATGAGGAACAAATAAAAATCACTTTAATGGAAACAATTATCAAGAGAGAAAATAATAACAAGCACTTGCATCCATATATCTTGTGGTATGTTGAGGTAGGTGGAAACAAATCTCTTGTTTTCCAGATCTTCCTCACCCATAATACAAATTGAAAACAACAAGAATTCATTTATATACCCATATGTAAATGATTACATGTTCTGAAACAAACATGGGTTAATATCCATCTTGGAACCTATGTGGAAAACAAGCATATAAGATTCCAAAACCACACATGTTTCCATTTAACCAAGTACTAAAAACAACAACCCTTTCTTACACATACCTAAGTAAAATGTCAACAAAAAATGGATAAGAGTTACAACTATGAAAATAACAAAGCCTCATAAAAATAAAACAAGTTCTTTCACCAATTAAAAATCATCTGGTATGACTTGGAGTGATATTTCATAATTGGTGAATTTTCCATAATAAATAATAACACTATTCACTAGTGTTACCAATTACTTTCTACAAGGGATTATACCTAAAAATTGTCCAAATATGATACACCACCTTGGTATCCACAAGATGGGAGTGTGTACTTTTATTACACATGCTTTAACATAATTTTAAAGCCATTAAATATATAAATAAAGAGAAAACCACAAAACCACTTAATCAAGCACCCTAAATAAAAATACAAATATTCTTCAAATTAACCAAAACAAAACATGGTGAGGTGCAAAATTTGATAAGGAATCCAAATATGATTTTTAATAAATTTTAACTTTGCAATAAGGCCCTGAAAACAAGGGTTTCTTCTCTGTTTTATAGACAGAGGGACTTATATGCAAATAATTAATATTCCAGGGGGTTATCAAAAAATGGCATTTCCTTTTCCCTTTCTTCTTCGTTTCCGGCCAGAAGGCCGAAGCGGCCGTTGTCGTGTCACCATCGATGTGTCGCCCCTGCCGCCTCCTCGCGCATGTATAAGGACCAGGAAGGAGAGCCGTGCATCCCTCTTCCTCCTCCCAGTCCCCTCGCTCTCTGTTGCTTCTCCGAAGACGAAACCCTAACCCTAGCTCCGGCCGCTGCTCGGCGCCGTTGACTCCGGCCACGCCGGAAGAAACCGAGGCCACCCGGCGCTCCGTCGACTCCGGCCACGCCGGAAGAGAATTGGGCCGATCCCTTTCCACTCCGTTGCCGGCCGCCGTGAACTTCACCGTCGATTGCTGCCTCGCCATCCTTCCTCGACTCTACAGCGAGCTCCACGGTGAGCTGAGGCACCTTCACGTGCTCCCCGATGTGGATTTGAGCCTTGCACTCTCTCTGTCACCATGCTCCGCCGCCCGACGCCGCGCCGGTGGTTGCCGGGAGCACTCCGGTGACCATTTGGCAGATGTGCCGCCATCTACGGGTCGGTCGCATCCTCCTCTAGCCAGTGGAGCAAACAAGAACGACCAATTCGCACTAGAACATCGGACTGCATCCGAGATGGAGGATTTCCTCTGTAATGACATCGGCCTGACATCATCATGTCAGCACAGATTTTTTTCCTTTTCTTTTTCTTTTAATTTTTGATTTAAAACCAAACTGACAGGTGGGTCCCACCTGTCAATTTAAAAAAAACAGGAAAAATCATTAATCTTATATATTCTATAACTTTTAATTCATTCATCAGAAAAATACAAATAAAATTTATAAATGCTTAGAAAAATATAATCCAAATGTTTATCAACTTTTCAAAAATGTTTAATAAAATTTAAAATTTAATATTTCTTTAATTAAATTAAATCATTTAAAATTGAGAAAAATAAGAAATAATTCATAAAATCAGAAAAATACAAGTTATATACCAAAATGCTCCAAATGACATTTACAACTCATCTATGATGTTTTCATAGTCATTTGACCAAGTTTTTATGTGTGCAATGTTTTGCCTAATCATTTAATTCTTTTAAAATTAATAAATTTATAACTTATTCAAATATTTTCAGAAAACATAAAATGATATATCAAATTAAAGAGCAAAACATTTCCAATTCAAATATGTCAATCATAAAACATTTAGTTCAACTAATTAACTTGTTTCCAAAGGTATAATTGAATTCTGTAATATTCCTTATAACCAGAAACAACTACCACATCATTATTTTCTTTTCTAATAAAACACTCATGTTTTCACACCTAATAAACCTACCATCACGAGTTATTAGCAAGTATTGTGATGATAGAGTTAGTTGTAATAATTCCTCATTTTCAAATAAACTTGATGTCATTAGCTCTATACTATCGAACATAAAATAAATTGTCTCTGTTATCTTTTCAATAGTTATTTTTCATGTGTTGTTGTCCTGTTACCTAACCAAGTAATAAAAAAACTCTATTTAAATATGATAACAATTGTTTGCCAAGTAAAAGTGAAACACATGTAACTCTAAAAGAAGCAATAACCACATCACCTCAAGTAATGAAACAATTTACCTAAAACATGTGTGAATGAGATATTGTATCAAACGTGGCTTACACTGGTAAGCTGGGGTATTTTCCAGGGTAATTCACGATGCATCTCATTTTTATGCATGTATCATCTTGCCATTGTTTTATGTAGTCCTTACCAGGACTACTTTGCTATCTTTCAGAGGTCGGCATTTCCTACGAGACCCTTGAACCCGAAGACATGAATTATTATGGTTATTTCAATCTCAGGCAAGTTCATCACTTGCTCATATCCTTTGCAGTACTTCATAGCAAACTAATTGCAAAAACTCTATCGTATTACCACCTAGTATTAAAAGGATGCATGATCCTATTTTTATAATAATATGACTACTTGAATGACTACCCGAGTGGTAGTGTTCTGTTTGGTGGGCGGATGGGACCATGGTAAGATGAATAGGTCAAAGGAAGGTTCCATCTGCACGGGAACGTATTACCTAGGAATTAATCACCGATGCCTTCAGAACCCGGTGCGCCGTAAATACCGCGTTAACCATGGGTTTTCTATGGGGGGAGTAAGTCAGTTGTGATATTTTCTCGTTCGCATGTCAACGGGCTGCCAGAGACGTACGTTGTAGGTCTTGCGAGACTACATGCACATGGGTGGAACCCCTTAATTCCCACGGACTCTGCGGGTCTATGATGGTCTGCCAGGGGCACGTAGATATCCATCGTGAGGGGTGGAATCAGGCGTTCAACCTGCTGGCAGAAATGGGTGGGCATGCGTTGTGCAGAGAAGCACGGTTTGGCTTGGACCAACAACCGGGCCCCACACCTGAGTGGAAGTGGACAGGATCTCGAGCCTGGTGGTGCAACATGGTCTTGGTCGTCCATGGGTAAAGTAACGCACCTCTGCAGAGTGTAAAAGGATGTGGCATGTTACCCCTGTTCCGGGAAGGAACTCCGAACGCTACAGGAAAGGCAACTCCATGAAGTTCTAGCTCCTGTGATGGTCTGGCGAGCATAGTTTTCAGAATTAAAAGCAACCTCTTGGAGAAAGTTTTACAAAACCTTGCATTAGCTTATGACTCTTTCGAGTCTAAAGTTGTAGTTAGTGCATCAAGCTACCCTCTATATATCATGAACTTGCTGAGTAATGCTCGTTACTCATTCGTCCCCGTTTGACCCCTGCTTAGAGATGAAGCCTTATAGAAGTCATCATCATGAAGCCATCGCCACCCCATGAAGCTAGGTGGGGTCATATACTAATTAGTAGGTGAAGCATCGTCATCAACAATGCTGATGGAGGAGAAGCTATCAAGGTGTAGGTGGAGTCCATTCTTGGACTTAGATATGTCAAGCCATAGATTAGGGCTGACATCAGCCACAGTAGAGTAAGTTCTGAGCTAGAGTAATTCTCCAGCTTGGATCTTCGAATTGCTTCTTATGATGTTTCATTTGTATGAGATCTTCTTTGATTATCCAAAGAGATTCTCGAGATTTTGTAATGAAGTTTGTATTCTATAGCTTTGCATGATCCTGCTATGTTTCTGTTGTACTACTCTGAGGGATGTAATATTCACGGATAAGTCCTTCTGTGAGTATTATGTCATCGACTTGCACACTACACATGCAGTGGTGTGCTGGGTCACCACAGATCTATCGCACCGAGACAATCCCTTATTACCTTAGAGCATCTCCAGTCGCACCGCCAAAGCCCCCCCCCCCAACCTCCTTCCCGTCCAGACAGACACCGAACGTGCCCACTCGCGCGCCCCATTGGGCCTTCCTGTCTGGACGCTCCCTTATTCCCGTCCGGCAAACCCAGCCCACCCCCACCTCCCAGGGGCTTTCGTGGGGGCTACGGACGAGTCGTTCGGCGCCGCAGGCCCGACCTGCCAGCGACACAAAACGACCACAAAGGAGACGCCCTTTGTTCACTTGCGCCCCGTCACACCGCCTCGTTCTCCGTCGCCTCCCTCCTCCGTTCGCTGGCGCCTCCCTCCGCCGTTATTTCGCCCACCCACGCCGCCCACAAACCCCCTCTTCTAGCACCGTCCAGGCCTCCGGTGCCTCGCCCCCCACCTGCGCCGCCTCCGACGACCAGAGGTAACCACCCCGCCCCCAAGGTGTTCGGCGTTTTGCCTGGTTGGGCGCCGGGTGTTGTTTTTGGTCAATCTTTTGATGCCATTTTCATTTCTACATATGGACAACAACGATGAGTTGATGGTGAACTTTCTCCTTCAGAAAGAAGCCGATATCGACGACGAGGTAGATGAGAACTTGCTTGTTCTTTCTTGTCTTGCACAACTCCTCGCCGAGGATGAAGCCAATAGTGAACCAAACCGATGAGGCTCTAAGTTTGGGAGGAGAAAGACAAAACCGAGGATGAGAATGGAGGGCCATTGCATGCTCTTCGCCGACTATTTTGTCGAAAATCCAAGATTCGATGCAAAGGACTTTTGAAGGAGATCTCGGATGAACCGAACGTTGTTCAACACACTGGTGCAACATGTGAGGGAGCACGACACCTGGTTCAAGATGAAGAAAGACGTCATGGGGATGGTAGGTTTCTCCTCAATCCTGCTCTTACTTGGTCGGTCGAGCAGATGGGAGAGGTCATGAATGCATGTGTGATCATGCACAACATGATCATTGAGGATGAGCGTAAAAATCCAGTGTTGTTCCGTATGAGTTTCAGGATCCTCTTGCCAATGTGGATCGCAATGTGCCAGCTGGTTGAACCGAGTACATCGCTATTCATATGGAGATCCGAGATGAGGCCACTCATAATCAGCTCCACGATGATCTAGTGGAGTATTTGTGGGTTCGCAAAGGATAGGCGCGGCATAGTGCACTTGCAATTTATTTTTAATTGTATCAATATTTTTATTTTTATTTTTAGCCATTCGTGAACTATATATATAATAATTTAAATCTAGAACATAGGTATTTCTTAAAACTATAAAATAACGGAAATTGGCAAAATAATGCTTTGAGTGTTTTGCTTGGGGGCGCCAGGGTAAGGGCCGCCCCCAACGCACCGTGCCGTCCGGACGAGCCTCCAAAGGGGCTCACCTGGCGCCGATCCGGACGCCTAAAGGGGATGCGACCGGAGATGCTCTTATGGCCATTCACCCGCTGCAGCTTCTCGAGCATGCTGTCAGTGAAATTTGGATACCTCGAAACAACTTAGTGAGAGGAACCCGGCAATGGCGACAAAGACTTAGATCTTTTCGTTATGTTATTTTCTCTGTATAGCCTATAAGACGGCAGAGAAGAAGTCTCTAGAGACAAAGAACGTGTCACGTACGTGGATGCTTATTGACATGTACACCTAAACCATAAATATTGCACCTAACAAAAAAGTTGGTCTTTCACCATAACACTTATGAAACCATAAATATTGCGCCTAGAAAAAAATGATCTTTCACCATAACACTTCTGAATTTGAAGCCGGTTCACGATGTGCACGTGTGTGACGAGGTAGCCGAGTGAGTGTGCGTTGTTGCTCTCTATTCTCGTCGTTGGAACTTGGAAGGAAGAATAGAACAACTCAACTTATAATTTGGTGATACTCTCCCTCCACTACTAGTATGTGACTAAGCTTGCTGTACATGCTATGCAAATCAAATTGACCTTCAAAATTTATAGAATTTTGTAAATTAAACGGGCAGTGGTCCATAAGACAAATGGGTATGAACCATAAATCTAAGCAGAACATTTCACCGTTCTGCATTTTTCTGTAAGTGTTCTTCATTTTCATTTCCCTCTATAATCTTTGTAATCGCCGATCCTTGAAACTCGAAGCATGCATGGAGCTAGCAATGGACGCACTGGGATTCAAGGTCGTTGATCATATTATTTCATCATCCATCCAGGATTTAAGAACAACCATCCTTGACAAAAGGATAAAACATAGTAAGCCCTTCCAGGTCTTTTCTACCTCAGAAAAGATTATCAAACATTATCTTTCACAAGGCAACCTACTACAACATCATAGCGACAACATTTCTAGAAAGGGATTATCTCGTACATGCAAATCACTGAGTCTGTTAACATGTCAGCGTATCACCTACAGTACACATTCTTCTCTTAATCGTCCTGACTACTTTTTTTTTAATCGTATCGCCCTGACTACTTGAATGCAGAAATCCCATTAGGTTAGGACTTGCATGAATTTCTCACGCTTCTGGAATCTTTGCATCATTGCAGATGGATGATATGGAGAATATAGTCACGGGCACATTTTTTAGAGATGACATAAAAGCATCAGCTATTTCTATCTTCAGGTCCAAACACGTATAGTGCCATCGATAGATGATGTCAACATGCAGGTCTTTGTTGGGTGGTAACTGACGCTGGTGACCTGCCAAAGAAACAAGTGGCATAAGGAAATACGGATTAAAAATTTAAATTCAAATGTAAAGATAGTTAACCAGTAATTAGCAAAACAACAAAGCACGGGATGCAATTCTGAAAAGGAGTAGATACCACAGAGCTATGTGCTCGGAAGCTCGCAACAATAGGTGCATCCACTAAATCCCAGAAGAAAACGAATCCGTCCTCAGATCCACCGACAACAAACGCATCGTCATTAGTCAGGCAGCAATCCATCTTGAAGGACTACAAATTGTAAACATAAAAAAGATCAAAGAATGAACTGAGACAGTATTTCTGTTTTGCAATTTTGAGATAACCCATGTAATAGAAAAACTTATTCAAGTAATACCTTGCATTTATGTCCCTTGTACTCTTGTAATATTTCTCCAGAGTTCCTAATTAATACAAAAAGAATCGATTATCAAATGGCATGCACGCTGAAGGAACCAGAGCAAGAGGTCCCTCTATTTGGAACCTGGTCAGACCCTCCACTCAACATAATGGTGCTAACCTTCCCTCGGTTGTCATATGGAACGATTATGTGGATGAAATTCGTGCAAACATGCACGTATACTAAAGCTTTGTGATACCTTATCACTCTCAAAACAAAAGATCGGTATATGATCCTAACCACGTGTATTCCCTTTTCTCCAAAAAAAACAGCAGCAACTGTTGCTGATGAATAAAACACAAGAAAGTCATTCGAGGAGTCACTCAGACCCAACTCCCAAGGTTCAAGCTATGGCTCATAAACTGTGATGTCCAAGGATTTAACCACAAATATGCTTTGATGCACAACAATACCACATTAAGTTCAATTAGCTGGGCATCTGTCTAGAGAGGACCAAAGAAAAAGGCCTGCTTGACTTGCTAACTTCCAAGAAGACAACAAAATTCATAACCCAAGTTAAACTGAAGCTACCTTCTGCATGTTAAATAAAAATGGAGCATGTTTGAATTCTGCACTGTGTTTTCTCAAATATTGCATAAGACATTTGAATAGGAAACTGCAGGTTCAGCCCCAAAGCGCCAACAAAGGTTCACTGCAGCTGCCAAACTATTTGTTTGAACAGATTTAGACAGCGAGAAAGAAGAAGACATAAGAAAGGTCACATTGGTCGTCCGACTCAATATGGGAATATGGAAAATGAGCCGGTACCTATGTCCATTGTCAGTAAAGTGAAGTGAAGTTGTGGACTAGAAAGGCCCAAATAATCCCTTCAAGTCCACATGTGCCATCAAAAACTGTGACGTGGAACAGAAAGTACGTGTTACAAAATTACCGGACATGACCTATTTCCAACAAAAACCAATACAAGGGTATTATTTCATCATTCTACAAAATAGAGGGGATCTAATTGCATCAAATACTGATAGGGCTTAACTGCTCCAGAGTGCTAAATAGAGGTGCCTCTCCTGCAATTTTTCGTAATGTTGAAGCATAAACTGATTAGCAGTTTCTGAAAGGTACTTACTTGTCAAGAAGCCTCACAGTAGAATCCAAACAGTTAGCCAACAGGCAATTGCGGTCATTTGACAAAGATATACAGTTGACAGGATGGCCCAGGTTGTCAACAGACTCCCTGTTAACATAATAGAGAAACGAAATATCAAACCATTTAGAACCAATCAAGGAATGAATTAGAAGCTGATCAACACTTCCCTTGTTTAACAAAATGGGGAAGACTGGAAGTTTCATTTAGGAAACAAAAGTGAACATATTAAATTAGTTGAGACCTGAGGGTGGAACAAGGAATGCACTTACCTACCCATGCGAATGTCAAACGTTCGGACAGTACCATCAACACTGCCAGCAATTATTTCAGTTCCGGTCACAGTGACTGACATTACACTATCTTGAAAAGTATCAATTGTCTGCACTAGGAGATAAGATTCACAACATAACCGAGCATATGGGAACTTAAGAAAAAGAATCTACAACTATGATTGACAAATCCATATGTTTTTAACAAATGAAACCACCTGAATTGGATCACTACTCTGTGACCTGCAGTCAAACGCACGCACCGTACGGTCATAACCAGCTGACAATACAACTGTGTTGTGCTCATTAAACTTCACTGAATTGATCTACAGGAAGCAGAATGCGGAATTGGTGATACATCAGCAAAAATGGTGAATTGTATCGCCATGAATCAAACATCTCTCATAACTTTAACATATGTTCTTTATCAGGTATTGAGTATCACCAATGGACCTAATAATAAAACATTGTCAATGTACAAGAGTACCGTTACAGAAGTATAGTTTTCGCGCACTGCTCTGAACACAAGTAGGATTAGTATTCTACAAATTGGTAGTATTAGCGCGATGTGCAGAGTTCAGCATTTACAGCTTACATGTAGAGTATTTGCCTTATGGCATTCACCATTACAGTAGCAAGTCCTAAAATTAATAGAGGTCAAGATACCCACCAGCGTATAAACAAATAGTACCCAACATGATGTGGAACGACGACACTGCAGTGGTCTGAACTACTATGTTTCAGTTACAATCACAAAAAAACTACCCCTCCGTTCCTAAATATAAGATGTTGTAGCTATTGTTCACGTTGTCTAGATACATACTAATATGAGTGAACATATAACTAAAAGTTGTCTAGATACATGTAGATATGTGTGAACGTGGAAAAGGGCTAAAACATCTTACATTTAGGAACAGAGGGAGTAGTTCTCAATACCATCAAATTACACTAAGATTTAGAAATAACCATAATGGAGTTCAGCGTCTTGCCTCTATGACATCTGAGTTTTCTTAATTATGACTTTGTCATGTGGATAGATAAATGAAAACAGCAACCCCTCCTTAATAACAGCACTAGCGTGGGCAGCAGTACCACATTACAATACCCATCAATCGATGACTAATACATACCTCGTTATTGTGGCCGCGGAACTTGCGGATGACGCGGCCGGAGGCAACGTCCCAGTAGAAGATCTGCCTGTCAGCGCCGCACGACACCAGCTTCGCGTTGTCCCTGCGAACCAAGAGACGGCCAGAATCGCCCATTTAAATCCGCAGTCGTGCGTCTCCAAATCAGAGGGGAAGAGACATGGATGCCTAGGGTACGTACGAGGACGCGTTCACGTCGCGAACTTCGCGGCCGTGGGATTTGTAGGTCTTGACGAGGGCGCCGGTGTGGGGGTTCCAGAGGCGGACGGTGCGGTCCTTGCCGCCGCTCAGGCAGTAGTTTCCATCACGGTTGAAGCGCACCGCCAGCACCGCGCCCTCGTGCCCCGACAGCGTCCGCGACTCCGTCCGCGGAAGCTGCTGCGCCGCCGTCGCTGCTGCCGACGACATCTTTGTCTTACTGGCCGACGGCGTCGGCGACGGGATGCGGAGGCTGGGTCAAGTAATGGAAATTTGACGGAAGGCTCTATGTGAATTGGGCTGGCCCATAGCCCATGCTACCAAAGCACGATTGTCATACCCTAAAAAAAGTTCAAGATCAGCGCATTCCAGACGGACATGACTCATCTTTCTCAAAAAAAAAAAAAAAAAAGACGGACATGACTCATGCTTCCGGATGGCAATGGGGCCCCGAAACCCGCGGACCCGATGGGTACCCGCACTAAATGGGGAGGGTATGGTTAAGAAAAATACCCGTGGGTCTGCTTATTGGTAATAACTCAGACCCGTCGGGTCTAGCGGAGGCGGGTATGGGGGTGCCAAACCCATACCCTATTACCCGCAGACCCGACAACAGAAAGTGTCCCCACATGTCATTGTCTAAATGAAACCCTAAATCCCCACTCCCAGTCTCAACCTCCCAGGCACCCAGCCCCACAAGGCACCTACCAGAACCCCCACGTCGCCCAGCACCCCAGCCCCCCGCATCTCACTCTCGTATCGTATCCTTCTGTGGCTCTGTCCCTCACATCTCGCAACGTAAGGGGAAAAGGCGCAGTGGCGCACGGCTCTCTCTCTCTCTGCTTCCTTCGACGGCCGACCGCCGCCGCCGCCCTCCCTCTGCTTCCTCCGGTCGCTAGCCCCGTTCCCCGCCGCCAGAGCTCCTCCTACCCCGCCGCCAGGGCTCCTCCGCCCTGCCATGCTGCCATCTGCGCGCCCCTACCTCTCCTCACCGATTGGGTCGTCGCGCTGCGGCAAGCTTGACGCCGTCTTGCTCCTGTACGTCCTTGTGACCTCGTCCATAGCGCCCCTCCGCCGACCGCCGCCAAAGCCAAGCATGACATGACAGATCGCCGCCCATGTCGCGGGTCCCCGTCGGGTCTGGCAAACCCGGTGGGTCGCGGGTCTGGTAGAGAAACTCACCCGACGGCGGGTATGGGGGCGGGTGGTGGTGGCGGGGAGAAGTGGCGGGGCGGGTATGGGGGGGCCGGACCCGGCCCCGAACCCGACGGGTGCCATCCGGACTCATGCTGCTTAGACCATCTCCACTCGCGGCCAAGTAGGTCCCAACGGGGGCCGGCGACGGCCTTTTGGGTTGTCCGGACGGGAAGCCGGTATCGGAGGACGTTGCTCCCCACTCGCAGCCCCAAACAGAGCTAAAAAAAAATCAAACACAATTCAAATTTAAAGCTCGATTTCATTCAAATTTTAGGAAATATTACATATTTGAACAAAATTTAAACTAAAAATTAAAATATAACTAAATTTGACGTGTTCACTAGTTGAACATGTCGAAGTCGTCGTCGTTGCCGCCGTCTGGAGAGCTCGGCCAGTTGCTCGGCCCCGCCTCGTCGTCCTTGGCCGCCGGGGCGTCCACGTCGATAATGGGGGCGCCGGTCATCTCCGCGTGGTCGTGGAAGGACCGGGAGCACGCGGCGGCTTTCGATAGCGACGACGGCGTGTTGAACGACTCGTTGAAGGCCGCCGCAGGGCCCTCTGGGTCGTCCGCCGTTGCCATGGATCGCTGGAGAGCGGCCATCTCCTCGAGCAAGGTGGAGGGGCGCGGCTCCGTCTTCACCTTCTTCGGCGCCGGTGTTGGTGCAGAGCGGCGCTGGGCGGACTGCACGCCGTCGCCAATGTAGAGGTCGCAGGCCCGGCGCATCGAGGAGCGCGACTCCTGCTTGACGCGCAGATGCGACGGCGTCGAGGTGCGCGTCTCCGTCTTCGGGACGCGCAGGGGAGGAGGCGCGGAGCGGCGCGATGAGCCGCCCACGGAGGAGGAGGAGAACCGGGAGAGTGACGACGAGAGCGTCACCGACGCGCGCCTCGGGTCCCAGACGGAGGGTGCCGGCCACGGGAGGCGCGGCTGGTTGACGGCGGCGATGTGGCCCAGGACGAAGTCCAGGGTGAACCCGGTCTGCGCCCAGAACGGATTGCGCCCCATGTTGTTCCGCTCGCTGGCAGGCGGCGCCATCCCGGGGTCGTCCCAGGGGTTCCGGCGCCTGTCGTGGAGGCGCTTGAACTCCGCCTTGTAGTGGGACGTGTTCACCGGGTTCGCCGGATTCCATGTCGGGTCGGCGCGCTGCTCGTCCTTCAGCTTGACGTAGTAATGGGAGAGCACTCCGCTCCCTAGGTGGCGTTCCTCACCCGCGGCGCGTCCGGGATGAGCACGCCGGAGCACCCGACGGTGAAGCCTTGCCCGGCGCGCACATCAGGAGGGTACATGTACCAAGCTTCGAGGAGGGCCCTCGCCTGGTGCTTGAGCAGGGAGCGGCGGAAGAATCCGTTTGCGGCGAGAGGGTCCATGCGGCGCGAGGAAGGCGCATGAGGGAGAAGAAGGACGGCGAGAGAGAAGACGGGGAGCAGCGGTGTGGGATGAGGAGGGCACAGGAGGGGCATTATATACGGCGGCGAGCAGGCGAGAGGGAGGCGCATTTACGCCGGTCCTGCGCTGGGAAACGGCGCGGCCGCCGCGTGGGCTCTTCGACTGGCCGACGGGATAGCTCGCTGCACCTCTGCGACGCCTCGGGAGAAGACGAAGAAAGATGCGCCGCTTTGACTGCCCCCGAGTCACTGACACGCCGGTCCCATGGCCACGTGGCGGCGTTTTCTTCCCGTTCGGAGCCCCCACGAGAACCCTACACGGCGGGGTTGGGCTAGGCTTTCCGTACGGGAATTGGGGCGTGTTCGGACCGGAAGGCCCGTTGGGGGTGCGACTGGGCGTGTTGGGCTCGTCCGGACGGGAATGTGCTTTGAGGGGCTCTGGGAGAGCGGTGGAGATGCTCTTAAAGGCTCCGAAATGTTTTCCTACGGTTTCAAGTAGGAAGGAGGCGTGGAGGGAAATTCTTCTCGCGTGACGCAAGTTTGCTAGGGTTTTTGTTGCTGGATTCGATCCTTGTTCTATCTGCGCTCCTCTTGTTCCTAGGTTCAAAGTGATCAAGGGAGGACCATGCGTCCTTTCCCACCCTTGGCTTAGGTCAGTGGACGAGACCAGGCGGAGGAATAGACGCCATGGTTGAACAAGCTTGAATCAGGAAGACAAATCAGGGAAAGGCTTGAATCTGGAGGAGATGATGGGAAATATGGACCTCACATGAAAAGAGAAAGCGAAGCCGGTGATTGATGATGAGATTGACTAGACTAGGAGAAGATGATAGCGCTGATCGGAAAAGTCCTTTACAGGAAAGCTTTCCATATAATTACGATTGGGGAGGCGCTGAGACCGGCATGGGGAAATTCAAGGGGTTTGTTCTTTCGGTCGACGGGTGATAATGTGTTCATGGCACAATTTATATATCTTAGAGAAATGGATCACATCTTCGAAGGTAATCCGTGGGCTATAGAAAAACATTGTGTTGTATTTGAGGTGTTTAATATCAAGGCAAGACCCTCAAAGCTTCGATTTGATAGGCTTAGAGTGTGGGCAAGAGTAATAAATCTACCCTTCAATATGTTGTGCCCAACCTAGCCATCATGAATCGTTGTTGTCGTAGGCGAGGTGATAAAATATGATGCAGATGCAAAGGGATTTGCATGGTCAGAATACCTACGAGCTCGATTGTGGATTGATGTCAAAGAACCTTTGATGAGATGTGTATATCCAGAGTCCGCGAAAACGAAAACTAAAGAGCCTTTTTATACCAAATATGAAAATTTGTCGTATTTTTGTTTTTTGTGAGGAAATCTTGGACATGTCTAACATATATGATTGAACCCTGCAAGGAAGGATGAGTAGGGGAACCCTACATAGAGTGAGGCCCTCGGGTATACCCCAATCCATAACAAAGGATGTGGAGGAGGATCGGGGGGGCATGGTGGTGGCGCCGAGTCCCGCTAGGGAAAAAACTACGAGGAGAAGGAGGAAGATGTTGAAAGCACATTTCTTGATCCCTAGGTTTTGTGTGTTAGATAACAACACTAGTGATGATTTAACTTGGTGTTAAGTGATACATGTTGCTAAGATAAATCTTACAAGCATCGTCCTCCAAAATGGTCAAAGAGAATATGTTGTGATGCTCTCTGTCAAGGCCAGATTATTTGGACCTAATATTTGGCTTAGGGGCCGGATATTCCGGTCTGGAAGAATTCTAGAGAAAAAATAGCTAAGGACCAACCTGCGTCGCTCTCTAGAATAACTGGAATGTTTGGCCGGAATATTTGTCTGAGGCCGGATATTCCGTTGTGGAATTCCTTGCTGTAAAATCGGCTAAGGACCAAGCTACGTTGCTCTCTGGTCCAGCCGGAATATTTGGATGAGGCTGGATATTTCGGTGTGAAAATTCAATGGCAGAAAATCAGCTAAGTACCAAGTTGGGTTGCTCTATGTTAAAGCCGGAAATTTAGGCCGGAATATTTGGCACAAGGCCAGATTTTCCGGGGTGAAGAAGAATTTTGTCTAAGGACTTATCTGTGTTTCTCTCTGGTGGCCCCGGAAATTTGGCCGGAATATTGGCGTTGAAGACCGGATAATCTTGGGGGCCGGATATTTCGCCCCTACTTAGGCCGGATATTTCGGCCCCAAATTCGTGTCAAACAGCTACATTTCAAGGAGGGCTATAAATAATTAAATACCCCTCCTCCTTATCCTAGCTCCAGCTAGCTCGTCGAGCATTAAAGGCCATTATTAAGATCACACCAACCTCAAGATATCTCCCAATCCCTCCACCCAAACTCGTTGATCTTCGGATGATTGAAGGAGAAGGCCCCGATCTACATATTCACCAAGTTGTTCTTTATTTCCCCCTCGTTCACTTGAGGGATTTGTGTCTAGGGTTTCCTTGTGAAAAATCTAGATATTTTCTTCCTCGTTTGTGTTTCTTGTAGCAGATTTGTGGTGATTTTGGGAGCCCCCAATTCATTTGTGGGTGTATGCCCCAAGCTCACTGTAAAGGCACCGGATTCCTCCTTGAAGGATTCCAATAGTGGAAGATGAACTAGTCCTTCATGGAGATTTTCATCGAAGAATAGGTTGAGACCTTTGTGGCGTTGAGTAGGGCTTCGTGGCAAAACTCACACCCCTCCAACGAGACGTACTCCCCTAACAAGGAGGAACTCGGGAATACATCCTTGTCCCCTCGTGATTCCACTTTGGTTCCTTCTATCCTTTAGCTTTGCTTTGTGTTTATATCTTGATTAGTGTATACCTTGTCATATAGATAAATTCGTCGTAATTGCATATCCAGAGAATTTACCTTTGTGTCAAGCCTAGATAAAAAAAAATATTAAAATTTGGAGGTAGAACCTATTCACCCCCCCCCCCCACTCTAGGTTCCTGTATGATCTATTCAATTGGTATTAGAGCCTCGGCTTTTAGTTCGAGCTTAATCGCCTAAGAGAAAGTATGGCCACCGAAGAGGAAACCACCGTGTCCGGGGCTACGGCTACCATGGATAATCTCAAGAAGATGTAAACATCCTTAACATCCTCCATGGAAGCTCAAATCAATGGGTTGCGAGAAATGATATTGCAACTCATTAAGGCCAAGGACACGGCTCCTTCCGCCTCGGCGTATCCGGAGAATACCGCTCCGGTTGACAAAGATGCTAAGGAAGGGTGTGAAGAAACTAAAACTGAATCTTCATCGCCTAAGAAACCTCCACCTTATAAGGGAAATGATGGGAAGGAAGAGTACCATGAGGTTCCCGGTTGGTACTCTCCCAACCCTCCTATTCCACACCCTCATATAAATAATAGAGGCGATCCACCTAAAATTGATGCACATTTCTTTGGTCAATGGAAATATTTCATGAAAACTCACTTTGACTCTTCTTGCATTGAGCTATGGAGAATCATTGAATATGGATACAAGACCGTTTATCCAAAGAACTTGACAAGAAGAGTAGTGGTTGATTGTAAACTCAACTTTGTGTTTTTGCACATGATCCAACAAGCCGCGGGAGAGAATATCATGCCACACATTCAACAATTCTCCGCCGCCAAATAAACATGGGAAGCTATTATCTCCATGTTTGAGGGAAATGAGAGCATGAAGAGGAATAGGTTTGATGCTTTGAGCAATGTTTGATGGTGAAAGTCATGAGGATATGTATCAATGACTCAATACCCTTGCTACTGCCTTTAGTGGTTTTGGTGCCACTTATGTTGATGATGCTTGGATCAAGAGGGAGAGTGTGAGTGCCATCATGCCATTTGAGCATGTTGACTTGAAGAGTATCCAAGAAAGACACAAGTACCATCTCACGACTTCCAATGAGTTAATGCAATAGATATCATCCTTTCAAGTGCAAAC
Source organism: Alopecurus myosuroides (assembly GCA_028641055.1). NCBI lineage: Eukaryota > Viridiplantae > Streptophyta > Magnoliopsida > Poales > Poaceae > Alopecurus > Alopecurus myosuroides. The sequence goes on from CM054060.1 coordinate 263,025,865, forward strand.
CAAGCTTGCTTAAGACTCTCATGCTTGTGCTATTGGAATGCACAAAGGAGCCTATGTTTCTTTGAAGGATTAATTTGTGACTAAGGTGGTGGACAAAGAAGATGAGGTTGAATCGGAAGAAGAGTTGGCTCCTCTAAAGCCCAAAGAATATGATCCGGTTCATAAAGACTACACGGCTCTTGCGTCCTAGAAGTTGTGGAGGAACCCACCCAAGGCCAAGGCCTATGTTGAGGAAAAGACCAAGTCAAGTAATGCCAAGGAAGGGACTCAACGAGTGAGGGCTTTCTTCAATTTTCAAGACAAATATAACTTCATTGCTGAGTTCCCTTTTGAGAATAGAGAAACTCAAGGAGAGAACTTATCCTCAAGGACAAGTCAAAGCTCACACGCAAGAAGCCTTTCTTCAACAAGAACACCTACAGTAATAATCCAACCTCTATGATTGAGTTCGTGACTCACGAAGAGTATGCATCCGGTGATGATGATGATGAAGAAGAAGAAGAAACCACAAGTTAAGTGGCCGCCATTGCAATTGCATCTTCATCATCTCCATCTCTCTTCGAATCCCCCAATGAGAATATTCCCCACCAATCCGCAAAGTGGTTCATGGCCAAGGCCATCGAGGTATTATGTTCTTCCATCTTTAAGACTCGGAATGAAAAGAATGATCTTTCTAGTTTTAGTATAGAAGATGAAATTGTTGCTTTGGATCTCTTTATGGCTAACTTGCGAGGTGAAACAAAAAACACTTGCATCTCATGAGCTAATATGGAGAGGCTCAAGATCTTCTTGAGAAGAAGGGTGAAGGTGAGAGTGAAGATGCTCTTGAAATTTCATATCTTACCATTACTCTTGAGGAAGAGCATGAGCTTCGATTCTCTCTTGAGGAGAAACTCAAGACTATTGAGGAGTCACATAATGAAATATTGCCAAACTCACTAAGAAACGTGACCGTGCTATTTCTAATATAAATTGGCTAAAACTAAAAGGTTTGAGTTTGGTGCTGGTCATGATACACTAACCGGGGAGCTAGAGGAGCTCACCAAGGCTCACGAGGCTTTGAAAAGTGAGCATTCTACCCTCGCCTAGTCACATCAACAACTTCAAACTCAACTAGCTCAATTTAATGTGACTAGCTACTCTACTTATTCTTGTGATCATGCAAATAGTCCTGAGGTAAATGCTAGGTTGAAGTAAGAGCTTGCAAAAATTAAAGGCAAGGTCCCCATTGATGATAGTGAAAAGGCCACACAATGGAAGTAAAGGTCTTGGCTATGTTGCCAAGAACAAGAACAATAAGAATAAAAAGAAGAAGGACAAGAACACACAAGTAATAAGAATGTTGGTGTGAGTGGTGTTGTCATTAGGGACGAAACCACTCGTCACAACTCCGTGGGAACTGACGATCCTCATTGTCTTCTTTTTGACGATTATTATGGTGTTGTGTATGAAACATATGTTGGTCCTAATGTTTATTTTATTGACTATTCTATTTGGGTCCCCAAGACCCTTGTGGCTAACATGAGAGGACCCAAGAGGGGTCCTAACTCCAACCAATGATTTCTTGTAAGACTGTACTTACGGTGGATCAAAATGGATACCTGATAGTGGATGTACAAGTCATATGACCGGAAGGAAGGAGATTATGATGGAGTTGAGACCAAATATAAATCAAGCAACCATCACTTTATGAGATAGGTCAAAATCTAAGGTAATGGGTCTCGGAAAGGTGGTTGTTGCTCCTAACATCACTCTTGTAAGTATCATGCTTGTAGAGTCCCTCGGTTATAATTTACTTTCAGTTCGTGCTTTAGGAAAAATGGGTTTATCCATCTTCTTTGAACCTGACCTCGTGGTCCTCTTGCGTAGAAATACTTGATGTCGCTTTCGTTGGGCATGTCAAAAACGAGTTGTATGTCGTAGACTTTTTGGTGTCAACCAACACTCATGCGATGTGTCTTTTCAGAAAGGCTGACATGGGTGGTTGTGGCATCGCCGCTTATCCCATGTCAACATGAGAAGTTTGCAATGCCACCACAAGGGTGACAACATCCTCGGACTAAAATAAAATGTTTCCTTTGCCAAAGATCATGTTTGTAGGGTTTGTGTTGAAGGAAAGATGCATGGTTCTCCCCACGCGAGCAAGACTATCATATCATCAAAGAGGATATTGGAATTTCTTCATGTGAATATCTTTGGTGTCGTTCCCAAAGCTAGCCTTGGTGGGAAGAAGTATTGCCTGGTGATTGTTGATGACTATTCAAGATTTACTTAGGTTTATTTCTTCAAGTTGAAGAGTGAGACCCAACAAGCCGTCATCGACTTCTCCAATCAAGTTCAACGTCAACATAATGTTCCCCTAATGGATCCAAGTTCAAGAACTACACCCTAAATGAGTTCCTTAGTGAAGAGGGAATTCTTCATCAATATTCCGCTGCTTATACCCCTCAACAAAATGGTGTAGTCGAGAGGAAGAACCTTAATAGTTGTCACCTCCGCGCGTGCACTTGCTCATGTTGTTGGCATTGTTTGATGAAGCGGCCCTGAACCAACCTTACGCGTACGCGTGCACGTACATGTATGCGAGACTGGTTCCACTACTGACATGCGACTTGTAATGTATATGTGGCTACCAGGGTATTTGTCTCTTTTACAATAGATGGCATGGAATTTTCAGTGGGGAGCCTTAAAGGGATATGTAACAGACAATTATATACTCGGTGTTGTGGTTCAAGTTCGGAGGTAAAAACGGTTCTTCTTCGAAAGCCCCTAAGCCACATAAAATATGCAAAAGATAAAGTAGAAGCATCTAACTTTATTTTGTAGGGTAATGTGATGTGGCCATTGTAAGTTTATTATTAACTGTCGACGTGGAGATGTGAATACCATATCATATTGCATTACACTATAAATGTTTTTGTGTGCATCTTATATATCATGTGTATATATACTATATACGACGGTAGTTATATAAGATGATCCCCCAATTAACTCCAGCATTAGTGTTCTCCCTTTAGCATGCACCGCAAGAAAGTTTGTCGTGGATAATTGGGTCGTGACGACCGGGTGCTTCCCTCGGCGTTCGCATACGGCAGGTGTAAGCCATGTTTTGAACCGCATTATATGTTAAAGGGGAATCTGGCGAGCCTAGCATTTATAGACATGGCCTCGGAACACAAGTGACCAAAAGTTTAATCACGATTCACATGAATGATGTGATTGAACATAGAGATGTCTACCTTTGAAGCTATACCATCAGTTGTGACGATCTGGGGTGGTGTAGTAACAAAGTGAGTGATGTTCGTTTAAGTTGGAATTCGTATAGTTTATATATAAATGTATATTTAAACCTTGAACTCATTGTTATGAACATAGCCTAAATTACTTTGCAAAACATTTGTAGATATTAACCAATATAATAGACATCATAAAACTTAGGCGTTTTCCTCTAATTGAGAAACTTAAAATGGTGGGTCCAACTTCATAGTTTTGTACTGTAGTTTGAGGATACTCCATATTCAAACTTTTAGCTGTATATGATACAAAACCCGTTAGGAGATAAACTTAGATATTATTCGAATGAAGAGATAATTTGGATTATCAAGTTCACGAGGATAATTTCATCATAGCCCAGTGTGTTGTGATCTCTGTCATGGAGTATGAACTCCTGGTGCATGCTAACAGATCACGAACATATTGTATGAACTCTATGCGTCGTATGCACCACGAGTCAGGTTGATGATGTTTTCAGTTTTTGGTTGTTTTTCTTCATGGTCAAAATGGAAAAGAATACAAGCGTTAAAAGAGCGCGTGGTTGTCATACTTGATGACACTGGAAAGCCTCCCTGAGCTCGATCATGGGTATACATTCTTTCTTTTAATGAGGTGATGACTTGATGCCCACCTTAGGTGCAAATAGTTTGTCAAAGACTATGCCATGCAAGGGAAATTGTTCACCTTCATGAATTATTGGTTGTGTTGAAAAATCAATAATATGAAATAGATCACCGGGAAGTCATCAATGATGATGTTATATATGATATAAACGTTATGGATGTTTTGCCAAATCAAGTGCTCGCTGCAGAGACTAAGTTTTTTATACTAGTCATGTTTTATTAAAACAAGATTTTCTGCTTGAGTTGCTTAGAAGGATGAGGAGATGGCATGTGTTGGTAAAGGCAAACAATATGTTGTGATGCCCATTGACACTCTCCCTCTACATCTACCATTGCATAAGTTCTTTTTGTAATCACTTGTTAGCATGATCATTATAAGTGTGTCTTGCCTCTGGCAAGACAACTATTCATATATATTCGTGATAAATATTGTCCTATATTTATGAGTATTATATTTTAATGATCGTACATTGGTCATGAATAGATTGTTCTTATTAGAATCTAATGGCAGTGGCTCCTACATTCATAACATTAATGCCAAAGGATACATACTGAATAATGACACCACATTCATGTGGCACTACCCTTTGAAGTCATGTCAATGTTATATGCGTGAAATATATCCATTCTTATGGACCTTTGAGTCATTAGATTTTGATATTTGACACATGCAAATAGTTCTTCATGGACAAGGTAACTAAAAACTCCGTTTTTAGGAAAACGGGCTTCTAACTTATCTAGAATTATACATGTTGATGTGTGCAAATCAATGTGTACTTCAAACAAGTAGTGAAAATCATTGTTTCGTAAACTTCTCCAATGATTTGAGTATACATATGTATATCCACTTAATGAAACACTGGTCCGAAGAGTTTGATGAATTCAAACAAGTTCGCAGTAAAGTAGAAAATATATTTAACAAAAAAAGCAATTTCCTGTGATTCTAATCAAGGAGATAAGGTTTTGACTTATGGAATTTTGTCATATCATTGGAAGAATTGTGAAAAGAATTTCGGAAATTATGCTGCATGGAACACCATTCTAGGGTGTGTTTGCACGTCATAACCATACTCTATTGGATAATGTGTGGTTAGTAATATCTCTTATCAAATTATTGTTATCATTTGAGTTATATGTTAGAATCAAAACATTGACTTAAAATTATAAGGAAACCATCCAAATCCGTGAAGAAAATACCATATGAGTTATGGGATGGCTTTTAGCCCAGATTGTCATTTATGTGATTTAGGTTTTCGAAGAGTTTGAACCAAAAGCGGATAAATTCATGTTTGTAGAGTATATGATAAAATAAGTTGGATACATCTTTCACAACAAAGGAAATTTGTTGCTAGAACGTACCTTGCTTAAGAAATTGTATCTTGCCAGGGGTATAAGTGTGAGAGAAAGTAGAGCAAGACGAAGTTAATGAATTTTCCCTATTAACATAGATTGGCGCAACGGAAGTTGTTCTGAAATCGTCCTCTAGAAGAAAGCTGGTGACAATGATCATGAAGCTCTAATCAAAGATCACACTAAGATCGTAGGAGTGCGAGAATGTGTTCTGCACTAAATGGTATGACAATCTTGTTACGATCATCATGTTAATGAAACATGACAAACCTACGAACTAAAAAGAAGAAATTGCTAAGACCGCAGGTGTGCAAGAAAGTGTTCTACACTACATGGTGTGAAAATTTAGTCATGAATGACATGTTAATGAAATGACAAACCTACGGAATACAAGGAAGCGACGGTAGACCTGAGTCCAAGAAATGGCTATAAGCTATATACAGTCCAAGATAAAAATACTTATATGATTACCAAACGGTGACTTGGGAAGATCTTCTCGATGGCCTCCGGGCCATTGAAAGCAAATGGAATTTTATGGGGAAATAGACACTGACGGAATAGCAACGGTCTATAAAGTTTGATTTGTCCGTGGTTCCCAATTTTGGAGTTGCGCGAGAGTCGAGGTTCTCTCCACTCTACACACACCGCCGTGTAGTGTTCTCTTTGGTCCGTCTCTTCTACTTCCGCTGCTTTGCTGGATCGGAGCCCGGGAGTCGTCGGTTACACCGTACGTGTGTAAATCCGGTGAGGCACCATAGTTTTGGTGCTAGAGTCGCATCGTCTTGGACTACACGACCTTGAGGTCGGCTACACACGACTCTATAGTCAACGCTTGTGCATGAGCGTAATCCCCGCTCTCGGTCTTCAAGGGTATGAACATCGACCTCATATGTTACTTCATATCTGCATAGTAATAGATTTTGGCTATATTTCGGTTATCGTTAGTAGGATTTTTTTTATATTCTGCTACTTAACCCTTCACCCACAGTGCCATGCCATCTATAGTTGTTCCTCTCCCTTATTGTGGGGAGACAATCTTTGCGGTGCCGCCGGCTTCCAATTCCGTGAGCACAAATGTGCAGATTAACCATCCGTTGCCCGCGGGCGACCCCTGCTTTGGCCATGGCTGCCTTGGGTGACCTTCACATCCGTTTTGGGGATCTCTTTTTCACTATAATTGTTCTCCTATTTTGCTATAATGGCACAATTGTTTTGCTACAAGTACTACGGTGAGAGTCTCCAGCGAAGTCATTTTGTTTTGCTACAATAACACAAATTATTTTTTCTATAATTGCTCCCCGGATTTGTTATAGCAGGGCAAAGTGTTTGCTATAATGTCTCCAGCGATGTCTCTGGCGAAGTCAGCTTTTGCTACAATATCACAATTTTTTTTGCTATAGTAGTACAAAGTGTTTGTTACGAGGTCTCCGACGAGTTCTATGTCTGACGGGCCTTCCTTTTTCTTTGTATGTGGATGAACCTATTTTGCTACAATAGCACAATTTTTATTTTCATGAACCATTTTTACTTCATAGGAGTACAAGCAGGATTTTGGGAGGACTTTTGGAAATGGTTACAATAGGATAAAATTGTTATTTCAATGAACCACTTTTGCTACATAGTAGCAAAATTGATATTTGGGGATAGATTTGGACACGTGTACCCTCCTGGACCTGAAGGATTTTTGTTTTTTGCCCTAAATCCTCTAGAGGACACTCAATATCACCATACAATTTCTATTTATACTGGTCCCTTTCTCACTCACATTTTTTTCTTAACCAACATAAGCAAGCTGCCCTTATCAAGAAATTCGAATAATATAGATAAACCTAGGCCTCATATACCAAAAATTACTTTTGGCAAGGATGTTTTCATCGCTCAACTTCCTCACTAACCGGATAGATTGTGTAACATCAGATCTAACCCAACTAGTCCAACCATCCATTCAGACCCCCACAAGCGACCCAGTCTATAGAGATCATGTATCGTTTCCACCTCCATTAAGAAAGGTCCAAATGTTGGACGATAATTCACGCAAGCAAGAGACGTGAGACCAAAAGACCACAAATTCCAAGGTACTAGAGATAGAGCTTCCAATTCCATAGAAAAAACTACTCTCCCCAGTTTAAAATACAAGAAAACAATCAAATTTTATAATTTGTGGGTTCATACTAAGAATTAATAAAAAATCAACTCGCGCAATGGTTACTATTAATGTGAACATCGCAGCCATAAGAAAGAGGCATCATAAAGTTCAGAATACGAGATATTTTCTACATAATTACCTTTTCTATTTAATACATTTGTTGAACGGATGCTATTTAATAGATTGACTTATTTTTTGGCATATGAATATTGAAATAGTGACCTTGTATATGAAACCCGAGGGACACCAGGGCGAATCCTTAATCCCTAAACCTCACATGTTGTCCCTCGAGACAGCACTGGGGCGAAACCCTAGCCACCAAAAAAACATGGCCAGTGACCTCCCCTACTGCCATTTCCACGAGCGATGGCCGCGGTGGCGGTGGGACCAATGCCAAAGGTGCCAGGGGGCTTCATGGGAGCGGATCACCGACGGTGTTCGAGGATAGCGCTGCTGATCTTCTGCATGCAGGATCTGGGGCGGGACCCCGATCTACAGCAGCGACGATGTACCCTCGCGGTGCCTGCATGGAGTACTTGCCTCCCATGGTCGTTCGCACTGAGATGTGGTGGCGTCTGTAGGTCCTAGGCTCCCATCTAGACTCGTCATCGGTGCGGCCATCGGTCGTCCGAAGGTGCATGGGGAGGCGGTTGGATGCTTGATGACCCACAAGTATAGGGAGTGTATCGTAGTACTTTCGATAATAAGAGTGTCGAACCAAACGAGGAGCAGACGATGCTGACAAGCAGGTTGGATAGAGGATTCACTGTAAACACTAGCAAACGGGTTTTTGGAGGTTTTTGATATAGCAGATAAATAAAGTGCGAGTAAATAAAGTGCAGTAAATTATATTGCAGCGAGTGGTCCAATCCTTTTGAGAGCAAAGTACAAGCCGGTTGTATTACTTATGACTACCAAACGTTCTCGAGGACACATGGGAATTTCATCAAGTGCTTTCGCTTCTTTACGGTTGATTAATATTCATTAGTTCGTGAAGTGTTGTGTGGGTGAACCTATGCTAATGCACCGCCCAACTAGGACTAATACATACTTGTGATTATACCCCTCGTAAGCATCCGCAAATACAAGAAAGTAATTAAGATAAATCTAACCACAACCTTAAAACTCCGGGATTCTACGCTTCCTCGTGCATTGGTTTCCTAATGGGGGTTTAGGTTTCTGTCACTCCGACAACACCACAATTAGTAGCCAAATACACAATGCATCCTCCTAGGCCATAAAGGTGAAGTATTATGTAGTCGACGCTCACATGACACCACTAGAATAATAGCACCACAAGTTAAATACCGAACCACGAGATATTACTTCAATATAACTTCACTACTAACATCATGACTTCTCCCATGTCCTCAAGAACTAAACAAACCACTCACAAGAAATCATATGGATAATAATTAGAGGTGTTATAATGGATGATAACAATCTGGTCATAAAGTGATAACCCCGATAAATCTCACAAGCATCAACTACTAACAAGTAATCCACACCGGGAGAGAGATCTAATGTAAAACAATGGTACAGGCCCCTAATTGTTACAACGGGATGATGTTGGATGATGAGGGTGATGGTGCTGGTGGTGATGATGATGACGATGACGATATTGATGATGCCCGGAGCGGTGATGGTGACGATGGCGATGATTTCCCGGCATATTTCTCCCTGCCAAAGAGCTTTTCTCTCTCAGGTGTTTTCCGCCCCGAGGCGGCGGTGGAATAATTCTTCGATGATGGTCTGGGGATTAGGGTTCCCTCGGGGTCAAGTACGCGAAAAATATCCACCAGAGGTGGGCCAGGGTGGCCACACCACATGGCGGTGCGGCCTAGGGGCGCGCCACCACATGGTGTGGGCCCCTGGTGACCCCCCTCCGGCTCTCCTCGTGGCTGGCTCCCTCTTCTGGACTTCTAAGATACCTCTGGTGTCCCCCCTCTTCTTCTGATCTTCTGAAATAGGGTATCCTGACGGTGCTTTTTCCATCAGATTTCTGGTCCTAGTGTTTATTCTCTAAAAAATATGAAACATGCAAAATAACATAAAATAACATAAAGGATGTATCATAACATGAAAAATATACTGATGAATAACATAAAACGGTGATGCAAAATGGACGTATCAACTCCCCCCAAGCTTAGACCTCGCTTGTCCCCAAGCGAAACTGAACTCAGTAAACATGACCATAGGTTTATGGAGTGAGGTGTCGATAAAATAAAATACAGACAAGAGGCATCACTCTACAAAGAACAAGTCATTTTAGACAGCAACTCCTCCCATATAATCAAACTTGAAACAACTAAACTAACAATAAAGGTGCAAAAAGTAAATCACAATTGGTGAAGGAAAACTTCGTTCTTGGTCAGAGAACAATTAACAGTGTACTTCTCTTTCGATCAGAGTCTTTATACTAGAGCTATATTGCAGAGTTTATCATGCTCAATTATAACGGTCTCTTTCCAAACATTGGTAACTTTCAAAGTGGTATTCAAACAGATAAAAGCATTTGCAGAAACAAGGAAGAATAAAGAACATGATTGAGTAAATCAACATGTAGCTGGATGAATCACAACAACTCAAATGCTCACTTAGACAGAAAGAAATGGGTTTACTGACTCAACATAAATGTAAAAGATAGGCCCTTCGCAGAGGGGAGCATTGATCACTCATGTGCTAGAGCTTTTATTTTGTAAAACAGAGGTATAAAATGGTTGACACTCCTCCCAACCTTTCTTACACAAACCATTACTAACCGAATCCTCGGGTGCCTACCAACAATCACAAACCGTGGAGGAGTGTCTAAATTTTGAGAGGTGTATGTTTATGTCAACGAATGGCAAACAGAAAATACAGTATGTCACAAGCCAACTAGACTTCACAGGAGCAGCTCCCATAGTAGGACGCAACTGGTATAGAAGGTCATCCCTCTTTCTCTTTTGTTTACACAATTATGCTTTGACTGATAAATCAGGGGCAAAAAGAATGAAGAGAATTTGTATTATTATTTGGGGTTGGGAACCCCGCTGCCAGCTCTTCTAGCATTTGGATAAGCGGATGAAGCCACTAGTCCAGGGTGTGAAATCCAGTCAGCAAGAGAGATAAAGATTCTCTGTTTGCGTTCTCATGAGCTAAAACAGGAGCACAAAACAGGTGTAATTTTGAAGGTTTAAAGGTAGCACACAAGCAATTTACTTGGAGTGGCGTTGAAATACCACATATAGGTAGGTATGGTGGACACAGATGGCAAGGTTTTGGGCTCAAGGTTTGGATGCACGAGAAGCATTCCCTCTCAGTACAGGTTTTTGGCTAGCAAGGTTGGGTAGCAAGCATAAGAATTGAAGCAAAACAAACAAAAACATATATGATAAAGCCAAATCATGCAATCTTCCTTGAAGGTCCAAACAAACTTATTTGAGAATACTAATCTTATGAGCTAACAAAGAAGAAAGATCATGGAATAATATATCTACATGCAACTCCCTCTTTTCTACTTAAGTCTCAACGAATTGTTGCTACTGGCCAATGCTAAGTTTGCCAAAACCAACTAGATTATCTAGGAGCTCCAAAATTGATACCAATACTAATAACAAGATCAATCACATGACAAAAAATGCAAACTAAAATAAAGTAGAACAAGTATATGATGAAACTTCTCATTAATATTTCATTTCGGAAACTCAAACCAAGGGATACAAGGATAACCAACTAAGGAGCAACACTTCCATACTGCAAACCATTCTATATGATAATTTGTCTACTCATGATATGACTCTACTAAAAGGTAAAAAGGATGAAAGATAAAGGTGATACCGTGGCACTCCCCCAAGCTTGGAACAAACCAAGGGGAGGCCAATACCAATGATGAATCAATTCTTCTGTGGTGGTGATGAATCCTTCTCATCCTCGGTCTTCCAAGGTAAAGGCTCTCCATCCACAAATGATGTCCTGGTCTCCAACATCCTGAAACTAGCAGCAGAGCTTATACAGTTAAACATGTTCTCATACTCACAGTTCTGGTTCTGCACATCATAGAGTTGTGCTTGCAATTCGTTGGTGGTATTGGTGAGTGAGAAAATCTCCTCCCATAGCTTTAAATTCTCCTTCTTGTATTCAGCGATCTATTCTGTCTTTATCCCGTGGATGATCTCAACTTCACGCTCCGCCATCTTCTTGTACCTAAAAACTTCTTGCTCATCTCTTCCATCCTAGCTTATAGACTGCCCTCTCCTTTAGGGCCCCGAACTTCTTCAATCTGCACCTCCCCATCCTTGAGCAGCAATTCTTTGGGATGCATCTTCAACTCGTTCATGTACCGGTTGACTACGTTCTCAAAGAAAATGTCTTTGGGAGATCCAGGAGAGGACATTGTGGATCTAGATATGAAGATGTAACTTGGCAGAAACAGCTCGGAACAAAAATACGACGAGAACACGATATACAGACCTCGGGGGATCCGGGGGGGGGGGGTTATATAGCAAAAATATACGTAACGAAAGGAAAGTCCAGGTCGAAAATGAGTCGGAGAGGGGCTCCGAGGGCCCACACCATAGGGTGGCGCGACCAAGTTTGGGCCCGCCCCCCCCCTCATGGTGTGGTGCCTCCGGGCACCTTCTCCAACTCCTCTTTGGCTCGATATTTTTTATATTTTCCAAAAATCAATAATTTATATCTGAAAAGGTAGTTCGCAAACTTTTTCTTAACAGAACTGTTACCTATTCCAAAACAGACTCTGCAGATTATGGAATCTTCCCTCTAATGAACTTCTCCAGAGTCATTACTTGAATAACATCCACATCTTCATCATAGGAATCCCCAGAAATATAATGTTTGAGTCTTTGTCCATTTACCGCGTGTGTAGTGTTATCTTTGATGGAAGCAATTTTGATTGCACCCGAGCGATACAATTCTTCAATAATATAAGGTCTTTCCCATCGGGAGAGTAATTTTCCTGCAAAAATCTGAGACGAGACCGATACAATAGAACTTTCTCACCAACATGAAACTCTCTTTTAAGGATTGTTTTATCATGCCATTGTTTAAGTTTCTCTTTAAAGAGCTTGGTATTTTCATAAGCTTCACATCTCCATTCATCTAAATGATTCAAATCAAGCATTATTTTCTTACCAGCAAGTTTAAAATCTTTGTTTAATTCTTTCACTACCCGATAAACTTTGTGTTCTAGTTCTAAAGGCAAGTGAAAAGCTTTTCCATAAACCATTTTATAAGGAGACATACCCATAGGATTTTTATAAGCAGTTCTATAAGCCCATAAAGCATCATTCAGCATATCTGGCCAATTCTTCCTAGATTTATTAACAATCTTTTGCAAAATAGATTTAATTTATCTATTTGATAATTCTACTTTCCCACTGGTTTGAGGATGATAATATGAGGCAATTCTATGATTAATATAATATTAGGAAGGGTCTTTCTAAAACCACCATGAATAAAATGAGAACCTCCACCAGTCATAAGATATCTAGGCACACCAAACCTAGGGAAAATAACATCTTTAAGCATTTTTATAGAGGTCTCACCATCAACACTTTTAGTAGGTATAGCTTCTACCCACTTAGTAACATAATCAACAGCAACAAGAATGTGAGTGTAACCATTCGAAGGAGGAAAAGGACCCATAAAGTCAAATCCCCAATAATCAAAAGGTTCAATAACAAGAGAATGACTCATAGGAATTTCATTACGAAATATTTCCTACTCTTTGACATTCATCACAAGATAAAATAAATTTACGTGCATCTTTAAAGAGAGTAGGCCAATAGAAACCTGATTGTGGAACCTTTGGTGCGGTTCTATCTCCAACGTGATGTCCTCCATAAGCACTACTATGGCACTTCTTCAATATTTCACGTTGTTCATGATCTGGAACACATCTTCTCATAATACCATCTACTCCTTCTTTATGTAAATGTGGATCATCCAAAAAATAATGCCTCAAATCATAGAAGAATTTTCTTCTTTGTTGAGCTGTAAATGTTGGAGGCAAATACTTTGAAACAATAAAGTTAGCATAATCAACATACCATGGACTATCCTGGGATTTTACCTTTATTACAGCCAACTATTCATTTAAAAAGCTATCATTAACACGAATAGGATCAAAAGTAATGTTTTCCAATCTAGACAAGTTATCAGCAACAGGATTTTCAGCACCCTTCCGATCCATAATATGCAGATCAAACTCTTGTAAAAGCAACACCCATCTAATAATCCTAGACTTAGCATCTTTCTTTTCCATAAGGTATCTAATAGCAGCATGATCAGTATGAATAGTAACCTTTGAGTCAACAATATAAGGTATAAACTTATCACATGCAAAAACTACAGCTAAGAACTCTTTTTCAGTAGTAGCATAATTCTTTTGAGCAGCATCAAGAGTCTTACTAGCATAATGAATAACATTCAACTTCTTATCTACGCGTTGTCCAAGAACAACACCCACAGCAAAATCACTAGCATCACACATAATTTCAAAAGGTAAATTCAAATCAGGTGGTTGAACAATAGGAGCAGTAGTTAAAGCCTTCTTTAAAGTTTCAAAAGCTTCCTTACAATCATCATAAAAAAAAATGGTGCATCTTTTTGAAGAAGATTAGTAAGAGGCTTTGATATTTTAGAGAAATCTTTAATAAACCTCCTATAAAAACCGGCATGACCAAGAACACTACGAATACCTTTAACATCCCTAGGACAGGGCATTTTCTCTATGGATTCCACTTTAGCTCGGTCAACTTCAATACCTCTTTCAGAAATTTTATGTCCAAGAACAATTCCTTCATTCACCATAAAGTGACATTTCTCCCAATTAAGAACAAGATTAGTTTACTCACATCTCTGCAAAACTTTATCAAGGTTGTGCAAACAATTATCAAAAGAAGTTCCATAGACGGAAAAATCATCCATGAATACTTCCACAATTTCTCCACAAAAACCATGAAAAATAGCAGACATGCATCTTTGAAAAGTAGCAGGAGCATTACACAAACCAAAAGGCATACGTCTATAAGCATAAGTACCATAAGGACAAGTAAATGTTGTTTTCTCTTGATCTTGCTTCCTAACATCAATTTGAGAAAACCCAGAATAACCATCAAGAAAGCAAAAATGAGTTTTCTTAGACGACCTCTCTAGCATTTGGTAAATAAAGGGCAAAGGATAATGATCTTTCTTAGTAACTTTATTAACCTTTCTAAAATCAATACACATTCTATAACCAACTACTACTCTTTGCGGAATGAGCTCATTGTTTTCATTAGGCACACCAGTCATTCCTCCCTTCTTAGGGACACAATGCATAGGGCTCACCCATCTACTATCATCAATAGGAAAAATAATACCAGCATCAAGAATTTTAAATACCTCATTTCTTACCACTTCCTTCATCTTAGGAATTAAACGACATTGATGTTCAACAATTGGCTTTGCATCAGGTTCAATATTAATAGCATGCTGACATATAGTAGGAGAAATTCCCTTCAAATCATCAAGATTATATCCAATAGATCCATGGTGTTTCTTCAGAATTCCCAATAATCTTTCCTCTTCTTCACCTGAAAATTTAGCACTAATAATAAAAGGATATATTTTCTTATCATGAAGATAATAATATTTAAGATCATCAGGCGGAGTTTTTATATCAAAGACAGGATCCTCCTTGGGTGGTAATGTTGTACCCAAGTCTTCCACAGGTAAATTGTGTTTCAATATCACCGGTTGACAAAGAATAATATCGTCAATCTCATTTCTATCTTCCATAAAGACATCACTCTCGTGATCCTCCATATATTGTTGTAAAGCATTGTTAGGAGCAAGAGCAATAGAAGCAAGTTGTTGAACTTTAAAATTCCCATCAGGCAATTTAGATTCATAAGGTGCTCTAGCAAATTTGGAGAAATTGAACTCATAATATTTTCCATCAAATTTTGTCAAAATATTCTCTCTTTTACAATCTATAATAGCACCACAAGTGTTCAAGAAAGGTCTACCAAAAATAATAGGACAAGTCTTACTAGCAGCCTTACCAAGTACTAGAAAATCAATGGGATATTTAGTCTTACCACACAAAACTTCCACATCTCTAACAATACCAATTAGAAAGACAGTTTCTCTATTAGCAAGCTGAATAACCACATCAATATCTTCAAGCTCACAAGAACCAATTTCATGCATAATTTCTCTATAAAGCTCATAAGGTATAGCACTAGACGTAGCACCAATATCACACAAACCATAATAGCAATTATCACCAATCTTAACAGAAAGCACAAGAACACTAGTTTTCTTAGGTCTATGAGGATGGGAAACAATATCAGAAGCATCCTCACATAAGGCAATGTGTTCATCCTCCACATTTCCACAAACAAGATCTTTCACTATTGCTACAGCAGGTTCAACAGTTATTTGTTCATCAGGTTCAATAGATTTCTTATTACTCTTATTAACCACACTAGCCACCATAGAGTGTTCTTTCACCTTAGCAGGGAAAGGCATTTTTTCAACATATGGCTCAGGAACAACAGGACTAACAGCATGCACTTCTATATTACTAGTAGGAACAATATCTTTATAAGGTGAATGGTACTTGTGATAATTCTTTTTAGGAATATCAAGATAGGAGGCAAAAGCTTTAAGACAGTTTGCAAAGATTTGAGAATCAAGACCACAAACGGCACTAACATCATAGAAATCATTGGTTCCCATAAACGATTTAATGCATTCATAATCATAATTTATACCTGACTTTCTACCTTTGTCATTCTCCCATCCTTAAGTGTTTTCTTGAATACGGTCAAGAAGATCCCATTTAGCTTCTTCCTTCATACCTGTGAATGATCCAGAACAAGAAGCATCCAATAAATCCTTATCATGAAGAGAAAACCTTGCATAAAAATTATTGATAACAATATTTCTCGGGAGTTCATGAACGAGACATTTAAGCATTAATAACTTCATTCTCCCCCACGCTTGGGCAATACTCTCTCCATCATGAGGCCATGAATTCTAGATTTGATTTAGGTCTTTATGAATCTCACTAGGAGGATAGAATTTAGAATAAAAGAGAGGAACAATTTCCTCCCATCCAATAGAATCACCATTCTTCAGTAGCTTGAACCATTCAGCGACTCTTCCTTTTAGCGATAAATGTCACACCCCAGTTTTTGGAACCTTGTACTGTAGTTCAAGGAGGCAAAAATTAGGGCCAACAATTTTTTTCTAACAACCTGTTTGTTGGAACCAACATGTGCATATGATCTTGATCATATATGCTATGCAAGTTTTGTTTCTTTATAAAACCAATATCAAATTTCCCTTCCCTCATGTTTTCCCTGATGTTACTTGAGTGAATTTTTATTCAAAGACTTGGATCATTCTTGGTTGCATCTTAAAATAAACTTTTAGCTTTATTGTATCCAAGAAAACAAAATTTAATAATGATTTATGGAAGTTTTCTTTTAAGTTTTCTATAGAAACTATTCTCTGAAAATATAGCCAAGTACATGTTTTCCACACTTGTTTTAACTAGGCTATCCTATTCCATTTTGTATTTTATTGACTTTTATTTGTTCCTTGCTATATTGACTACCAATCCATAAGCTTGGTTGGATTTTTGGAATAATGAAAATGATCTTTTTCTTGTTGGTTTTGTGGAAGAAAAATAAGGCAGAAAGGTGCATTTTAGAAAACAGAGAAAGACAGAAAGTACACCTTTTTCCACTATGTCTTCATAGCCTTCCACTATTCCAATTTTGTTTTCAAAAGATGTTTCTGGAAATTTAAAGCATGTTTAGCAAGCTCCAACTTGGAAAAAAAAATTGGAATCCATTTACTCTCTGAAAACATTCCAACTTTTTGCTCATTTCTTCTGTTTTCCAACACTTAGAAAAATTGCTAAGTGTTAACTGAATTTTCTGAATTTTTGGAACCGTGGTAGATACAATTTTTGACATATGTTTTCAATGTCTTTTATTGCAATTTTGGAACCGAGACTTTGTCCCTTGTGTTGACCAAGGTTTGAACTCCACCCAGGATCTCTTGTGGTGTTTCTAGAAGGCTTGGAGAAGAAGTTTTGGAGTGAGAAAGATAGGGGGACAAGCTGATGTGGCATGGTATGGGCTTCCATGCCTTGACCCTTGTGGTCATGGCTGTGACTTCCCTAGCTCCCAAAAGCCATATTTGACTTGCCCCAACCCTAACCTTGCCCCTTGGCATCATCTCTTGGCCATGCTTGCCAAGGACACCCTCTGGACGCGCCCATGCCGCTCACTGGCATCAACCCGAGAGCACACCCTAGCAATTGGCCTCATACCCGGGGCTATAAGCCTTCAGACCCGTGTCCCTTATGCCACTGCACCCTCACTCTCCCCCACGAGCCCCTCGAGCAAACGAGAGTGAACCCGAGAGCCTCTGTGAGCTCCACGAGCCAAGAACTCACCGCCGGCCATTGTTGCAAACCGAGGTGGAGCACCTCGCATCCATGCCCTCCCATCCCCCGTAACCTCCACCATTGAGCTCCCTGTGGTGTGTGGACCCTCCCTGACATGCCCCCTTGTCCACCCATGTGCAGGAACCCCCGTTTGCAGCCGCCACCGGCTGCCGCGGCCGCACTGCTCGGCCCCGCCGTTTGCAGCCGCCACCGGCCGCAAACTCGACGCCCCTCCACTGCGCCAAGCCCCTGCACCTCCCCCGAGCCCGCGCTTCCCCTCGTCGAGCCCCTAGGTGATCACACGACCCCGCCGTTTTTCCTCCGCCGTTCGGATGAGAGAGAGAGAGAGAGGAGAGGAGAGGAGGAAGAGGACGCCGAGAGAATCGATCTGGAAATCAATGGCTCCCGTTGAACCGCACCGTTTCCCGCGCGATGCGCACGCACGGGCGCGTGGGCCTTGTTTTCCTTTTTTTAATCCACGGAAAACTAGCTGATTACTTTGGCTCTGTTAAAAATAGCTTTAATGCTAGTTTATTTCTACAAATTTTTGTGGTAGAAGATCTACTAATTCTTGAACACACCCAAGTGGTAGATCCAGGTTTCCTTGTTTATTTTTGCAATAGTTATTGTTTTGCCACAGACTATATGTGGGACCATTTTGGATATAACTTTTTGTGTGTGTCTCCATTTTGGTAAAACTAAAATGTTTTGGGTATCTAGTGAGTATATCTATCCATAGGACTTGGCCTCACATCAAGGTGAGTTACCAAATGGAAATGCCATCCATTTTGGTAAATGACCAGTAGGCTTTTGTTTGATTTTTAGAAGGAGTTTAAAATTGATTTTTGAGGTGAATACAATTGAATGAGTTTGTGTATGACTAGATCTATCTAATCCTAGCTTAGATAAATTTTTGGAGCCCTATATTATTTTTGGTGTGCATGTTTAGATACAACAGCTTTTCTCCTTTCTTTGATACTTGTGTATTTGTTTGTAAACAAATGTGTGTTTGCTTGAGACCCATTTCCTAGCAAGTATAAATGTGTTGATACTTGTTATTAGGTTGTTTTCTTGCAATACAACTACCTTAGGAAGTTTTTGCATGATTGGAAATCGTATGGAAATAGAAATAGCATTTTATTGTTTTCTAGTATTTTTTTTTACTAGATTGTGTGAGCAAATCTTTGTGTAATTGTGCACCTAAGTTTTTAATGTTGTTTAGTTGAGTCTAGTACCATTTTGGTATTGTTACTTTGATGTTATCATCTCTGTTATCTTACACTTTAATTTATAGCAAAGCATGTGTAACATTTGTTGTTTCCTTTCACTAGTATGAATAGTCTTGTATTGTTTGCCTTGATAGATTATTGTTCTCAAGTGTGACCAGAGGCCTTGTTACTTCAATATAACTTCACTACTAAAATCATGACTTCTCCCATGTCCTCAAGAACTAAACGAACTACTCACAAGACATCATATGGATCATAATCAGAAGTGGTATAATGGATGATAACAATCTGGTCATAAAGTGCTAACACCGATAAATCTCACAAGCATCAACTACTAACAAGTAATCCACACCGGGAGAGAGATCTAATGTAAAACAATGATAGAGGCCCCTAATTGTTACAACGGGGTGACGGTGGATGATGAGGGTGCTGGTGCTGGTGGTGGTGATGATGACGATGACGATCTTGATGATGCCCGGAGCGAACGGTGACGATGGCGATGATTTCCCCTCTCCGGAGAGGAATTCCCCCAGCAGATTTCTCCCTCCCAGAGAGCTTTTCTCTCTCGGGTGTTTTTCGCCCCGAGGCAGCGGCAGAATAATTTTTCGATGATGGTCTGGGGATTAGGGTTCCCTCGGGGTCAAGTACGCGAAAAATATCCACCAGAGGTGGGCTAGGGTGGCCACACCACGTGGCGGCGCGGCCAGGGGGCGCGCCACCCTACGGTGTGGGCCCCTGGTGGCCCCCCTCCGGCTCTCCTCGTGGCTGTCTCCCTCTTCTGGACTTCTAAGATACCTCCGGTGTCCCCCCTCTTCTTCTGATCTTCTGAAATAGGGTATCCTGACGGTGTTTTTTCCATCAGATTTCTGGTCCCGGTGTTTATTCTCCAAAAATTATGAAACATGCACAATAAGATAAAAATAACATAAAGGATGCATAATAACATGAAATATATCGATGAATAACAGAAAATAACAACATAAAACAGTGATGCAAAATGAACGTATCAGTGCTCGCGATCAGGCTTGCTGCGGCCTCATGGACATTTGTTAGGGATGACTACCAGCGGGACGACACATGCACGTGGTTCTTCGTTGTGTGCCTCCTCTTCCACTAGAGGGTGTCGGTCGGCGGGCGGGGGTACGGGGGCCTGCCGATCTTTCCAATAAAGGCGGTGGTCCTAGGGTTCCTCTTGTGTCAAGACAAGGATCTGCCTGACGTCTGTCCTCCTTGATCTGGCCGGATTGTCGGGTTCCGGAAGGCTCCGCTGGTGAACTCGCATGGGCGCTTTATGCCTAGATATTGCTGGATCGGGTGGGATTGAGTCGTGCCCAATGGTTCTCCTAAGAAGGGAGTAACATGAAGCTTTGCTATTTGTTGCTATCTTGGGATATGTTTAGTTCCATGGTGAAGTGAAGCTAGAGGCGGATAATGTCATGAAAGCCGAGATCGGAGGACTAGTAATGGTGATTGGAATCTTTATGGTGATAAGGAACTTGCTCGGAGTTTTGGGTAGCAGTGGTATGTAAGTGGGGGCAATAACACTTGTGAAGTTCTAAATCTTACTTTTTAAGGTGAAAATGCAATGCTTGGCCTTAATTGGTTGTGCCTAACAATAGACTTATTGGACGCATTGTTTTGAGAGCGAGAACTATCTTCACGGTGAAAGCCCAAGATCTACGATCAGACGATGACGACGACAACACTTGTGCATTGTTTTTCTTTTTGGAGGTGTCGCTTTTGGAAAATTTGTACTTCGGGTGTTTGTCTTGGTGGTGATTGTGCTACTGCTTTAAGCACTTGAACTCTCTAGCAGAACTTTCCGTTTTTTAGCTTCTTCTTTTTCTGGCCGAGTGCATCCATAATGTCATTAGGGTATTGAGTTGTTAGAGAGACCGGGTGTAATTGGTATCTTCGCGATATTAATATATTTTAAAAAATATGAATGCCAAGGGAGTAACTTTTTAGACGGGTGAATGACAAATATTATTTTTCGTAGATGTGCACATGTTTTGTACATCCAAACAGGAATTGGAATTGGTTGATACTCTCTATTCCAACAGTAAAGTTCTTGCACAACCAAACAACAAAATTTAAATTAGAGCCCAGTTCTTTTTCATCTTGGATTTGGAATTTCGTGTCCAATTCAATTCCAAACAGTTTTTTTTAGCATTAGAATCCAAACATTAGAGAAATTTCCTTCACGAGACGATTAAACGGGCTGGACACTTTGTTTGTAGAAATGGTCCGCCCATGTAGACATACCGAATGATCCGGGCCGGTCAGGAAAATGCTTACCTAAAATGACGAAACTAGAGGGTATTTGACGCAAAACTTCCTCAGGAAAGGACAACGGCGAGCACAGCTGCTGCACAACAGGAGAGCAGCATCGCAATCGCCAAAATGCAGGCGCTCCTACTCCCATCGCGGCTGCCGCCGCCGCTGCTCCGGCGGGGGTCGAGTTCAGCTGATGCATCCATATTCAGTCCTCCCCTCCACAGCGCTACCCTTCCTACTGGTCGCCTCTGCTGCGGGGGCGGCGAAGGCCATCCGCGGCGCCTCACTGTGGCGGCGGCGTCGTCCTCGTCGGGTCCTCTCTACCCGACGCCTCCTCCCACCGAGCAGACAATTGAGCGGGCCAAGCTCGAGCAGGTGCTTTGCTAATTTCATCTCCTTTGATCTATTGACGTCTGGTACTGATTTGTCCGTGGCTGAAGTAGGGTTCTTATCCTAATTTCGTCGAGAAGGATTATATCTAGAAATCTGTATGCGAATCTTAGGTGTAGATAACTGAGTGTTGTACACGGAACGCATACACTGTTGGATTATGTGATGGTTGCTTGTCTGAGGAATGGTACTCTGGCATGCTGATGTTTAGGGTTTAGGGTATTAAGTGATTCATATCTGATACCCCCTATAATAGGGGAATCCGTGTTTGGACATTTTCATTAAACCAATCTTCCCTCTGAGAATTTCATTGTGTGCCTGCTAGTTTCGTCTTGCTGCGATAGTTGATAGGCACAAAATTGTATGTTGGTGATCTAGTGTGCCTAATGCCTGTTAAACTGACCTTGTCAGGTCCCGCTCTTGTCAATAGAACCACTCTCCTCACTAATCATTTCATGGTGTGCCTGCTGGCTTCGTTTTTCATTGATAGTTGATAGGCATAAAATTGTTTGTTGTCGATTTTGCTAGTATTGATAGGTTAACTTCTTATCCTGTACAGATTTATGATTGAAAATATGTGTGAATCATGATGTTTCATATCTTTTGTTTAAACTCTCTTGTCCAGAAAAAGGGACACATCACATTTGAATTCCGATGAGATTTGCACCTAGTTCATATATACTTTTTAAGAACAGAGCATGATTCCTAATATCTGAAGCTACATTGTAATATTGTTCTTCTCCAGAGTATGTTTTGTAAATGCGTGTGATCATGTTAGTACAGATCCAGTTAACCTGAATAGTGTTGTTCGTTTTGAAATTAGTCTGTTTCTTCACATGTTTAAAATTATACTGCATATCTCTTGATTCTCTCTTAGTACAAGTTAGCCATGTACCATGACTGAAGCTGGCCTATCTTCATTCCTTTTCAATGGATAAAATGGACAGGTTATCAAGAGACTAGAGAAAACAGCAAGGTATTTCAAGAATCTGGGTTCTCTAGGGTTCTGGTCCCAGGCTGTGTGCACATTTGTGTCTGCTGGCATTCTGTCGTTCTCTACGGTTGTTACTGGGAAGGTGACATCACCCATTACATTCTATGCAACTGCTGCTGGTATTGTCGCCGCCTTTATTTCAGTCTTCTGGTCATTTGGTTACATCCGTCTTTCTGAAAGACTTCGGAAAACAGCAAGTGCACCTGCAAAGGTACTCTTTTTCTCGACCATACCACCCATTTTTTACATTGTAACCTGCAAGGAAATGAGTTGTTTTCATATTAGAGAACCAAATTGCTGCCCCTTCCCTGCTGCCTGTGACTAACACTCATCTTGTTACCTATGTGTCTGTGTATCATCTGACAGTTGAACTGTTTTTTTTTTTGTTTCACACTTGCTGTAGGGCATAGATTACTGACATCTGCTTTTGACCTTGCAATTTTGTGTTGTGTTATGCATGACACTATATACTTCAGATATGATTTGCTTTGGAACCAAAATATAAAACCGTGGAATGCTTTTCTAGGCTCCTCCACGTGCTGATGTGATCAAAAGTCTGAAAAATGGTATTGTGCTCAATATTCTTGGGATGGGCGCCGCTGTTCTTGGCTTGCAAGCAACTGTTGGTGGTTTGGTGGCCAAAGCTCTTACGACCTCTGCAGTCCCCTATTATCAGGCAACTTCCTCTGGCCAAAGTCCTGTTTTGGCTCTAGATGTATTCCTGGTTCAGGTACTTCCTTGCTTATTAATCATGTTCATATTTCTAAATTCTTAAAATGCACTATTTTCCAAGTATCATGAAATTAGACGTCACACATTAAACTGCAATCAAGATCATAGGCTGTCGAGGTTCGTGTAAAAACAATAAAGATCGCACCATTAATCCTAATTGTAATTGCAAGTTTTCATAAGCCAATGGGAAGTGAGGTACATGGTTCTCTACATTATCACCTGCTTCGGTTCATTTGTCTATGTCCAAATATGTATTGTATTAGTGTCGGGCTGTCTGAAATGTTTATTTATAATGTAAAGAAGGTGCTCCCCCGCTAGCAATAACACCAAAAGTTTTCAGTCTCATAAGGCCGAATCTGAAATATGATTAGTATTTTAACTTTGAATGCTCCAACTTTGCCTGTAAAATCAAGTAATAAACTTACTATGAGGTTGCAGAGTTTGCAATACAATAAACATCCATTAGTTTAGCTTGGTGGGGGAATTCCATGATTCTCTACTCCCTAGTTAACAGGTGTACAATTTTTCTTTTCTTTCCTTTTCACTATTTACTGTTTAGTAAAAGTGTATGCGTGCCAACTTGAATAGCCAAATGTGAAGCGAGGAACTTGTACAAAAAAAGTTAGTATTGGTCTTTAGGACTCTGTGAAATAGTTGCTTTATTTATGAACATTCACGAGAAACAATCTAACGTTCGTTCATTGTCCTCACCATGAGCAGGCTTCAGCGAACATCATCCTGTCACATTTCCTTGGGTTGGCTAGTTCTCTGGAGCTGCTCCGTTCAGTGTCAATTCCCCCAACCGAAGCTGCTCCAGCATGAGGCAACGTCTCCTGCATTTCTTGAATGTGCACCCCTTTTTCGTTTTCCTGACTGTCCATAGGAATAGATTCGCTTGTGCGACTGTATGTTTCGCCTGTCGTCTTAAATCAGCATTTTGGGCTGGCAATTTCGTGTTTTGCACCGGAGCGTGATTCCTCTTTTTTTTTAAAAAACATGGGAGTGTAGTGCTTGGTGAGCAGCAACTCTGCTTGAGGACGAATCGCAAAAAAAAAAAAAAACTCTGCTTGAGGACCTTCATTGCTGGCCGTGGCACTTTTTTTTTTGAACTTCAATCTTTTTAAGCAAGTAAGCCGCCTCATTAAAAGGCTTTCAGTCCATTCAGCTGGTTTCTTCCATTCCGAACTTCTCCGTGCTGTAGGTTTTCTAGGTGAATTGAAATACTTTTTAGACAACACCGCTATCGAGAGGGCTGATCGGAATGTTGTTTGCACCTGTTCCTCATGCACAATCTGTCTCCTTTGCCACCATATGTACTCCGTGGGCACTTTGGCCTACGTACGTTATCTTTTTTGATGCGAGGCACATGTTGTAGTACCACGTAGCGCAGCAGTCTCGTTCGAGAGACCTGGGCCGAGCCGGCCGGTGATGGGCAAACGGGGAGCACTCGGAAGTGGGTTCCAGAGACGAGGAGCCACGGTAGGGATGAGCTAGCCACTACGTGCCCCCGTCCGTGCAACAGACACACACGTCCGGCGGGTGCACGGCCGTGGATCACGTGGTGAGCAAACAGTTGAATTCTGGAGCGGTGCCGCTCGTGCAGGCCAGCTCTGTTTGGGTTTCAGTTTCACTCGTGGCTCGCTGGAAGTTTCGCAGGCGCGGCCGTTTGTCCGCTTGCGGGGCGCTGGAATCCGCGCACAGTCACGCTCACGCACACATTGATTCGAGGCCTGACCGCCTCTCTGTCTCTTTACCCTCACTCATCACCGCTCGCGCACCCACCGGGAGCCAGACAGAGCATCTCGCCCCGACCGTGCCCAACACATTCACTCCGCAGCGGCAGAGAGGTCAGTCAGAGATCCACACGCGCAGCCGAGCCGGTGGGGGGTGCCGTTGTTGCCGCAGCAGAAAAAAATACTACTCCCGAATCGCGCACGTCGGCAGGGAAAGATTGACGGATAGGCGGGCTGGGTGGTACGGAGGTCGCACCCCGAGAGGCCAGAGCATAAAATAAAAGTAGAGAAGCCGTCCGAGACCGAGGGCAAAACCCCAAACAAAACAAAGGGAGGCGATCATACGATCCCCCGCGGCGTGCAGGGCACCGGCTGGGGTGCGTTGTTGGCGATAAACAATCGTCCCAGGAAGCTGCGAGGAAGCAGCCCCGCGTAACTGAAACGGGTGGTGGGGTTGTTGGTTAGGTTGGCACACACCCGTGTAGCTGGATCTCTGCCGATCTTGAGACTCCATGAGGTGCGTGTGTGTGTGGATGGATCTGTGGCGATCTCGGCTGTCCAGTACAGTACCGGCCGGTGTCGGTGGGGTGGGAGGCCGTTAAGGGCTCGCCAGCCTGTCCTCCCAGATCCATCCATACCCGCCTCTGACTTCCACGGCCCCAACCTTCCCCGTCTCGTCGTTTTCCCCCGCTGCCCTCGCCCCTACGGCGTGCCTGGCTACGTGGACGGGCCACTCCGTGCCTCGCGACGTGGAGACTCCCGGTTCGCTCGCCTCGTCCGTCTCCAAGCTCCAAAGCCCCGTCCTCCGCTTTTATTTCTGAACCCAACTTTATTGTCTGCCTGCGCGCATGGCTACTCGTGCGCTGCATCTAGCTTCCGCGGGTGGGTAAAGTCTTGCTCAGTGGACGATGCGGTTAATTACGCACGGCTGCTCTAGTCAAAACGGTTGGAAACCTGGAGAGCAGCAGCACACTAGAAGTTCTAGTAGTACTCCTAGCCAGGATTACATCACTACTACCACAAGGTTTTGCGTCAAAGCATACTAAGTAGTAACTGAAACTCTACCCGTCGGTGACTGTGATTTAGTAACACTGAATAGTTCCAGATATTTAGCGGTGGGTGCCAGCGATGCGATGCGGAGCGGAGGCCGTACGAGTACGACCCATGAGGGCGTCAGAGATAGCGCTGCGGCAGTGAGGCGAGTGATGACTAAGCGCACGTACAGGGAGACACCTGGGCCGCGCGAGCTGACTGAGCTGTGCCCATAACTGCCATGCCTCCCGGCCACACTCCCACCCTCCACGAAATCGCGCCGGTTTTCATTGCCCCGAGAGATTGCGCTCCAGCCTGGCGATGCCCTGCAAACCGCCGCGCCATCCTCCAACCCTACCCCCCTATCTATCCCCATTCCCTGTCGTTTTCCCTTTCTAACCAGAATCCGGCGCTTACAGGCGGGCCCGGCTCGCTCGCGGCCCCGCGGTGTCAGCGACGAAGGTCCCGTGGCGTCGGTGCGGTGGATGGATGGGGCGTGGGAGGCGAGCGAGAGGCACGAACCGTCGCGCACAGCGGTCGTACAGTCCGGCTTGTACGCACGTACGGGCGGGCCCCGCCGCGGGCTGGACGGTTGCGTTTCAGCTGCGGGGACGGGATGGGCTCCGGCGACGGTACACCACTGTGCCGCACCGCTGCGTCTGTGTTCGCGCCCGTGTCGCCATCCGTCCCGCCTCCAACTTCCGGCCACGAAGGGGGGATGGACGCACAGCTGGATGGATCATGGATTCATGAACCTATCGATCCATCCATCACTCTCCTCTCCTGCCGATAAAAGAGTGTCAGAGTTGAACGTATTTCCTACTCCACTTTTCGCCAAACCTTTATACAGAACCCGCTGCACGGTACAAAAAACTTCGTACCCGGAAGGTAAACCCCCAAAAATACTTCGTAAAATATGCTGCTACTACTAGTAGCATCTGGCCGGTTCTGGTATGTGAAGAGGGCTCGTGCCGGACCGGAGATGGTAGAGACGACCGCCGGATATGAACGCGGCATCGGAACGGCCGGTTCTGGTATGTGAGCCCCGTTCCGCGAGCAGGCCAGCTAATTTCCCCAGTTTTTAACGCCCTTTATGGTCTCTGGGGTTTGACGGTACGGAAACGAACAAACAATTCAAAATTCAAACCATCCGGCTCCGGGGGACCGCCCGCCACCGGATTGATTATAACAACCAAACAACGGCCTCCATCACGCGCTCGTCGACCCCGGTTCAGCTCTCTGCCGGGTGGGGCCGAGGCGTCAACGACCCCACCTGCCATTGAGGTCTCGAAAACGACACGGGCCCCTGGGCCTGAGGTGGCCACCGAGCCAGCTGTACCCCGGTGACCAGCTACCGGCCGCTCCTGGTTGCCTCCTGCCCCCGGCCTATATAAGCTCCCGCCTCCTCGTCCCCTTCCTCTCGCCATCCACATCCACACGTCCTAATCACCACCACTACTGCTAATCGGTAATCACCCAAGTACAACACACGCACCGCGTCGTCGGAGCGATCCATCCAGGAGTAATAAGGGAAAGAGGAGAGGTCTCGTGCGGCGATGGGAATGGAGGCGGAGTGCGATAGGATAAAGGGGCCGTGGAGCCCGGAGGAGGACGAGGCGCTGCGGCGTCTGGTGGAGCGGCACGGCGCGCGGAACTGGACCGCGATCGGGAGGGGCATCCCCGGGAGGTCGGGCAAGTCGTGCCGGCTGCGGTGGTGCAACCAGCTGTCGCCGCAGGTCGAGCGCCGCCCCTTCACGGCGGAGGAGGACGCCGCCATTCTGCGCGCGCACGCGCGCCTCGGCAACCGCTGGGCCGCCATCGCGCGCCTGCTGCCCGGCCGCACCGACAACGCCGTCAAAAACCACTGGAACTCCTCACTCAAGCGCAAGCTCGCCACCGCCACCGCCACCGCGCCCGGCGAGGCGTGGGAGGAGGCTAGTGACGGAGGGGGCGAGTTCGAGCGGCCGTGCAAGCGCGCCAGCCCTGGCCCGGAGAGCCCCACCGGATCGGATCGCAGCGAGCTCAGCCACGGCAGCGGGCAGGTGTTCCGGCCCGTCCCGCGCCCCGGCGGGTTCGACGCGATCTGCGCGGACGTGAGGCCACCGTCTTCACGGCAGGACGAGGACCTCGTCACGTCGCTCTCCCTCTCGCTCCCCGGACTGGAGCAGGGGTTCCATCACGACAGTGCCCGGAGCCACTTCCAGGAGCTCTCATCCTCGCCGCGCTCGCCCTCTCCCCCGCCAGCGCTTCAGACGTACCCTTTCAGCGGCGGGATGGTTGCGGCCATGCAGGAGATGATCCGCGCGGAGGTGCGCAAGTACATGTCCGGCGTGGGGATCCCGGCCGGGTGCGGCGCCGGCGCCGTGGGCGAGGCGTGCATCCCGCAGCTCGTCGAGGGCGTCATGCGCGCCGCCGCGGAGAGGGTCGGCGTGGTGACCCGCCAGTAAAAAAACAATCGATCTCATCATCCGCCGGTGTGCAAGTGCGCGGGGTCACCGCAAACGCGGCGCCGCATCGCATCACCGCTAGGGGAGTAGATCTCTTGTGTAGTAGCAGCAGCGCCGAGCTAGGAAGTCGTTTTCCGGTCTCTGTTCCGCGTTTGGAGTTTGTTTTATTCTTCGGCTGCTCTGAAACAGAGCAGTGCTGAAGTCGGAAGAGGTGCAAATGGAAAAGAGGAGAACCCAAATGTTAATCAGTGTGTGCTCCGCCCGAGGCTGTCATTTCGGTACAGGAATGAGATGATGGGGACCGGTGATGCTGAAATTTCTATTTGGCAGTCATGTCTCTCGCCTCTGCGCTGACGGTCGACGTTTTTAAGTAACATTTGCAAATTTCGTACTACTCTAGATCGGCAGGGCAACCTCAGGAGTTCTTTCGAAATGTTGGTAGTGCAATCAACTTAAACAAATCGTTGCCCGTGAAATTCTGGCGCTCCAGATGATCGATCCATTTGGGTCGTGACGTTGAGTCTGAACGCTTAGAAAAATTCAGGCTAACCATGATGGAGGCAAGAGCCAACACGACAAGCCAAGCGGTTGGGTACTGATGTAATGTACGACACGAACCATTCGAATCGAGCATTGTGGGGGCAGACAGTGGTACGAAAGTCGTAGTGGCACCAACAGTACAGTTATGGACTGGCTCGTACCCGTAGTAGTTAGGAGTAGTGGTGGCGACTAGCGCGTAGTGACAGTTCACCGTTGGCGGTATTTATAGCAGGGAGACGGGGAGCAAAGGATTGCAGCTGGCTGTTCCCCCACATATCTTTGTGCAGAACAGTAAACGAGAGTTGCACAGTGTGCTGCAGTTTTACGGGAGATAGAGAGATTTTCAGCTTAGGCAATTATACATTGCAGGGACGTTGAACTAGATGCTAAGAGCCGTCTCCAACGCCCCGACGTATTTGGTGTCCGCGGGTGGTCCGTTTTCATCCGTTTGCGTCCCCAAACAGATAGTCATCGGGTCCTGTTCGGACTTGCCAGGCGAGTGAACCCAATGCGCCGACACATTTGGTCTGTGCGTATCCGCGGCGACGCAAATCCTCCCCAAATTTGTGCCGTGAATGAGTAGAAACAGACAATAGTCCGAAAATGCTAAATGGATCACGCGCGTTGGGCTGTGTTTTCGCTGTCTCCGGAACTAATCTGACGTGCGCGGACCAATTCGTCAGCGGAGGAGATCCCACTAGAGTGTCCGACACTTATTGGCAACGCATGCTATTGGGGGCGCCGGCAATGCGTTGCCGTCCTTTGGGGCGTCACGCCCCCACCGATGCACCCTACTACAAAAAAAGGTCTCGAACACAAATTTGATTAAAACCGATGAATTCCATTCATATTTGCGACTTTTTTTTACAAACGACGGTCAAAATTTAAACCAAAAACACTTAAAAAACTAAATGAATGCGTCCGGGAACAGTGCCACCATTTGCCCGTGCGCCCTACGCCAGTTGGACGTCCCGCCGTCGTCGTCGTCGCGCCGCTGCTGTTCCGGCGGCTCGTCCTCGACCTCGACCTTGACGAAGGTAGCCTTCTTCTTCTTCTGGGAAGCGGCGTCGTCGGGGATGTAGATGATGTCGTTCACCTTGGCGTGCTCGCGGGCGGACCACTCCTCCGCCTCGGCTTTCGGCACCGTGAGGACGATGTTGAAGGAGAGGGACATGGCCGTCGCGAGGTCGAACTCGTACTAGGCATCGAGCTCCGCCTGGGTGCGTGCGTGTGGTGGCAGCGGCACATGCCGCTCCTCCTTCACGATGGTGCTTGCGCGTCTGTCGGAGAGTGGTCTATCAAGGAAAGGGACTCTCAAGAGGTTCGAACACTGCGGGATACTTCGTATACCTCTCGTGAGGCTCCGCGAGGAAAGCTCGGGGAAGACAACAATGGCGACACATGAAGTTTACCCAGGTTCAGGCCACCTTGCGGTGTAAAACCTACTCCTTCTTGTCTGATGGATTACACTGTGTTGGATATAGTGCAAGGTGCGAGTCGTCCCTGCGACGAAAGCCAAGGGGCTCCTTTTATATCGGCGTTTGGACCTCTTTCTCGCTCTTACTTGGTGGCAAAGAGATACCACAAGGTACCAAAGAGGAGACATGCGGAGTTCTGCGACGCCTGCAGGTCTTGGTCGTGGAGGACAACACCACCATCCATGACAGAGAAATGGGGGCGTCCGGTGACGTTTCCTTCGTCTTGTAGCATCGTCTTGGACTTCTTGCACCGAAGAGGAAGTCCTGGGGCTGTGCTTTGGCGTGGGCAGCTGTCGCCCACGCTTTATACACGAGAACGGTAACTGCCACCAAAGGGGCACAACGGCCTTATCGTGCCTCCATCAGCATGCGGAAGAGAGAACGTCAGTCGCACATGGCTTGTTCCCTCCTAATAGGAATATCCTCTAGAGAGGAGCGAAGGGCGAGGTAGAGCTCCTCTTTGGAGGTAGGCGATGTAGTCTCTCTAGAGGGACCAGCCTCCTGCTGGTCGGGTCCTAAGGAGGACAAAGTCTCGTGGAGGCGTTCCTCTTCATGAGACATCCTTGACAAGGCCCCGCTGCTCACTGGGTTGGGCCGCAGCAGACGGACCAGGATACCCAGGTATCCACGGGACCGACATTGTCTTTCTCCTCCGCGGGGTAGCGCTCGCCGTTGCGAGGACGAAGGCTCACGTATGACGATGCCCCGCGATGGCGCCGCCTCCCTTTAGGCGCGCAATGGCAGCGGTACTGGTGTACGCTGCAGAATTTTAAAAATTTGCCCTACATAACTGCTAAGATCACTATGCAGATAACGATGCATGCCCATACATGCATTGATCAGGATCATGACTCACTGGGCAGCGGAATCGTTGTAGTCATAGAAGAGTTCTGAACAATCGTAGATCCTCACAACTAGGCCTAGTTGCAAGGATGTCGCTAAGATTCCCTCGTCAAGGACCACATGTGTAACCCCTCTTATGGTGTGCACGTATACACTCGTGTCAACCCGCCAGCGCTCCGCCGTCCAGGATTCGGCACCAACAAAGAGAGACAATCTTTCAATGTTGCTAATTGGTAGCACTAATCAACTGTCATTCTGGAAGTTTCTCAACACATGAGAGAGAATAGCAATTAGAGCTAGGTATAATCCGTAGAGGACACCTTAAAACCCTAATTAGAAGAAGATCTAATCCAAATAGAGGAGCTTTAATTAGACTCTCTAATTCTATGAGAGAGAGAGAGAGAGAGAGAGAGAGAGGTTTGAGAGCCAATTGATCTTTTTGCAATGAGCCCTGGGGTCCTTATAGTTGGAGGGAGGGGATACTTTCCTTGAGGGAAAGGAGTCCTACTCCTAGTAGGAGGAGGGGGCTAGCCGTAACAAGAGGTGGCCGACCCCCTCTCATACCTCAAGTCGGATTGGACTCCACTAGGAGTCCAACTCCACCTCTTCTCTCATTTTCCTTTCCCCGTTTGGTTCTTTTCCTCTTTCTCTTTCAACGAAACTAAGAAATCTTTTTGAAGGTTTTGAGTGCCATGCTTGGAAGCCTTGGGACTCACCTTCGAGCCTCCACTAAGTGGTGTGGTCATGGGGACAATTCTGCCTCCCTCCAGCACCCCCTTCTCCTTTTTGCCCGAAAATCTTTCGGAACCTTATGACCGGAATAAATAAAATTGGCGACCTTATCTAATGATCTTAGAAACATATTTCTAACGTCCTGAAATATCTCATGTCCTACGTTTTATCTCATATAAAATTTTTCCTCACACCGACATTGTTTCTCTCTTAAAGTTGCTTCTCGGAAACCTCTCTGAATGATAAAGTAGTTGTACTATGACATCGTACCGATATCTAACATTCATAGAACCAATATCAACAACTTTATTCTCCCAATTAAGGATTGGCACTACTGGGTTGCGTTTATGGGAATTTAAAATTTTGGTCATGCATGCTACGCAACTACCAAGATATTGCTATTCACATGAAGTAAATAATAATTCCAATATCTTGTTCTCGAGATCATGTACCAAACGCCGTAGAAACGTAAGAGTTGTTGATGATGATGTTGATGAAGCATGTGGAAGATTCTCAGGCACAAGCATGTGGGTGAGGATGTTGCCGAATCCCCGAATCCAACACCTTCATCCAGCAGAGTGAGTGTCTCACGTGTTACCCCTCTGAGAATATGCACACATACGTCGGGGCAAATTCTGCAGTGCTTCGCCGTCCAGTACTAGACGTTGCAGGTGTATATGAAGGTGGAGTTCTCAACACATGAGAGAGAGAAAGTAATTAAAAGTTAGATATAATTGGGAGAGGACACCTCAAAACCCAATTTGAAGAATCTCTAATTCAATTAGAGGGGCTCTAATTATACCCTCTAATTCTACTAGAGAGAGAGAGAGAGAGAGAGAGAGAGAGAGAGAGAGGATTGCTCTCAAAGTTATGATTTGGCTATAGCCTTGGGGGTCCTTTTATAGTTGGATAAGAGGGAGACATACCAAAGGGGGCGGAGGAGTCCTAGTTGGGCTAGGTGGGGAGCTAATCACACCAACGAGGTGGTCGCAACCCTATCCTTGCCCAACTCGGATTGGACTCTTTGTGGAGTCCAATTCCACCTCCCTTTTTCCTTTTTCTTTTTCCCTTTTTTATTTTATCATTTTTCTCTCCAATAAAATTCATGAAAATTACTTGGATGAAAAGTACCAATATGTGGTTCCCTTGGGCCCACTTGGAAACCCCTATAAAAATTGGTGCGTCCATGAGGGGCATTCCTGCCCCCCTTCGGCACCCCACTTCTCGGTTTTTGCCTGAAAATCTTCCAGAACGCTATGACCCCTTTAGATAAAATCATCAGTATTATTTAACAATGTCAGAAACATATTTCCGACACCCTAGGACATGTCATGCCCCCTTGCAATTGCTCTGTAAAGCGTGCAGCTTCAATTTCTCTCTCGGAACAACTCCCAACTAAATTCCGATAGTAATAGAAATTGTCTCTATTATTCTGGGACATTGAATGCTCTCAATATAAATTCTGTACGATATATAGAATATATATATCATGCAGAAACAACGTTTCGATGATACTCCTAGTTGATCCAGACCTACCGATATACACAAAGATCATCCCTTACCTAAGTGTGTTTCCCCTACAGGTTCGATAATGTATGTACATGAAACTGGAAACTCTTTCTTTTTCAATAATGAATAGCAGGGCCATGGACGTCCATATTGACTCCCACGTACTATACGAATAAACTGCTGAACATGTTGGTCATCATACAATTTTTCCATTACTCACGAACTCACGATACCGAACTTACCCGAGACTATGGATTCCGGTATTGCCGTGAAACAATCTCTGGTTCCCTTATACCTTTATCTTGTCTCGTTAACCGGTAAGTTTCCTTTTACTCCTTATTGTATCATGATATCCCACATGATGTATCATCATCGTGCATTTTCGGTTCCCTGTATCGACATATTCCCTGAGTGACATACCGGGGAGTTTGAAGATAGGAGACGGTAGAACGCTGGTGGTACTCGATGGTTAACATGGGACACGATTTACCTAGGTTTGATGCCCTCAAAGAGGTAAAACCCTTACTCATGATTGTCTGGATTATATTTACGAGGGTTACAATGAGAATACAATTGTTGCGGCCAAGAGATTGGATCTCGCGCAAGCCAAAGCTTTGGTGGGTGGAAAAACTGATCCCCTACACGGGGGTTCTCCCAGCATTTATATAGGAGGCTCGGTCTCAAATCCGCATCCGGGTTGGTTACAAACTCTATCTATGTTGGTTGTGCCTTCGGACTTGAATCGCAAGGTTAAACGCAAGTGGGCTCCAACTGGGCCTTCTAAAGTGGCGGAAAGTGGCCTTTCATATTGGTGTTCCATACATATTCAGACCGGGTAGGTCCATCTGGAAGACTCGAGAAGTATCCCTACGCCAGTATTCCCCGAGTGTCTATTCGTCCCCTGGGAGTCTGGTAGAGACTCGGTTCCATAGAGGACTCGAAGATTTTTGTGATAACATCCGTCTGATGTTTCACGACTTGAGGGCCAAAAGACCTTTTTTGAGGATGTCTGGATCCTGTTAATGAGGACTCGTGTGTAGTGTCAGGAGATTTTGCTGTATATAGCAGTTTGCAGAGGGATGCGGTTTGGCCGCTTGGTTCACTCGACAGATAGGGACCGATTAATTGCACTTGACCAAATACCGTACTAACATACACAAGTTCGAGTCCCCCGGCTCGAACTCGGATGGTTGATAACTGCGACTCGTATCGCGGAGGACTTAAACGAGTCGAGACAAACCTTTGAATGGGTACCTAGCGCGTCCGCCATGATTTTTCACCATGCCGTAAGCACGGAAATTTCTAGAGAATGCAGCATGCGTGCGATTGCTAGGCCCAAAAGAAGGATGCTTGGGGTCTTACCTTCACGTTATAAAAAACGCGGCATCCAGCCGTGCCTCGATGGTAGTGCGACCTGAAGAGTCGAAATGTTTTGTGCCGCGCCGAGTATTGGAGTCTCGATATTTGCAATTTGTGATTAAGGCGAGTGTCTTTTTTGAGTAGTAGAATTGCAACCTTTCGATAGCATATGAGGCGAGAGCCTTTTTGTGTGGTGTAGCCGCAACGTTTCTGTGGCAGAATAAGGCGAGCGCCTATTTTGTTTTGGACTCGTGTAAAACTAAATCTGTAAGTCGACGCTTTTGTGACGTCATGACGCACTCGTCTGCTCCCGATGGGACGTGACATGAGGCGGCAGAGGCGAGACAAGACGTGGCGTTCCCACCTTGCCAGCTTTTTTGACTGGAACTAGACCGACGTGCCCCGTATTTATCGCTTAGCAGCGCAGGAATTGTGCGTGGTTGCCTTGAAGATCGTGCAGAAGTAACCGCACATGATCTTTTCACTTCCATGGTGCCACGTGGTGGCTTGGATAAGCGCCACACGTTCTTTCTCGGGGAGATCCACGGTCCTAGATGGTTCGGCCGTATAAAATGGGGTTTGCGAGGAAGGATTGCCCCTTCCCTTAAAAAACTTCCCTTTCTTCTTCTTAGCATCCATCTTCGATTGTTTTGTGCTAGGAAAAATCCATGGCCGTTCCTAGAAAATGAAGGCGTGCGGCGGCTGCGGCGAAGGGCGGAGGCGCGGCTTCATCGGCTATGTGGAGGAAAATCGGGGAATGACGAGCCTCCAACATCACCGCCGAGATCCTGCAGGCAATATAGAAAGAGGGGCTGCTCCCCCCGGCGAGCTCCGAGCGCTTGCACAAACCTAGGATGAGGATTTCCCTAACCCACAAGGTAATGAGCGAGTCGTTTTCGCCGACATTGTCTCGCGCGGGCTCTCGTTCCCACTTTACCCTTTTCTCCGAGCTCTTCTATTTGTCTACAAGATTCAGATCCACGACCTCCCACCAAATACGGTGCAACACATTGTGTGCTTCATCATATTGTGCGAGTGCTTTCTAAGAATTTGCCCGCATTGGGGGTTGTGAAGGCGAATCTTCTTCGTGAATATGCAAAGGGAAAAGGTTCTTCCAGGTCAAGACTGGATCCGGGGAGCCCTACGCGACGGTGGTTTTAGGATCCAGGCCCGAAGCGAAGTTGACTACTTCGAGATGAAGTTTGTCGAGTCTGCCCGGCTGGCGAAGGCGATGGTTTTACATCCTAGACACAGACGTGAAAGAAGTGCCAACATTCAACCTCGCGACACGGAATGACGCAGGAGGAAATCGAGGCGACGGAACCGCTGATGGAACAAATCGTGAGTCTTCGCCGAAAGAATAAGGGGCATTGGATCTCGGCAGTGCATCTGTTCTCCGTGTTCATTCTTTGTCGAGTGCAACCACTGCAGAACCGCCTTCATCTGTTGTGGGAGTACTTGGGTCCTTCAGATCAGAGTCGGACTCGCAAGGATGAGCTCTGAAAGAACGAATTCGAGACCAGGATCCGCGGCATCACCAGCCTCAAGGAAGAGAAGTTCGTTATGATGCCCGCGATTGCCTTTGACTCTGATCATCCTCCGACTAAGGTGACTCTCTCATATAAATTCTCCCCCTCATAGGTAAACTTCTCGGGTGTTCACCCGACGTCCGTATTTCCTTGCGGAACCAGGATTTCGAGACTTGCTATCCCCCTCTCCCTGAGGAGGGTGCCTCTTCCTAACTTCTCATGAGTAATCTTGAGCCTCCTCTCGACACCAGTGTTGCAGCCACATACACCAGTGAGGAAAGGTCCAAGGAGGAGGAGGAGGAGGAGACAGAAAGTTTCACTCGGGTACCCCCAAGCGTGGCAGAAGCAAAGAAGAGGAGGTAACTTCCAAGGACACTTCTGAAGCGTGGCAGATTCAAAAGGCACCCGAGGATATTGACCCAAAGATGGTGCACGTTGTGCCTCCTCTGAAGTCGCTTCCTCCACTACCCAACAAAACCAAGCTAGCTGTCCCTTGGAACATGGAGGACTTTGATGAAGACGATGACGAGTAAGTTATTCTGCCTTTTTTTATTGTTTTCCTCATGAATCTTTCCTTAACATTTATTAGTTCTTCTATAACCGCCAGATGCCTTGTGGTCAGCAAGGACCAATCCGTTGCCTCGACTCAATCTTCTAAGCTGAAGGGAGATGCCGCGGAGGCCGAGAAAGCTTCGAGTCCAGAGAAGGCAGTGGCGAGTCCTAGCAAGGATTCACCCATTACTGCGGGCGAGAAGCCAAAAGACACCACCACGCCTGAAGTGCATACGCGATCCAAAACTTCAGGCAGCTCCGAGGATCTCTGTTATCTACTCCAAGTGCCAAGGTAATCTTGTACTTTTGAGTTTTTCTCGAATGCTGCTTCTTTTATTTGTTTATTGCGTGCACGGCAGTGCTCCCGCTGGGAGTAGCCCCCGAGTCTATGTGCGATCATTTATTATCGAGCATAGACTCAAAGATCCTTCTCTGTTATAACTGTTTGCTTCGCAGGACATCTTTGATGCGTTGGCTATATTTGGGCGTCGTCTCATAGTCGTAGAAGCTGATCGTGACAGCCTCCATCGCGAGTGCGACCAAATTCTCCTGGATCTCAAGGCCTCGAAAGGTAAGTTTCACCTGAAACGTTGCGAGCAACATTATTCTCTTTATCTTATTGTGTCTTTTCTTCAGATGAGACTTCCCGTGCCAATACGGAGAGGGCGGACGCTTGTCATCGAGCCAAGGACCTTGAGAGGGAGTTGGAGTCCCTTCAGAAGAAATCTTCTAAGCAACTCGCACAAGCCAAAGAAGCGCTGAGGAAGGTTGAGGAGGAAGGCCAATCGCATGATGAGGAATTAACATGCCTGCTCCTCCCTGTAGAGGAAGCTTTGCCAGGAACATACTTGAAGGTCTTTGCATTTGGAATTTGTATCAGTGCATGCAATTTGCTTCTACTTCTCTTAATCTTGAATCTTGTATGTGCACTTGGAGTTCCTCTAGCGATTCCCCTTTAGGTTTGACTCGACGCACTAATGGATTCCGCCAACCAGCTTAAGGAGCATGGCACGAAGGAAAATTCTATCATCGAGGAGACCGTTCGGGTCCTCACTTCGCTGCGCCAGAAGCATTTCGTAGAGCGAGAGATTCCTGCGACTGCGGATGGCCTGCTGAAGCCTTTCCTAAGCGAGGATGATCCTCTTCGCTGAACAGATAGTAAGAGCACCTAGATGGGGGGGGGGTGAATAGGTGCTACGACCAATTTTATTTTTTCTTCAAGATTATGCTTTACACAAAGGTAAATTCTCTAGATAATGAAACTACGGTGAATTTACCTATATGAAAAGAACAAGCACAAACACAATGCGAGCACAAGTAAAGGAGGAAGGGAACGAGGTAACCGATATGAAGCACATGGAGACACGATGTATTCTCGAGTTCCTCCTTGTTACGGGAGTACGTCTCGTTGGAGGGGTGTGAGCTCGCCACAAAGGCCTACTCAACGCCAAAAAGGCCTCACCCTATTCTACGATGAACCCCGCCACAAAGGCCTAGTCCACCTTTCACTATTGATCCCCTTTGAGGCGGGAATCGAATCCTTTACAAACTAGCTTGGGGCACACACCCACAACCAAATTGGGGGCTCCCAACAATCACCAATCACCAATAAGTGTAGCAATGGAGTCTAGGTTCTCCACAAGGAAACCCTAGACTAGATCCCACAAGATAATGAGGGGGAAATGAAGAACATCACGTTGAAGATGTAGATCGGGGCCTTATCCTTCAATCCTCCAAGAATCAACGAGTTTGGGTGGAGGGATTGGGAGAGATCTAGCTTTTGGAGGCTCAATAAATGCTTGACTTCAATGCTGGTTCGAGCTACCCCTTGGAGAAGAAGGGGATGTGGTATTTATAGCCCCTCCTCATAACTAGCCGTTTGACCCTTTTTACGCCTGGTGGTACTACCGCTGGGGTCAGCGGTACTACCGCTCGCTGGCAACCAGAGCGGTACTGAGAGGTCCCAGCAAAAGGACGCGGGCGGTACTACCGCGGAAGTATCGAAGTACTTCCAGCGGTGGTACTACCACTAGGCCCACCGGTACTACCGCTCTAGTACTTTAATGGTTACCGTGAGCAAAACTCCCCTGGCTGTACTTTGACCGGTACCGCCAGCGGTACTTCCTCTTCCTGGGAAGAGCGGTACTACCGCTGGCGGTAGCGGTACTACCGCTATGAGAAGCCTTGCTCCAAAATCGACTAAGTCACAACGGTACTACTGGACCAGTACCGTTGAAGTACCGCTAAATGAAGTAGCCATTTTCATTCAGGCGGTACTTCTGGAGGTACTACCAACGGTACTACCGCTCGCTGGGGAGAGCGATACTACCGTTGAAGCGTCTGGTACTACCGCTGGACAGAGACATTTTTGGTGGATTTGTCATTCTGCACTCTTCCTTTTTGCGTCGATATGATGTTTCCTAAAATAACTTAAACGCAAGGTTAGAACCTTAATGGTTTTGTTATCAAATCCAAAACACATGAGATATCAAATGCAAAATGCACTTTTAATCTCCCTCTTTTTGGAGATTGATGACAACACCACTAAGAGAGGTCGTAAAATTTAGGTGGAGCACTTCTTGAGAGACACAAAAGATACGTCAAGAATATTTGCTGTTGAAGCAAACTTTTGTTCCTTTTAGAATGTGTGCTCCCCCTATATTTTAGAGACCTAGCAAGAGTAAAAGATATAACAATAATAACACTTGCCACACAATAGATAATAAACAATAAAACCAAATAATTCAACAAGAGATCACAAACATAACATAGGAGGTTTAACACAAATAACACGAGTACGACAAGACACCAAAGTTTGACACAACCCAAGAAAATGACAATACGATCCTAAATAGAACTCTCTCCCCCTTTGGCATCAAGGCACCAAAAGGGAAGAGGCAATGCTAGCGTCCCTGGAGGTCACTCGTTCGGGATAGAGGCGCTTGCAGGACTCCCTAGACCACGCTCGTCCTAAGAGTTAACATCTTTAGCTTCCTCATAAGTTTCACCATGAGTACAAGGCTCATGAGGAGTGGTAGCATCTTCAATAAGGTCAGGATCCACCCAAGAGCCACCATGCTTAGAATTCCACTCCTTGGAGCCAGTGCTCCTATCCTGAGAGCCAGGACGAACGGGCACCCCAAGATGGGAAAATCTGTCACGAGTCAGCTGACGGTCCTTCTTGCGACAAACATGAGCAAGATAAGCCTTGTTCTCCATGTCAAACTGACGGCAGAAGACCTTCTTCAGAGTCTCAGACATCCACTTGCGAAACCCATTCCTCTGAGCCCTTCCCTCCATCTCAAAGTCAGAATCACTAGTGCCATCGGTGTCAGGACCAAGATCATCAGCACTAAGCAGAGGAGGCAAGTGCTTCTTGACACGAAGCTCCTTGACGCGGTGAGTAGTGAGATCTTGGTCATTGTCCAAGAGAGCATTGGGAAGCTGAGCACGACACCAAGAAGTGGCAATGAGTCTGGACACAAGAGCATCAAATACCGGGACCCTTCTCCTCATCGCAGAGTTGTACATCTCATTCCACAAGATTTCCATAATATCAAGTCTGAGACCATCACCACGGCTCCTATGTGCATATATCATCAAATCAGTGAGAGAGCCATGAATCTGGTCAAAGTTGCCAACACGAGGAGCAAGAGTGTTCCAGAAGATCCGGTGCAGGATGTCATACACAGGCAGCAGGTTCTTCGAGAAACCAACCATAGCACGTCGAGGGATGTAGAGGTCATACATGTCCTGAGGAGGCATAGACTTCTCCGGGTAGGGAACCCGAAAGGAAGTGGTGGAGAATGAAGCATCAGGTACCTCCCCAAACTCCTGCAGACCCAACAGAGTGGCAAACTCAACCCAAGAAGCAGAGAACTTCTGATCCTTGGTCATCCATGTGATCCTCCTCTCATTAGTGTGAAAGTAAAGTGTGGCATAGAATTGGCCCACGATATGCTCATCATAGTCTTCATTGATCTCAATGAAATCCAGAAGACCAAACTCCTCACAAATCTCTAGAGCTTCACCAAAATAATCCATCTTGGATCTCATGAAAGGCACATTGATAGAGAATTGGGTCACCACATTGTTCTTATTCTGCGGGCACTCCTCATATAATATGCGCTCCTGGAAGCGAGTCCAGAAGCACTCATTAGCCCTGGCATCCCTAGGCTTGGTGTAGGGGTTGGTTCTCCTCTCCCTGAAAAAATGCTCATCTGGCATGAGGGCAACAGACTTGTTCCTTTTAGCCCGAGACTTCATCATCACAGACTTATGCCTCCTTGTCAAATTACCCTGAGGCATCACTTGAGGAGCCTCATCTTCCTTGGGATTCTTTCGTGTCCTCTTAGCCGCACGCTTGCGACCTCCACCCTTGGAACCACTAGCACCTGCACCTAAGATAGCATAGGGGGATAGCAATGAGGTAAGGTAACCTCAGTCAAATGATCTATGAGAAGATTCACAAAAGAATTAGAAATGCAAAAAGTTCTAGGAAGCGGTAGTACCACCGGGAGCCACGGTAGTACCGCTGTCTCCAGCAGTCCCAGCCGTAGCGGTAGTACCACTGTTGCCAGTGGTAGTACCGCTGCTGGCGGATCTGCCATGGCACCCAAAGGTACAACCGATTCCAATATAGAACAAATGCACCAAGAAGTCTTAGGGAATCTACTCATTTAGGAAACACATCAAACCACTTATGTACTAGGAGATCTCTAGAATCCTAAACAACTTCATCTCACAAGAGGGAGCGTAGGATCCCGGAGTTTAAAGACGTGGTTAGATTTATTTCTTAATTACTTTCTTGTAGTTGCGGATGCTTGCAAGGGGTATAATCACAAGTATGTATTAGTCTTGGATGGGACGGTACATTAGCATAGGTTCACCCACACAACAATTATCAAAACACCGAACATTATCCAGCTGCATGGATCGAAAGCACTTGACAGGAACCTCCCGTGTGTCCTCGAGAACGTTTGTTAATCATAAGTAAACTCACCGGCTTGTCCTTTGATGAAGAAAGGATTGGGCCACTCGCTGCAATTAATTATTACTGCATTTTATTTAGTCGCACTTTATTTATCTGCAATATCAAAAAACCCTACAATTTTTTT
Organism: Alopecurus myosuroides; assembly: GCA_028641055.1. Classification (NCBI taxonomy): domain Eukaryota; kingdom Viridiplantae; phylum Streptophyta; class Magnoliopsida; order Poales; family Poaceae; genus Alopecurus; species Alopecurus myosuroides. The sequence goes on from CM054060.1 coordinate 263,068,200, forward strand.
TCTAGTATTTAAAGTTATTCCTTCATCGAAACTGCTTGTCAACACCTTCTGCTCCTCTTTGGGTTCGACACTCTTATTTATCAAAAGTACTACGATACACCCCCTATAATTGTGGGTCGTCACACATGTGAAGCATGGTAATAACACGGGAACGCCATTTGTGTTAAGTGCTTACAGACTAGATTATTGACTCTAGTGCAAGTGGGAGACTAAAGGGAATATGCCCGAGAGGCAATAATAAAGTGGTTATTATCTTATTCCTTGTTTATGATGAATTTTTATTTCTCATGCTAGAATTGTATTAACCGGAAACATTGATACATGTGTGTTTAATAAACAAACAATGGTTCCTAGTAAAGCCTCTCTTTTAACTAGCTTGTTGAATAACTGATGATCAAGCTTTCTGGATCATGAACATTGGATGTTGTTAATAATGAGGTCATGTCATTAGGAGAATGATGTGATGAACATAAACCCAAACTAAGTATAACAATACGATCAAGTCATTTAGTTTATGTTGTTATGTCTTAGATACGAAGTAACCTTATTCCTTAGACCATGAGATCATGTCAATCACTAATAACAGAAGGGTGCTTTGATGTCATCAAACGTCACGCCGTAACAGGGTGACTATAAAGGTGTCGTTGGGTATTCGAAAAGTGTTAGTTGAGGCTCATGGATCAAGAGTGGTATATGTCCATCCAAATGACGGAGAGATATACTCTGGGCCCCTCGGTGATATCACATTAACACCGCTTGCAAGCACGTGACTAGGTCACAAGGATGTCATATCACGGAACGAGTAAAAGAGTACTTGTCGGTAACGAGATCAAACTAGGTATGGTTGATACCAATGATCGGATCTCGGACAAGTAAAATATCGCGAGACAAAGGGAATAGTTACGACATTGATGGTTCACACGATCACGAGAGTCATCGTTTAATATATAGGAGTCATCACGGATCTCCAGATTCCGTTGTTGATTATTGATCGGAGAGGTGTATCGATCATGTCTATGTTATTCGCGAACCATAGGGTGACACACTTAAGGTTCGATGAAGCATTTGAGAGGATACAGAATATCGAAGAATGTTTTGGACAACACCGAAATTGTTTCGGGGAAATTTGAAATAGTTAAAGGGGTTTTTGTCGAATGGTTGTTAATAGAATTATAAAATGATTAGAGGTGCTATATGAAATTTTTTGTTAATAAAATTAAAAAATATAAAATAATGAAATGAAAATGTTTTATTTATTTGTTAAAGGAAAACCTTTGGATTTTCTAAGTGGGAAATTATGGGAGCATGAGTGGGTGTGAGTGGAGTGTCCACTCACATGATGAGGGAAGAGGTGGGGGCACCACCATGCTTGGCCGCATGGAGCCTTTAGGCTGCCCCCTCCTCCTATAAATAGAGGGGATGAGCTCCCTCTCTCTCACACACTTGCCCACCTCCCTTTCTCTCCACCCGCTGCTCCATTCCATGGTCTCCGGCTTGGTGAAGCCCTGACCGTGGGATTCTTCACCACCACCACGCCGTCGTGCTGCTGGAGTTCCGTGGGACCCTCTACTTCCGCTACCCCGTTGGATCGAGGGAACGGAGGTCTTCATCGAGCCGTACGTGTGACCGATCACGGAGGCACCGCCGGATTGCAGTGCACATCTTCTCGCTCTCGGGATCGGTGTGAGTACGACTACGCCAACAATGAGATTCAATCTCGTAACGCTTAGAGTCTTCGAGGGTATGTTTTCTTAAGACTCTCTTTCTCCCCGTTGCACTTCATCTGCTAGATTAGATCTTGGCCCTTCGGGTATCTCCTGCATAGGAATTTTTTTGTTTTCTATGCAACGTACCCTTCACTGGGGTCAATAGATCATCCCTCTTCTCTTTTGTTCACGAGGGGCAAAAATAGTGAAGAGAATTGCGAAGTGACCAAATTTTGGGTTGGGCACCCCGTTGCCAGCTCTTCTAGCGAATTGGATAAGCGGATGTGCCACTAGTCCATGTGCGTACAGTCTAATCAACAAGTGAAATAAGATCGTCTACCTACGTTCTCATGAGCTAAAATAGAGCACAAAACAGGTATAATTTTGAAGGTTTTAATGGTAGCACATGAGAAATTTACTTTGGAGTGGCGGTTAAATACCACATATAGGTAGGTATGGTGGACACATTTGTAAAACTTTGGGTTTTTAGGAATTGGATGCACGAGTAGAGCTCATACTCAGTACAGGTGAAGGCTAGCAAGAGACTAGAAGCAACAAATTAAGAGAGCAATAAATTATTAATCAAAGCATAAATGATATTACAAGTAAAAAACTAAATAATCATAGAGGCTAGAGGTGACTGGTTTGTAGTCATAACATGGTGTGAGCATGCGCCAAGTCAACAAAATAAAACATTTGAAGGAGAATACCACAATATCATGCTTCGATATGATAAAAACAACTCAGATATTTGATACAAGGCATGCTACATCAATGTCGGGGGCATACCCCCGAGTAGGGGTGAGGTTGGTGAGAAATGGAGTTCAAGGTACTAGTTACCGAGTTCGGCCGTACCGAGTTGGTACGGGCCGTATAGGATGGTACCCGGCCGGATAGGGTGCTATTCGGCAAGAAGGACAAGACACCAAGGGAGAGATTCGAGTATCTATCTGGGTCATCGAGTAGCAATTGCAGGATCCGGATAGAGATGGCTTCTGTTCTACCCGGAGGCAAAGTCAATGGAGCCGTTGGGTGAATCCCGCGTATCCAGGAGCCGTACCGGCGTGCGGTTCAACTTACTAGGCGCGTGATGATGCGTATCCATACGTGGGCACAGTGCAGTATGGGCAATGCCATGTCCTGTCTCTGACAAGAGGGATAGGATATGTCAGCGACCTAACCGCGGAGACTTTCGGCGGCCTGTCAGCGAAGACACGGAGGCGTGCGGTGCTGCACAGGGAGTAGTCACCTAGTTAGTACTTTTATCTGTAGAATAGTAGGTCGCCATCAGTATATAAGGTGGCCTCCCCCCTCCTGCGTGAGGTTCGTTCGGTCGTGCAATCTGAGGTTTGGCTTAGTTAGGTGAAGAGAGAAAGAGACAGCGAGAGAGGTTCTTCTTCCTCTAGATCCTTGAGCTTAAGGAATTCTTGTACTCGGCATACACTTATAAAGAGAGAGAGGCAGGAGTAGGGGTGTTACCTCCACACGAGGGCCCCGAACCTGGGTAGGTTGTGGTGTTTGCAGTGTTCTGAGCGCGCCAGTTAGGCGTGTGATCCCTCCCCGGATACCTTCAACGTCCATCGGCCCCAATCTTTAGCCATCCTATGGCATCTGTCTTATTCACACCACGACAGTTGGTGCCCACTGTGGGGCCAGCAGCGGCGCTGGCTGGGGTTTCTATTCGGACGGGACTCGTTTCTCGTTCGGGGGAGCGCGTGGTTTGTGGCCTTGTCCATAGATTCGGATCCCTCGACTTCGTCACCGACAACGCGGGCGACTTCTGCGGAAGGCTCGTGCCCGCAGTCGGCTTCGTCGTCAGCTTCGACGCGCATCTGGTGTACGTCGCCACCACCGTCATCCGTGAGTACCCCGAGGTGGTTCTCGTTGTTGCGGACCCTCCTGCCGTTCTCGCCGTCCGCGGGCAGCCAACCGGCGGCTTTGCGGGCAGCGTGAATATGATGATGACTGGCCCGGTCCCTTCTACCGGGAAAGGCGCGCCCTCTGCGCCTGAAGTTGTCGACGAGCCGGCTGCTTGTCCGAGTCACAAGCCATACGACAAGCCCCAGAATCAACCGGGCTACAAAGCTCCTTCTACATCAACAACGATACCGGCGCCTTTTGCCGGTGTCATCGAGCATCTGGGCTTGCCTCTTGCCACAGATGCGGATCCGGCGGTGTTGAGGGTGCAGCTCGAGGAGCAGCGCCAGGCCATGCTCCAAGAAGCCCGGGAGATGGGAAAGGTCAGGCTTGAATTCACTCTTGACCAGAATGAGTACAATAGGGCTCATGGTTTTACTCCGGTTATTAAGAACCCTAGCCGGATAGGGGTTATTCGGCGCAACTTAGGTGCCGAATTGGCTAGAGATGGTAGAGCTGCTAGCAAGTCTGCTAGTTTGACCTCGGGTGATAGGCCTAAGTATATACTCCTGCTAAGACGCTTAGGGCGGCAGAAGCAGTTGTTGCCGAGTTGCCACACTTAACTGGCGAGGCTCGCATTAGGCAGCAGGACCGGCTTAATGAGCTTGTTCTGGAAGCTGGTAGGCAGAATGAGGCTTTGAAGAAGGCGAATCTGGGGGAAGGTGCCTCCCATGTTGTTCAACCGCATGGAATGAAATCTGGAGGCCAGGCCTCCTCACCTGTTCCCAGTGGTAGGAGATCTCCAAGTGTGAATTCCGGGAAACATAAGCAGATTCAGGTGTACGACCCGGCTGTCGCTGGAAAACAGCACGCTGTAGAGCGGCAACCCGGTCAAGAACACATTGCTGAAGGTGGTGGCCATAATGCCACCCGAGTTCTTCAAGAGAGGCAATAAGGAAACCGAGATGGTCCATCTCGGCATCCAGCTGTCAACCCGGTTCAGCCTCAGCCCGGTACTGGTCATGTTGTTCAGCCACAAGAAGTTGTTGCAATGGTCAACTCGGCTCTTCAACCCGGTGCAGTGCACCAGGACCGCTAAAATGATGGGTATTCGGCAATGGAGCAGGCCGGGTACCAAAGAAATGAGAGATATTGATGATGGAGGAATTGGATCTCGGTTGGGGGCACGTGTGCTGCAGCCGAGTGACGCAAGGTACAAGCTGGACAAGATTTATCAGTCCGAGGATATGGAGAGGGTAGGCCCGCCGAGACCACTCTGTTTTGGTCCCAGGATCATGAATGAGCCTACTGTGCAAAAGTTCCAGCTGGCTAGAGGAAGCAAGACCTATGATGGGAGCACTAAGCCAGAGGACTGGCTGAATGACTACGTCACTACCGTGCACATTGCCGGTGGTAACCGCAGGTGGGCGGTGAGGTATGTGCCTCAAATGTTGGAGGGCCCAGCCCAGATCTGGCTCAACAACCTACCGAGAGACAACATCAATTGTTGGCTTGATTTCTCAGAGGCCTTCATCAGCAACTTCACAAGAACCTACAAGAGGCCAAACCGGTCACAACAACTCTCGGCGTGCAAGCAGAGAGAAGAAGAAACTGACCGCGAGTATCTTACTCGGTGTAGTACCCTGAGGAACACTTGCGAAGGTGTGAATGAGTCGCAGGCTATTGCCTGGTTTGCTCAAGGCTGCCGACATGGTAGCATGCTGTGGCAGAAGTTGCAAAGGGGGATGCCGAGTACGCTCGCCGAGACAATCAAGATTACAGATATGTATGCACTCGGTGACCCTACTCAGCCTCTGCTCGATTCGTTCGAGCGGAGAAGAAGAAACCATGATGGAGCCCGGCGCAATGACCGCCAAGATTTCCGTAACAAGAGAAGAGATGACCGTCCGGATGTCCGCTACGGATCGGACCATGTGGCTGCAGTTAACGAGGATCAGCCCGCTGCCGGGAGCAGCCAAAGGCAAAAAACAGCTGGAGCCCAGTATGGGAAAAACCAGAATCAGGGCCAGGACTTCAAGAAACAGTACAATGATAATAACCAATCCGGAGACCCTCCGAGGTTCATCTTTGAGACCATGAAGGAGGGGCCATGCAGTTTTCACACTCGACATCCGAGTAGGCCAGTCAACCACACGACTTGGCAATGCAGCTGGTGGGACCGGATTAAGAGCGAGGGCTTTGGCTAGTTGCCTCCTCCCTCTCCTCTTCCGCTCTCATGCTCTAATGTGCAGCCTATCTGGGCAGTTGCTCCCAGGCCAGCCGAGAACCAGAGGAGGGAAAATGTGAACCAAGTGGCGCAGGGGGCCAACAACAACAGTGCCCGCAATAACTACAACAATAACAACCGCAACTACAACAACAACCACCGCAACAACAATGTCAATCGGAACAACAACAACAACAACAATGATGGTGGTGGAGACCGGAAGCAGTATCAGGAGCATCATGAGAGCTATATGGTGTTCACCACTGAGCCGGATGATAAGCAGAGCCAACGTAGGCGGGCGATGGAGGTGAAAGTTGTGATGCCGACTGTGCCGGATTACATGCATTGGTGCGACCAGGACATTGTATGGTCCAGAGCTGATCATCCCAAGATCATGCCCAATCCGGGTACCAACGCTCTGGTGGTGGACCCAACCTTCCTTGGGTCCAAGAAGAATGTGAAGTTCAGCAAGGTGCTGATTGACAATGGCAGCAACATAAACATTCTGTACCGAGATACTATGGAGAAGCTCGGCGTTGCCGAGAACATGTTGCTACCTAGTCGGACCACGTTCCATGGCATTGTGCCAAGAGTGTATTGTGCTCCCATTGGCCGGATCTGGATTGATGTGCTATTCAGCACAAGGGATAACTGCCGGACAGAGTGTCTGCAGTTTGAGGTGGTTGATCTTCAGAGCCCTTACCATGCCCTTCTCCGCAGACCTGCTATGTCCAAGTTCATGGCCTCTACTCATGCGGCATACCTGAAGATGAAGCTTCCCGGTCCTAATGGCATCATCACTACCTCGGGTGATTACAAGCGTTCCCTGGACTGTGCATCTGCTGGATCTCGGCTTGCCGAGTCCATGGTCATTGCGACCGAGAAGAAGAAGATCCATGAGGTGGTGGCCCTGGCCCAGGCAGCTCAACTCGGTTTGCCAGGCATGCCGAGCTCTCAGCATGGAGCTACATTCTAGTCCTCCCAGGATACAAAGAAGGTGCAGATTGACCCGGAGTTCCCGGAGCGTGTTGCCATAATTGGCGCCGGATTGGAGGAGAAATAGGAAAGCGCGCTCATCCACTTCCTCCGTGAGAATTGGGATGTCTTCGCCTAGTCCAATCAGGATCTGCCGGGTGTCCCGAGGGAGTTGGTTGAGCACTCTTTACATGTGCGGCCGGATGCCAAGCCGGTGAAGCAAGCTATGCGCCGCTTTGTGGAAGAAAGAAGGAAAGTCATTGGTGATGAGATCACATGGCTGTTAGCAAGTGGATTCATCATGGAGGTGCTGCATCCGGATTGGCTGGCCAATCCGGTCATGGTGGTGAAGAAGAAGGACGACCCCATGGTCGCTGTGGTGTGGCGCATGTGCGTCGACTACACCGACTTGAACAAGGCCTTCCCCAAGGACCCATTCCCACTTCCCCGGATAGATCAGGTGATCGATTCCACTGCCGGGTGTGAACTTTTGTCTTTCATTGATGCCTACTCTGGTTTTCACCAGATTCCACTAAATCCGGCTGATCAAATAAAGACTGCTTTTATCACCCCGTACGGGGCTTATTGCTATCGTGTCATGTGTTTTGGGCTGAGGAATGCGGGGGCCACGTACCAAAGGTGCATGCATAAATGCCTGCATGAGAAGATCGGCAAAAATGTGCAGGTGTATGTGGATGACATAGTCATCAAAACCAAAGAAAAACACACACTGCTGAGCGACATTGAAGAAACATTCGCAAGCTTGTGAAGGTACCAGATGAAATTGAATCCGACCAAGTGCACCTTTGGCGTCCCGGCTGGCAAGCTACTCAGCTTCCTTGTGTCTAGTCGGGGCATTGAAGCCAATCCTTCCAAGATAAAAGCTATAGAGAGCATGTCTTTGCCGAGATCACTGAAGGATGTGCAGAAATTTAGCGGGTGCCTGGCTTCCCTTAGCCGGTTCCTTGGAAGAATGGGTGAGAAGGCCTTGCCTCTGTATCAACTCATGAAGAAGAGCGACAAATTCGTCTGTACCCCACAAGCTGATGTGGCATTCAAGGAGCTCAAGATCATGCTGGCTACCGCTCCGGTTCTGGCGTCTCCACTGCCCAAAGATCCAATGTTGCTCTATATTACAGCTACCAACCGGGTTGTGAGTGTGGTGGTAGTTGTGGAGCGAGAAGAAGAAGGCAAATCGGTGCAGAGGCCGGTATATTATCCGAGTGAGGTGCTATCCAGCCCCAAGCAAAATTACCCTCACTATCAGAAGATGACTTACGGGGTCTATGTGGTTGTGAAGAAGCTCAAGCACTATTTCCAGGAGCATCCGATTATAGTGGTGAGCACTAATCCCATCTTGGAGATTATGGGAAACAAGGATGCAAGTGGCCGGATAGCCAAGTGGGCAATTGAGCTAGCTGCTTACACCCCGTTGTATGCGAGAAGAGAAGCTATCAAGTCCCAGGCCCTGGCGGATTTCTTTGTTGATTGGGCTGAAATGCAGTATGAGCCTCCCTTGTCAGAAACAAATTTCTGGAGGATGCATTTCGATGGCTCCAAGGTAAAAGTGGGACTCGGTGTCGGCGTTGTACTCACCTCACCCAAGAAGGACCAACTCAAATATGTCCTGCAGATACATTTTCCGGCATCCAATAATCTTGCCGAATATGAAGCCATGGTCCATGGCTTGAAAGTATCCAAGGAGATCGGAATCCAGCGGATTGTATGCTATGGCGACTCGGACTTGGTGGTTCAACAGGTCTCGGGGACTTGGGATGCGTTGGACGCAAATATGGCATCTTACCGGTTCCTTGTCCAAAATATGTCCAGATTCTTCGATGGGTGTGAGTTCCATCACATCCACCGAGCTGAAAACGATGCAGCGGATGCTCTAACCAAGTTGGGTTCTTCTCAGCAGTTCATCCTGCCTGGAATTGCTCTGGAGCATTTGGGGAAGCCCTCTATCAAGCCCTCACCCAACTCGGAGTCCATATTCATCCCGGCTCTGCCAGACTCAGAAGTTGTTCCCATGGAGATTGATTGGGAGAGCTCAAAGGAGAACCCGGGGACTGCTCCATCCAACCCGAGGACTGCCTTAGTAAACACATGGACTGTCATATTCATCTCGGGGATCATTTCTCAATACTCGGGGACTCGTGTCCACCTCGGAGCAAGTCATGACAGTTGATCCAATGGAGGTGGATGAACCAGTGTTTCCTACTTAGGAGACACCGAGTTGGGCTCTGCCCATATTATCCTTTCTGATGGATGGTACTTTGCCAAGTGACGAGGTCACAGCCAGGCAGATACAGAGAAGATCCAAGGGCTACACCATCATCAACAAAGATCTACACAAGAGAAGTGTCACTGGCATGCTCCAACGTTGTGTTGAGCCGGAAGAGGGAGAAGAGATCCTTAGAGAAATACACCAAGGAGAATGTGGGCACCATGCCTCATCCCGGGCCCTGGTCAGGAAGGCTTTCCGGCATGGATTCTTTTGGCTCACTGTCATGCAACAAGCTGAAGACCTAGTAAGAAAGTGCAATGGGTGCCAGAGGTATGCAAGCAAGATACATATGTCGGCTTCTGAGTTGAAGACAATCCCCATCACCTGGCCATTTGTTGTCTAGTGTTTGGACATGGTGGGCCCTTTCAAGCCAGCTCGGGGCAACATGACTCACATCCTGGTCATGCTTGATAAATTTACCAAGTGGATTGAGGTGAAGCCAATCCGGAAATGTGATGGAAACACAGCTGTGAGTTTCTTGAAGGATATTATTCTGAGATATGGCTACCCGCATGGGATCATCTAGGATAATGGGACAAACTTTGTTAAAGGAGCCTTTGCTCGGTTCTTTAAGGAGAAGCAGATCCGGCTAGACATTGCATCAGACGCCCATCCGACTTCAAATGGGCAAGTTGAAAGAGAAAATGGCATGGTCCTATCCAGAATAAAGCCAAGACTAATTGAGCCATTGCTGAAAACAACTGGGTGTTGGCTAGACGAGTTGCCGGCGGTGTTGTGGAGTCTAAGGACTACCCCTAACCGATCAACCGGATACACACCATTCTTTCTGGTATATGGAGCAGAGGCCGTGTTTCCCACTGACCTTGAGCATGACTCACCGAGAGTGACCCTCTATACTGAGGCAGAGGCAAGAGAAGCCCGAGAAGATGATGTTGATTTTCTCGAAGAAGCAAGAGAATTAACTCTATCACGATCAGCTGTATATCAATAGAATCTGAGACGCTATCATAGCCGAAAGTAAACCCAAGGGTTTTCCGATAAGGAGACATGGTGCTTAGGCTTGTGCAACGCACAGCCGGGATGCACAAACTTTCCCCTCCGTGGGAAGGGCCTTTCATTGTGAGCAAGGCTCTGCACAATGATGCATACTACCTCATCGATGCACAGTCACCACAGAAGAACAGGGCGGATAAGTCCGGAGAGGAATCCAAGCGCCCCTGGAATGTAGCTCTACTCTGCCGTTTTCATTCCTGAAAAATCATTGTATGTATCTCCTCAACCGAGTTAAATTCCAAGTCGGCACTTTGAGTTCGAACTCGGGGACTGCCTGTGCCAAAACTTGCTCTGTGTCATTTACCTTTTTTACTTTGTCTACTCGGTTAGTCAACTCGGAATTTCATGTGTTAGTTTAGTAATGTGCTCAAACCTAAGGGCCAACTCTTCGACTTTGTTGTTGTCCGCAACCCGGCTTCATGGCAAGCAAGAGAACAAGCCAAAGGTCAATAAACACACGAAAAACTGCTAAGGAAAGAAAGAGTTTATCAATTGAGTTGAGTGCTTTTTTCTTGTGTTTTTTCGGCTAAGTGTTGGGCAGTGTTAATTTCAAATGTCAAAGTTAAGTATTAGAAACTTGGTTTTTGAAATCTTGTGACTCGACTACTAACAAGCCACAAGTGGCAGGTAAGAGCAAAGACAAAAGAGTCGGGTGGATAAGAAAAGCAACTCGGGGACTCAGAATTAGCGCAGTCCGGCATCGAGCCAGTCTTACTAAAACTTAATTAAAAACAGAGTAGCAAACGTGAAATATTAATTGTTGGATATATCTACACCCGGCATACCGGGGATCTGATAAAAGTATAAGAATGGCAAAGAGCAGGAATTTAGGCTGCAGCCGATGGAGTGTTGGTTGCTTCAGCTCCTGCCGGGTCGGAGGACTCGGTGGCGGGCTCGCGAGCGGTAGTTGATGAAGAGGTTGCAGAATCAGCTGCTGGAGTAGGTGTGGGCTCGGACGCGGCGTTCTCGGCGGTGGCCTCCGATGCGCTGAGCTCGGGAGCAGGCTTCTCGATCACCATCTCGGTGATGACGACTCCGGAAGAGGCAGTAGGATGCTGGTCAGCTTGGATCTCCTCATCCACCACCTCAGAGCCATCTTTTGGCTCAGACGCGGCCTGGTCGTCACCCAGCTCGGTTGCATCCTGGTCGTCGCCCTTCTCGGACCCCTCGCCGCCTGCCTCGCCCTGCTCGGCCTCCTCATCGCCCTCGTCACTGTCTTCAACATCCTTATCATCTTCGTCGCTCTCGGTGTCGGTATCCGGCTCCGTGGGGCCATCGATATATGCCTATGTATCAGCATAGGAGGCTAGCCGGAAAGCCGTCTCCTGGCGGCGTTGGATAAAATCCTCCTGATTGGTCCACTTGGAGTCGTTCCGAAGCTTCTTGAGCTTGGTGAGGTCGAGGTTGTCGTACCAAGACAACACGAAATGAAGAGCTTCATCTGCACCAGCTCGGGCTGATGAGGTGCGCCACTTCTTCAGTTCGACCTTGACGTAATCCAGGTTGGAGGCCAGCTTGTTAACCGAGTTTGGAGGCTCAACATCCAGCCAGAAGACCTTGTGTAGGCGCATGACGGTAGACACAATGGTGGTGCCCAGGCCCTTGAGGAGGTGAACCCAGGTTTTGATGTTTTCAATCTGGTCATCAATCATGACCGAATCTGCAACATCGTGGCCAAGCTCCTTCCGCAATTCCCTGGCCTTTTCCACAACTTGGTCAGCACTCGAGTTGAAATCTGGGAATGTCCCTGAGAGAGGCGATACTAGGAAGAGTCAAGAAGAGAAACCGGATAAGAGAAACCGGATAAGAGAAACCGGGTAGAAGAAACCGGATAGAGCAATTTGAAAAAGAGTATGAACTTACATCACAGTTCCATGACAAGATCCTTAAGCCGGCTGGCCCATCCTTCAGCAAGGGCGTGCTTCTTGTCCAGCAGACCGCGGGAGTTGACCAGCATGCTGTTGAGGTTGGCGTTTTGTCCCTTGAGGGACTCAATCTCCCTTTCCAGTTCAAGCTTCTCGACAGCCGCCTGGTTCAGCGCCTCGGTCTTGTTGTTTCCGGCTTGCAGCGCCGACTTGATTGCGTCAGCCAGCTCGCGCTTCAGTTTGAACACCTATTTTTTCTCGGCGGCGAGCTCTGCCTCCAACTTGCTCTGGCTGGCCTGCACCTGCTATTGCACCTCGGCTGGAGTGACACACCCTTGATGTTGGTCAAGGAATAGTTGGCGTTCCTCTGAGAAGGGGGCAATCCGGTCAACAACACAATGAAAATATGAAAACCGGATGAAAGAAAAGGAGAAGCAACTTACTCTCCAGAGCCAAGATCTTGCTCTGCGCTGACTCGGCCAACACAGTACAGTCTTGGTGCTTCTCGGTGAAGGCTTGGTGCTCACCTGCAGAAAAGGCAAAGTTAACCAGATAGAAAGAAACTGGCGTACACAAAAAATACACAAACAGAAAACGTTGCACTTACTCTCCAAGGAGGAGATCTTGGTGATGGCGTCCGTGAGCCGCTTCTCCAAAATAGCTGTGAGTTGGGAAACATAAACCGGGTTAGAAAACTGATGCCGAGAAAGCATATGCAGTAACTCGGCAAGAATAAAAGTTACCTCTTTGGCCACGCTCCTACTGCAGCTTCCGGTTCTGCTCCTTGACGCTCTGGTGGGACCAGAGGAGCCTGCGAAAGATCCTGGCGCGAGTTTCGGTGCAAGTCTAAAGAGAGAAAAAAAACAAATTAGTTGGAAGATTCGACCTGAGTAGACTTCAACTCGGTAGAGTATCGCCCACTCGGCCCAAATCTCGGGGACTGGATGATGTATGATTTCGGATAAAGAACAAAACTTACTCGGGAAGTGACCTCGGCATCTTCTGCACCGATGCGCAGGCAGTACATCTTGTGCGCCAGAGTGCTGCTGGATGCGGCAACAACCATAGAGATGTGGCCGAGATCGGCATTGTTCCAGGCTTCCCGGTAGTTATCCAGATTGCCCAGTTTCTTGCCGTTGTACTCCGCATCAATATGACCTATCCGGTCCAGCGTGGCGTCAATGTCTTCATGCAGCTCATGAGCATGATCGGTCAGCTGCGTTTCCGACTTAATGGTCAGAGTGCCGGCCTTGGTATTGGGCCGGCCACGCCGGTCTTCTTCTTCTGCTGCTCCCGCTGCTACCGTATCTTGTGCTCCTTCTACAGCTCTTCCCAATGAACGGGAACCCTCACACTGATTTCGTCTGTGCCACTGCTGCCCGCACCTGCATCCAGTGTTTGTAAGGGCGCAAACTGAAGCTGCTGCTACACTTGCTGTCGGGTGCGGGGGGCAGGGGCGCTCCTTGTAGGCGCCGGCTTTCTGTTCGGAAGTGAGAGGCTTAGCGCTGCTGCTGCTGGAGCCCGGCGTGTGGCCGTAGGAGGTGTGATCGTGGTGGTCTTGGTCTTGGCGAACTCCAGGGGAGTGGGCGGTCTCAGCGCGGTTGGTGGCCTGGCTTCTCCTAATGCTGGTGGAGGAACCTGTTCCTGTATTGGTGGGGGCTGCTGCTGCTGCTCGGTCTCCTCGGCACCTTCTTGCTGGTGCTCGGAAGATTGCTAGAGGTGCTGCTCGGCTGGTTGCTGCTGCTCCCCGGCCTGCGCAGCATCCTGCTGCTGGTGTTGATCTGTTCGGGGTTGCTGCTGCTATTCTGCGGTGGATTCTGGTGGTTGCTGTTCTGGGGTGGACTTCGGCTGCTCCGAAGCCCTGTCAGTCTCCATCTCGGCGCCGGTGTTGTCAGCGCTGAGTTCTTGGTCCACTCGGTCTAGAGGAGGCAACTCGGTCCTCTCCTCAGGCTGGGCCTCTGCGTCATCGAGATCGAGGTCCACAACCTCTCGAGGAGTACTCGGCCTTGGGGGTGCCTCAGGGGCATCAGCGTCGAGCGGGTTGCTAAAGAAAAGAAGGAAGAAGTGGAGGAATAAGAAAAGTGCAAACACAAAGCATCCGGATTGAAAAGAAAAGGGCAGAAAAGGCAAGAAAACGCAAAGTATGGAGCATCTCGGAAGAAGCTTACACGTCCTCTGTCGGTCGCAGTGGCCTCTTGCGGGTTGCAATGGACTTGGTGTTTTTCCTCACACCTTTCTTCTGCCTCTTGCTAGTGGGGGGCTCGGCGGCTCCACTTCCGGATCGCTTCCTCGTCCTGATGGGAGCAGCAATAGACACGGGCACCGCGTCAATCGGTTCCTCGTCCATTTCCTCTGGGGGCAAGAAAAAGAAATGCAACCATGAGACCAGGAAGAAGCCGGAAAGCATCTAAAAGCATACAATGGTGGTCTTTATCACCTTCTTCATCCTTGGACCAGTCCCGGATTGAGGTGGAGACTCGGGACTTACCGTCTTGGCCTGGAGGAGTGACAAGCGGGATGCAGAGCGTATCCTGGACATCGTACTGCTCTTCATCGTCCTCGGTCCGGTCCGGCTGCAAGTTCTGCTCGAAGATCGCCTTGTCTTATGTCTTCTGGCAAGGAATGGCCTGTAGATGCAGACACAAAGCATAAGGAACAGACTATACTCAAGGTAACCGAGTTAAGACTCTACTCGGTGTAGCATGCAAGCACAAAGCATAAAAAGCTAAGTCATATCAGGAGAAGCCGGGTTGAGACTCTACTCGGTACCGCATGCGAACACAAAGCATACAAAGCTAAGTCCTATCAGGAGAAGCCAGGTTGAGACTCTACTCGGTACCGCATGCAAACACAGAGCATAAAAAGCTAAGTCCTATCAGGAGAAGCCGGGTTGAGACTCTACTCGGTACCGCATGCAAACACAAAACAGACAAAGCTAAGTACTATCAGGAGAGGACGGGTCGAGACCCTATTCGGTACGGCATGCAATCACAAAGCATAAATGGCTAAGTCTATCCAAGAGAATCCAAGATAAATTCTACTCGGTGAAGCATGAGAGACAGAAAGCGAGATTAACTAAGTGCATATATAAGGAATCTTACTTTGGGGGCTGGCGTATCTCGGCTGTATGGCGCGAAACCATAATACCAGGTGTCCGAGAGGGTGGCCTTGAGGATGGAACGAGCCCAGATAGCCACTTCCTCCTTGCTGAACTCGAACATAGTGGTGTGGGTGCAGTCGCGGGGCCGGCCCATGAAGCACATCTTGTGTGCTCGGAGTTGGAGAGGGAGAAACCTTCTCACCCAAGCGGCGATTAGGTCATCCCGTCGGAGTCCCAGCTCGACCAATTGCTTCAGTTTGTCGTCCGCATGGTTCGCATCCGGCACAGTCTTCTTTGGGTGGTACAGTTCCTCATAGCAGTTGGAGGAACGTTCTCGAAGGCAGGCAACTTGATGAGATCGACGGGCCGCTCGCCTGCTTCTGGAGTGGGGTTCTTCAAATACAGAAACCCCCTTTGCCATTTCCGGCAGGTATCCAACCCTTGAACCGGGGGTAGGCGCAGGGAGTTCGGCAGACGATCATGGCCGTCCCGGTTTGAGTCATCACCTTGGGAGCATCCGGGTTGGCCCTGTTGGGGAGAACTTGCTGGCGGAAAAAGAAGTACTTGGCCCAGATGTCTACCGTGGGGTAGACACCGAGATAGGATTCACAACACGTGAAAAAAGTGGACAGCACCGCAATGGCGTTTGCCGGGAGGTAGTGTGGTTGCAAGCCAAAGTGGCGGATAAAGTCTTGCATAAATTTGGAAATTGGAAGGTCAAAGCCACGTTTGAAATGGCTAAGGAATAGGACGTACTCATCGAGTTGGGGTTGCGGCTCCAGCTCGTTTCCGGTTGGCCTGTAGATAACCCCCGGCGGTACCCAGCGAGTGTTCACCAGCCACTGGATGTCTCGGGCGGTCACGTCCGATCCTTTCCAGTTCGCGCGGGTGAATGCAGGGCCCTCCAGGTTCAGATCGCCGATGGCTTCGAGCGCCATCGGGGCAGATCCGTATCCGGATGTATCCGGATGGCGCGACGGCGAGAAGGAAGGCTCGGGCCACAGCGGTCGTAGAAGGGCGACGACAGCGCGAAAGACGAAGGCTGTGGCGCGTCTCCGACGATGAAAAACTTGAGGAAGATCTTGGAGAAGGAAGTGGCGGAGGAGCCGCACGGCGACGGTGGCGCGAGACCAACGTTGGCCGCGCCGCAGTGAAGAGCTTGAGTACCGGGCACACTCCAGCGAGCGGTGGCGCTTGATGGTGTTCTTGCCCTTCTCTCTGCGCGCGGCGTGGCGGCGCTCGGTGGATTAGCGACGGAGCGGAGAGCTCTGTGTGGGTTTGCGCGAGGAAGGAGAAGGGGGAAAATGACGGGGAAGGCGGGGCAACGGGCCGCGCGGGGGTACTTATACCCCCATAGCGCAGTTACTCCGCGAGATCTATCGTGGCTAAGATCGTGGGTACGTGGGGGTTACTGCGCCCGTTAGTAACGCACATAGCGATTAACTTGCGCATAACGGTCGCAATCGATCCCATGTCGTGCGACGTGCGCACTCAAGTGCTCTGTGTGATACGACACGACGGCGAGTGCGCCCGGTGTGCAGTGACAGGCGCGTGCGGTGCAACTGCATCAGACCCGAGGCGACGTGGGCTACGGCTGCGCGCCACGTGTAGAACCTTACACGCGAAGATAGCGAGGCACGCAAGTGCAAGCGGCAACATTCTGGAGATTTGGCTAAGTGTTGGGATCTCTCCACAATCCAGAGGGACGTGTTCTACTCGGTTGAAATAAGAAACCCCTTCAGGCGATAAGGGATTGGATCCGAGTTCAGATGGTGCTTGACCGAGTTGGGGTGCAACTCGGCTGGGTTCTTTGAGGAAGTTTGGTTTAAGCTGGCACGGCCCAGCGTCCAAGTTTACCGGACCATACCAGCTTCGTGGACTAATGTCGGGGGGCTACCCCCGAGTAGGGGTAAGGCTGGTGAGAAATGGAGTTCAAGGTACCGGTTGCCGAGTTCGGCCGTACTGAGTTGGTACGTGCCGGATAGGATGGTACCCGGCCGGATAGGGTGCTATCCGGCAAGAAGAACAAGATACCAAGGAGAAGATTTGAGTAATTGTCTGGGTCATCCGAGTAGCTCTTGGATGATCCGGATAGAGAAGGCAGCGTGTCTACCTGGAGGCAAAGTCAATGGAGCCGTTGGGTGAATCCCGCATATTCAGGAGCCGTACCGGCGTGCGGTTCAACTTACTAGGCGCGTGATGATGCGTATCCATACGTGGGTACAGTGCGGTATGGGCAATGCCATGTCCTGTCTCGGACAAGGGGGACAGGACATGTCAGCGACCTAACCGCGGAGACTTTCAGCGACCTGTCAGCGAAGACACGGAGCGTGCGGTGCTGCACAGGGAGTAGTCACCTAGTCAGTACTTTTATCTGTAGAATAGTAGGTGTCCATCAGTATATAAGGTGGCCTCCCCCTCCTGCGTGAGGGTCGTTCAGTCGTGCAATCTGAGGTTTGGCTCAGCTAGGTGAAGAGAGAAAGAGACAATGAGAGAGGTTCTTCTTCCTCTAGCTCCTTGAGCTTAAGGAATTCTTGTACTTGGCATACACTTATACAGATAGAGAGGCAGGAGTAGGGGTATTACCTTCACACGAGGGTCCTGAACCTGGGTATATTGTGCTGTTTGCAGTGTTCTGAGCGCGCCAGTTAGGCGTGCGGTCCCTCCCCGGATACCGACAGCGTCCATCGTCCCCAATCTTTAGCCATCCTATGGAATTCTGTCTTATTAACACCACAACAATCAATAACTTTTAAGCATAGAATTAAAATAATATTTAACATGACATGTTAAAGTCTAAGCCATAGTCTAAACAAGCTTCACTTGCACCGAAATAAGCATGAAATACTTTATTGTTCTCCAACACCAATCACTTTATTTCAACAAAAAATCTCCAAATAATTTATCAATGAAACAAGAGAGTACTACTCTACAAGAACTAACAACTCTGAATAAGAGATGCATGAAAAACAGGAGCTAAAAGAATTGCAGTAGCTAGATGATAAATGAAGAATACAAGTATTCATATGAAAAAGCGGAGCGTGTCTATCTCCCACACAAGAATACCAGGATCCAACCAAGTTTATTAAAGAAAGTAAAAGAAAATTAAAAAATCAGATGCTCCGAGTAAAGTACATAAGATGTGACCGAATAAAAATATAGTTTCATTAGAAGTGACCTGATAAGTTGCTGATGAAGAAGGGGATGCATTGGGCATCCCCGAGCTTAGACGCTTGAGTCTTCTTGGAATTTGCTGGGCTGACCCACTAGGGCATCCCCAAGCTTAGGATTTTCAATCTTCTTGATCACATTATATCATCATCTTCTCTTGACCCTTGAAAACTTTCTTCACACCAAACTCGAAGTAATTCTCATTGGAGGGTTAGTGCATAATCAAAAACTCACATGTTCTCCAAGGGAACAATAATTACCAACACTTTTTAAATATTAGCTACAGCCACTGATGTTTTATGGATCAAAGAAATCCACTCAACATAGTAAAAGAGAGAATGCAAAGTAAAAGGCAGAATCGGTAAAAACCAGAACAGTCTGTAAAGACGAATTTTTTCGAGGCACTTACGTTACTCAGATCAAGAAACTGCGAACTAAAAAAAGTTGCATACATATCTAAGGATCAGGCACAAAAAATTTCAGGATGTTTCGATTTTTTGGAATTTATGGCGAATTAAACGGTGGACAGAAAAAAAATCTGTTCATGCGCAACAATCCAAATCTAGCATCAACTTTTCACTAGAGATTTTACTTGGCACAACAATTCGAAAAGGTAAAGATACAAAGTAGTTGCTCCAGAAGTAAACAACACCTTGACTCAAAGAAAACAAAAGAAAAAATTGCAGAAATAAAACATGGGTTATCTTCCAAGAGTGCTTTTCTTTAACGCCTTTCAGCTAGGCACAAAAAGAAAGAATCAAGTATTTTCAAGTGAAGAAGCACCCAAATCATAATTTGTTCTAATAATAGAATAAAAAGGTAGCCTCATTCTCTTCCTAGGGAAGTGTTCCATGCATTTCTTAAGTGGGAATTGATATTTAATATTCCCCTCTTTCATATCAATAATAGCACCAACAGTTCTAAGAAAAGGTCTTCCCAAAATAATAGGACAAGAAGCATTGCATTCAATATCCATAACAATAAAATGAACGGGGACAAGGTTATTGTTAACTATAATAAAAACATCATCAACTCTCCTCGAGGACAAACATCCAAATAACAGTGTTCCAAAGGTGGTAAATCAAGCATATAATAGATTTTCTTAGGCATAACAGAGATACTAGCACCAAGATCACATAAAGCATTACAATAAAAATCATTCACCTTCATTTTAATGATGGGATCCCAACCATCTTTTAACTTCCTAGGGATAGAGACTTCACGTTTTAAATTTTCTTCTCTAACTTGCATGAGAGCATTTGTAATATGTTTTGCGAAAGCCATATTTATAGCACTAGCATTAGGACTTCTAGCTAGCTTTTGTAGGAACATAATTACTTCAGAAATATTACAACCATCAAAATCAAAATCATTATTATCAAAGGCAATGGGACCATTGTCTCCCATATTTCGAAAAATTTCAGCACTTATATCGGGAACGGTTTCAATGGTTTTAGGCAATTTTTAACGTTTGACACAAAAAGTGGAGACATTGGCAACACCTATTACTATACCATTAATAGTAGGAGGTTTAGTAACATTTAAAACTTCAACATTACTAGTGGTGGTAATAGTACAAACTCTAGTTATATTATTCTTTCTAGCAATTTTATCTTCTCTTTCCCACGTAGCATGCAATTTAGCCAACATCCTAACATTGTCATCAATTCTAACTTGAATGGCATTCAAAGTTTTTCTTTCTTTAACATCATGAGGCATAACCTTTATTTTTGCAAGATCAACATCAAGAGCAAGGCTATCAACTTTAGAAGCAAGAACATCAATTTTGCCAATTTTGTCCTCAACATATTTATTAAAAGCAGTTTGTCTACTAATAAAGTCCTTAGGAATTATTTCAAGATCAGAGGGTACAATTCTATTGTTGTTGTAGCAATTTCCATAGGAATTGACATAACCATTACCACTATTAGAAGGATATGGCCTATAATTGTTACTACAAAAATTATTTCTATAAGCATTGTTGTTGAAATTATTGTTTTTAATGAAGTTCACATCAACATGCTCTTCTTGAGAAACCAAAGAGGCTAAAGGAACATTATTTGGATCAACATGAGTTTTACCATTCACAAGCATAGACATAATAGTATCAAGCCTATCACTCAAGGAAGAGGTTTTTTCAATAGATTTTACCTTTTTACCTTGTGGAGCTCTCTCGGTGTGTCATTCAGAATAATTTATCACCATATCATCAAGAAGCTTTGTTGCAGCACCCAAAGTGATGGACATAAAAGTACCTTCATCAGCTAAATCCAGAAGGTTTCTTGAAGAAAAATTTAGACTTGCATGAAAGGTTTGGATGATCATCCAAGTAGTAAGTCCATGGGTGGGATAATTCTTTACCAAAGATTTCATTCTTTCCCAAGCTTGAGCAACATGCTCATTATCAAATTGTTTAAAATTCATAATGCTATTTCTTAAAGATATAATCTTAGTGGAAGGATAATATTTTCCAATGAAAGCATCTTTACATTTAGTCCAAGAATCAATACTATTTTTAGGCAAAGATAGCAACTATTATTTAGCTCTTCCTCTCAAAGAGAAAGGAAAACATTTCAGTTTAATAATATCTCCATATATATCTTTATACTTTTGCATCTCACAAAGTTCAACAAAATTATTAAGGTGAGCAGCAGCATCATAAGTACTAACACCAGAAAATTGCTCTCTCATGACAAGATTTGACACGGGAGGCTTAATTTCATAAAAATATGCATTAGGAGCAGGTGGAGCAATAGGTGTACAAATAAAATCTTTGTTGTTTGTGCTAGTAAAGTCACACAACTTAGTGTTCTCGGGAGTACTCATTTTAGCAAGATAAATAACATGTTGGGTGAACAAATTACAGCTGGGCAATTGGCAGAAATAGAGGCTGCACCGTAGTGCATATACATGACATGATGATTACTATGAGATTTATTTGGGCATTACAACATGATACATAGACCGTAATCCGACATCATCTATGACTAATAATCCACCCTCAGGACGTCATCCGAGCGAACTTTGGGTATTAAGTTGCAAGCAACAGATTATTGCATTAAGTAAAGTGCGTAATGTAAATCAAAGAATTATCCTTAGACAAAGCATTGTTGTTTTATGCCTAGTGGCAACAACACATCCACAATCTTAGAAGTTACTGTCACTCTCCTAAATTACTGGAGGCGTGAACCCACTATCGAGCATAAATACCGCGTCTTGGAGTTACAAGCATCAACTTGGCCAGAGCATCTACTAGTAACGGAGAGCATGCAAGACCATAAATAACATAAGTAAGATAGATCTATAATAAACTTTACATAGCACTCAATATTCATCGGATCCCAGCAAAAACACAACATGTAGCATTAAAATAACATGATCTTGATCATGTTAGTCAGCTCGCATGATCTAAACATGATCTCACAAAAGGACAAGACAGTCATCTAGCTACTTCTATGGACCCCTAGTCCAAGGATGAACTACTCACGCATCACTCCATAGGCAGGCATGGTGATGTAGAGCCCTCCGGTGATGATTTCCCCTCCCGGCAGGGTGCCGGGGATAGCTTTAGAACCCCCCCGAACTAGGATTGACGACGACAACGGCTACGAAACTTTTCGTGGATGGAGGATCGGGTGTTTAGGATTTTCCCGAGGAAGACTTTAAATAGGCGAAAGAGCAATGTCGGTGGGCGCTCGAGGGGACCACACCACCTGGTGGCGCCACGAAGTGGGGGCGCGCCACCCTATGGTGTGGCCGCCTCGGTCGGATCTCGTCCGGACTCCGGGTACATGACAGAAAAATAGGACCCTGGGTTTTTGTTTCGTCCAATTCCGACAATATTTCCATAACAACTTTTCTGAAACCAAAAACAACAGAAAACAAGAACTTCCATTGTGGCATCTTGTTAATAGGTTAGTCCAAGGAAATGCATAAAAATGCTATGAAGTGTACAGAAAACATGTAGCAATTGGCATAATAACAACATGGAACAACATAAATTATAGATACGTTGGAGACGTATCAAACGCTAGTGGTATGTTTTGAAGGGTTTCATAGCAAAAAAATAAAACATTCCTAGCAACAATAACCATAAACAACCTAGATCTAATACTATGCAGATATAGAGTAATAGAGGAGGAACGAACTTCATACCCTTGAAGACCGAAAGCGTGGATTACCCTCCTGCACAAGGGTTGATGATGAAGACGGTGAAGCCGACCTCAAGGTCATGTAGTCGTTCCCGCGACTAGTGCCACACGTCACAACACCTTGTAGATCTACACGCGTACGATGTAGACAACGACTCCCCGTGTCCGGCCTATCAGAGTTTGCGGAAGCAGAGTGATGGACCGAAGAACTACTAGCACGACAGTGTGCTTATAGTGGAGAAATCTCAACTCGTTGTGCAGCTCCAACGAGAACCACGGTGAGATAAGAGAGAAGAGAGAGAAAGAATTAAATGCGAAAAATGGGAGGGGTGCCCTCTTGTATATATTGGGAGGATGGGAGGCTTTCCCCTTGACCAATCCATGTGGGACTAAACCCACAAGGCTGGTGCGGTGCAGTGACCCAGCACACCCCTGCATGTGTAATGCGCAAGTCGTTGACATAATACTCACAGAAAGACTTATCCGTGAATATTACATCCCTCATAGTGGTACAACAGAAATATAGTAGGTCCAAGCTAAGCTATAGGATACGAACTTTCGTTACAAATTCTTGATAATCTCCTTATGATGAATGAAAGAAGACCTCATGCAAATGAAACATCATAAGAAGCAATTCGAAGCTCCAAGATGGAGAAGAACTCTAGCTCGGAACCTAATCCACTACGACTGATGTCAGCCCTAATCTATGGCTTGTAAACAACTAATTACAAGAATGGACTCCACCTACAACTTGATAGCTTATCCTCCACCGGCGTTGTTGATGATGATGCTTCACTGGCTAAGTAGTATAAGACTCCTCCTAGCTTCATGTGATAACGATGTCTTCCGGATGAAGATTTCCTTAAGGGCTTTAACTCTAAGAAGTGGGTGAAACGGGAACAAATGAGTAACGAGCGTTACTCAACAAGTTCATGATAAATAGTGGGTAGTATGATGCACTACTACAACTTTAGAATCGAAAGATTCATAAGCTAATGCATCATTTTTGTAAATCTTTCTTCTAGAGATTGCTTTTAATACTGAAAACTATGCCTGCCAGACCATCACAGGGCTAGAACTTCATGCAGTTGCCTTTCCTGTAGCGTTTGCAGCTCCTTCCCAAAACAGGGGGTAACATGCCACATCCTTTTACACTCTGCAGAGGTGCGTTACTTTACCCATAGGCGATCAAGACCATTTTGCACAACCAGGCGATTGTTCCTGTCCTCGCCCACTTAGGTGTGGGGCCTGGTTGTTGATCGAAACCAAACCATGCTTCTCCGCACGATGAATACCCACCCATTTCTGCCACGCGGGTTTCACCCCTGATTCCACCCCTCACGATGGATATCTAGGAGCCACGAGCAGACCATCATAGACCCCAAAGTCCGTGGGAATTAAGGGATCCCACCCATGTGCATGTAGTCCCGCAAGACCTACAGCGTACGTCTCCGGCAGCTCGTTGACATGCGAACAAGAAAAGATCACAGCTGGCTTACTCGCCCCATATAAGACCCATTTTTAACGCGGTATTTACTGCGCACCGAGTTCTGACGACATTTGTGGTTAATTCCTAGGTAATACTTTCCCATGCAGATAGAACCTTCCTTTGATCTATTCATCTTACCATGGTCCCATCCTCCCACCAAACAGAACACTACCACTCGGGTAGTCATTCAAGTAGTCATATTATTATAAAAATAGGATCATGCATTGTTTTGAGAATAGGTGGTAATACGATAGGATTTTTGCAAATAGTTCATTAGGAAATACTGCAAAGGATATGAGCAAGTGATGAACTTGCCTGAGATAGAAATAATGGCAATAATCCATGTCTTCAGGGTTCAAGGGCCGTGTAGGAAATCCCAAGATCTGAAAGATAGCAAAGTAGTTCCGGTAAAGACTATTAAAAACACTGACAAGATGATACATGCATAGTAATGAGATGCATCGCAAAATACCCTGAAAATACCCTAGCTTACAAGTGTAAGCTACGCCCGATACGATACTAAGATCACATTTGGTTTAGATGATTTAGAGTTGTTTCATAACTTGAGGTGATGATGTTGTTACTTCTTTTAGACTGACATGTGTTTCACGTTTATTTAACAAACAACTGTGATCATGTTTAAGTAGTAGTGTTTATTACTTGGTTAGGCAAGAAAACAATACTATAGTGAAAGCAACTTTTAAAACATAAGGTAGAACTAAGATAGAGTTTAATTGACAATGAGGATCTAGTACAATCAACTTTACCATCTAATAACTCATTAAGGTTTGTGATGAGAGTATGAGAGGTATGAAAACATTAGGGTTTTATTAATAAGGAAAACAATGTTGTGATGGTTATAATGGAACATCATAGAATTCCATTATACTTTTAAAAACAAGTTCATAAGTTAAACAAAATGTCTTTTGTTTGACATATTTGAGTTGAAAATGTTTTTCTCTTTAATTTGGTATCTCATTTCAAACTTTCTAAAAATATTTGAATAAGTTATTAATGTCTTAATTTTAAATGACTTAATTGACTAGGAAAAATATTGCACACATGAAAACTTGTTCAACTGACTTTGAAAATATAATGTATGGATTGCATTTGTCTTTTTGAGCAATTTGGTATATAACTTGTTTTTTTTTCTGATTTTTTAATTATTTATTATTTTTCTCAATTTTTAAATGATTTAATTTAATTCAACAAATGTTTAATATTAAATTTTATCAAACATTTTTGAAAATTTGCTAAATAGATATATTTTATTTTTCTTAAGAGGTATATATTTTTTACTTTTTTTGATAAATATTTTAAAAGTTATTGAATTAATAATTTTAATCATTTTTCTGCCTATTTTAAATTGACAGGTGGGACCCACCTGTGAGTATAAATTTTTAATTCAAAAATAAAAGCAAAAGAAAAGAGTAAACGTTGATGATGTCATGCTGACGTCAGGGACGCGTCAGCACGGAGGAAATCCTCTCTGTGAATTCGAATTCGATGAATTCGTTGCAAATTGATCTAAGTCGTTTGCTCCACTAGCTCGAGCATGACACGACGAACCTAGGGGCGGCGGTGCTTTGCCAAATGGTCACGGAAATGACTGGCTGCAAGCAACTAACGGCAGCAGTGGCAGCGAAACAACGACAACGAGTTAGGTAACAAGGGGAGGCGAACCGGGGAAACGTGGAAGCTCACCGGGACCTCAGGAACGGAGGGAGACCGGCGGTGAGGCAAGGCTTTGACGGAATCGCCGGCGTCAAGTAGAAACACGGCGACGGCCGTGGCACATGGAGGTGAGGAATTGTGGCGCTATGGGGCTTCCTTGCCTGCTTGACTTCACGAGGAGGTCGAGGAAGAACAGGCGCATCTCCGGAGGGTCTCAGTTCGTTCTAGTGTGGCCGGAGGTGACGTCGGTGACCGGCGGCAGTAGGGTTAGGATTTGGTTTCTTGAAGGGGAAGAGAGAGCGTGCGAGAGAAGAAAGAGGAGGCAGAGAGAAAGTTGGAGACGCTCCACTGCTCCTTATCTGCGTGGGATCGTCGAGCAGGAGGTGTCCGGGTGGAGGCCATGGCGTCGACACGGAGCTCAACCCCTCTGCCTTCTGGCAGAGGAAGAAGAAAGAAGAAGTAAACATTTTATGAATACCCCCTAGAAGTTTTGGATAATTGTTTGGGTCCTTCTGTCTTAGAAACTGAGAAGAACTCCTTGTTTTCAGGGCCCTTTTGTAAACTTAAAAATTATTAAAATTCATATTTGAATTCCTTATCACATTTTACACCTCACCATGTTTTGTTTTGGTGAAATTGGACAATATTTGAATTTTATACTTGGGATGCTAAATTAAGTCAGTTTTGTTATTTCTCTCCATTTAATTTTTTAAATGGCTATTAAATTATTTTAGGCATGATTATCATGATCATACACAACAATCATGTGAAAAACAAAGTGGTATGCTTTAATGGAACAATTTTTGATACAAATCTTTTAGGAAATTGTCTATAAACTATTTAGGAGTATTTTTTATATACATTGTAGTCAAAATCATCAAATAGGGAATATGATTCCAAGCCATACCAGATACTTTGGTTAATGAATGAATTTGTTTTCTTCCAAGATACTATGTCATTTTCATAATTGAATGTCTTAGCAACTTTTGTTGACATTTTATTTAGGTGTGTGTAAGCCCTATTTGATATATGAGGTACTTGATCAAGTGGAAAACATGGATTTGGAATCTTGTTTGTTTTCCACACAGGTTTCAAGTATGGCTATTATGCCCTGTTAGTTTTATAACATGTAATCAGTTGCATGATTATGTATAGATGAATTTTTTTTATTACACATTTGTCTTATGGATGAGAAGGATCTGGAAAACAAGGTGAAGCTTGTTACCATTAACCTCAACAAATCACAAGAAGGTTGGATGCAATGGCTTGTTATTATTTCTTACTGGATAATTGTTTCCACTTAGAAGAATATTATGTGTTCCTCATCTCTAATGATCTTTACAAGGAATAGAGATTCTAAATTCTCTAACATTACCTAATGGTTCACTAGATAATTTCTTATGGTGCATTACTTAGGCAGTGTTGCTTCTTGTGGTCTTCTGTTGCCTGATGTACTTGTCTCTAGTTGACACTAGTCTTCTGTTATCACCTTTGTCCATTGAAAGTAGGTTCATCTTTTGGTTTCCAACTTCAACGGTCTCACCTTTGTGGTGAAGAAATCCAATTACTCCAAGCAAAGATTTTACTTAGATGATTGTAAAAGAATGTGAGTTTATTTTATGACATCCAGCTGCCATATGCATACAAGAAGAATTTGTTAACAAGTGGGCCAGACTTGCCTCCAAATTAGAAATCGTATACAATTGGCTGAGATGTACTAGGTTATTCAACCTTCTGTTTTTTGGTGTATGACACTCAATTGTTTGAGTATACAAAAGTGATCTGTTAACAAGGTCTAGAAACTTGTTACCAAACTACTTCTATATAACACGAACATTGGAGTATCACACTATTTCAAGAGGAGTTAATAAGATCAGATCAAGATATAAGAGTTTCCAAATACTCTGATAATAGATTGGAATAGCACTTCTAGAACAATTGGAAGAATCCTTCTGCAGATCTTCTTGTGGTAATTCCTCCTTTCTTGTGGTTTGCTTCTCTTGCAGAATGACTTAGAGAAGATTGGAAATCAAAATAGAATGGTCTAGACAAAATAACAAGATCTATATTAGGAGTTGGTTCAGACTTTTATTCTCCTTCAATATACTTCTTATTTTATTTCCCATAAGATAGTTACTTATTTCAAATATGATTGGTTTTACTTAACTTTCAATTCATTTCCTCTAATAGAGGTTATAACTTGTTGTTATTCATTAGTTGTATCCAGAAATACTTTATTTGTTGAGTGTTGGATTTTAATAGAAGTATGGAATGGTTATGAAATGATGACTTAAGATAGTAAGTTGATTAAATGGTTCATTGATGTGTTGGTATCTCATATGCTCACCTGTATAAGATGAATGAGACAATGAGCATATGAAGGTTATTGGGTTTAATGACTTAAGTCAGAGTTGTTAGTTGGTTTCTTATTTTAGGTACTTATTTTATGGTTCATGAGATATGTACATATTCCATAAATACGTTGATAAAAAATATTATGTCATTTCCCACTTGTGGGGTTTCAGTTAATACATGTTTCATCATTTGTTTTCTATTGAACCTTTGTTATTTACTTGTAGAGGTTTACTTAATAGTTATAAGATGATTTATACATGTGTAGTGTGAATTGATTTATAACTTAAAGAGTTATTGTTTGATAGGACATAACATCTCTGTTGATGAAATGGTTCAATTATGTATTACTCATTTGTGGAAGTATGATTATCAGCTATGTGATTTGGATACTCACCCCTCTTTGAGTTCTGGATACCTAGTGAATTATCCCAAGTCACTTATAGACTTGTGGTTAAGGTTGTTGGGAGTTTCTGCTTGGTAATAACCAATTATGGTTTGTCTTATCAAATGATTTGGTTTGTAGAGATACTATGTTATAAAGATCACTCCAAATGTACTCTTGACCAGATAATCTAAACCTATTTCATCCTGTCAAGTGAAACATTGGTCACTTTGCTTCATTTAAACTTTCGCGCCAAAATTTCCCGTATTTTTAGATGCATGCTATGCAAATGCACATATTATATTTAGATCCTTATAACTTCCCAAACACCGGGATGTTACATGCGGCCAAGGAGGGGGATCTGCACCCCCCATGGGCCCAAGTGTGTCGCACCCCGGTTTCTAGGGGATACTCATCGCACGAACTGGAAGTCAGGTGCTTGGATTATGGGGCATACCTGCTCCCACGTCCCAGCTTCCTGGTAGGCCTGCGCTTATGCGCGACAACACAAGCCCTGCTCCCACCGTCGAAGTAAACTATCCGCTAGGAACCCAAGGCACTACTGTCGACGTACTTCATATTCAAGCACGCACTGTACGTCAACAGCTTTGAACGAAATGATAGCACAAACTGTCTCTAAGACACAAAAGAATGAAATAAGTTTGCAAATAGCCTTCACTAAGGCAGAGATAGCAAAACACTCATCCAGAGGACACATGTCCCAACATATCATCCATTACATTAGCGGAAGCAATCAAATGGGTCTGAGTACAGAAAAATCCAAGGCTTAAGAAGCCGGAGAAAATAAAGAAAACGAAGCCCATCCACGTAGGTCCTGGATCCTGCCCGGGGTCCAGCCAACTACTCGTCTGCAGTGTCGTCGAACTCCACAAAGTAGCCATCCTGGGGATCATCGTAGCCGTAGTCGTACTCTGCGTAAACCACAGCCCCAACGGGGTCAGTACATCCAAGTACTGGCAAGCAAGACTCACATTTCATCAAGGAGTTACCCGTCAACACAAGCCGGGATGCTTGGGATCAACGGAAGAAGATAGGTATTACAAAAGCTGCAGCGGGCTGCTCTAACCAACTACAGAAGATACTAATAGTTCCGGCTAATAGAAAAGATAAGATCGAGGAATTGTAACCAACTGAAAGATAACTTCAAACAAACCCATCCTGGATCTCGCCCCTTATCCGAAGAAGCAATCCGAGGATAACTCACGCGGTTGTATTAAGGTGAATCAAGTTATTGTGTGAATAACCTATTACTAGTCAAGTTACTAATCATTGGGTGAAGCATGATTGATCGTTATGTTGAAGTTGTCCTGAGTACTTGTTAGCCAGTACTTTCACCAAGTAATCCATAACCGCGGAAAACACGGCTTCTCGAGAAGATTTATCCCTGCAGGGGTGCACCATAGTAACCGTACACGTAAGAATATCCCGCCAGATGGGAATCAAACCCACCAAGCGAGACACTCAACACAACCAACTGTTCTTCGCATCAAGCCCAAAGCACCGCGTGCTGTGCGTGCGCGGCTAATCGAGCCCCCCGAAGAAAAGGAGGACCCTCATAGCACTGGAAGACCACGCCGCCCTAAATGCCGACTACAAAAGTTCCACCCTGGCCTCGGGTTCGTACCTGCATATGATGCAGCAAATGGAAAGCCCGAACTAGTACGGCGATTTGGACGAGATG
Organism: Alopecurus myosuroides; assembly: GCA_028641055.1. NCBI lineage: Eukaryota > Viridiplantae > Streptophyta > Magnoliopsida > Poales > Poaceae > Alopecurus > Alopecurus myosuroides. The sequence goes on from CM054060.1 coordinate 263,098,155, forward strand.
CGAATCGAGTCAAGTTGAGGGGGGCGCCCATACTCGCTTCCCACATGCGGGTAGTGCGCTCATCATGGATCAGTAGACAAGACCCTTTTCCTATTAGGGTCGACACTAGCAGGCCTCAAAACCACAAAGGGCCTCCTGCCGGTGCCTTATCATCAAATTATTATTATCAGCGGCATTAACAGGATTGATTGATTAACATCGAGCCCCCGGAACGATAACAGATAATAACAGCACGTTAGTAAAAGAAGTAACCGACAACAGGCTCGAGCAAAAGCAACCCTAAGCATGCTAGATAAGAACAGGCACAAGCAAAGGCTGTAGGTATGGAGGTGAGGCAATATCATTGGTTCAGGGAATCATGTGATGGGTTCGGAGAATAGAAACGATACATAGGGCTAGCAATAGTAGACAAAAGGATAGTATCGACAACAAGTGTGGAAAAGAACTCGATGATTCATGTGAGTGATAACTTGCCTGGAAGCTCAGCAGCCGGGTACTGGGCTAGGTCCTGGGTAGTGGTGTCGTAAGGCTCGTCGGTACCAACGTCGTCGTCTAAGCGAGAAGAAGCAAAAACAACAACGAAGGAAGACGGCAATCAATACATGGCATATGTGCACAAACATTGGGATGATGCATGTCATGTTTAATAGATGCACCAAAATAAACTAGTGGATATGATACACAAGTTTAAATGGAGTCCATATGCAAAGATTGCATATGGCAAACCCATGCCTTAGAGTTGAATTAATTGTTCTAACACTAAGCATTAGGTGTAGTTGAGTTAGCATGATGCATGCATGATGAGGAACAATAAGAAAACAAGTTAATTGCAATTGGAATGATAGTTAACCATTTTAGAAACATTACTAAGTTTGGAAATTATTGTTACTTAATGGTGTTAAACAAGTAGTGATTGTTTTCATCAAGTTAAAGGGTGCAAAACAAATAACAAAGTTGATATTTGAAAAGGTTATCAAATTTTAGTTGGATTACATGTTTCACATTTTGAAATTGGACTTTGGATTATTTAATTATGAATTAAACAATATTAAACAATTTTTAATTGCATTAATCAAGATTTAAATTGTTTAGGCAATTTAAATTATTCAAACCAGAAAACAAAATTTATATTTGGAAAGTACATGAAAATTTGATTGGAAAACATATTTAGTTTGTGGAATTTGGAATTTTTATGAACAAGTTATGAATTTTGCAAGTTTAAGTGAATTTGACAAGTTTTCAAATTTTGCACCAATTTAAAATATTCAAAACAGTAAACAAATTTTATATTTGGATAGAGCATTTAATTTTGGACAGAAAACATATTTAAAAAGTGAAATTGGAGTTAAAATGAATTTGTTATGCATTTTAGAATTATAGGGTGCAATCTGCCATTTTAGTGCCTCTAGGGACTTAGGAAAAAATTTCCAGGGGCTAGAAATAAGGGCCAGGGGCCTATGTGTGATTTGCTAAACGTTCCAGTACCAAACCATTGTAAAAATAAAACTTTGTTTTATTTGGGAGAGAGGGGACTCGATCCCCTCACCTCCTGGTTGCAAGCAAGGAACAGAACCATTCGGCTAGATGTGCTGTGTTGGTGGGATTGCATCTCGGCTGGGGATAAGCTGTTGGTATTGGCTGTACCGAAATAAAACAAGAAAAGGTGCAGGAAAAGGGGTGGGGATGGGAATCGAACCTGGGACCTGGGGGTTCTCTACGCGCGCATCAAACCAGTAGGGTAGGCTGCGCTGGTTGATGGAATAGGGTGCGGGTGTGGTTTTGAAGTTCGCCAACTGCCTGTTAACTGAAATCTGCAGGCGTACAAACAGCAGATCGTTACTGTCTTCGAATACAGAGCGCTAGGCGATCTTGCACGGAAGAAATTGATGCCAACCAGCAGGGAAAATGAGAGGGGAAGTGTGGGAATGGAGAGATGGCCTCACCCTCTTCGCAGGGGCGTGCTCGGCGCGGTCGGAGGGTGGCGGAGGCGGCGGCGCCGTGCGCCGGCGGCCGGTGGCCGTGGCACCAGTACAGAGGAAGAACTCCTCGAGGTGGCGGCGGCTGGGGGAGACAGGAGGGAAGAGGAGCCTCTAGGGTTAGGGTTTGGCTCGGGAGGGGAGAGGAGGAGATATAAAGGAGGGGGAGGACCATCGAGTGGTTGAGGAGGAAGCGCAGGTTGCTGTCCTCCATGGACGTCATCTCCTGTACGGAGGTAGGGGGAGACCGAGCGGGCTCACCCTGGTGGGCTGGGCCTTCTCCCCCTCCTGAACGTTTTTTTTCCTTTTTTTTTATTATTTCGGTTTGTGTTTTTTTTTCCTGCTGAAATGGAATTGGTAAGAAAAGAATAGGTTTGGTTGATGGAAAAATTTGGAAAAAAATTTGGAGAAGCTCCTTAGGTCAAAAACTAACATGTGGCAACTTTTATTTTCAAAAATTTAAATGTTTGATGGCTTTTGAAATTTGAACCAAATTTAGGTGATATTTTTAATATTAAAGATTATTAACAAAACCCAACATTTTAAATAGGGTACCCCTAAGGTAATTAGGCAATGTTGAAATAGTTTGATTTGGTAACAACATGAATTCAAAAATGGTTATGTTTTTGGGTTTGCAAATCTTTATTTGAAAGAAAGTAACAGACAAGTGTGAAAACAGAAGTTGATTGAGTTGGCCTTTTATTAAGAAAACAATGCAAACAGAAATAAATATGGGGATGATGACATGATGCATTGCTTTAAATAAAACAAGAAGTAAACAACTAGGGGTTTTCATACTTGGATGTTACAAAACGCCCCCCCTTGAAGGAATCGCGCCCCGAGATTCCCTACTGAGAAATGAAAAGGTCCGGATACTTCTTGCGAAGATCCTCTTCGGTCTCCCACGTTGCCTCTTTATCGGAATGATGTGACCATTGGACTTTCAAGAACTTGGTGCTCTTGTTGCGAGTCTTACGCTCGGTCTCATCGAGAATACGAATAGGGTGCTCCTCATAAGATAGATCATCTTGCAGTTCGATAGAATCATGATCAACTGCACGATCTGGATCCTTGAAGCACTTCTTGAGCTGGGACACGTGGAAAACATCGTGCACCTTGGATAGTTTTTCTGGAAGTTCAAGACGATAAGCATTTTCTGCACGCCTTGAGAGGATGTTGAAAGGACCAATGTATCTTGGTGCAAGCTTTCCTTTCACACCGAAACGATGAGTACCTCTGAGGGGAGTTACACGGAGATATGCCTTATCACCAGGTGCATAGATCATATCCCTGTGCTTGCTATCATAATAGCTCTTCTGACGAGACTGAGCAATCTTGAGATTGTCACGAATGATACGAACTTTCTCCTCGACTTCCTTAACAATGTCAGGGCCTAAGAGTGAACGTTCACCAGCTCCAGACCAATTGATTGGACTCCTGCATCTGCGACCATACAGTGCCTCAAACGGTGCCATGCCTAGGCTTGCCTGGTAGCTGTTGTTGTAGGAGAATTCAGCATATGGAAGGCAATCCTCCCATTTCATGCCAAAGGAGAGACCACATGCTCTAAGCATATCCTCGAGAATCTGCTTGACTCTTTCGACTTGCCCCTGAGACTGAGGGTGATAAGCTGTGCTGAACAGAAGTTTAGTGCCCAATGCTTCTTGAAAGCTTTTCCAGAAATGAGAAGTGAAGATACTTCCACGGTCTGAGCTTATTTCCAATGGAACACCATGAAGAGGAACAATCTTTGCTGTATAGAGCTCTGCTAACTGGCTAGCTGAGATAGTTTCCTTGACAGCGAAGAAGTGAGCAACCTTAGTGAGACGATCAATAACAACGAAGATTGCATCGTTGCCCTTTTTGGACTTTGGAAACCCAGTAACGAAGTCCATTTCAATCATGTCCCACTTCCACTCAGGAATTTTCAGAGGTTGGAGTAGACCTGCTGTTTTCTGATGAACTGCCTTAACACGTTGACAAACGTCGCATTCAGAAACGTATTGAGCAATTTCACGTTTCATGCCAGGCCACCAATACAGTGTCTTAAGATCCTGGTACATCTTTGTACTTCCAGGGTGAATGGATAGAGGAGTTTCATGAGCCTCCTTGAGAATGATATCCTTGAGACTTTGAATCTGAGGAACTGCAATGCGTCCTTCGAAGAACACAGTTCCCTTGTCATCAATTGAGAAGGACTCGAACTTATCATTGCCTTCTTTGATGTGCTCTACAATCTTCTTGATTTCAGCATCACGAAGTTGTTCAGAACGAATCTTATCCTCGAGAGTTGGACTGGCTGTCAAGCTAGCAAGATATCCTTGAGGAACAAGACCAAGGTTCAGCTTCTGGAATTCTTCATGAAGTGGAGGTTGGCTTTCCATGATCATGAGATTATTGCAATAGGATTTGCGACTGAGAGCATCGGCCATAACATTAGCCTTGCCTGGAGTGTAAGAAATGGTGAGATCAAAGTCCTTAATCTTCTCAATCCATCTCCTTTGCCTGAGGTTCAGATCTGGCTGAGTGAAGATGTATTTCAGACTCTTATGATCGGAAAAGATTTCAGTTTTGTTACCCAACAAGTATTGTCTCCATTTCTTGAGGGCAAACACAACTGCTGCAAGTTCAAGATCATGAGTGGGATAGTTCTGCTCATGTGGGTTCAACTGACGTGAAGCATAAGCCACCACTTGGCGTTCTTGCATAAGAACTGCTCCTAGTCCTTGGAGAGATGCATCACAGAATATCTGGAAAGGTTTGGTGGTATCTGGACCAACCAGAACTGGAGTAGAAGTGAGTTTAGTCTTCAGGAGGTTGAAACTCTCATCACACTGTGGAGTCCAAATGAACTTTTTGTCCTTCTTTGTGAGATCAGTGAGAGGTTTTGCAATCTTGGAAAAGTTTTGGACGAAACGACGGCAATAGCTAGCCAAGCCAAGAAAACTTCTGACTTGCTTCACCGTCTTAGGGGGTTTCCAATCAACAATTGCCTTAACCTTTTCCGGGTCAATGGCTATGCCTTTGGCAGAGATGATATGACCAAGATAGGCCACTTCTGGAATCCAGAACTCACATTTGGAGTATTTGGCATATAGACGATGCTCGCGGAGTTTCAGGAGAGTGAGGCGAAGATGTTCTTCATGCTCTTTCTCGGATTTTGAGTAGACAAGGATATCATCAAGATATACCACAACGAACTTGTCGAGGTATTCATGGAAGACAGAATTCATCAGTCGAGAGAAGGTCGCCGGTGCATTGGTGAGACCAAAGGACATTACGGTGTATTCATATAGACCGTAACGAGTGGTGAAAGCTGTCTTAGGAATATCTTCCTTTCTGATCTTTATTTGATGGTAACCCATCCTCAAGTCCAACTTTGAGAATATTGAGGCTCCAGCAAGTTGATCAAAAAGATCATCGATACGAGGAATTGGATACTTGTTCTTGATAGTTTTCTCGTTGAGAGGACGATAGTCAACCACGAGTCTTTTTGTTTGATCCTTCTTGGCAACAAACAGAGTTGGGCAACCCCAAGCGGAGGAACTAGGCTGAATGTAACCTTTCTCCATGTACATATCAATTTGCTCCTTCAACAACTTTAGTTCAGGAGGAGCTATCTTGTATGGATGCTTAGAGATTGGTGCAGTACCTGGTTCAAGCTCGATCACGAACTCAACTGCTCTGTCCGGAGGCATCCCTGGCAATTCTTCTGGAAAGACGTCAGGGAATTCACAAACCACCGGAACATTCTCAAGTAGAGGTAGAGGTTTAGCATCCAGGGTGTACAGCTGAATAGAACTTGATTCCTTCGGAGAATAGACTATCTGGCTGGAAGGGTGGAACAGAGTTATTGACTTTTGAGCACAGTCAATTTTAGCTTTATTGGCCTTCAACCAATCCATGCCAAGGATGACATCAATGTCAGAATTGCCAAGCAGAATGAGGGAAGCAAGGAATATGTGACCTCCAATTAAGATCTGATTCTCATGACTGATCTTGGAAGTTTGCATAGTTGCTCCAGGAGAGTTTACTACTAGCGGGGAACCCAAACCAACAAAGCGGAGCTTACTTGTTGCCGCAAAGATTTTTTACACAAAGGAATGCGATGCTCCGGTATCGAACAACACTTTAGCTGGGTTAGAGTTTACGGGTAATGTACCGAGAACAACGTCGGCAGATTCCTCAGCTGTGTCAACCTTGACGTGGTTCACCCTTGCGGTCCTCCCAACAGGCCTGTTGTTGGTGTTGAAGGCCTTATGCGGAGGAGCGCGGACCATCGCCTGGTTGGTGTTGGGGCGAGGTGGTGGAGGAGGCAGCATCCTCTGAGTGCACTTATCTGCGTAGTGCCCAGTCTCCTTGCACTTGAAGCAAGTGACGGCACGAGGAGGATCTGGCCTTGGCTGCGCCACTGGAAACCTCTGCCCATGCATCTGAGCTAGGTTGGGTGGGCGGGGACCAAAGCCGGGAGAAGCTTGGGCATTTGGAGCCCTAGTGACAGCACTGTTTGGCACCCAGATGCGGCGCTTCTGCGGAGGGGTGGTCATGTTGGAGGAGGAACCACCCTCACGTGAGTGCTTGCGCGACTCTTCGAACGCCTTGCGCCCATTCTCCTCATTGAGCGCGGTGTTCACGAGCTCGACGAAGTCCTTGCACTTGATGTTTGTGAGAGCGTACTTCAGTTCCGGGTTAAAACCTCGGCGAAACCTTGCCATCTTCTTGGTCTCAGTAGACACCTCGTCTCCAGCATACCGAGCGAGGCGATTGAACTCGTTCTGGTAGCCGATGACGTCGAGCTTGCCCTGCTTCAGCGAGCAAAACTCTTCACGCATCCTCTCCATGAGACCATCGGGGATGTGGTACTTCAGGAAGGCATCCTTGAAGCAACCCCAAGTGATAGGATAGCCAGCTCTCATGGCCTGGTAGTTCTCCCACCACGAGGCTGCCTGACCCTTCAGTAGGTAAGCAGCATAGTTGACCTTGTCCTCTTCCGCAACATGAGCAATCTCCAGGGCTCTTGCTACGTCACGGATCCAGTCATCAGCATCCAGCGGCTCGCGTGTTGCCACGAAAGCCTTGGGACCCACACTGAGGAAGTCCTTGATGGTGACCCTTGGAGCAGTCTGGTGGTGGTGGTTCTGGTGGTTCTGAACCTGGACCATCTGAGCCATGACCTGAGTCATCTGAGTCAAGAGCTCAGCGATCGGCGGTGGCTCAGGCGTGTTCCTTGTTGGAGGCATCCTGAACAGAAATGCATTTTAGCACAACAATAGAAAGGGATAAACTCAGCAACCGAAAGAGAGATTATTCCGACGCATGAATAGATAACCAACAGGTACATCATGAGTTCAAATACATCAGAATATCCAACAGACCAATACATGGTTCGAAAACGAAAGGATAAACTAGACTCAGCTAGTAACGGATACATCGGTACTCCCATGCTCATCACGCAGGACGGCGGCGAGTACGGCGAGTGGTACGACGAAGAGGACGGCGAGGAGGAGTGTGCACACGGAAGTAGGTATCACGACGATCCCTGTAGATAGGAACTGCTCTGAGAGCAACTCTCGGTGTGGTGAAGTAGAAAGCGTCCTCTCCCTGTGCTCCATAGCGGGGAATCCCTGTGTAACCAGCTCCGAGGTCGAGAAGTGGGCCTCTGATCGGCTCGTAACCTCCAGCATCTGGCAGAGGAAAACCCAGTGTCTGCTGGAAACGCGCAAAGCGCTCGTCTCCAACGAAGTCTGTGGTGTACGTCGCCAGTCGCGTCAACGCGAGGTAGAGCTGCTCCCTGACTGAGGCCAACTCCTGAGCAAGTGTGGAAGCAACGGCGTCACTGTGCCTCACGAACTGGGCAGTGGTGTGCAGCCTGGAGCTATCATCCTCGTAGGTATCCAGGTTGCGGTGGAGAGTGAAGTGAACTCCTGCTGCCGTGATGTAACCACGGGGGATGTGACGATATATGGAATCATCAAACCCCCAGTAGTCAGCACGGAGAACGGTGAGACTCACGTACGCTGCCTGCTGCACAGCCATATCCACTGTGGAACCTACTGCCTCGTAGCGGTGGACAACGCTCCTGCCATCATCCGACAGAATGTAGACGATGGCTCGGTAGAAAGTCTGCTCGAACTCGCGCTGGTGCTCGTAGACCTGGTACTCTGGTGCCCAACGGAACCCCAGATAGGTAACCATGTCCCTCAGCATCTCCGGATAACCGGCGGTGCTCTCGCAACGGGTCATGCGAACCACCTGCGGGTAGTAGCTGAGACCCATCTGCAGATGATTTGGAAGGTTTTGATTAGACTCCGGTAGATGAAAAAGGATGTGGAAAACAACAACAAGGTTCAACGGACGATAAGGATGTTGAAAAGAACATGATATCGAAGCAACATCGGGAAAACGAGACCAAAAGTCCTGAGGTACTAAGGAGAACCCAAAACACGTGAAATCCTAACTTGAAAGTTTAGGTGAGAACAGAAAACAACGTTGCACTTCCTTACCAGAAAAGGGTGGGTGGGTGGGGAAAGAAGAAAAATGGCAGAATTCCTACTCTCACGTTTCATTTTTCCTATATAGCTACAAAATAGTTTCTAGACTCAACTGCGACCAGTAAAAAGGATCCTACAGGCAGACAGGCTCTGATACCATTTGTCGCACCCCGGTTTCTAGGGGATACTCATCGCACGAACTGGAAGTCAGGTGCTTGGATTATGGGGCATACCTGCTCCCACGTCTCAGCTTCCTGGTAGGCCTGCGCTTATGCGCGACAACACAAGCCCTGCTCCCACCGTCGAAGTAAACTATCCGCTAGGAACCCAAGGCACTACTGTCGACGTACTTCATATTCAAGCACGCACTGTACGTCAACAGCTTTGAACGAAATGATAGCACAAACTGTCTCTAAGACACAAAAGAATGAAATAAGTTTGCAAATAGCCTTCACTAAGGCAGAGATAGCAAAACACTCATCCAGAGGACACATGTCCCAACATATCATCCATTACATTAGCGGAAGCAATCAAATGGGTCTGAGTACAGACAAATCCAAGGCTTAAGAAGCCGGAGAAAATAAAGAAAACGAAGCCCATCCACGTAGGTCCTGGATCCTGCCCGGGGTCCAGCCAACTACTCGTCTGCAGTGTCGTCGAACTCCACAAAGTAGCCATCCTGGGGATCATCGTAGCCGTAGTCGTACTCTGCGTAAACCACAGCCCCAACGGGGTCAGTACATCCAAGTACTGGCAAGCAAGACTCACATTTCATCAAGGAGTTACCCGTCAACACAAGCCGGGATGCTTGGGATCAACGGAAGAAGATAGGTATTACAAAAGCTGCAGCGGGCTGCTCTAACCAACTACAGAAGATACTAATAGTTCCGGCTAATAGAAAAGATAAGATCGAGGAATTGTAACCAACTGAAAGATAACTTCAAACAAACCCATCCTGGATCTCGCCCCTTATCCGAAGAAGCAATCCGAGGATAACTCACGCGGTTGTATTAAGGTGAATCAAGTTATTGTGTGAATAACCTATTACTAGTCAAGTTACTAATCATTGGGTGAAGCATGATTGATCGTTATGTTGAAGTTGTCCTGAGTACTTGTTAGCCAGTACTTTCACCAAGTAATCCATAACCGCGGAAAACACGGCTTCTCGAGAAGATTTATCCCTGCAGGGGTGCACCATAGTAACCGTACACGTAAGAATATCCCGCCATATGGGAATCAAACCCACCAAGCGAGACACTCAACACAACCAACTGTTCTTCGCATCAAGCCCAAAGCACCGCGTGCTGTGCGTGCGCGGCTAATCGAGCCCCCCGAAGAAAAGGAGGACCCTCATAGCACTGGAAGACCACGCCGCCCTAAATGCCGACTACAAAAGTTCCACCCTGGCCTCGGGTTCGTACCTGCATATGATGCAGCAAATGGAAAGCCCGAACTAGTACGGCGATTTGGACGAGATGCGAATCGAGTCAAGTTGAGGGGGGCGCCCATACTCGCTTCCCACATGCGGGTAGTGCGCTCATCATGGATCAGTAGACAAGACCCTTTTCCTATTAGGGTCGACACTAGCAAGCCTCAAAACCACAAAGGGCCTCCTGCCGGTGCCTTATCATCAAATTATTATTATCAGCGGCATTAACAGGATTGATTGATTAACATCGAGCCCCCGGAACGATAACAGATAATAACAGCACGTTAGTAAAAGAAGTAACCGACAACAGGCTCGAGCAAAAGCAACCCTAAGCATGCTAGATAAGAACAGGCACAAGCAAAGGCTGTAGGTATGGAGGTGAGGCAATATCATTGGTTCAGGGAATCATGTGATGGGTTCGGAGAATAGAAACGATACATAGGGCTAGCAATAGTAGACAAAAGGATAGTATCGACAACAAGTGTGGAAAAGAACTCGATGATTCATGTGAGTGATAACTTGCCTGGAAGCTCAGCAGCCGGGTACTGGGCTAGGTCCTGGGTAGTGGTGTCGTAAGGCTCGTCGGTACCAACGTCGTCGTCTAAGCGAGAAGAAGCAAAAACAACAACGAAGGAAGACGGCAATCAATACATGGCATATGTGCACAAACATTGGGATGATGCATGTCATGTTTAATAGATGCACCAAAATAAACTAGTGGATATGATACACAAGTTTAAATGGAGTCCATATGCAAAGATTGCATATGGCAAACCCATGCCTTAGAGTTGAATTAATTGTTCTAACACTAAGCATTAGGTGTAGTTGAGTTAGCATGATGCATGCATGATGAGGAACAATAAGAAAACAAGTTAATTGCAATTGGAATGATAGTTAACCATTTTAGAAACATTACTAAGTTTGGAAATTATTGTTACTTAATGGTGTTAAACAAGTAGTGATTGTTTTCATCAAGTTAAAGGGTGCAAAACAAATAACAAAGTTGATATTTGAAAAGGTTATCAAATTTTAGTTGGATTACATGTTTCACATTTTGAAATTGGACTTTGGATTATTTAATTATGAATTAAACAATATTAAACAATTTTTAATTGCATTAATCAAGATTTAAATTGTTTAGGCAATTTAAATTATTCAAACCAGAAAACAAAATTTATATTTGGAAAGTACATGAAAAGTTGATTGGAAAACATATTTAGTTTGTGGAATTTGGAATTTTTATGAACAAGTTATGAATTTTGCAAGTTTAAGTGAATTTGACAAGTTTTCAAATTTTGCACCAATTTAAAATATTCAAAACAGTAAACAAATTTTATATTTGGATAGAGCATTTAATTTTGGACAGAAAACATATTTAAAAAGTGAAAATTGGAGTTAAAATGAATTTGTTATGCATTTTAGAATTATAGGGTGCAATCTGCCATTTTAGTGCCTCTAGGGACTTAGGAAAAATTTTCCAGGGGCTAGAAATAAGGGCCAGGGGCCTATGTGTGATTTGCTAAACGTTCCAGTACCAAACCATTGTAAAAATAAAACTTTGTTTTATTTGGGAGAGAGGGGACTCGATCCCCTCACCTCCTGGTTGCAAGCAAGGAACAGAACCATTCGGCTAGATGTGTTGTGTTGGTGGGATTGCATCTCGGCTGGGGATAAGCTGTTGGTACTGGCTGTACCGAAATAAAACAAGAAAAGGTGCAGGAAAAGGGGTGGGGATGGGAATCGAACCTGGGACCTGGGGGTTCTCTACGCGCGCATCAAACCAGTAGGGCAGGCTGCGCTGGTTGATGGAATAGGGTGCGGGTGTGGTTTTGAAGTTCGCCAACTGCCTGTTAACTGAAATCTGCAGGCGTACAAACAGCAGATCGTTACTGTCTTCGAATACAGAGCGCTAGGCGATCTTGCACGGAAGAAATTGATGCCAACCAGCAGGGAAAATGAGAGGGGAAGTGTGGGAATGGAGAGATGGCCTCACCCTCTTCGCAGGGGCGTGCTCGGCGCGGTCGGAGGGTGGCGGAGGCGGCGGCGCCGTGCGCCGGCGGCCGGTGGCCGTGGCACCAGTACAGAGGAAGAACTCCTCGAGGTGGCGGCGGCTGGGGGAGACAGGAGGGAAGAGGAGCCTCTAGGGTTAGGGTTTGGCTCGGGAGGGGAGAGGAGGAGATATAAAGGAGGGGGAGGACCATCGAGTGGTTGAGGAGGAAGCGCAGGTCGCTGTCCTCCATGGACGTCATCTCCTGTACGGAGGTAGGGGGAGACCGAGCGGGCTCACCCTGGTGGGCTGGGCCTTCTCCCCCTCCTGAACGTTTTTTTCCTTTTTTTTTATTATTTCGGTTTGTGTTTTTTTTTCCTGCTGAAATGGAATTGGTAAGAAAAGAATAGGTTTGGTTGATGGAAAAATTTGGAAAAAAAATTGGAGAAGCTCCTTAGGTCAAAAACTAACATGTGGCAACTTTTATTTTCAAAAATTTAAATGTTTGATGGCTTTTGAAATTTGAACCAAATTTAGGTGATATTTTTAATATTAAAGATTATTAACAAAACCCAACATTTTAAATAGGGTACCCCTAAGGTAATTAGGCAATGTTGAAATAGTTTGATTTGGTAACAACATGAATTCAAAAATGGTTATGTTTTTGGGTTTGCAAATCTTTATTTGAAAGAAAGTAACAGACAAGTGTGAAAACAGAAGTTGATTGAGTTGGCCTTTTATTAAGAAAACAATGCAAACAGAAATAAATATGGGGATGATGACATGATGCATTGCTTTAAATAAAACAAGAAGTAAACAACTAGGGGTTTTCATACTTGGATGTTACAAAGTGGCCCATGTGGTTGCCCCCTTTTTTTCTCCCACTTTTCCCCTAACGTGCCTATTTTGCTCGGAAGTCCCATTAGTGGAATAAATGCATTTAAAAACAAAATAAATGTAATTTAAATATTTTTTATAGCAATTAATACTAAATATAGATTTCTTATTTATTTCGAGCTCCGAAACCTCTTTCGGCACTCTCCGATCTCTATTAGGCATTTCTCCCTTGTTCCGATACTCCTTCGCAACCCTCCGATCTCCACTGGAAAAAACTTGGAATTCTTCTGGCTCTCTATAATAATTCCTTGAATACTAGGATCAATCCTAAACATCGTATACCCTTAAGTGTGCCACCCTACGGTTTTGTAATATTGCAGACATGTCCGAGACACTGATGAACCACAAGTGTAGGGGATCGCAACAGTCTTCGAGGGTAAATATAGCCCAATTTATTGATTTGACACAGGGGAGCCAAAGAATATTTATAAGCCTTAACAACTGAGTTGTCAATTCAGCTGCACCCGAAAAGTATCTTGCTTCACAGAATTTATTAGTATTAACAGTGATATAATGGCAGTAGTAGTTCAATAGTAATAGTAGAAGTAAAACAGTAGTAGCAATAGTAACAGAGAGCGTAAACGGATTTAGTAGCAGTGCTAAAAGCACCGTAGGGATAGGTATGGATGTACGGGTGTTGCATGAATGAGATTAACCATTTAATATACGTAACAAAGGACATCACAAATACATAAGTGAGTATCCAAGTCACAAACTACCATATGCATATTTCCTGAGAGTTGTCGTACTTGCTTGCATCAAAACTTGCACGACATCTTTGTCCTACCATCCTGTTGTTGCGGGGCCAAAAAGGAACTAATGGTAATTAAGGTACTTGTTCTACCAAGAACCGGAGCAAAGCATTAACATAAAGTGGAAACATGTAATCGTCGAACTAGAGTCCATCCCCTCCGATATCCGAACCATGTCACCTTGGGGTCTCGGGTTCCAGAAAATAATAAGTGTATACAACTTGTAGATATGATCCAAAAAAACAATTATACTCATGAAAATATAACATGTTCAGATCTGAAATGATGGCACTCAAGGCCTAAGTGACAAGAAATAAGCACTCCAAGTTGCAACAGCGACAATAAACAACAATAGTGGATATTAGGCATCAAGCCCTAACAATCTCATGATCTATTACATGACTAATCTCTTCCAATACCTACCATTCCCTATGCCTACAACAGGGAATTACTCTCACATCAAAGGGGGAATCATGGAGGGTTGACGGAGAGGCGATGGCGATGACGATGGCGATGATATCCCTCCAATTCCCGTCTCGGCAAGGTGCCAGAACATGTACTTCTGTAGGGTTTCCAATTTTGGCGGAGCTGCGAATCATTTTGGGGAAATCCTTCGTGGGTTCTTAGTTTTGGGGACGATGGAGTCTTTATGCTAAAGGGGACCCTGTGTGTGGTCCCAGTCACCTAGGGGGCCCCAGGCGCAGCCAGAGGGGGGCGCGGGTGGCACCCCCTGGGTGACCAGTAGACCCCCATCGAGCTGTCCTTCAGGCTCCCGGAGTCTTCAAAGGAAAAATAATTTTTGGAATTTTTCTGGAATTTTCGGAGGAAATTGAATTTCCGCACAAAACTAGACACCAAGGGTAATTCTGCTGAAAACAACGCTAGTCCTTGTTAATTTGATCCAAATCATGCATATGCGAAGGAAAAATGAACGGACAAAAATGTCGCCTAGAGGTGGGGGTGAATAGGCGATTAAAACTTTTCCGGTTAAGGCTTGCTTAATGTGGAAATAAACTAGATGTTTAAATTAACAAGCACGCAACCTAAATATTCTAGGCTCAACTATATGCACCAACAACTTATGCTAAGCAAGACAAGTAACAAGGTGATAGCAAGATATATAAGTTCAAGACGAAGGCTATCACAATGTAAAGTGCATAAGTAAATAGCTCGGGTATAGAAATAACTGAGGCACACGGAGACGAAGATGTATTCCCAAGTTCCTCCTTTTCAGGAGAGTACGTCTCGTTGGATGGGTGTGAGCTCGCCACAACAGGCCTACTCAACGCCACAAAGGCCTCACCCTATTCTCCGATGAACCTCGCCACAAAGGCCTACTTCACCTTCCACTATTGGCAACCTTTGATCGAGGCACGCATCCACAACTTAATTGGAGGCTATCGATGTCACCACAATCTTGGTGCACGCATCCACAACTCAATTGGAGGCTCCCAAGAACACCACAAAGTCATGTAGGGTCCAAGACCCAACAGTAACAAGTTCACAAACTTTCACTTCCATGAATACTCATGGAGAGGGAAAACCGATGCAACCGATGCAAATGGAAAGAGAACAGGTGCTAAAATCCTTCAGTCTCAGATTCCAACAAAGCAACAAATGCTTATGGGGTAATAAGAGAGGAAGAACAAAGGATGAAATGAACAAATGAATTCTAAGGTCTAAATCCACAAGGGTTCCCCTCACTAAGAGAAGAGATGGAATGGTGGAAATGTGCATCTAGATCTCCTCTCACTTCTCCCTCAGGCCTTGTTTGGCAGCTATGGTTTACAACGTATTTCATAGTATTATACGGAGTGTTTTGGGTGAAAACACTTCCATCACCTAATCCCCTAAAATTCTCTTTTATCCTAATCCTCTATAACCCCTTTTTAGAAAACGTCGTTTGGTAAGAAACTGTCTGCAATCGTGGAGCCGCGTCCAGTGATAAAAAACGCGAGGGGTGCGGAGTGTTTCTGATCCACCTGCACCCGACGAGTTTTCGGTGAATTGACGTGGCTTGGCCCGTCCAAAAGCAGCGTACCAAATAGTTACAGAGTGTTTCAGCGTGTATTAAATTGGGCCGGGAAACTACACCCGAAAACCTGTCAACACCGGCCTGCCAAACGAGGCCTCAAAGATATCCAAGAATCATGGGAGGGATTGGGAGAGGGGCAAGATTTTCCAAAGTCAATAATGGTAGGAGTGAGAGAAAAATGTGCAGGAAAAACTTAGGTTTTGGGGAGGAAGGGGGCCCTTTATAGGTCCCCACGAAATAGAGCCGTTATGTAGTTTTTTGCCAAATCCGGTATGGATCGGGGTCCCGGAATAAATCCAGATGCTAAAAAAGGTTTTCACGTTCATTCTGGAATGGATCCGGAATGAATCCGGGTCCCGGAATTGACCTGGAATGAATCCAGACTGAACACCGATACAGATGTCCATTCCATAACTTCTGCATACGGACTCCATTTTTTATGTTCTTGGGCTCGTTGAAATAGCAACGAGAAGATCTACAATAATATGTAGAGAAACATCATTGTACAACAATGGAACATAAAACCAAATGGGGAAAGGTTTGACCTTTCTAAAAACAACAACAGGTAAAACCTCCAACACCGAAAAACGCAACAAGTTTCTCTTACGAAATCCATTTTTGGTAAACCTTGGCTTGTCATGAAGATCAGGACAATCACTAAAACATCACATAGAGAAAAGCCAAATAAGAACCAAGAAATATGATATGACAAGTATGCAAAGGTTTGAGCTCTCCACAAGGATTCAATCAAGTTACTCACTTGAGAGCCCCTCTTGATAGTACGACTATCGATCCTATAACCCGGTCTCCCAAAGACATGAGACCGGTAAAATAGAAAACCTATCAAGATCATACCTTTTCATTGAGAATTCCACTTGATCTAGATGATGATGATCTTGACTCTCTCAAGTTGGATCCTCTTTGTTGATCGTGCTTGCTAGAACATGCTCCGCTTGATGAAGACTTACAAGTTGCTCCCCATACACCATTATGGGGAAGACTAGATACCCCATACACCATTATGGGAGAGACTCTTTAGACAATCTTAAATAGGCCATAATATCCTAATGGGTGGCAAGCATCAAGCATAGGATTTCTCCGAGATGCTTTACTTGAGCTTCCACGTCAAGCTTCATGACTCCGGATGGCACCCACCGGGTTCGGGGACGGGTCGGCGCCCCCCATACCCGCCCCATTTAACTTGTCGGGTCTCATTTCTTACCAGACCCACGACCTGGTCGGGTTTGGGGCCCCAACGGGTACCCATTTAAGGAGCGGCACCGACACATGTGGGGAATAAAACAATGGAATATTGGGATGAGGTTGGTAGGAATAGACACATGTGTACGTGTGTTGTCTCCGTGACTCCAAATTCCAACGCGTCCATGTGACGTGTGAGGTCTGTGGTCCATAGCTCGTGGACATGTGATTAGACATAGAATTATTAGACATAGAATTATTAGGGATATGATTAGCACTCAGAGTGGGTATGCGGGTATGCGAGTACGGGTTCGCCACCCCCATACCCGCCCCATTAGACCCGGCGGATCGAATAATTTACCAAACCCTCCCCATTTAAGGCAGGTACCCGTCGGGTTTACGGGTTTCGGGGCCCCATTGCCATCCGTATTCATGACGAACACGCTTGACGACATAGACCATGGGCTATATGAAATCTTTCTTTTGATGCATTCCCATGGAAAGATACCTAACCACACATAGAGATGACACGCACACATATCATGGGTTATTTCACAAATCTATATAGACAGTTTCTTACCATACCACGAGATACATAATCCCACTTGGTACATCTTGTAGCTTTGTATGTTGATCACTTGCTTGATAAACCTTGTATCTTTTCTTCTCACTTCAAATGATGATGTCTTGAATATAATCGTGAAAGATCACCTAATCCCTTTCTTCAAGACACAGTAGAAATATGCACAACTCTATACTTGACCATTCTTCATACAAATCCTTGAATATAACAATGGTCATCACGGGAGCTTCTAGAGTCCAACACATGAACTCCAATCTTTCCTATGGACAAGATCTATAAGGATAACTCAATTCAAACATTAGTCCATAAAGATTTTCATTAATTACCAAAACCACATATAGGGGCACCATGCACTTTCAAAAAACAGCAAGAAAAGTGGTTGGAAAAGTAGATACGTTTGCAATGTATCAACTCCCCCAAGCTTAGCTTATTGCTTGTCCTCAAGCAATTCAGTTGACAAACTGGACGCGGCAAACAAAACTTTGACGAACACTTTTCAATTCATATGGTGTGCATAAGACTATTCCATGATCAGTATTTAACAAGTACATGATAATTGCTATAAGGACAATAAAGCTTACAAACTCATTCTAGCTCATGAAAAGTGAACAAATAACGAGAAGTGGACAATATGATACTATAACATCAGCTAGGTTGTAATGATCATAATAAAGCATGGTAAGATGGTATCCTGCTTGCCCTTTAGTTTTATAGCAAAACATAAATGCCAGGGCACCTCCAAAGCTTAAGTTGCGACTAGAGATAATAATTTTAGGAGAAACAATATTGTAAACATGCACTAGACACTATTATTTTGGGATAATGCACATTATACTCAGAATGACAATCATGCTCTCCTAGACGGTTAATAAAGTAAGAAGGCGAAGACTTAGCATAAAAGCAAAATAAAGGCCCTTCGCAGAGGGAAGCAGGAATTACTCACGTGCTAGAGCTTTTCATTTAATGAAATAGAGGTATTGAAAACAATTTTGAGAGAGGTGTATATGTATGTCAACGAATGGTAATGAAAAACTTATCATAACCCATATCAAGCAAAGTGTTTAGACTTTTGAGAGCGTTTTCCATTAGCATTTTTGTTTTAGTTGCCACTTTCCCACCTTTTCTTTCACAAACCAGAGCTAGCCGTATCCACGGGTGCCCACCGGCATTCATCAAACCATGGGGAAGTGCCTTTTTTATTGGCACCAGCTCTCTGCAGTTATAGATGAGCACATATTCCATACTCATCGTGTGAAATAAGGGAGAAGAACTTTGCTTGACATAAACTATGATAAACTTTAAACTACTTCCTCATGAGCTAAAACTGGAACACAAACAAGTTTAATAATTTTGATGGTTGTAAAGGTAGCACACGAGCAATTTTCTTGGAGTGGCGGTGAAATAACACATATAGGTAGGTATGATGGACACATTGGAAAAAATTGGTTTTTGGGATTTGGATGCACGAGTAGAGCTCGTACTCAATACAGTGTGAAGGATAGCAATAGACGGGGAGCGACCAATTAAGAGAGCAACAACAGTCATAATCATGCATTGCGACAAATTAACATTAAATAAAGCATGGATGTAATATTATAACCTGATAATAAGAGATCACCAAGGCTTAAATTGACTTTCTTTATAGTCTTACATGCGTGAACATGTGCCAAGTCGATCCAAATAACTTCTTCAGAAGGGAATACCATCAAACTATATTGTCTTATGAACAAAACAACACATGTGACATTCTAATAACACATTGAGCACTCTTAATCATTTGAGACTAATCATAAAAAATCATGAACTACTAAAGCAATATTATACATACAACTATCTGTCATGACAAGCCGAAATAAGATCATGTGAATAAACATATGTACAAAAATGAAGAGAAAAGGTTCCATATCAGCTTTCTAATCTTGTCCACTTCATCATATATCGTGATTATTGCTTTGCCACTTGCACAATCGGATGATAATAATAATAAAGCGAAACGCCACCGTGGACATGAGCTAAACTCTGCAAACAACTATACAATAAGAAGAAGAACAAAAAATGTTATTGTTGTTTTCCAAAGGTGAAACAAAGATAAAACGAGGAAATATTTTTTTTCGAGTTTTTAAGAAACCGCAAACAAAGAGGAGAGAAAACACAAACAAAGTGACACGAAGAAAAAAGAAACGAGGGAAAACTGAGAAACAGGAAAATAGGCAGAAAGAGAAAACGTGGAGAGAAGAAAACCAAACGAAGAGAACAAATAAATGTTTTTGGTGTTTTCTGAATAAGCGAAGAAGCAATAAAAACGAGGAAACAACAAGTTATAAATATTTTTGTTTTTTTTCAATAAGAAACACGGAAACACAAAAGAGAAAGAAAACAAAGTAAAACCAAATAGAACGAGAACACGAAGAAGAGAACAACTCAAATGTAAAAACATAATGAGAAACAAATACTAGCAGGTCTAAAAGAATATACAAAGTATTAAGTAATACGCCAACATAAATGATGAATAGGAATTATAAAGCAATTGTCAGCGTATACGTACTCCCCCAATCTTAGGCTTTTGGCCTACTGGTAGCGATGGTCCCATGGGTTCCATCCTGACGTCTGATGCTGCTGCATGTACTCGTACTGCTGGTATGGCATGAGATGCATATCCCACGTCGTCTGCTGCAGCGATAGTCCGTCCATCGAAGGCGGCTGAGATGAAGATCCTCCCTCATGATAAAACGAGGATGGGTTCTCTATGTACGCGAAGGAGGATGGCCTCGTGGGTCCTCCTCGTGCGCCTCCTTCTAGGTAGTGGGGTCCTCCGACATCTCCGAGGTGAGGTACTCGTCTAGTACGTCCTCATAAAAGGACCACCATTCCTGGAAACATCAAACAAACAAGGTGGAGGCCAACGAACAAAGCGAGGTTTCTTGTCCTCCTCTTCGAATAATAGCCTATAATTAAAATCCCCATGGGTGCACCTGGACGTGAATAAGGCATGTGATGGTAGAGTACTAAAATCTAGCCTTATATAAGGAAGCAATTCATCGGTAGGATCAAGAGGCACAACTGTTTGAGCAAAGAAAATACGCGAGGCAACAATGCCTCCAAAATAAGGCCCTCTACTAGAATTGTTAACAATACGTCTAGCAATTTGCGCACCATCGCTACAGGAATAATTCTTATCTACATCAGCGAGCATGTTGGCAAGATCAAAGCTTATGGAGTTGCTTGTGTTCTCCTTGGAAAAAACTCATCTAGCAAGATAATAAGCAAAATACCTGACAGCGGGGAATTTCATGCAAGAGTTCTTACTGCACTGCATGGTTCTCGCGTCCTGGTGGCATAGCTTCGAGTATAAATTATGGAGGCCAGTGGAATTTTTTATCCTCCCAGTCTGTCCAACATTAGGCACATTAATAACCCTGCAAAAATCATCGAGGCACATCGTCCTCTTTCTATCATAGAGAGTGAACTCCAATGTGGGTTAACACCATCAAAGAATTTGAAAATTTGCACAAATATGAAAGTTAGCTTCCGCTATTGGTCCACCTTGTTTTTTGCAAAGTCTAGAAAACCTACATTAGAAACAAGTTCATAAAAAGAACCATATATACCCAAATCCGTCAAGAGCTGGCCGCAAGAATAAGCGAAAGCTCACACATCCTTCATTCTGTCAAATTTCAGCACACTAAGATTGACGATATCTTCATTAAGAGAAGGTCGCATGGTTGATTTTCTTTTGGAAGACCTAGTCTCTCTTGAGGAGGAAGGAGCAATTTTTCCTCCAAACCAGCCTACAAACTTCTTCATACTCCAATTCTGGAAAAAAAATTAACAAGCCAAATAAAAGTTAATTATGAGGATAAATATTATAGGAAACCACTCTAGCAACCTTAGGAGAACTAATACATGCATCAAATCAATTTAAACCAACTCAAAAAAGCATGCAAGCTCAAATAACCAGTCACCTAGTGCAGCAAAATACTCAAGATATACAATGCCAATAAAAAATCTATAAGTATAGGCGGAGGAGTCACATACCGGAGAAGAGATGTACCAAATTTCAGCACAAATGGTGGGCTAAATGAGGAGATCGGAGAAATTCGAGGAAGAAAAACAAGAACTCGAAATTTTCCTGGAGCAATGGTGTTTCTCGGGAGAGAGAAAGAATGTGGAGCAAGCACTAAAGTTGTGGGGGCCTGGGGCCCCCAGGTGCCTCCTGGGTGACAGGTGGGTCCCCCTGGGTTGCCCGAGGTGCCACTCTGTCCCCTTTTTGCATAAAAAATTAATATATACTTTTTGGAATTTTCCGCGAAACTTTACTTTTGGGAAATTCCACAATTTGAATGAATGGTTATAATGCAGAAAAATGTATACAAAGTGATGGAAAACAAAACCAAAACTAATTATACACACGTTCTAAGACATGCTTCAATGCAAATGACAAGAGGAAACATGAAAAAACAAGGTAAAAACAGAGGAAAACAAGGTTGGGCACGATGAAAACTTGTGAAAACAAGGTGGCAAGGGTGGAAAACAAAGTGGAAAAAGGAGAAAACGAGGAGGAAATAGAGGAAAACAAGTGGGAAACAAGTGAAAACAAAGTTAAAACATAGTTTCATCCATTCAAAATCAATTTACTAACAATGTTGATCAAGTCTTGTCACCAAACCAATTTTATATGAAGTAAAACTTTGCACTTAACCACAACAATCATGTTACCTCAGTTTTGATAGACATGATCCCAGGCATAATAATTTCAAATTATTTTTGTGGCACTGCAATGGGAAAATAGAATTTTCCAATCTTGATTGTCTCAATATTTTCAATTGAATTTAGACCATATTTTTTATCAATCTTCTTTGGAAAACAAACCGTATGTTCTTTACCATTGACATTGAAAGTGACCCTCTCTTTATTGCAATCAATAATAGCCCCTATAGTGTTAAGAAAAGGTCTTCCAAGAATAATAGACATATTTTCATCCTCGGGCATTTGCAACACAACAAAGTCAGTTAAAATTAAACAATTAGCAACCTGGACGAGGACATCCTCACAAATGCCAATAGGAATAGTAGTAGATTTATCAGACATTTGCAAAGAGATATCAGCAGGAACCAATTTATCTAAATAGAGTCTCTTGTAAAGAGAGAGATGCATAACACTAACTCCAACACTAAGATCACATAAAGCAGTTCTAACATAATTATTTTTGATAGAACAAGGAATGGTAGGAATACCTGGGTCTTCCAGCTTCTTAGGAATTTTATCATTGAAGGAATAATTAGCAAGCATAGTGTAAATTTCCTCATTAGGAATCTTCCTCTTATTAGTAAAAATATCTTTCATATACCTGGAATAAGGAGGCAACTTAATAACATCAGTTAAAGTAATTTGCAAGAAGAGAGGTTTCATCCACTCACAAAATTTATTATAATGTTCTTCTTCTTGACCTTTGAGATATTTACTAGGAAAAGGCATAGGTTTTTGTATCCAAGGTTATCTTTCTTAACCATGCTTCCTAGAAGTGAAACCTTGTTTATCATAATTTTTTTTCTTAGGAGGGTTTTCAGGTTCTACTTCACTTTCTTCCCTATTGGTAGCATCATTTTTATCATTATCATTACCATGCTCATTACCACTCTCAGTTTAAACATCATAAATAGATATACTATTAGGATCTTTATCATATTCTTTATTAGCATCATTACTAATATCATTAGCCTATCTAATTATTTTATGTTTGCTCTTTTTTTTTACGAGAGCTAACAACATTTTCATCTAGCATTTGAGAGTCTTGTTCAAGCCTTTTTGGGTGTCCCTCGGGATAAATAGGATCCTGAGTGAAATCACCACCTTTAGTTTTAACACTACAAGCTTCTTCTTTAATTTGACCAGACATTTCAGCAAATAAATCTATTTGCACTTTAGTAAGTTTCTCTAATTGAGTATGAATCATTTCAAAGTGTTTAACAAGACCTTTAACATCATTAACAGTTCTACCTAAAGTAGCACGCAAATTTCTGATACAAAGAGAATTCTCATTCAATTGATTTTGCACTTGTGCATTAAAATGGGTTTGTTTAACAATGAAATCATCAAATTCATCCAAGTATTGTTGAGGACAGTTTACCATAAGAATATCACTAGAATTAAATTTTTAAAGAGAATGTCGTGGATTCATCCATAGTTGTTTCCCTGAAAATACAACCAACACAACTATCCAGGTATGTCCTAGATTCAGTTGTTAGTCCATTATAAAATATATCAACAAGATCATTCTTAGGTATACTATGATCAGGACTACCCTTGAGGGTAGCACAAAAATCCCCCAAGCTTTCGGAAGTTTCTCATCATCCAATTGCTTGAAGTTAAAAATCTTTTGTAAAGCGGCATGTTGCATATGAGCGAGAAAAAATTTCTCACAAAAGACACGAGTCAAACGCTGAGGAGTCTTAATGCAAACATAAGAAAAATTATCATACCACAATTTAGCATCCCCTTTTAATGAGAAAGGGAACAACTTAATAGCATGATAGCCTCTTATCAAATTCTCATCAGAAAACAACATGCCAATCTCAAACAATTTAGTCAAGTGGGCTACGACGTCATTATTTTCTATACCATCAGAGGGGATAATTTAAACCATAGGAATAGGTGAAAGATCAATGGAGAAATCAAACTTCTCACCTTTAATGTCCACAGGAGATTTAGCAAATTCAGGTCAGGAGTAAACTTATTTTCATGGAATGTTTCTCAAGCAGCTTCTTAAAAGTCTTAGGATCAGGAGCAGTTTCATAACTCATTGATGTAGGATTGGCCTCTAGGGTGGCCCAATCTTCACGGATTGACGCACGAGGGGTCGGGAGATTGGGAAGAACGCGAAGAACACGATGAACTCCCGCACACAAAAGGGGAGATAACTCGTGAAGCCTACGAGGGATCGCAAACCCAGGTCAACAACACGCTAATTGGAACCGATTCCTCTCACTGGCCGGTCCACCGATCCAACAAAAGCCACAAGGGGAAGGTTGGCAAGAACTACCAGAATCACGAGGTGAAAGAGTAGCTACTTGGAGAGATCTTGATACAATCCAATAGATGAATCTATGGAGTAGCCATGGATCCCATGGGGGAGGTTCTCCACATGGGAGGGGGAGCACAAGGCCCAATTCTATCTCAAGTCAACTCTTATCTAGATATGGTCCAAGGGATACATATTTATAGCCAAGGGGTAGGTGGGGTGGAAAAAGGGGCGGTTCTCCCCTCATTTGCGTAGGATGCAGGGGGTTCGACCCCTTAGGCCGGGGTGGGAATGGGAGCACGGATGGCGTCGGTTGAAGGCGCGACGGCCTGAGGCCGGGGTGGAGGCTGGGGCATTCGGGTGGCTGCCTTGCTTGAGCTGCAGGTGGCCCGGCCCGAGGCCGGGGTGGAGGCCGGCAGCTTCTGGATGGGGGTCGGCCTGGAGGGTAGGGGGAGCCATCCTGGCTGGCTTATGAGGCCGGGTGCCTTGGCTCCCATCTCCTTCTTCCTCCTTATCTTCCTTCTCGATGCCATCTCCCGGGACTTCTTCCATAGCTTTTTGGCCATCGTCTTAGGGCTCCATGGTGGGTTCCAACCTATGCATGTATAGGGGAAATCCATGAGGTAGCGCACCATTCACCAAGACACCGAAGGCATATAGATATAGGGGTGAGTTCACCTTGTCTAGTATCGATGTCGGGCTTGGTGGAATGGGGGGTGCTTCATCATCTCCCCCCCTTGGAAAAGAGTCGTCCTCGAATCTTGATCTATCCTTCCACATGTGTATCTATGAGAGGGAGAAGGAATGTTAACGATGAAGATGTCGTTGAAGTTGAGCCGCTTATCGAAGGTCATGGAAAGGTATGCTCGTAGTGGGGGTAGTCCAAAGGCGATGACGATCTTGAATGGGTCCTTGTTGGTTCGTTGATGAAGATCTCGAATGGAGGTGTAGTAGTCGTCGAAGAGCTCAAGAGGTGTTTTATCCATTGCTTGCGGGAACAATTGAGTGTAGATGAACTTGATGTATTGGTTGCACGCCACTCCATTGCTTGCATTGTCATTGATTCGCTTGTCGAAGTCCATGTACATCTTGACGGTTGGTATGTAGTCATGGGAGTCATTGTCGTTGATGCGCTTGTTGAACTCCATGCACAGCTTGACGTGTGGGATGTATACGGAGAACGTGGTGTTGGTGATGTGCTTGGCAAGCTACGTGTCGATCTTGACTTGTGGGATGTGGACGGAGAATGCATTGTCGTGGATGCACTTGTCAAACTCCATGTAGATCTTGACGAGCGGAGTGTACTCCTTCCAAATCTTCAAGTCAGTGTTTATGTTCATGTGGTGTTCTTGATGGAAAGGGAATGGTTGCTCTTCAATGTTCCTTTGGCCTTCATGTAACCTAAACTCACAAGAAAGAGAAAACAACACTCAGAGAGTAGCCAATTCTTGAAGTACATAGCTAGGGTTTTTAAGTAGATGGAAGGAACCTTAGCAAGATGTCGATGTGGTTGTCTTGTAAGATCCTCCGTCATAGAAAGGTGGTGATGTAGCCACGCATGCCATCTCATCCAAAGGTAGAACCTACACACCAAAGACCAAGCAAACCATGTGTGTGCGAGATAGGGGAGCACATCATTGATGTCATGTCCGTTCATGTTCATAGCACCGTTAGCACACCACAAATAAATGGAATCTATTGCATATGCAAGGTTAATGTTCAAGCAATACATTGAAACATCTCCAAAATGTGAGCACACGCAATCACCATGAAACTTTGAGGGGTTGCACACAAAGCATTGGAAATGGAAGTTTGTCAAAATCCTTGGTGCAATAAGAGGAGACATTGGCAAAAGAACAAGATGAAGAATGTCCCAAATATTAGCATCATGGCTGCAAGCAAAGCATAGGAAAGCGCAATTGGTCGACATTTTTGTTGCAACACCAATGGAAGGGAAACCAAAACACTCATGACAAGACATGCTTAAATTATCATTGTGGTTGCAAGCAAGCCATCGGAAAGAACAATTGTTCATACTTGTTGCAACACACAAATCATCTATGTGAAAGATCAAGGGAGCATTATTGTCACAAAGGAGAACAACATCACAAACATGTTTGCAAACAAAACAATGGGAAGAGCAATTTTTCAACGTGTTTGATGCAAAACATGAGAAAGTTATTAGAGCCGGGTTCGATCTGCTAGACAATTTTATCATGCTCTCAAGAGCTCGTTTTGTCAACTCATGTTCAATTGAGGTTGATATTAGCATGCGGGCACTCAAACACACAAAATACCAAATGAAGAAATTTTGTTTGCGGTAAATGAACACATCATCCATCATGACATGTCTCTTCATTCGCATATCACCAAAAACATCAAAATCAAATATGAAGTATGAAATGTGTGGATGGTCAAAATGCAAGATGAAGGGTTGAGCAAGCTCAACAAGCGAAAGCGAAAAATCTCCATAAAAATAGGATGCTATGGGGGCAAACTCATTTGAAAACATCGCAACATTATTGCAAACCAAGCATGTGAGAGAACAATTGTTCGACACTTTGGTTGCAACAATGGGAGAAAAATGTAAGCACTTGGGGCAAAGCATGTCAATGGCAATATCATCAAACATAGGTTTGTCCATCATATGCAAGCAATCATCATTCATTATGTCCACTAGTGGGAACATGGTCACGTCAACACCCATACCTTGTTCGTCCTTCTCATATGAAGTAGGTGTTGTGGTAGTAGGGGCCTTCGAGTAGTCGACTTGTCCACCTTCATGTAGACATGGTGTGGAATCACCTTCATCCACCATGTACATCTTCTTCTCCATAGGAAGCACCGTCTTTAGGAGTGGCATCTCATCATCCATGGAACCTAACACATCATGAGGAAACACACTAGAGGTAGAGGGTGAGTTGTTAGAATTCAAAATGGTCTCACATGACCTATCAACTACCTCTCTCAACTCATGTGGTGTATCACTCATGCCCTCAAAGTGGATGCACTCAATATCACATATGGTGGAGTCACTCATCTCACACGCTCTCTCACTCATATGGACTAAGTGGCTCTCATGCTCACATGGGATTGGTACCTTATCATAACACATGCACATAGGGGTAGGCTCGATATCCTCAACTCCATACACCTCCTTGGTTGAAGGGAAAATACCATGCTCAACGTCATCATTCTTATCGCCTCCAATTGTGTGAGCCATAAGATTGGCATCATCAGTCGCCTCCATTGCTGAAGGGAAAATCCCATGCTCGGTTTCTCCACTTGACACACCATCTTGGTCGTCGCCTTGGCAATCCCACATCACATGGCCATGTCCATTGCATATTGGGCATAAGAGATCTTCATCTTGAAGTATTCTTATGGTGTTGTTGGGAGCGGTGCTCGAACCAACATCATCATATATATGGGAGGGCCTTATCTTCCTCCCTCTCGGTGTAAGTCTTCATCTTGCCAGGTGGGAGCCCTTGTGGTGGTGGAACTTCATGTAGATACCACATGATGCATACTTGTTGAGGGCGCCATGGTGGTCTTGGCTTTGCATGTATGATCTCATTTCTTGTGTCTCCTTCTTGAAGGATGCTTGGAGAGCTTGTCGATGGCCTTCTTGAGATGTTGTAACCGTTGAGTAGTAGCATGCTTGTACTTGTCGAAGGTCGTATCCATTGCATGGAATAGATCCTTCACGCCTTGTGCATGGGTAGCCATTGTTGTGGTAGCACTTGAATTAGACACCTCGTGATGTGCGCTCGCCGCCATGATATGTGTGGGGAAGTCATCGTGCACTTGGAGTGTTGGTTTAGATGTTCTCTTCTTGTGTCGTCGTCCTGTAGCTTGTGTGGGCGCCAACTTGGAGGTTGAAGTTTGTTGACGACGAAGCTTGCGGCGTTCCTGCTCTTCATGTGTGGGATGACGTCGAAAGTCATTTGGATGCCTTGGCTTCTTGGCCTTCTTGCTTGATGGAGCCTCGATGATGTCCTTCTTGTGGCACCGTCTTGATGTGGAAGGGGCCAATATTGACTTTGCCAACTTGTCAGATTTCTTGTCGTGGCACCATCTTGAGGTTGAAGGGAGTTTTCTTGTGTTGGCCTTGGAATTATCCTTGAAGGTCCTTGGTCTTGAGCATGAACCATAGGACATATGATATCTTGGCCCTCGAAGCTTGGAGATGAAGTTCTTGTAGATGAGCTCATCCATGTCCTGAGAATGAACCATAGGACATATGATATCTTGGCCCTCGAAGCTTGGAGACGAAGTTCTTGTAGATAAGCTCATCCATGTCGGATTCGAAGTAGTTGTAGAGCTCCATCTTGTCCCTCATGCTTGTGGAGTCATTGTCGGTGTAGTATTCCGCCATTTTTGTGGATGCGTATTCGGTGTAGCACGGCTCCATCTCTTCATCCAAGCTCGCAGTGTCGTTGTTGCAGTAGTGGTTCATGTCGTTGGAGCTCATGGAGTTGAAGTTTTTGTGGTTAGTGTGGTGCTCCGCCATGTCGATGATGCTTGGAGAGGAATAGTCGGTGTAGAGATCGACGTCATGGTCGTAGTAGTGGTGGTGATCCACCATTTCATGCTCGTAGTAGTGGTCATTTACCATGTCGTGCTCGTAGGAGTGGTGATCCACCATGTCGTGGTAGAGGTCACCCATGTCAAGATCGTTGTAGTCGTTGTCGTTTTTTAGTCGTAGTGGTCCATAATGTACTCACCATAGTCATCATGGCCTCCATATGGTCCGCTCTCTCTACACATGGTTACTCACAAGAACAAGTGTATATATAGAGTGTGAAGACCTAAGAGCTCAAACGTTACCTTTTACCAAGTATGGAACTAGTAGACCATGCCAAGAGAAACCGATAACAAAAAGAATGAAGTGACTTGAGTTTGAAAGATCCAAAAACACGCTCCAAAACACACACGGCTTATGGGTGGATAGGTATGGAAAGTGGAAAGTAAATGGAACAACCGGAAACCAAGATATTGCAATGGCAAGTAGAGAACCACAATGATCACAAAGCAACAACAAGTCGATCTCCAAAAGATGTATGGAAACGCACGCATGGAGATAAATGGGACTAATGCAAACAAAATGTGAGCTAAGGAACCAAATGATCCTAGAGAAGACTATAAAGCTCGTGTTGCAAAAGTACAAGGAGAGTCGTTCGATTGCAATTTATTGGTGGGCTACAAGATTTGCACACAATGTACCACCTATGAGATGTTCATCAAGCTTGCGCGATTCCTACAAGTGGTGGCTTCCTTTTTATCTCTTATTCTTTCTCTTCTGTTCTCTCTTTTCTCTTCTCTCTTTTGCTTTTTCACTTTTTGCTCACTCACTTTGTGCCAACATATGAAACTATATGAATTAGCGCATACAACGGTCGCTCGGAAACTACACGGTACAAGTGTGCAAAGCCCAAGCAATCATAGATGAACTAGCCTCAATAGGTAAGGTAATCACAAGGTAGGTTGGCTCACAAAGGAATGGCAAGATGGAGAAGATTCAGGATGATTATACCTCTCTCCGATGATCTTCACCCTATAGGCTGGAAAGTTTCGTGCTTTCTCATGAAACTAGGCTTCAAAGAATGATGGATCTCCTTAAATAGTGATATACATCATGTAATTTCCTACAAAACGAACTAAAGATCACTCAAAATGGAGTCCCGAGTCAAAAGTTATGGTCAAAACGGTGAAGGAACGCGGCAGTTTTCTGGGAGGCCGGCCTGGCCGGGCTTCCCGGGGACGCGATTTGGACCCGATTTTGACTTTTTTTGGGCGGAAAACGGCTCCGAAAATCACCAAATCAAAGGGGGAAAAGGTGAAATTAAGCCATGGAAACGCAAGGGAAGGTAGATCAACAGGTTTAGCAATAGATCCACGGATCAAAACCTACCAAAACGCACTCAAATCACAGATCGATCCAGAAGCAAATTGGGGCTATTTTTGGTGGAAATTTTCGAATTCAGGAAAAATCAATAAATTTTTTGGGGGAAAGAGGGTGACAAATCCGTGGCAACCTTGCTCTTGATACCAGATGATATAGACTTGGCCTCTAGGGTGGCCCAATCTTCACGGATTGACGCACGAGAGATCGGGAGATTGGAAAGAACGTGAAGAACACGAAGAACTCACGCACACAAAAGGGGAGATACTCGAAGCCTACGAGGGACCACAAACCCAAGTCAACAACACGCTAATTGGAACCGATTCCTCTCACCGGCCGGTCCATCGATCCAACAAAAGCCACAAGGGGAAGGTTGGCAAGAACTACCGGAATCACGATGTGAAAGAGTAGCTACTTGGAGATATCTTGATACGATCTAATAGATGAATCTATGGAGTAGCCATGGATCCCATGGGGGAGGTTCTCCACATGGGAGGGGGAGCACAAGTCCCAATTCTATATCAAGACTCTTACCTAGATCTGGTCCAAGGGATACATATTTATAGCCAAGGGGTAGGTCGGGTGGAAAAAGGGGGGTTCTCCCCTCATTCGCGTAGGCTGCAGGGGGTCCGGCCTGGCCGGCCCTTTAGGTCGGGGTGCGAACGGGAGCACGGTTGGCGTCGTTTGAAGGCGCGCCGGCCTGAGGCCGGGGTGGAGACGAGGCGCGACCGGCCTGGGGCCAAGGTGGATAAGCGAGGGGGCCGGCCTGAGGCCAGGGTGGAGGCCGGGGCATTCGGGTGGCTGCCCGGCCTGAGCTGCAGGTGGCCCGGCCCGAGGCCGGGGTGGAGGCCAGCGGCTTCTGTACGGGGGTCGGCCTGGAGGGCAGGGGGAGCCGGCCTGGCTGGCTTATGAGGCCGGGTGCCCTGGCTCCCATCTCCTTCTTCCTCCTTATCTTCCTTCTCGATGCCATCTCCCCGGACTTCTTCCATAGCTTCTTGGTCACCGTCTTGGGCTCCATGGCGGGGTCCAACCTAGTCATGTATAGGGGCAATCCATGAGGTAGCGCACCATTCACCAAGACACCGAAGGCATATAGAGATAGGGGTGAGTTCACCTTGTTTAGTATCGATGTCGGGCTTGGTGGAATGGGGGGTGCTGCATCACTCATATATTATTTAAATAAGTCATCGTCAAGTGTATAAGTTTCCTCTAAATAATAAATCCTATCATTATCAAGATCAGGCCGTCCGGGCAATTGTTCAGGAGTAGATAACAATTTATCAAAAATTTCATCATGTTCAATTTCTCTAGCTCTAGCAATTTGTGTGTCTAAAAACGAACCTAGAGAACATAAGATATCAAGTGATACGGGCATCTACTGGTTAGTACGCTAGGACAATAAATTACGATGTATAATGTCTAAGGCCTGCGAGCCGCATGTTTTGGCCGAGTCTTCTAAATGGGCCGGTTTGTATCCAGTTTGATTCCAACTAGGTTTAGGTTCGAGTCAGTTTGGTTTGGGTTTGTCCAACCGACTAGGGTTGGCCTCTTATATAAAGAGAGCCAAGGCCTAGGGCTTTGGAAGGTTGAAAATTATGTAGAACTAAAAGTTTCAGGTTACCACCGTCCCTAGGGGATCGGCGTGCAGGCGGCGTCTCGGACGTTCGTCAGTTATCTTTGCAAATAAAGGTGCGAGTGTTCTTGGATCTGCCAAGAGGGTTCGTTAATGGCTAGGGGGCTCTTGGATCTGCCTAGAGTTGTCTAGCTTGGCGTGAAATAAAGGTGCGAGTGTTCTTGGATCTGCCAAGAGGGTTCGTGCGTTTCTTGCCTAAATCTATTCATGTTCTTCAGGTTACGTGTATCGCTCACGTGATTGGGAGAATAGTTATCTCGGTGGTTCTTGCGGTGAAAGATCGGGCAAACGTCTACATCATGTGGTATCAGAGCGTCGGGTTGATCACCGCGAGGTTTGGTCGAGTTAAAGATCGATGTGCAGATCTGTAAGGATCGGTAGATCTATTTTTAATAGGGTTGTTGGTGGAAGACAATGAGTTGCACGTTGTTTCATTTCGTCCAGTTGGAGACCGGAGGTGCGTGGCGATTCCTCTGTCCTCGACGGTTTCTTGTTATTGATCGGGCAACATCAACGAGTTGGGAACATATGCGATTCGGCAGCTATCTAGAGGGTTCTGGAGCTCTCCCCGGCACCCCGCCGGGAGGGGAATTCATCACCGGAGGGGTCTACACCACCATGCCCTCCTCCGAAGTGATGCGTGACTAGTTCATCCCTGGACTACGGGTCCATAGCAGTAGCTACATGGTTGTCTTCTCCACTTTGTACCTGATGTTTAGATCGCGTGAGCTGCCCTACATGATCAAGATCATCTTTATGTAATGCTACATGTTGTGTTTGCTGGGATCTGATGAATGTTGAATGCTATGTATTCTGATTATCATTCTATCATGTTATCTTCATGCATATGTTATTTATGATCTTGCATGCTCTCCTTTATTAGTAGATGCTCTGGCCAAGTAGATGCTACTAACTCCAAGAGGGAGTATTTTTGCTCAATAGTGGGTTCATGCCTCCTTTGCATATGTGCTCAAGTGACAGAAACATGGCGGATGGAGGATGTGATGTTTCCATTAGGGAGAAAACAACGATGTTTACTTAGTTTACATTGTTTACATTACACACTTTTCTTACTGCGATAATCTGTTGCTTGCAACTTAATACCCAACATTTGTTCGGGTGATATTCGGATGGTGGATTATTAGTCATAGATGCAGTTGGATGACGGTCTATGTATTTTGTTGTAATGCCCGCATGAATCACATAGTAATATTTATGTCTTGCATATGCACTATGGTGCAGCCTTCATTTGTGTCAATTGCCCAGCTATAATTTGTTCACCATGCATGTTATTTATCTTTCACGGAGAGACACCACTAGTGAACTGTGGACCCCGGTCCATTTTCACATACTGATAATACACACACTGCTTCCACTGTTTTCACACTGCTGCTCCTGCTTTTATACTGTTCTCATATTATTTTCCACACCATACGTTTAACCTCACTATTTCGTTGGGGCAAAGTGATTTGATTGTGTTGTGTAGGTTCTACGTTGCTGCTGAACCGGTAGTGCGCCTTGCCACCTCAGCTGCATCAACGTTTAGAGATTGCCTGTCCTCCTACTGGTCGATTCAACCTTGGTTTCTTTTCTGAGGGAAAACTTGCCGTGGCAGTCTTCACAACCTTTCTCTTGGGGTTTACCAACGTCAGTCTCCCGTCGAGGGACACATCACTTGCGCGCGTGGAAATAATCCAAGCTCGATGATGAACTTCCTCATCCAGACAGCTTCATTTGCTACATCTCCATCAGCGATGTACTTCGACTCCATTGTGGATTAAGCTATTATGGGTTGTTTCCCGCTTCTCCAGCTCACAACGCCACCATTCACCACAAACACATAGCCCGTTTGTGACTTCGAGTCGTATGGATCTATGCATAAGCTTGCATCAACATAAACTGTTACGCTAAGTTCTTATATACATCCTCCATAGACAAGAAACATATCCTTGGTTCGCTTAAGATACTTTAGGATATTTTTAACTGCTATCCAGTGCTCCTCTTCACGATCACTCTGGTACATGCTTATCAAACAGAGAGCATGTGACACATCCGGTCTAGTACATAACATGACATACATGATCGAGTCTATGACTGAAGCATAGGGGATGTCAGACATCCTCTCCTTTTCCTTTGCTGCTTTAGGACACTGAGTTTTACTCAATGTTGTCCCTGATGTCATGGGCAAGGAACCCTTCTTTGCCTCATGCATACTAAATTTCTTCAAATCTTATAAAGGTATGTACTTTGACTCAACGCTAATAGGCGCCTGGACCTATCACGATAGATCTTAATGCCTAATACGAAAGCAACTTCTCCTAAGTCCTTCCTTGAAAATTTACTGTTCAAATACTCCTTCACGCTGTTCAGCAACATCACATCATCCCCAATTAGTAATATGCCGTACACATATAATACTAGGGATGCAACTGATCTCCCACTCATCTTCTTGTAAATGCAGGTCTCCTCTCCATTTTGAACAAATCCAAAAGCTTTGATAACCTCGCCAAAGCAAAGATTCTAGCTTCGAGATGCTTACTTCAGTCCATAAATGGAACGATGAAGTTTGAATACTTTACCAGCATCCTTTGGATCGACAAAACCTTCCGGCTACATCATATACAACTCTTTCTCAATGTTTCCATTTAGGACTGCGGTTTTCACATCCATCAGACATATCTCATAATACAAATAAGCAGTAATTGCTTGCAAAATCCGAATAGACTTAAGCATTGCTACGGGTGAAAAAGTTTCCTCATAGTCAACTCCTTGAACTTGTCGAAAACCCTTCGCGGCAAGTTGAGCTTTATAGACAGTTATCTTTTTCTTAAAGATCCATTTATTCTCGATGGCCTTGCAGCCTTTGAGAATTTCCACCAAAGTCCATTCTTTCTTGTCATACATGGATTGGATTTCAGATTTTATGGCTCAAAGCCATTTCTCGGACTCGGGTCCTTCCATTGCTTCTTTGTAGGTTGTAGGTTCGCCAAGGTCAATCATCATCATGACCATGCTGACAATGTCACCATACCATTCAGGCATGGCAGGTGCTCTTGTAGACCTACGAGGTACAATATGTGCTATTACATCTTCTCCATTAGTGGAGGATGCTTCGGGAACACCTTCCGGTGCGCTACTCTGAATTTCAAGTTCGAGGTCAACAATCTCGTCGAGCTCTATCTTCCTTCCACAAACTCCTTTGGCGATAAAATATTTCTCAAGGATAGAACCCTTCTTACCGACAATTGTTTTACCTTCGGCCCTATTGTAGAAGGTGTATCCAATAGTCTCCTTTGGATATCCTACAAAAATGCATTTTTCCGCCTTTGGTTCGAGTTTGTCTGGTTGTAGTTTCTTAACGTCAGCCTCACATCCCCTAACTTTTATAAATGACAACTTTGGCTTCTTGCCATGCCATATCTCATATGGTGTTGTCTCTACGGATTTGGATGGTGCCCTATTTAAAATGAATACAGTTGTTTCTAACGCATAACCCCAAAATGACACCAGCAACTCGGTGATAGACATCATAGATCGCACACTATCCAACAAAATCCTATTATGTCGCTCTGACACACCATTACGTTGTGGTGTCCCAGCCAACGTCAATTGTGGTACGATACCACGAGACTTCAAATGAGTGCCAAAATCAAAACTCCAATACTCACCACATAGATTGGATCAAAGGTGTCTGCTTTTCTTGTTTAGCTGATTTTCCACTTCACTCTGAAACTCCTTAAATTTCTCGAACATTTCAGAATTGTGCTTCATTAAGTAAATATACCCATATCTACTCAAATCACCAGTGAAGATAATAAAGTAACGATAACCATTGCATGTTGAAACGCTCATTGGTTCACAAACATCGGTATGAATGATTCCCAATAAGTCCGACGCTCGCTCCATAACACCGGTGAACGGGGTCCTATTCATTTTGCCTATCAAACATGGTTCACACGTGTCAAGAGATTCAAAATCTAATTACTCTAAAAGCCCGTCAGCATGGAGCTTCTTCATGTGTTTTGTTCTAATATGAAATACGAT
The DNA here is from genome assembly GCA_028641055.1 of Alopecurus myosuroides. Lineage (NCBI taxonomy): Eukaryota > Viridiplantae > Streptophyta > Magnoliopsida > Poales > Poaceae > Alopecurus > Alopecurus myosuroides. The sequence continues at coordinate 263,134,105 of CM054060.1, forward strand.
ATTGCCGTAGAGCCATAGAATTATCATCACTAAGTTTCAATCGCTTGGCATCTATATTATGGATGTGCGTACTACTATCGAGATTTAACAAGAATAAACCATTGCGCTCTAATGCATGAACATAAAAAAGTAACAGTCATAGAAATAGTAGAACCATTTGATACTGATTTGGTTTAATAATTGTCTTGTAACAAGTAAGACCCACCTATAATGCTCATACTCAACGCGGGCACATAATAACATTTATTCAAAATTAAAACTAATGCCGATGGTAGATGTAGAGGGGGAGTGCCGACAGCTACCACTTGAACTATGTTGCCATTGCCGACACACATCGTCACCTCATCCTTTGCTAGGCGACATTCATTCTATAACTCCGTTTGCGAGTTACATATGTGAGCAACAAAACCAGTATCAAATACCCAAGTGTTACTCCTGGCACTAGTGAGCTAAACATCTATTACATGTATATCACATATACCTTTCTCTCTATCGGAAAACTTGCCGACCTTTTTGTCTACTAGGTATTTGGTGCAGTTGCGCTTCCAGTGACTGTTGCCCTTGCAGTAGAAGCATACCACGGCGGGCTTTGGCTTGGGGCCAAACTTGGCATCCTTAGGATTAGCAACGGAATTCCCATCCTTCTTGGACTTCCAATTCCTACCCTTTCCCTAGGCACCTGATTTCTTGAAATCCACGGTTTGGCTGACCATCAGCACCGTGTGCTCCTTGTTGATCTCTACTTTAACAGTTTTTAGCATCACAAACAGCTCATCAATGTCTTGGCCATCCCGCGCATGTTTTAGTTGATGACAAGCCCTTTATAGCAAGGGGGCAACGATTGCAACACCTTGTCTATTGCCAGCTCACCTGGTATTTTGCAATCTACAGAATTGAGGCGAGCAACATAGCCAGACATCTTGACCACGTGTAGCGTTCTCACATTTAAATAATGAAAGAACTCTGTGTTATTGTGCTAGTCCCTGGATCAATTTCTAGCACCATAGTTCAAAATGAAATACCATGCAAATGCATCAAAATCTATTACATCGCATGATCCAGTCTTTACAAAATAATTTTACAACTTGCATAGTCTCAGAAGACTAGCAGGAAACAGAAATACTGCGGAAAACATAGTACAATATTGAGCCTAATCTTCTTCATGTGCCACAGGCAACACATGTTGGTTGTAGACTCGAGATCCTGAACGAAACCTCACTCGTCTTCAGATACATTTGCAGGATGGAATATGCAGCCACAAGGGGTCAATAGAATTTAATGTATTGGCAAGTAACATTATGGTATATATAAATGGCAAGACTAATACTACATGCTTATTTGGCCGAGTGGAGTTTTGGCTAAGTTTGCATAAAGCTAGTTTTCTCCTATCTTTTATCATATAACATTTCCATCTATAAAAGGTATCATTGAGAGAAACCAGTGAACCAGAACTAAATTAAGGAGTACCACTGATAGAGAACAGGGTAAATCTCCTTCCCATGTTCACCCATCAAAATTTTATTATGAAGTTGGCATGATGAGATTCTTCCATCATTCCTTGTCCAGCTGCTCAAATTGTCCATGACCCGGGACACGGCTAAGATCTTAGTTTGTTGACTCTGCAGAGTTTGTGCACTTTCACCTTCAGACTCAAATCAGCCCAAACATCCTATACACCCTGAGTGCATTAAGGAAAGGACAAGATTGAGACGAGATCTTTTTAAAGAGATTCCACCACCGTCCGGCTTGACCCGTTCCAACCTACACCCCCTACATCTGCATGTCAAGCACTGGTGAGTTCATTCAACTTAGTTGATCAAGACAGAGCCAATATGACTAAAGGCTGCACGGGAAGCTACTAAACTTAGAAGGACATAGTTATCTCTTTGTTCCTGGGTGGCCATCCACAAGTGTACTCCTTCGGTGAAAAAACCCATAGAAATGGCCCTAGGGAGCCACTCAACATAAACCAATCCCTCCACTCCCACCGACGTGATTCATTAAACTTAGTAGTTTTTATCCTTAACATCTAAATAAAACATTTCAAGAGCATATCAATTGTACTAAGTTCAATGTCTTCTATTCTAGCAGGATATGAAAGGATGGCTACACACTACTTGGGATAATAGCATAGCATAATACATAGATAAATTACCTACCATGCATACTAGTCAAAACTGTAGGAATGTATAGTAAAAATAATGGGTAGTTGATGATGTGTTACTTGCCTTTGAAGTCAGTGAAGAACAATCACCTTCACTTCACAAAATAGAACGTTCTCTCCGTACAATCTAAACAATGAAAATAAACAACAATAAACAAACAATCACAATCAAAAGAACAAAGTATAACAATCAAAAAACTTAACACAACAATATATTCTACAAAAGCAACTATTGTGTTTGGGCTTAGTTTATAGCAAATGGGTAAGATTGGTCAAGAGTGTGTTTTGAAGGTTTCAAACTTATTGATCAAAAGTTCCACTAAGGATTATCGCCTTTACTCTAATATGCAAAGGAAAACTTGTTAGAGTTTGCCATTTGGTACTAAGGGTTGGTCCTTGATCAAAAGATCACACAAAGGTCTTGGTCTAAACTATTTCTGTCTTGGTTTCTTCAAGTCTTCTCTTGCTTCCTTGAGTTGCTTCTGATGTGTCTCTTTTGCAAATTTCTTCAATGGTCTTGTTTGTAGCCCTTCTTATTGAGTCTAGGTACTTACTAATATAGAATAATATAGGTAGATGAGATTGTTAGAGTTTCTTTAGAAAGGACTTGTAAAATCTTCTATTCTTCTTCATCCTCTGGGAGGGTATTCTCCTTGAGTTGTAGTTGGCTTCTTGTTTCAGTCTTGATCAACAATTCTCATCTCTCTTGGAAAACAAATTCTAAGTCCTGGGAAAAACACACTAATCATCTTGAAAACAAATTCTAAGTCTTGGAAAAAAATTCCACTTCTTCACATGAGGGGTCTTCTTAAGGATTATCTTCAACACCTTTGTAGCTTCCTCCTTGGGGTGGTGGATTCATTGTACTTTGACAAAACTTGGTGGTCTTGGTACAAACTAAGGCTGGTCTTAATCTAACTTAGCCATAGAGAACAGAAAAGAAAAGGGAAAAAGAGTTAGAGAAAAAATAGAGAGAGATGTGGTTGGTCTTCTTGAAGTTCCTCTTGTTTCCTTCTTGTGCCTCCTTTGCTAAGTCCTTCATGTGGTTTCTTCAAGTTGAAAATTGGAGCATCTTCCTTGCACTTCAAAATTTTCTCATCTTCTCACTTAGTGCTTTTTCACTAGGAGGGCCAAATAGCAAATTTTTTACATGGACATGGTTTATAGGCATCAAAGGTATTAGTTTTTGGTCTCTCTAGTCTAGGGTTAGCACTTAGCACAAATTTTGCCAAAGAAAACATATTGGAAATATTTATAAAATTTACTATGTGTTATAATTACCACAATGGCCATTATAATTCTATAAGTAAAAATTAAATTGTTTCAGACATTATTTTTGACAGCAGGCTCTGATAATATACGTCCTAAGGTTCATAAAAATATTTTATTTACAAGTTATGGGATTATAAATTTAAATTAAGTCAAAAATCATCAAACAAGCACATTTAAATTTGAATCAATTTTAAATATTCAATTCTAATTTTGGTCAGTGCTAACAGAGTCTACATGTTCAGGGCTTTTTAAAAAGTCCAATTTTGTCAAATTTGGAATTATAGATCTAAAGTTATTCACAAAACAATATTTACAAAGATCTACAAATAACAAGTGTGTGCACGTATCAAATTTAAATTTCTTTGAGTCTAATGTGTTCTACATATTGTGCTGATTTCAAAAAGTACAAAATCATCTAATTTGGATCTGTGGTTCAAAAGTTATTGCAATTTTATGTTGGGGGGCTTTTCTGCAAAATTACAGGGGCTAAACTGTTTAAAAGAAAATAGGCGATCCGGGGGTCATGGATTGGAGACCTCTATTTGGCTAATACCTTTTCACGCGGATCGGTCACTGCAGTTCGTTGGATTTAAGTGGCGATGGACGCACGGGATGCAAGGTACCTCTTCGGTAAGTGAAATAACAGGATCCGTTGGATCTAGATCGGACGGGCATGAGAGAGGGGAGCTCACCGAGCGATGCTGCTCCGCCGGAGTATGGAGACGCGGTGGCGCTCCGGCGCTCGGAAAATTGTGTGGTGTCGTTCTATGGATCCTCTGGCTCGAAGGAGGCGACGAAGAGGTGTAGAGAGACGTGGGGAGCTTGGTGGTGACGACGGCGTGCAACGTCATTGTCGCAGTAGACCGCGTTGTGCGATTCCCGCGGCGATAGGGCGGTGCGAGCTTCGGCCGGCTTGTTCTCGTTGAAGCGCTGCAAGGAAAAATTGTGGGGGTGCGTTAGGAGGTGAGCATGAGAGAGGGAAACCTAGGAAGCCAAGACGGGGCAGAGGAAACCTCACGTAGCGGCTGTACTTGACGGAGGGCACTGGCGGGTGAGATATGCTCCGGCGAGGAATTTTCGAGGGGAAACAGAGAGGATGTGCGGGTATTTATAGGGTTGTGGTTGACGCTTTGATTCTTGCCCTCCATCTGAAGAAATCCAGGAGAGAAGATTGATCCCGATCGGAGTTCGTGACTTGCACGGGACGAAGAAGGAGGCTGACGTTGTTGATGACGTCACTGTCGGGCCCTTCAGTCAGAGAGAGAAACGGATGGTCGTGCGGGCTGCTGGTGGATTTGGCTGGGTTGGGCCTGGGCTGTTGGCGACCGTGCGCGCGACGGATAGAGGGCCAGGGAATTGGGCCGCTTATGGGTTTGGCGAGAGAGAGAGAGGGGCAGAGTGGCGGGCTGGGCTGGCTTGTGTCATCATTTTTTTTCATTTTCTGTTTTTTTATACTTTAAATCATAACTTTTGGTTTAATAAACCAAATAGACTCAAACAAAATTCTATAGTTTTGTAAAAACAGACTCTTTGTAAGGGAAAATATTAGGTGTTGTTTTCCACATGTTTTAAATATTTAACTTTGAAAATTTAAATAAAACCTTAATAGCTCTTAATGCCACTTTCTAAATAGAAATTAATAAATAGTTTTAATAAAATTTAAAGAGATGTCCCAAATGCAAAATTTTGTTTTTCTTAATATTTTGCTTGTTTTTATAAACACAATAATTTATATAAACACTTTATATTTGTTTTGAGTTTGAATTTTATTTGTTTTCGTGGCTTGCATTAGTAGAAAACAAAAGTTTTAAATATTTGTGATTTTTGAATGTCTCCAAAAATCAGGGATGTTACACCACGTGGTCACTAACATTGATGTGCTCATCCATATTTGCTAAGAAGAATGCCTCAGAGGCTTCATACCTCTCAGCCTTGGCTTGCGGTGGCAAAACCGCCTTGAGATTAGTGACTATCTCAAATGCACTCATAGTCTCAAAGTGCTTTTGCAGGTCAGCCTCCATGGCATAGAGCATGTCACTCTGGACAAAAGCAGAGTCCTCTACCTTGGACTGATATACATTCTTTTCATTGTTAGTAGATCTGCAGGCACGTTGCCTACCGTGGCCTCAAGAACATAGGCCATCTTGTGGCGAGTGAGGAGAATCCTCAGGGTGCGCAACTAGGACATGGAGTTTGAACCATTGGTCTTAAACTTTTCTTTCGCAAGGAATGAGCCTAGGTTGAAGGCGGGGCGAGACATCTACAAAAGCATTTGCATGATAAATAAGACTATGTTCATAATAGTGTGTTCATGTTTTCAAAAAAAACACGAACTCCCACTTAAACGAACATCCCTCACTTTGTTTTAGTGATTACACGACCCCATCCACTACACCGCCCCGATCGTCATGGCTATTGGCATAGCTTCGAAGGTAGACACAACATGTCAAATGCATCGTCCATGCTACTCGTGCTCGGCCTTTCGATCTTCTGTGTTCTGAGGACATGTCTGTATATGCTAGGCTTTCCAACTTAATCTTAGTGTATTTGCAGTGAAAAACATGGCTTACACCCGATGTTTGCGAATGCAGAAGTGAAGTACCCGATCGTCATGTCCCACTTCACAATTGCAAACTTTCTTGCTGGTGCAACACTAAGGGAGAACACTTACATTGGAACTAATTGAGGGATCATCCTATATAGAAACTACCGTATATATCATAATAAAGTATATGATATATAGATGTATATAATATTCTCACAATCACATCAAATTAAAAAGTTTTACGTGGATCATGGGACTGTCGTAAAATAACTGCTTCTTACCTACGAACCGGCAGCCACAACACCGATCAAGTAGTTGTTTGTTATATCCCTTTCGGGCCTCCCATTGTAAATGCCATGACATCTATTGTAAGAGAAACATACACCCTCATAGTTGCATATGCGGTACAAGCCACATGTCAGGTGCAGTGCTCGTTTCGCGTAAGCGTACACGTAAGGTTGGCTTCGGGCCGCTATCATCAAACAATGCCGACATCATGAACAAGTACACGCGGGGAGGTAACAAATACAAGATCGATTCCCTCAATCAACATGAGTTCTAACCGTACTTCTATATCTATGCATAGATCGGTTCTGATACCACTTAACGGTTTCGTAGCAGAAAATAAAAAAATTCCTAGCAACGATAACCATAAACAATCAAGATCTATTACTATGCAAATTCATACCCTTGAAGACCGAAAGCGGGGATTACCCTCCCGCATAAGGGTTGATGATGAAGACGGCAAAGTCGATCTCCTGGTCATCTAGTCGCTCCCGCGACTAGTGCCACACATCGTAGCACCTCGTAGCTCTACAAAATTACGGTGTAGACAATGACTCCCGATCTCCATCCTAGCAGAGTTTGCAGAAGCAGAGTGATGGACCGAAGAACTAGTAGCACAGTGGTGTGCTTATAGTGGAGAAATCTCAACCTGTTGCGTAGCTCCAACAGGAACCACGATGAGAGAAGAGAGAGAGAATTGGATGGGGAAAAGGGGAGGGGTGCCCTCCTTTATATATTGGGAGGAGGGGAGGCTTTCCCCTTGGGCAAGGCATGTGGGACTAAACCCACAAGGCTGGTGCAGCCAAGAAGGGGGAGCTGCACTCCCATGGGTTCCAATTGGCCCATGTGGCTGCCCCCTTTTTATTTCTTTCTCCCACTTTTCCCCTAATGAGCCTCTTTTGCCCAGAAGACCCATTAGTGGAATAAATGCATTTAAAAATAAAATAAATTTAATTTAATTATTAATTATAGTAATTAATATTAAATATATATTTCTTATTTATTTCGATCTCCAAAACCTCTTCCGACACTTTCCGATCTCCATAGGGCATTTCTCCCTTGTCCCGATACTCATTCCGAACCCTCCGTAGGAAAAAACCCAGAGTGCTTTCGGCTCTCTCTAATAATTCCTTCGTCTAGGATCACTACTAAACGTCGTCTACCCTTAAGTGTACCACCCTACGGTTCGGGAACACTCCAGACATGGCCGAGACACCTCTCTGACCAATGACCAACAGTGGGACGTGGACACCCATGATGGCCCTTGTGCATTCCACGATTATCTCCGTCGCTTGAACCTTAAATGTCGATTCCCCACACCTCTTGACTCAGAGATACTCTACTAGTCTGAGACTTGATCATCCGTTATCAAATACCTCGTTCAGTCTCGTTACTGACATAATAATTCTACTCGTTCCCGTGTCGTTGCATCTCTGTGACCTAGTCACATGCTTGCAAGCTAACTGATGCAACTTCCCCGAGCGGGCCCAGAAGTATCTATCCATCATTTGGATTGGCAATTCCCGCTCTTGATAACATGCCTCAACATATCTCTCCGGTTACCCCAGAGACACCTTTATAATCACCCAGTTACGGTCCTGACATTTGATGCACTCAAAGTAACCTCAGAGATAGCAATTAAACATCATCTCACTGTCTAAGGCTATGGTACTACGTTTTCACGTTATCATAATTCTGAACTTAATGACTTGACCTCTTTATGATAAAACATAGGTGTGAGTCCATCACATCATTCACCAATGACATGACTCCATTGTCAATGACATAAATGCCCATGATAAAAAAACCTTGATCATCAGTTGTCCAATGGACTAGTATAACTAGAGGCTATTAGGGATCTGGTTTGTTTACATACCACATGTGTATTAATGTTCCCGCTTAACACAGTTATAGCATGGTATAGAACATTATGAACGTGAGAGTTATGAATAATAAAAACACTTTATTAAATTGCCTCTAGGGCATAACTCCTTCATGTTTCACCATGAAGCTTATACCCGGTACAAAAGTAAGTGGCGAGGACTTCATCGACACGCCGGTGGTTCAGATATACTAACGGCGGTAGTTTGTAGTAACGTGTCGGTGGTATTGCACATGGTTATAACTCCTGCCCAACCCTTGCTCCTCCACGCACACACCCGACCCGCCTACCATCTTCACCATGTTCCACGCCACTGCACCGACGTTGTTGCTTCATATGACCTCCACCGTTTGCGCTCCTCTCCCTGCTGCCACTGACGACTCCACTGCTTGCCCCCTCCATCGCCTCCTCTCCAAGCCACCACCGGCACTATTTCCTCTGTCGCCTCTTCTCGTTGCCGCCACCGACGTCGTTTCTTCGTAGCCTCTTCACCTCACCGCGACCAACCCCGCCGCTCCTCGGAACTGATGCACAGTCGCCGACGCCTTCACATCACAGTGAGAGCCTCTCTTTACTTCTCCTTTTGTTCGATTTTATAAATTTAGAACTAAGAAGCATGTCTACAAGTTTTTTTTTTTGCAAAAATGAGTGTATGAATTTTGGTTCTATTGTAAGATGTACCATCCATACAATGTGTTTGATTTGTATAGTTTTGGATGTATTGTAGATGTGAAGTATAGTTTAAAATATATTAAATCATTGTATTTTTACTAGTTTGAAACAAATGATGCATTATATGTATGGTATAATAGGAAACAAAAGATGCACTATTATATATTAATTCTTAGATGAATTGTTAGAAAATGGCACTATATAATTGTTTGGAAATATATTGTTTTGTTCGAAGATGGCTAGGCTTGAGGTCATCCATTGGACGAAAAAGCTGAAGTTGTTGTTCCGCAACATGGATATTCTGTGTATGGCAACACCATTGGCGTCACCGCTCGAGAAGTTTGCAACATAAACGACGTCACCCTGAGAGGCCGTGAGCAAACCGAGCTGCGTTGATTTCACCTTGAAAGGCTTCACCGAAGGTACAAATTCCCGTGAGCCTACGACAACTTAAACGAGAGGGGTAGTCTTGTGAATGAACGTGCTCTCTGCAAGTTCTCAAAATCCTCCAGTAGTTGGAAAATAGGATGAGGGTATATCTTCATAGAGAGTTCGCCGAAGTACAAGTTATCCCTCTATTACTGAACATGATTGCAACACCTTCAAAATTAATCACATTGTATATTGACAAGAGATTTCACCCATGTTTGTGTTGTAGTACTCACTCCGATCCTTAATAAGTGTCGTGAATGGAGGAATAGTTTGTACGTATGAACTACTGCTCCCTCTGACACTAGCTTATTTTGGATCGGAGGGAGTAGTGAATTTCTAAATCTTTCGTTGTAGTATCTATCTTCCTCAAAGATTTGTAAGCCTTTCATGTTAACTAACTATTTGGTTGTGAGTGTAAATGTTATTCGAACTGATATATTACCATCTGTCATATGAATTTCTATAATGTATTACCGAGCCATTTTTTTTCTTCTCGACAAATCGGTACCGGCTGGTGCACCTGAACCACACCACTTACAAGGAACTTTCTACCGGCATGCAATATGTGCCCTTTGCACTATGGCGTTGACAATTACACGCCGGTAGTACCAAATAACACTGCCGCAATTGTCAGGGGGTTACCCCCGAGTAGGGGTAAGGCAAGTGCTAAAGGCAAGGTCAAAGCTGATGTTTGACCGGGTAGATGGCTACCCGGTACTCGCTACCCGGTAGGTTTCTATCCGGCCGTACCCGCCAATGGTTAAGAAGAGAAATCAAGCAAGTTATGTTCATCCGAGTAAAGAAGTTGGTACGAGTAGAGGGAGTGAGTTCCTACTCGGGCCAGAAGTCAATGGAGCCGTTCTGACAAGGGATCCCGCGTATCCTGCGTCCGTACCGGTGTGCGGTTCAACTTACGGAGCGCGTGATTATCCGCGCTACGGCGTGGCTACAGTGCGGTAGGCGCATGTCAAGTCCTGTCACTGACAGAGGGGACAGGACAGAGCTAGGGGCCTACCCTATCTCACTGACAAGGGTGGACAGGTCCCATCTCCGAACGACGCAACGACTTACGGCGCCCGCGTCAGCGAGAAGCCGGAAGCGTGCTCTGTTCTGCAGTGCTCCTGTCACATCAGTTGTACCTTTTAGTCTTATTCTATTCAGCTGGGCACCAGTATATAAGGTGCCCTGCCCCCTCCTGCGCGAGGGACGTTACCTTGGTCGACACTCTGGATTGCTTCACTTCACACAGAGAGAACTAGAGAGAAGAGTGGCTACTCGGCTGAAGGCCTGATTTGTACTGTGGCTACTCGGTAACACACATAAAGAGAGAAAGGCAGGAGTAGGGGTGTTACCTCCATACGAGGGCCCTGAACCTGGGTAAGATCCTGTTGTTTGCAGTGCTTGTGACTTCTCACACGCGGCTACTCGCCGTGTGATCCCTCCACGAGCACCTCCAGCGTCCATCGGCCCCAAACATTAGCCATCCCATGGCATCTGCCGTGATACAACCACGACAGTTGGCGCCCACCGTGGGGCTACCGGCGGCGCTGGCTGGAGTCCATGTTCGGACGGGACTCATTTCTGCTACTGGGGAGCGCGTGGTCTGTGGCCTTGTCCACAGATTCGCCTCCTTCGACTTCGTCACCGACAACGCCGGAGATTTCGGCGGTAGGCCCATGCCGGCAGGCGGCTCGGTGCTCTCCTTCGGCTCGCACCTCGTCTACGTCGCCAACACCGTCATCCGCGAGTTCCCAGAGGAGGTGCTGGTCGCGGAAGATCCTCCTGCTGTGCTCGCTGCCCGCGGAAGGCCAACTGGCTGCTCTGCGGACAGCGTGGAGATGATGGTTACCGGCCCGGCTATCGATGCCGGGAAGGGCGCGGCTGCTGCCGCGGGAGTCATCGAGAAACCTGCTGGCCCAAGTGCTGGCTAGAGGGTCCACAAGCCCTACGAGAAGGACTCGAACATACCTCTTTCCACAACACCGACGATACCGGCATCCGCCGTGCGGATGAGCATGCCGCCTCCCACCGAGCTCGAGCTCATGACCATGAGGGCGCAACTCGACCAGCAGCGTCAAGCGCTGCTCGCTGAGCACCTGGAGCTGGAGAAGGTTAGGCTTGAGCTTAGACCTAGACCAAAATGAGTACAACAAGGCCCACGACTTTACTCCTGTTGTTAGGAAGCCTAGCAAAGTAGGCGCTACTCGTTGCAATTTGGGCGCCGAGATGGCAGTAGTTGGTGAGGCTCCTAGCCAGTCTGCCACTGTAAACACTGCTACTAGGCCCAGATACAGTACCCCCGCCAAAACATTTAGAGCTGCAGAGGTTGTAGCTGCTGAGTTGCCAAACCTTGCTAGCGACACGCGCTAGGCAGCAGGAGAGGCTCAATGAGCTAGTGCTAGAGGCTGCTAGGCAGAATAGGAGTTCCGGAAAGCCAATCCGGGTGCTGGTGCTTCTCAGATTGTGCACTCGCGTGCAGCGGGATCTCATGACCAGGCGTCATCACCGCTTCCCAACCGCGAGAGGGACCAGAGTGTGCACTCTGGGAAGAGTAGACAGATGCAGGTGTACGACCCGGCTCTCGCCGCAAAACAGCACGCTGTGCCGCGAGAGTCCATTCAGAAACACAACTCTGCAGGAGCAGGCTATCAAGCCCATAAAGCTCACAGTAAGAGGCAAGATGGAGGCAACAAGGGACCTTCTCGGCGTCCTGCTGCTCAACCTACTCGGCAGAGGACGCAGCAGCCAGCTGCAGCACAGCCGCGTGCGGCTGCACCGGCAGCCAACCCGGTGGTGCAGCCTGTTGTTGTGCAGGAGAACAGATATGATGATGGCTACTCGGCGATGGGGCTAGCCGGCTATGCTGACCCAAGAAATGTTGCTGACCGTCTGGGTGACCGCATGTTGGAGCCCAGTGATGCAAGGTACAAGCTGGACCGGATTAATTTGTCCGCGCAACTCGAGAACAAGGGGCCGCCTGGCCCAGAATGCTTTGGCCCTCGTATCATGAATGAGCCATCCGTGAACCACCTTCAGCTGGCCAGGGGAACCAAGTGCTACAATGGCAGCACCAAACCAGAAGATTGGTTGAGTGACTATGTCACAGCTGTGCACATCGCAGGCGGCAACCGGAGACGGGCTGTGCGGTACGTTCCGCAGATGCTAGAGGGTTGATGCATGTAAAATGCAGACATGAACTTTGCATGTTATTACTTGTTTTTCCTACATATTAGAACCTTATATTCATGTTTTATAATGATTTGGGGGATTTTCTAAACAATCCCCCTTCTTTTGGTTCTAACCCTGTTTTTCCAGAAAACGTACTTTTTAGTGTTTCAGACTTTCCGGGAGCTTCGGGACTCCAAAAAGGGCAAGGCCAAAGAGCACGGTTCATAATTTTTGAGACGAAGACCATGGGAAAAAGTAGAGGGCCAAAAGGCCAATCAGGTGGCAAATAGGACCATCCACGCGGCCAGATTCCTTGGCCGCGTGAGAGGCCCCCTTTTTGCCCCCGTGGCTCCGATGCGGTCAATCTTTCTTCTCCCGAGTGTCTCGTGACCTAAAAACGACTATATAAAGGGTCTCCTGGCCTTTTCGAGGAGGAGGCGGCGCCGAGAGACGAAACCACGAAACAGAGAGACAGAAGGCTGCCGCCGGAGAAGATCGGAGGGGGGAAACGCCGCCGGGATCACCCCCGGAGGGCTCCACCCCCCTCCGGCGTGTTCATCATCAACATCTACAGCAAGATCAGCTCCATCTCTCCACTGTAATCTCTTGGAAAACACGATGTATGATGCAATACTATATTCCCTTGATGTATTGTGTCTCCCCGTCTATGTTTGAGTAGTGAATTGTTCTTGGCAATGGTCAAATAGTTCGTTGATTGGTTGCATACAAGTTTGTTATCTTCTATGATTGTCTTTATGTACAATATATGAGTGCACGCATATGTTGGGGAATGCATGTAAGGTGATCACCGGTAGCATAATGGAGTGGTGGTGACTTGGGAGTGACAATAACCTGAGACCGAGCCATAAAGTTAAGTTATTGGGGGATATATATAGGGGACCTTAGAACGTAAGGCTATGGTGGGACTTTATGTCTTAATCAATCTTGTGCAGTCATTTACTTGGCCACATGATCCATCATAAGGGGTTGTAGATCATTTACTTGACTATACCTATTCATGGCTCCTTCCTAGAAGAAACAACTAAGACTAAAACATGTGCTTCACTAATTGTGACAACCACACGAACGAAACACCTATTTCTAGAACACTTGCTCCCTTGAGATACTTGAGATATTTGCTGCTTGCTACTTGTGAAACTTGCTTAGAAACTTGCTCTAGGATTACTTGCATTTTAAACTTGCTTCACTAGTTACTAGACAAACCACACTCCACGTCACTTGCTTTTAATTAGTTAGTTCCTTTTAGTCAAACTTATTGCTTTGCATAAAAAGCCATATAAGAGGGTTATAGGGCTTTAGAGAATAGATAGCTTACCTTCAGGTCCTCGTGGTTTTGACACTCAAATACTTATCGAAAGGTACTACAATTGATCTCCTGCACTTGGGAGTCATCAAGCACTTTTCTGGCGCCGTTGCCGGGGAGCGTTGTGCTAAGCTTTTATTCTTGTTTGCATTGCATACTAACATATAAACCTAAAACGCAAAAAAAAATATAAAATGGAAAACAACCAAATAATTTTAGAACTGTATAATATCTACCTTGAATTAGGACATGAAGTGTTTGAGGAGAAATTGAAAAAATATTTGCACAACAATCATATTTGTGGTAGTACTAATTCTTTGAACACCTTTATTGCTAAGGAAAACCTTGAGCTTGGGGAAGTTTGTCTTGATGAATATGATATTTTTAGTCCCCCTACTATTGAGGATAAAAATGATATACTTGCTGATTCTATGGAAATTTTTAAGCTTGGGGAAGTTGGTTTTGATGAGCATGATATTTCTAGTTCCCCAAGCTTGGAGGAGAAAATTCACTTTGATGATACTATGCCTCCTATATATGATGATTGCAATGAAAATTATGAATGTTTAACTCCCACTATCACTAATGAGGATTTTACTTATGTGGAGATTAGTGATTCTTTTATGCATGTGGCTCATGATAAGAATGTTTTATGTGATATTCATATTGTTGAATGTATTCATGATGCTACTGAAAATTATTATGAGAGAGGGAAACATGGTTACACATATTTCAACAATATTAAGTTTCCCCTCTTTATGCTGAAAGTATTGAAGTTGCACTTGATCTACCTTTCTATGCTTGCTATTATGTGCTTCTTTTATTTTTTTCATTACAAAATGCCAATGCATAGGAAATGGGTTAGACTTAAAAATAAATTGTTTAATATTTTTTGGTGTGTTCCTTATGCTTTAATTCCTATTCGGTTTGAGCACACATTTATGTCTTTACAACATGTAAAATGCCTTTACCTACTGTTATGTATCATTTAGTTTAAGATTTTCATTTTATAAAAATTTTGGGAAAGTAAATGCGAAGGATGAGTAATGGAGAAGTTGGGGTCGACCTTGAACATGTGTTGTTCATGCCAATGAAACCATTGCAAAGTCTCTATCATTAAAACTTTTTCCAAAGCTAAAAACAATAAAAATATTAGTTCACTACTGTAACATCACATTTCTGTCTTATTTCTCATCTTAAATGGCAAGAATAATCTTATATGAGAGATAGGATTAAACAATAGTAATTAGCTGTTAAGAAAACAGATTCCTGAACTTCACTGCGAAAAATGTTTAAAATCACAGAAGTGGAATTTTGACCTGGTAATTTACGACAGAAATATTTAGTTATCACTACATATTTCATTAGTTTTAAGTTTTCTTATTTGAGCAACATAAGTGCCTCTCAAAATTCACTCTTTACGGGCTGTTCAGTTTTTGGCAGATTATGTCTTTATTTTGCATTGCTCTCATTACTTGTGTTTTGTGTGGTTCTTTTGATCAAGGAGCAATGCACAAATGTAGTAACAGTAGTTAATATTTAGAATCAACTCATGATGTGTCTTTGCTGTACCTATGTGGATTTTATTTATGGAGGCACTAACCCCTCTAATCAAGTTTTATGTTGAGATTTGTGTAAGAAGAATTTTTCAGGAGAAAGAGTTGAGTGAGATGAACAAAGATCAAGAGGGACAACCAATCAAGCTTGGGGATGTACCCCTGGGCTCACCCTACATGTATCAAATAAGTACAAGAATCCAATCTTGGGGATGCCGAGCCACCTCACTCCAACCATCATGATGTTAAGTAAGTAAAGCCTAGCTATATGGCTATAAAGAAAGCGCTTTACGGGAGGCAACCCGTTTGTTTTTGTTTGGATTTTCCTAGTGTCCTCTTGCAGTCTCAATAGATTAGTTTTTTTTTTGTTTTAATTCTTGAGTTTTCAATAAAGATTCAAGTCAAACCCATTTGGACTTATAAGTTGCTATCCTAGTGCATGAAATTTCTGTTTCAGCACGAGTCTGCTGACCGTATGATTTTATGTTTTTTATTGGTATGTCGGATTGAGCTAATTTTTTAGTATGTTCTGCAACTTTTCGTCCTCTGTAAGCAAAAAAATTGGCTTAATTTTTTGGAGAGTCTAGCTTAGGGAAAAACGTTCGTTTTTCTGCTGTTGCTTTTCTGGACAGATTCTGCCTTCTTTTGTTTTATGCACTCTTTGGGCTTGAGAATCGAATTTCCATGATTCTTTCAAGCAAGAGAGTGAACATACAACATAATGAACCTTATTGTCTATCTACTGGAGCATTTGATTTGGAATTTTGCACAGCAAGCATGTGATTTGTTTGTCCTTGCTAATCTCACCCCACAGAAAAAGAATGGGAGAAACATGTTTTGTGAAGTTTTTTCACAGGCAATAGAGGAGCTGCGCCTCAAGACATCCAAGAATGTTGAAAGCCATAAGCTTGGGGATGTGATGAACACCCCACTGGAGCTACACGCTTTTGGTTAGCACACGTCTACTTTCTGTTTTTCTAAGCAAAGCATTTATCGTAGAGACTTGAAGCGTCTAGTTTTTGTTTTTATTTTTATTTTGATAAGACCACACCCATCATTTTATATGAGATTGAGCTACTGGAGTTTGGGGTTGGAATGTATTGGATGCTAGTATTATGACTTGGAATAGGGATGCCATGGTTGATTTGAAGAGCTACATATGTTTGCATGATTTATAGGCTTTTTATGTGTAGAAATTTGCAATAATGTTGTCTTGAGCTATCTCTTATTCATGTCCTTGATGTTAATTTCTGGTTTATTTAGTTTGTCATGAAATGAGTAGTTCTATGGACATATGCATGCATAGTATCTGGTCAACTATCTCCCTCTTGCTAGCCAAAAATTTAAAAATTCCAACAAGTAAAAACTTGTTTCCAACACTCCTTAGCCAAGTATTTCCAGTGAGTCCACCATATCTTCCCATTAGATTCATTGCTATTCCGAGTATGTTCACCATGTTATTGTGTTATTTATGTTCTAAATTAAGATATTCAATTTATTGATTGTCATGGGTCGAACTTGGGATAGGACTCTCACGAACTTTTGAAGGCACACTTTACTTTTTATGCATCTAATAAACATGACCCAATAATGGGAGCCACAAGTTTTGCGTTTGACAAGTGTGTGGTTGGGAGCTAGCTATAAACGTGTATCACCGGAAAGCTTTCAACATTGCACAAAAATTTACATTTGGTTGATATCATGTGCTTTTGTTTTTGGACTCCTGCCATGCCGAAATGAAATAGAGGAATAGTAAGTTTTGATGAATAAGTATCTATATGACTAGAGAAACGCATTGGGCCGCTAACCCAAGCCATGATTTATCATGGTGGAAATTTACTTACAGCTTGAGTGACTCTAAAACACATCCTACAATAAAATAAGAAGCTATGCATAATAGTGAATGAAAATAAAAAGAATGATGAGTCTACTCCGTTTGTTTGTCTTGTCATTGTGACATGGGCTTGTTTCCATGTCATGGGGCAAGAGGTACCTCTTTGCGGTTCTCTATGATGTCATGAATACTTATTATGATTGTACAAAGCTTATTAGTAATCTTAAGTTGAGTAATCATGGAGTAGGTTTTCACACTCACGGGGCATGAGGCTTTCAACCACCTTGTCATTCACATTACTTCAACATTCACCATTTAAGATGCTAGTGATAAAGGGGCAATGAGAGTCCTAGATCAATGGATACCACATTTCAGTTAGTAATTTTAGTTGAATAATTTAGAGGCTAAATAAGACTTGATCATGTTTACCTCTACTCAATTTTCTCCAAAGTTTCCACCATACTTTCTATTTTCCATTATGCTATTCTTTGACCAACATAGGATTTTATTTTTCATTTTGTGTATGCATTTGGTCCATAGTGCTTTTATTTCATTATACACTTTGTGAACTTTCATGAAGCATCTTTGCTTGCATATTTGATATTTCTTACAACATGAATTGTATATTGCTACTCATTTCTAGTATTAATCATTTGATTATATGTAGTATGAATAATCCTCCTTGATATCCCATGATTGTTTCAATATGCAAAGTCCATGTTAGTTTTATCACCTTCATACTCGAGGACGAGCATGGGTTAAGCTTGGGGATGTTGATACATGTAAAATGCATACATGAACTTTGCATGTTATTACTTGTTTTTCCTACATATTAGCAACTTATATTCATGTTTTATAATGATTTGGGGGATTTTCTAAACAAACCCCCTTCTTTTGGTTCTAACCCTGTTTTTCCAGAAAACGTACTTTTTAGTGTTTCGGACTTTCCGGGAGTTTCGGGACTCCAAAAAGGGCAAGGCCAAAGAGCACGGTTCAGAATTTTCGAGATGAAGACCATGGGCCAAAGTAGAGGGCCAAAAGGCCAACCAGGTGGAAAAGAGGACCCTCCACGCGGCCACATTCCTTGGTCGCGTGAGAGGCCCCCTTTTTGCCCCCGTGGCTCCGATGTCGTCGATCTTTCTTCTCCCGAGTGTCTCGTGACCTAAAAACGGCTATATAAAGGGTCCCCTGGCCTTTTCGAGGAGGAGGCGGCGCCGAGAGACAAAACCACAAAACAGAGAGACAGAAGGCTGCCGCCGGAGAAGATCGGAGGGGGGAAACGCCGCCGGGATCACCCCCGGAGGGCTCCACCCCCCTCCGGCGTGTTCATCATCAACATCTACAGCAAGATCAGCTCCATCTCTCCACTGTAATCTCTTGGCAAACACGATGTATGATGCAATACTATATTCCCTTGATGTATTGTGTCTCCCCGTCTATGTTTGAGTAGTGAATTGTTCTTGGCAATGGTCAAATAGTTCGTTGATTGGTTGCATACAAGTTTGTTATCTTCTATGATTGTCTTTATGTACAATATATGAGTGCACGCATATGTTGGGGAATGCATGTAAGGTGATCACCGGTAGCATAATGGAGTGGTGGTGACTTGGGAGTGAGAGTAACCTGAGACCGAGCCACGAAGTTAAGTTATTGGGGGATATATATAGGGGACCTTAGAACGTAAGGCTATGGTGGGACTTTATGTCTTAATAAATCTTGTGCAGTCATTTACTTGGACACATGATCCATCATAAGGGGTTGTAGATCATTTACTTGACTATACCTATTCATGGCTCCTTCCTAGAAGAAACAACTAAGACTAAAACATGTGCTTCACTAATTGTGACAACCACACGAACGAAACACCTATTGCTAGAACACTTGCTCCCTTGAGATACTTGAGATATTTGCTGCTTGCTACTTGTGAAACTTGCTTAGAAACTTGCTTTAGAAACTTGCTCTAGGATTACTTGCATTTTAAACTTGCTTCACTAGTTACTAGACAAACCACACTCCACATCACTTGCTTTTAATTAGTTAGTTCCTTTTAGTCAAACTTATTGCTTTGCATAAACATACATATAAGAGGGTTATAGGGCTTTAGAGAATAGATAGCTTACCTTCAGCTCCTCGTGGGTTCGACACTCAAATAATTATCGAAAGGTACTACGATCTCCTGCACTTGGGAGTCATCAAGGGTCTAGCTCGTACTTGGCTCAACAACCTGCCCAAGGACAGTATCAATTGCTGGCTGGACTTCTCGGAGGCCTTCATCAGCAACTTCATTAGCACCTACAAGAGGCCGAATAGGCCGCAACAGGTGTCCGCTTGCAAGCAGCGGGAAGATGAGACCGACCGCGAGTATCTTACTCGGTGGAGCACCTTGAGGAACACCTGTGAAGGTGTGAATGAGGCCCAGGCCATTACTTGGTTTGCTCAGGGCTGCAGGCATGGCAGCATGTTGTGGCAGAAGCTGCAGCGCGAGATGCCGAGTACTCTCGCTGAGACCATCAAGATCGCAGATATGTATGCACTCAGCGACCCGACTCAGCCTCTGATGGACTCTCCTGAGCCGAGAAGGAACTACAATAGCAACAAGCGCAATGATTTCCGCAACAAGCGCAGAGGTGACTGGATTGATACCCAGTATGATCCCGAGGAGGTGAATGCTGTGATTACGTCTGCTGGGAGTAGCCAAAGGCAAAAAACTGCTGGAGCCCAATACGGGCAAAACCAGAATCAGGGCCAAGGCATCAAGAAGCCGTACAATGCTCCCCAGCAGGGTAGCGGCAACTCGGATCACGCTCCAAACTTTTTCTTTGGGAGCATGAGGGATGGGCCATGCAGTTTCCATACTCGGCATCCGGCTAGGCCAGTCAACCACACTACTCGGCAGTGCAGCTGGTGGGAACAGATCAAGAATGAGGGCCTTCCCCCTCCTCCTCCTCTGCCAGCTGCGAATGCCAATGTGCAGCCTATTCGGGCAGCTGCTCCTAGGCCCGCAGCGTTTCCAAGAAGAGAGAATGTGAACCAAGTGGCTTTAGGAGCCAACCGCTACTTCAACAACGACGGCTACCGCAACTACAACAACAACGACCGCAACCGCAACTTCTACACCCGCAACAACAACAGGAACAACAACAACAACAACAACAAAAACAACCAAGGCAACAAAAACAACGACAACAATGGTGGTGGAGACCGCAACCAGTACCAGGAGCACCACGAGAGCTACATGATCTTCACCTCCGAGCCCGCCGACAAGCAGTCTCTGCACAGGCGCGTGATGGAGGTCAATGCTGTGATCCCTGCTGTGCCTCACTACCTGCACTAGTGCAACCAAGAGATCACATGGTCCAGAGCTGATCATCCTAGGGTGATGCCCAACCCGGGTAGCTATGCTTTGGTGGTGGATCCCACCTTCTTGGGTACTCAGAAGAATGTGAGATTCAGCAAGGTCCTGATCGACAATGGCAGTAGCATCAACATTGTGTACAGAGACACACTCGAGAAGCTCGGGATGGCCGAGAACATGTTGCTACCCAGCAGGACCACGTTCCATGGCATTGTGCCGGGAGTGTCTTGCTCTCCAATCGGCCGATTCTGGTTAGACGTTCTATTCGGTACCAGGGAGAACTGCCGCACTGAGAGCTTGGCGTTCGAGGTAGTTGATCATCAGAGCCCCTACCATGCCCTACTCGGTAGGCCTGCTCTCAGCAAGTTCATGACTTCAACCCATGCTGCATACCTGAAGATGAAGATCCCTGGTCCCAATGGAGTCATCACCATCTCTGGTGATTACAAGAGGTCTTTGGAGTGTGCCTCTGCTGGTTCTCAGCTGGCAGAATCCATGGTCATTGCTGCCGAGAAGAAGAAGATGTATGAGGTGGTGGCTATGGCGCAAGCAGCGCAAGGTGGTGCGCCTGGTATGCCGAGTTCCCAGTATGGGACTGCGTTCCAGGCGTCCCAGGAGACAAAGAAGGTTCAGGTTGATCCTGAGTTCCCAGACCGTGTTGCCATCATTGGCGTCGGGCTGGGACAGAAATAGGAAAGCGAGCTCATCCACTTCCTCCGTGAGAATCGGGACGTCTTTGCCTGGTCCAATGAGGATTTGCCGGGTGTCCCGAGGGAGTTGGTTGAGCACTCGCTACATGTGCGGCATGATGCCAAGCCGGTTAAGCAGGCTATGCGCCGCTTTGGTGATGAGAGGAGGAAGGCTATCGGTGATCAGATCACCAAGTTGCTGATAAGCAACTTTATCATGGAGGTATTGCATCTGGACTGGCTAGCCAACCCGGTTATGGTTGAGAAGAAGAAGGAGGACCCCAAGGCCGATACCGCATGGCGCATGTGCGTAGACTACACCGACCTGAACAAGGCCTTCCCCAAGGATCCCTTTCCGCTACCCCGCATAGATCAGGTGATCGATTCCACTGCCGGTTGTGAGCTTTTGTCTTTCATAGATGCCTACTCTGGTTTTCATTAGATAGCTCTCAACCCTGCAGATCAAATAAAGACTGCCTTTATTACCCCGTACGGGGCGTATTGCTATCGTGTCATGTGCTTTGGGTTGCGGAATGCTGGGGCTACCTATCAGAGATGCATGCATGATCAAATTGGCAAAAATATGCAGGTGTACGTAGATGACATTGTCATCAAAACGAATAAAACACATACTCTGCTTAGTGACATTGAGGAAACATTTGCAAACTTGCGCAAGTACAAGATGAAGCTGAATCCGACTAAATGCACCTTTGGCGTCCCGGCTAGCAAGCTACTCGACTTCTTGGTATCCAGTCGGGGCATTGAGGCCAATCCTTCAAAGATAAAAGCTATAGAGAGCGTGTCTTTGCCGAGATCACTGAAGGATGTGCAGAAATTCACTGGTTGCTTGGCTTCTCTGAGCCGCTTCCTAGGCAGAATGGGCGAGAAGGCCTTGCCTCTATATCAATTGATGAAGAAGAGTGACAAGTTTGTCTGGACACCGCAAGCTGATGTAGCATTCAAGGAGTTGAAGGCCATGCTGGGTAGCGCTCCCATCTTGGCTAGTCCGCTACCCAAAGAGCCAATGCCGTTGTACATTGGTGCGACTAACCGAGTGGTCAGTGTTGTGATTATGGTGGAGAGAGAAGAGGAAGGCAAGACTGTGCAGCGGCCAGTATACTATCTCAGTGAGGTGCTGTCCAGTTCCAAGCAGAACTACCCGCATTACCAGAACATGACTTACGGCGTGTACCTGGGCGCCAAGAAGCTGAAGCACTATTTCCAAGAACATCCCATCACTGTGGTGAGTTCTGCTCCCATCTCGGACATCATGGGCAACAAGGAGGCAGGTGGCAGAGTAGCCAAGTGGGCGATTGAGCTGGCCACGTACGCTCCTGCGTATGCGAGAAGAGAAGCCATCAAGTCACAGATCCTAGCAGATTTTCTGGTGGTTTGGGCTGAGGTGCAGTATGAGCCTCCTTCTCCAGTAGCCAACTACTGGAAGATGCATTTTGATGGCTCCAAAGTGAAGGAAGGACTTGGTGCTGGCGTGGTGCTCACGTCACCCAAGCGGGATCAACTCAAGTATGTGCTGCAGATTCATTTCAAGGCATCCAACAATGTAGCAGAATACGAGGCCGTGGTACACGGCTTGAAGGTGGCCAAGGAGGTTGGCGTGCAGCGCATCATATGCTATGGCGACTCGGATCTGGTGGTGCAGCAAGTTTCAGGCACTTGGGATGCTCTGGATGCCAACATGGCATCATATCGGTTTCTGGTGCAAACCATGACTGGTTTCTTTGAAGGGTGCGAGTTCAAACAAATACACCGAGCAGAGAATGAGGCAGCTGATGAGCTGTCCAAGTTGGGGTCTTCTCGGCAGTACATCCCGGCTGGGATTGCCTTGGAGCATTTGAGAAAGCCATCTATCAAGCCATCCCCCAACTCGGAATCCATATTTGTTCCTTCTCTGCCAGGCGAGGAAGCTGTTCCCATGGAGATTGACTGGGAGGTTGCAAAAGAGAACCCGGGGACTGCCGTCTCCATCCCGGGGACTGGCACCGACAACCCGGGGACTGTCCCTTCTTACTCGGGGACTGCCCCTCCTAACTCGGGGACTATCGCATTCATTGAGGGGGTCCTTGCCGAGTGCTCGGGGACTCGTGACCTCGTTCCCAACTCAGAATAAGAAGTGGTGGTTGATCCAGTGGAACTGGACGAACCAGTGTTTCCCATCCGGGGGACACCGAGTTGGGCTTTGCCCATATTATCCTTTCTAAAGGACGGCACCTTTGCGAGTGATGAAGTTACCGCGAGGCAAATCCAGAGAAGATCCAAGGGCTATACCATCTTCAGAGAGGTGCTGCATAGAAGGATTCCTACTGGTGTGCTGCAGCGCTGTGTAGAGCCAGAAGAAGGAGAAGAAATTCTGGTGGAGAAACAGCAAGGAGAATGCGGGCATCACGCCTCTTCTCGGGCTCTGGTCAACAAGGCTTTTCGGCATGGCTTATTTTGGCTCACTGCCTTGAAGCAAGCTGAAGATATCGTGAGAAAGTGCAACGGCTGCCAAAGATTTGCAAGTAAGATTCATATGCTCGCTTCCGAGTTGAAGACCATTCCCATTACTTGGCCATTTGCTGTTTGGTGCTTGGATATGGTGGGTCCTTTCAAGCCAGCTAGAGGCAACATGACTCACATCTTGGTCATGGTTGACAAGTTCATCAAGTGGATTGAGGTGAAGCCTATTCGGAAGTGTGATGGAGCCACTGCTGTGAGTTTCCTGAAGGATGTGATCCTGAGGTATGGCTACCCGCACAACATTATCACTGACAATGGCACAAACTTTGCCGAGGGTGCTTTTGCGAGGTTCTGCAGAGATAAGCGCATTCGGCTAGATGTTGCATCTGTTGCGCATCCCGCCTCCAATGGGCAAGTTGAAAGAGCAAATGGCATGGTGCTATCAGGCATAAAGCCAAGGCTGATTGAGCCACTGCTGAAAACACCTGGGTGTTGGCTAGACGAGTTGCCAGCGGTGTTGTGGAGTCTAAGGACTACCCCTAACCGGTCAACCGGCTACACACCATTCTTCCTTGTATATGGAGTTGAGGCCGTGTTGCCCACTGACCTAGAGCATGACTCGCCCCTGTGTAACCCTCTACACTGAGGCAGAGGCTAGAGAAGCTCGAGATAATGACGTTGACCTGCTAGAAGAAGCAAGAGAGCTAACTCTGTCACGTTCAGCTGTTTACCAGCAAAACTTGAGGCGTTATCACAGCCGGAAAGTAAACCCAAGGGTTTTCCGAGAAGGAGACATGGTGCTTAGGCTCGTGCAGCGCACGGCCGGGATGCTCAAGCTTTCCCCTCCGTGGGAAGGGCCTTTCATTGTGAGCAAGGCCTTGCACAATGATTCCTAGTATCTAGTTGACGCACAGCCACCCCAGAAGAACAGGCCAGATAGGGCTGGAGAGGAATCCAAGCGCCCTTGGAATGTAGCTCTACTCCGACGTTTTCACTCATGAGCAAATTGTGTATGTATCTTCTAATCCGAGTTAAACTCCTATTCGGCAATCTGAAATTGAACTCGGGGACTGCCCTCGTCCAAATTGTTCCTTGTGTTTACTCTGTTTTACTTTGTCTATTCGGTTGAACCACTTAGAATTTCAAAAGCATACAAAGTAGTGTGTTTAAACCCACCGGACACTCTGCGACTCTGCTGCTGTCCGCAACCCGGCTTCATGGCAAGCCAGAGAACAAGCCAAAGGGTCAATGAACACATGAAAAATTGCAAAGGAAAGGAAGCGTGTGGCAACCGAATAGAGTGCTTTTTACTGTTTTTTCTTTTCGGCTAAGTGGTGGGCAGCGTTACTATGATTTTTCTAAGTGGGTGAGTATTTGAAACTCCAACTTTGAACTCTTGTGACTCGACTACCAAAAAATCAACAAGTTGCAGGTAAGAGCTGAGATAAAAAGGAAGAGCGGATAAAAAATGCAACTCGGGGACTTGCATATTAACGCAACCTGGCATTGAGCCAGAGTTGCTAAGAACTTCAACTAAGCTGAGTAGCAACAAAGACTTAATAGTTTGATACATTTGCACCCCGGCATCCCGGGGATCTGATAAAAGTTTAAGATATAAGTTTTCAGGCATCACTCCTTGGCAGCATCGGTGTTGTCCGCGGCAGTGTTATCAGCTTCAGCTTTCTCGGCATCAACATCTGCCTTGGCGCTGTCAGCATCAGCTTCAGTGTTGGCGTTGGCAGCTGGTTCTGAAGTTGCAGTAGCGACGGAGATGGGATCCGTGCCCGAGGTGGACGCAGCAGACTGGAAGCTGGGCATCGGGAAGACGCCACTCGCGCCCAGCTCGGGAGCCGCTTGATGGATCACCATCTCGGTGGTGATGGTGGTCTCCTCGGCGCTGGGGTGCGGCTTCTCGGCGTCAGCGTCAACCTTGGCCTTCCCCTTCTCGGCGGATCCATCGGTGCCATCTTCTTCGAACACGCTCAAGCCCTCCGACTCGGCGTCACCTTCGTCATCGTCCCCTTCATCTTCATCCTCGTCCTCAGGCTCGGTGTCTGGTTCGGGGAGGCCGTCGATGTAGTTGGCGGTGTCGGCATAAGACGCTATCTCGTAGGCCACTTCCTTCCGGCGAGCGACGCAGTCGGGATCCTTGGTCCACTTGGAGTCTTCGCGCATCCGAGGATCCTGTCAAGGTTGAGGTTCTCGTACCAGCTTGTGATGAAATGGAGCAGCTCATCAGCTCCTGCCCGAGCTGCAGAGGCGCGCCATTTCTTCAACTCGGCCTTCACGCCGTCCAGCTTCTCGGCGAGCGCGCTGAAGCTGTCTGGCGCAGATTGATCCGGCCAGAACAGATCATGGAGTTTGTACGCTGTGGACACCATGGTGGTGCCCAAGCCCTTGAGTTGGCGGAGTTGGGTCTTGATGCTCAGAAGATTGTCGTTGACAGTGGACTTGGTATCGATGGGCATCCCGGATGCAGCTCGGAGTTGCTTGGCCTTCTCCAGAGCAGGTGTGCTAGCGGCGCGAAGATCAGGGAAGATATCTGAAAGAGAAACCAATAAGAGTTAGAAATGGAGGCAGAAAAGAGATGAAACCAGGTAGAAAGGACGAGAAGAGAAACAGCCAGATGCAGAGAAGAGGAAACTTACGTTTGAGATCCACCAGCAGCGCATCCAGCTTTATCTTCCAGTCCTCCTCGTCGGCAATGTGCCTGTCTTCGATGTGGCGTGCGTCTGAGATGGAGGATGAGCTGCTCGTTGTGTTTCTTCAACACCGAGATCTCCATCTCAAGCGCCTTCTCTTTGGCCTTGGCAGTTGCCTTGACCTTGTCCTTCTCGGCAGCCTGGTCGAGAGCGTCCTGAAGAGCAGACTTCAACTTGACCTGCATTGCTTCAAACTCAGCTTTTTCAGCATCGCGCTCCTTCTGGATCTCAGCATCTCGGGAATCAAGCTGTTGCCGCACTTCGGCGGGCATCAGGCATTTAAGGTGCTCTTCCCGGAATTTCTTGTATTCTTCTGCAAGGAGAACAGCAGTATCAGCAGGGTAACAGAGTAAAAAGAGGCAATTGTGAAGAGAAGGAGAGCAACTCACCTTCCAGAGTGGCAATTTTGCTCTGGGCTGAGGCAGCGAAGATCTCGCAGTCGCGATGCTTCTCCATCAGTTCCTTGAGCTTGCATGTAGAGTAACCAAGTTAAAGCAAAAATAAAACAAACGGGCGTAAACACAAAACGCACAAACCAAAATGCTATGAGCTTACCTTCCACTTCAGAGATCTGGAGGGTCTTGTCCAAAGCAGCCTGCTCCATCGCCTCACCCATCTTCTTCTCGGCTTCAAGAGCCTCGAGTTTGTCCTTGGCAATGCGATGGTTCCAGAGCAGCCGGCGGAACACCTTTGTCCTCTTGAGGAGGCTATTCTGTGGAAGAGAAGAGAAAAGGTCTAAGTACTTTGGAAGATTTGCCCCGAGTAGACGGCAACTCGGTCGAGTTTTCGCCTACTTGGCCCGAATCTCGGGGACTGGGGAATGGCTAAGAGGTAAAGTGACTAAGAGGCAAAGAGGAAGAGAAGAGAAGAGAAAAGAGAAACTGCAACTCGGAAAAAGCAAGAAAAGAAAGAATACTTACAGCATAGGACTGCTCGACGTCCTCAGCGGCTTTGCGGAGGCAGAACAGCTTCCCGGCCAGAGTGCAGGTGGGGGAGGCGATGGTCATGGGAACAGCACCGATATCGGCCTTGTTCCAGTCGACGGGGTAGTGGTCGACTGGACCCAGCGTGAGGCCATTCCATTGCAAGACGCCATGAGCATCGCTCTCCCAAATATTGTCCATGAAGGCTACTCGGTCCAGGACCACGGTCAGGCCTTCTGACTCGATCTCGTCCTCGTCGGCCTCGCGCGAGTGGAACTCAGGGGCTGGTTTTGGTTCCTTTCTTTTGGACTTCACGTCCACAGCCTTGGCCTGGCCTCCCTTCAAGGCAGAAAGCTTCTTCTCGCCTTTGGACAGTGAAATTTCATATTGCTTGGACGCCTCAAGCAGGTATTGCGGCCAGCTGGCTTGTGCACGGACGGCATCTCCGGCACTCAACCCTTCGCTAGGGCCAGCAGATCCAGCAGCAGCCATCTTGCTGCTAGAGGTGGGCCCGCCGATGGTTAGCTGTTTGCTCTTTGCTGCTGGCTTCCCGGCTGGCACAAGCGGTGGCTTGGGTGGTGGTATCAGATCTCCACCCTGTGCAGCCTTGCGCGCTGGATTCTTCCGGGTAGGCGCTGCTTCAAGCTTGTTGATCTTCTTGGGGCTGGGCACAAGGTCCGTCCGAGAAGCGGATGGAGGCACTTGGCGTGAAGCAGATGGAGGAACTTGCTGAGAAGCAGTCTTGGATGTACTCTGCTTGGGTGGAGGGCTTAGCGCAGTCGGTGGAGTTGCCTGCTGGGTAGGCGGCACAGGGGGCCGGCTACCCCGCGCAGCATCTGGCTGCGTTTGGCTCTGGAGGACTGGCTCCACCACTGTCTTCTCTACCCGCTGCTCGGCAGCGGGATCAGGTGTTGTGTCTACTGTTTCTTCTACCCGCGGCCTGGCCGCGGGGTCATCTTGAGCTGCAGCTTGTTCGTCCTGCTGCTTGGGATTGTCTTCTTGCTGCTCCAGGGCAGCATGATCTTGGATCTCGGCGTCTTCTTCATTGTGTTCCCCAGCTGTTGTAGCTGGGGGAGATGGCGGCATCTCGTCGTGAGCAGCATCCTGCTGCTGCTCGGTGATGTCATCAGCGTCATCACCAGCGCCCGTGTTCTCGGCGCCGGCATCCTCTTCCAACTTAACGAGGGAGGACGCACGCGTCCTGTCCTGCTGAACTGGCTCATCCTCATCCTCGGAGGGTTTGACGAGCTTTTCGAGGTCCATGACGGCCTTCCTCTTGGACCGAGTGGGGGCTGCAGCGGCATCAGCGTCCAAAGGGTCACTGGAAGAAAGAAATGGTTCAGAAATGGAGAAGGAGAAAAGCAGAGAGAGGAACAGCAACAAAGTGGTACTCGGATGGAGTGACTTACCCTTTGGTGGTGGGAGGTTTTCTTCTGGCAGTGGTGGTTTTCTTCTTCTCGGTCTTCTTGGTCTTCTTGGCAGCAGGCTCTTGGGCACCGCTGCCCGTCCTCTTCCGAGTTGTTGGAGAGGCCACAGATAGAGGCTGGACATTGATGGGCTCCTCGTCATCGTCGTTCAGCTCAGGATCCTCTGCAGAGTGGAAGAGAAAAAGAATTGAGAAGCAGAAAAGGAAGTCAGAGTACGCTACTCGCGATCAGAGAGGTGAACTTGGTCACCTTCGTCATCCCCGGACCAGTCCCGGATAGACGCGTCAACTTGGTGCTTACCAGGCTGGTTGGCGTGGGGGATGCAGAGGGTGTCCTGGGTGTCGTAGGCGGTCTCGTCATCCTCTTCTCGGTCATCCGACCAGTTGCCCTCGAAGACTTCAACGTCTTCTTCTCCCTGGCGATCGATGTGCTGTAAAGGCAAACAGATGGCACAAGTAAGTTGAGTTCTAAGCTGAGGAGTTCTACCTGGTATAGCATGCAAACACAAAGCATATAAGGCTAAGGGGTTCTACTCGGCATGGCATGCAAATACAAAGCATATAAACCTAAGGAGTTCTACCCGGCATAGCATGCAAAGACAAAGCATATAAGGCTAAGGGGTTCTATTCGGAATAGCGTGCAAACACAAAGCATATTCAGCTAAGGATTTCTACTCAACACGGCATGCAAACACAAAACATATAAAGCCAACAAGTTATTTATGATGTTCTACTCGGTGCAGCATGCAAAGACTAAGCATACTAAGGTGAGAAGCCACCTACTCGGTATCAAAGTGCGGAAGCAGAGCATAGAAGGCTAACCTGTTCGATTCGCTTAAGGCGGCTATACGGCTCAAAGCCATACAGCCAGGTGTCGGAGAGCGAGGTTTGCATGATGGATCTTGCCCAGATGGCCACCTCGGCTTTGCTGAGCTCGAAGGTGGTGGTCCTTGTGCAGTCCCGGATTCCTCCCATATAGCACATCTTGTGGGAGCGACGCTGGAGCGGCAGCACTCGGCGTGAGATCCAGCACGCGATGGGATCATCTCGGCAGAATCCCTCATCCCGCAACTCGGCCAGGCGCCGCTCGATCTGGACAACATCCTCGATGTTGCTCTTCGGATTGTAGCCCCAGTTCTGCTGGGTTGGCCTTGCGTTCTTCCACTTCGGGAGCCCTATCCGGTCCTGGATTGGCTTCCCCTCTTCGGTGGCGACGTTCTTCACGTAGAGGAAGTTGCGCTGCCACTTGCGCACAGTCTCCAGTCCCTTGACGCGCGGGTGATGGCCAGTTGTGCGTTTCAGCATCATGGCGCATCCCGTCTGCGTCATCGCGCGGGCGCTCTCGGTGTGCCCAGGGTTGGGGATGCTCTGTTTGCGGAAGAAGAAGTAGCGAGCCCAGGAGTGGATGGTTGGGTAGACGCCAAGAAAAGCTTCACAGACCACGGCATGGATAGAAAGCATGACCATGGCGTTGGGGGGAAGGTGATGTGGCTGAAGGGCAAAGTTCTTGAGGAACTCGAAGAAAAATTCGGAAATTGAGAGGCCAAATCCGCGCTTGAAGTGCGCAAGGAAGACGACGAACTCATCTTTCTCGGGCGTAGGGATGATCTCGCTGCCTGGCTGCCTGCACCTCACGCCGGGAGGGACGCGACGGGTGCTGACGAGCCACTGGCAGTCCTCCGTCATGACCTCCGATCCCTCCCATCCGGCGCGGGCGGCGGCATCGTCTTCTCCGCGAGCCATGGAAGCGGAAGATTTGTGCGAGATTAGGAGTTGGAGATTGAGTGGAGGAGTTGCTCTCGGTCTCCCTGGCGGCGCGTGGAGCAGCGGCGCAGCAAGGATTTGCGGTGGCGGTGTGCTCGACGGCGGCGGAGAGGCGAGGGGGCGTGAGATTGGAAATGGCTGGAAAGAGGAGAAGAGGGCGTCAAGGGGGTATTTATCTCTCCCCCTCGAGTTGCCGTTACCAGCGGATTATTCGCGGATTGATCGTGCACAGAGATCATGCGGCGTGGGCTGCGCACCGGTTAGAAACGCACACAGCGCATATCACGCGCGTAACGGGCGCAGTTAATGCCACGTCGAGATCGTGGACACTTTAGTGCGGTTGAAGTGACTTAACAGCCTAGTGGGCCGGGGGTGCAGTTATTGGCACGTGGCCTGCTGTACTCCAGGCACCGAGGCGTCGGGGGCACAGGGTTGTGACACGTGCCCCGTAGCGACACGCGGAGGTGGATTCGCACCGTTTGAGCGGGATTGTGTTCAGGATTTCGCTAAGTCATTTTACTCGGCATCACAGAGGAAGAATACTGCTATTCGGAGAAGCACAGATGCAAGCAAGAATTAAAGGGCCGCGTGGAGGTGCTACTCGGCACCTTGCAGTTATGAAGAGAAGGGTTGTTTTAAGCTGGCAGGGCCCAGTGAACGAGTTCGCAGGACTCTACCAGCTTCGGGGACTAATGTCGGGGGGTTACCCCCGAGTAGGGGTAAGGCAAGTGCTAAAGGCAAGGTCAAAGGTGCTGTTTGACCGGGTAGATGGCTACCCGGTACTCGCTACCCGGTAGGTTTCTATCCGGCCGTACCCGCCAATGGCCAAGAGGAGAAATCAAGCAAGTTATGTTCATCCGAGTAAAGAAGTTGGTCCGAGTAGAGGGAGTGAGTTCCTACTCGGGCCAGAAGTCAATGGAGCCGTTCTGACAAGGGATCCCGTGTATCCTGCGTCCGTACCGGCGTGCGGTTCAACTTACGGAGCGCGTGATTATCCGCGCTACGGCGTGGCTACAGTGCGGTAGCCGCCTGTCAAGTCCTGTCACTGACAGAGGGGACAGGACAGGGCTAGGGGCCTACCCTATCTCATTGACAAGGGTGGACAGGTCCCATCTCCGAACGGCGCGACGACTTACGGCGCCCGCGTCAGCGAGAAGCCGGAAGCGTGCTCTGTTCTGCAGTGCTCCTG
Organism: Alopecurus myosuroides; assembly: GCA_028641055.1. Taxonomy (NCBI): domain Eukaryota; kingdom Viridiplantae; phylum Streptophyta; class Magnoliopsida; order Poales; family Poaceae; genus Alopecurus; species Alopecurus myosuroides. The sequence continues at coordinate 263,165,744 of CM054060.1, forward strand.
TCACATCAGTTGTACCTTTTAGTCTTATTCTATTCGGCTGGGCACCAATATATAAGGTGCCCTGCCCCCTCCTGTGCGAGGGACGTTGCCTTGGTCGACACTCTGGATTGCTTCACTTCACACAGAGAGAACTAGAGAGAAGAGTGGCTACTCGGCTGAAGGCCTGATTTGTACTGTGGCTACTCGGTAACACACATAAAGAGAGAAAGGCAGGAGTAGGGGTGTTACCTCCATATGAGGGCCCTGAACCTGGGTAAGATCCTGTTGTTTGCAGAGCTTGTGACTTCTCACACGCGGCTACTCGCCGTGTGAGCCCTCCCCGAGCACCTCCAGCGTCCATCGGCCCCAAACATTAGCCATCCCATGGCATCTGCCGTGATACAACCACGACAGCAATTTTACTATGTGTTACTTTGCCGCCAGTAGTAGAAAAAGGCCCACGACAGTGGTAAGCCCTTTCTTTATAGTGAGATCTAGTCTAGTTCGAAACCAACTATTTATCCCTTACAATAGCTAGTTTTCAATCTAACAAATCATAAACAATGTACTAGACGTGGTATTCAAGAAGGGTTTGAGCGTATTTTCACAAACTCAAGGGTGGCTGAAAGCAAGCCTAGATATGCGATTGGGAAAAGGGTTCTTCCTCTCGTCCCTCTCGTGTCGCCCATGTGTGGCCACGGGGATGGAACCAAATTCACGCCACCATCCCCTCATCCTCCCTGGCCTCCATCAGAGGACGCGATCGAGCGAACCCTGGTCGTCGCCGGTGGCAGCATGCCCTCCTATTCGCTTAGCGCGTGGGGTCGGAGCGGGCTGGCGCCCTCCGGCTAGGGCGTGGCTTGTCCATGGATACTCTCCCTTATCCAAAAAAATGTATGCGATAGATTATGTTTTATGGTTCTTTGCTATTCTGTAATTTTCTTTTTGCTAAAATTCTAATTGTATTAGCTCTACGCATACAATTCAAAAACATTAGACATTGTCTTGACATTTAAAAGACATATCTTGTTTCCTACGATTTATCATCCTTGAGCTGGCATTGCTATATCTAGCGAAGGATATTCAAAAAAATTGATCGACAAAACTACATAGGATATTTAAAAAATAGCTTTCCATCGATATTTTCTAGGTTTTATTTATATTCAAATATGTTTATAGTTATATTGTGCTTCATAGAGTTAATGTCTCGGCACTATTTCAGTATTTCACTCTTTACATCATTTTTTAAAGAGTCGTCTTACCTTAGATTTCTTTTTTCTCGGCCACTGTTGTAACATATGTAATAGCGTCCATAAAAATGCAGTTCTTACTAGGAGAGTGCTGGGAGTCCTCCGGGGGATCGGAAGCCCCGATCCCCGCATGGACAGCCTGACACGTGTCCCTTCTACTTACTGCTCCCGCACGAAGATTCGCACGAACAAGTCGACAACTCGTTTCTCTTTTCTCAAGTTCGTACAGTAGTATTCCCTGCCAGCTTACCCACTGATACGTCATAAACGTATCCCTAATTTCTGATGCTTCATGATCATATTTTGCCAATTGCTACATGTTGTATCCCTTCTTTATGTCATTTTTATCGATTTTCCGGACTAACATATTAACAAGATGCCACAGAGCCAGTTCCATGTTTTCTGCTGTTTTTTAGTTTCAGAAAAGTTGTTCTGGAAATATTCGCGGAATTGGAAAATTCGAAGCCCGAAAGTCCTATTTTCCCCGGAAGCATCCAGAAGACCGAAGAGGAACCGAAGAGGGGCAGCAGGGGGGACACACCATAGGGTGGCGCGCCCCCTGGCCGCGCCAGCTATGGGTGTGGGGCCCCCTGGCCTCCACCGCTTTCGCCCTTTCGCCTATTTAAGCCCCCCAGATGGAAAACACTAGGCACCTGATCAAAATCCCCGAAAAAGATCCGCAGCCGCCGTCACCGTCAACCCCAGATCAAGGGGTTCTGAAGCTGTTTCCAGCACCCTGCCGGAGAGGAGATCATCACCGGAGGCCTCTTCATCACCATGCCTGCCTCCGGAGTGATGCGTGAGTAGTTCATCCTTGGACTACGGGTTTCGTAGCTGTAGCTAGATGGTTGTCTTCTCCTCATATGACTCCATGTTTAGATCTCGTGTGCTTCCTATCATGATCGAGATTGATCTTATGTAATTCTCTATGCTGTGTTTGCTGGGATCCGATGAATATTGAACTTATGCCAAGTTGATTATAGTCTTTATTTGCATGTGTTATTTGTGATCTTGCATGCTATCCGTTGCTAGTGGTTATTCTGGCCAAGTAGTTGCTAGTGACTCCAAGAGGGAGTATTTATGCTCGGTAGTGGGTTCATGCCTCCTCACCACCTTGCTCGAGTGACAGAAACGTGAAGGGGGGATGTGTTGTTGCCATTACGGAGAAAATAGCGGTGAGAGTGCCCGCGTGCATAATCATTGCTTACATTACACACTTTGTTTAATCCAATTATTTGTTGCTTGCAACTTAATACCTAAGGGGGTTCGGATGATAACCTGAGGGTGGATTATTAGTCATAGATGCAGATGGATGTCGGTCTATGTATCTTGTTGTAATGCCCGCATTAAATATCATAGTAATCTTCATGTCATATTATGCACTACGGTGCAGCCTCTATTTGTCACTTGCCCATCTGTAATTTGTTCACCAAGCATGCTATCTTTTATGGAGAGACACCACTAGTGAAACTACGAACCCCGGTCCATTTTCCACACTGTTAAACAAACCACAACAATTTCCTACTTTCTTTACTTTCTGCAAGCATACACTGTTTTTCCACACTATACGTCTAATCTTTGTTTTCAGCAAGACCGGTGAGATTGAAAACCTCACTGTACCGTTGCGGCAAAGTATTTTGGTTGTGTTGTGTGCAGGCTCCACGTTGTTGCTGACACGGGTGAAGCGCCATCACCACCGTCAGTGGCATCAACCTTCCGAAGATTCTCTTTCTCCTACTGGATTGATAACCCTGGTTCTTAACTAAGGGGAAAACTTCCTACCGTTGTGCTCATCACACCCTCCTCTTGGGGTATCCCAACGAGTGCAAGATCTGCACCATCACCCACAGCTATTCTCGACGCGGAGAAGACGCCGACGACACTCGCCATATGTAGCACCGCTGTTTGCCGATGGGAGCATCACCTTCGGCCGCTTGTAGCATCGGCGGACGCCACCGATAGCACCACCATCCGCCGCAACGGCGGTCGTCACTGGTAGCACCCCCATTCCTCGCTTGTAGCACCAACGGCCACCGTTGGTAGCAACCCCTTTGACCTACAGTAACACTAACGGCTGCCGTTGGCAGCAGCCCCAGTGAACTACAGTAGCACCGGCTGCCGCCGTTGGTAGCAACCCTGGTGACCTACAGTAGCACCGATGGCCGCCGCTCGCAGCAACCTCAGTGAACTACAGTAGCACCGGCGGCCGCCATTGGTAGCAACCCCTATGACCTACAGTAGCACTAGTGGCCGCCGCTAGTAGCACCTTGATGCGCATTGTTGGGAACCCCAAGAGGAGGGTGTGATGAGCACAACGGTAGGAGTTTTCCCCTTAGTTAAGAACCAGGGTTATCAATCCAGTAGGAGAAAGAGGACCTTCGGAAGGTTGATGCCACTGACCGTGGTGCTGGCGCTTCACCGGTGTCAGCAACAACGTGGAACCTATACACAACACAACCAAAATACGTTGCCCCAACGGTACAGTGAGGTTGTCAATCTCACCGGTCTTGCTGAAAACAAAGATTAGACGTATAGTGTGCAAAACAGTGTATGCTTGCAGTAAGTAAAGAGAGCAGGAAATTGTTGTGGTTTGTTTAACAGTGTGGAAAATGGACCGGGGTTCATAGTTTCACTAGTGGTATCTCTCCATAAAAGATAGCATGCTTGGTGAACAAATTACAGATGGGCAATTGACAAATAGAGGCTGCACCGTAGTGCAAAATATGACATGAAGATTACTATGATATTTAATGCGGGCATTACAACAAGATACATAGACCGACATCCATCTGCATCTATGACTAATAATCCACCCTCAGGTTATCATCCGAACCCCCTTAGGTATTAAGTTGCAAGCAACAAATAATTGGATTAAACAAAGTGTGTAATGTAAGCAATGATTATGCACGCGGGCACTCTCACCGCTATTTTCTCCCTAATGGCAACAACACATCCCCCCTTCACGTTTCTGTCACTCGAGCAAGGTGGTGAGGAGGCATGAACCCACTATCGAGCATAAATACTCCCTCTTAGAGTCACTAGCAACTACTTGGCCAGAGCAACCACTAGCAACGGAAAGCATGCAAGATCACAAATAGCATATGCAAATAAAGACTATAATCAACTTGGCATAAGTTCAATATTCATCGGATCCCAGCAAACACAACATATAGAATTACATAAGATTAATCTCGATCATGATAGGCAGCTCACGAGATCTAAACATGGAGGCATATGATGAGAAGGCAACCATCTAGCTACAGCTACGAACCCGTAGTGGAAGGATGAACTACTCACGCATCACTCCGTAGGCAGGCATGGTGATGTAGAAGCCTCCGGTGATGATCTCCTCTCCGGTAGGGTGCTGGAAACAGCTTCAGAACCCCCTGATCTAGGGTTGACGGTGACGGTGGCTGCGGAACTTTTCGGGGGATTTTTGATCAGGTGTCTAGGGTTTTCCATCCAGGGGCCCCACACCTATAGGTGGCGCGGCCAGGGGCCCGCGCCACCCTATGGTGTGGCCCCCTGTTGCCCGTATTCGACTCCTCTTCGGTGTTCTGGATGCTTCCGGGGAAAATAGGAACTTCGGTCTTTGTGGGGTCCAATTCCGAGAATGTTTGCAGAACTACTTTTCTGAAACAAAAAACAACAGAAAACAGGGAACTGACACTTGGCATCTTGTTAATAAGTTAGTCCCATAAAAATGCTATAAATAAGGGTGAAAACAAGTAGTAATTGGAAAAATATGATCATGGAGCATCAGAAATTATAGATACGTTGGAGACGTATCAAGCATCCCCAAGCTTAGTTCCTACTCGTCCTCGAGTAGGTAAACGGATAAACAATAATTTCTGAGGTGACATGCTACTAACATAATCTTGATCAATCTAATGTAAAAGCATATGCATGCTGAGATCATAAAACTTTAAAGACATGCATGATAAATAGAACTTTAATAATAAAACATTGCAATTACTTTGCATCACGAAGAGTAACTCAAATAAAGGATCATGAATAATAATGCAAAGAAAGGTAAACGTTTGTTTCAGGTATAGAGAAAGCATGGCAAAGTGATATTTCGATAGTCCTTAAGAGTGGGGCAAAACATAAATGCCAGGACACCTTCAAAGTTCATGAGGAAGACTAGAACAAATAATATCACATAATGAAGTAATTATTGATGCTTATGGGACAAATGCACATAGAACTCAGAATGGCAAAAATGCTCTCTCAATTGTGCATAAAGTTAGAAGATGGAGACTCAACATAAAAGTAAAAAAAAGGTCCTTCGCAGAGGGAAGCAGGGATCACTCATGTGCTAGAGCTTTTATTTTATTAAACAGAGGTATTAAAAGTTTGACACTGAGTGTCTATATTTTGGGAGATGTGTGCTAATGTCAACAAATGATAAACAGAAAATATAGTACGTCACAAGCCAAATAGATTCACAAGAGCGGCTCCCATGGTGAAGGACGCAACTCGTGTAGAAGGTCATCCCTCTTTCTCTTTTGTTTACACAATTATGCTTTGACTGATAAATAAGAGGCAAAAATAGTGAAGATAATTTGTTTGCATTAATTTGGGGCAGGGCACCCCTCTGCCAGCTCTTCTATCATTTAGATAAGCGGATGAAGCCACTAGTCCAGGTTGTGAAATCCAATCAACAAGTGAGATAAAGATTCTCTATTTACGTCCTCATGAGAAAAAACAGAAACGTAAAGGAGGAGTAATTTTGAAGGTTTTAAAGGTAACACATGAGCAATTAACTTTGGAATGGCAGTTAAATACCTTATGTAGGTAGGTATGGTGTACACTATGGGAAACACTTTGGTTTAAGGGATTTTGGATGCACAATTAGAGCTCATACTCAGTACAGGTGGATGCTAGCAAAAGACTGGGAGCGACAAATCAAGAGAGCATAAGAGCCGTAATCATGCATAGCGACATAAGCATCATTAATTAAAACATAAGCAGTATCACAAGTTCAAAAACTAAGTGTTCATGGAGGCTATTCGTGAATGGTTTGTAGTCATAAACATGGTGTGAGCATGCGCCAAGTCAACCAAATAAAACATTCGAAAGAGAATACCATATATTGATGCTTTACTATGACAAGAAAACCCATGAATCTTTCAAGACATATTAAACACTCTCAGCTATTTGAGGCTAATCATGCTACTCAATAACCACAAGGCTTTAAAACTAAAATAACATTTATCATGGCATGAAAAAGTTCTAGCCACAGTCCATACAAGCTTCTACTAGTACTGTTATAAATTCTACTTCAAGCAACAGTTTTCTTTCTCCCAACAAGCACCATACGAAACATGCTTTAACAAAAATACTCTCTATGATACAGCAAGAAAACATGAGAGTACCCACGTAACACTACTAAAACTAAGAACTCTAATAAGAGATGCATGCAAAACAGGAGCTAAAAAAATGCAGCAGCTAGACAGAGATTAAGAATACAACGTATTCTCAAGAAAAAGCGGAGCGTGTCACTCTCCAATAAAAGAATGCTGGGTCCAACCAAGCTTATTGAAAAAGTAAAAACAAACTGAAACAAAAGCAAAAACAAACTGAAAACAAAAATAAAAGACGCTCCAAGTAAAGCACATAAGATGCGACCGAATAAAAATATAGTTTCACTAGAAGTGACCTGATAATTTGTTGATGAAGAAGGGGATGCCTTGGGCATCCACAAGATTAGACGCTTGAGTCTTCTTGGAATTTTCTTGGATGTACCACCGGGGAATCCCCAAGCTTAGGCTTTTCACTCTTCTTGATCACATCATATCATCCTCTTCTCTTAACCCTTGAAAACTTCCTTCACATCAAAATTCTCACAATCTTCATTAGCAATGTTAGTGCAATTGAAATAATAAATTCACATGGTTCAGTTTCAACACAAGTCTAACACTCAAAAACACATTCGCTACTGTCACAACTTCTTTCAAAACTCTTTTTCTCAAAAGAACAGCAAAAGAAAGAGATTAAGATGCAAATGCGATAAATGGAAGAAATCTGTCAAAATAGAACAATAGGTAAAGATCAATTTTTTCAGAAATCTTAGGTTGCTCAAATCAAAAAGTGGTCTTCGAAGAAAAGTTGTGTATATAACTCAGGATTAAGCAAAAAAAATCTCAGGTCATTTTGAATTTTCTGCGATTTTTAACGGAATTAACAGTGGACAGCAGAAATATGTTTCCTCGCAGAAATCCGAAATATAGGCTCAACTTTGCACTAGAGGCTTTACTTGGCTCAACGAAAACTCAAAATAAAAGATACATAAGGGTTGCTAAGGAAATAGAAAACACCCAGGTTCAAAGCACACCAAAGAAAACGGGTTGAAAACAGCGAAATAAAACGGGTTGTCTCTCGGTAGCGCTTTTCTTTAACGCCTTTCAGCTAGGCATAAAAGGGAAACTCAAGTATTTTCAAGTGAAGAAGCATCAACATCATATTTTTCTACAGTAATAGAGTCAAAGGGTAGCTTCATCTTCTTTCTAGGAAAGTGTTCCAAACCTTTCTTGAGGGGGAATTTATATTTAATACTCCCACGTTTCATATCAATAATAGCACCAACAGTTCTAAGAAAAGGTCTTCCCAAAACAATAGGACAAGAAGAATTGCATTCAATGTTCAAAACAACAAAATTAACAGGGGCAAGGTTATTGTTAACCATAATAAGAACATCATCAATTCTACCAAGAGGTTTCTTCTTAGCATTATCAGCAAGATGTACATTCAAATAACAGTGTTCCAACGGTGGTAAATCAAGCATATTATAAAGCTTTTGAGACATAACGGAGATACTAGCACCAAGATCACACAAAGCATTGCAATAAAAATCATTTACTTTTATTTTAATGATAGGCTCTCAACCATCATCTAATTTTCTAGGGATAGATGTCTCAAGTTTCAACTTTTCTTCCCTAACTTTCATGAGAGCATTAGTAATATGTTTAGTAAAGGCCATATTCAGGGCACTAGAATTGGGACTTCTAGCAAGTTTTTGTAGAAACATAATAACTTCAGATATATTGCAATCATCAAAATCAATATTATTATCATCAAAAGTAATGGAACCATTATCTCCCACATCTCTAAAAATTTCAGCACTTTTATCAGAAGCAATTTCAACAGTTTGAGGCATTTTAGCACGTTTCACCAAAGGAGTAGGGACTTTGTTAACAACAACTACTTTACGATTGATAGTAGGAGGTTTAATAGCACTAGGAGATTCAATTTTACTAGTGGTTGTGATAGTGCAAACTCTAGCAATATTATTCTTTTTAGCCAATTCATCTTCTCTTTCCCATCTAGCACGTAATTCAGCCATCAACCTAACATTATCATCTATTCGAACTTGGATGGCATTCAAAGTTTTACTTTGTTTAACATCTTGTGGCAAAACCTTTAGTTTTAGAAAATCAACATCAATATCAAGCTACCTACTTTAGAGGCAAGAACATCTATTTTACCAAAATTTTCCTCAACAGATTTATTAAAAGCAGTTTATGTGCTAATAAATTCTTTAAGCATGTTTTCAAGATCAGAGGTAGAGCTTTTATTGCTATTTTAGGAATTGCCATAAGAATTACCATAACCATTATTAGGAGGATAAGGCTTATAATTGTTTCCACCAAAATTATTTCTATAAGCATTGTTGTTAAAATTATTATTTCTAATAAAGTTTACATCAACATGCTCTTCTTGAGAAACCAAAGAGGCTAAAGGAACATTATTAGGATCAACTTGAGCTTTACCATTAACAAGCATAGACATAATAGCATCAAGCCTTTCACTTAAAGATGAGGTTTCCTCAACAGAATTTACCTTCTTACCTTGTGGAGCTCTCTCAGTGTGCCACTCTGAATAATTTATCATCATATCATCAAGAAGCGTTGTTGCATTGCCCAAAGTGATGGACATAAAGGTACCTCCAGCAGCTGAATCCAATAGATTCCTTGAGGAGAAATTCAATCCTGCATAAAATGTTTGTATAATCATCCAAGTAGTCATTCCAGAAGTGGGACAATTCTTCACCATAGTTTTCATTCTTTCCCAAGCTTTAGCTACATGTTCATTATCAAATTGTTTAAAATTCATTATGCCACTTCTAAGGGATATAATCTTAGCAGGAGGATCATATTTTCCAATGAAAGCATCTTTACACTTAGTCCATGAATCAATAATATTTCTAGGCAAAGATAGCAATCATTCTTTAGCTCTTTCTCTCAAAGAGAAAGGAAATACTTTCAGTTTAATAATATCTCCATCCACATATTTATATTTTTGCATCTCACATAGTTCAACAAAATTATTAAGGTGGGCAGCAGCATCATCAGTACTAATACCAGAAAATTGCTCTTTCATCATAAGATTTAATAAAGCAGGTTTAATCTCATAGAAAGCAGCAGAATAAAATCATTGTTGTTTGTTCTAGTGAAGTCACACAACTTAGTATTCTAAGAGGAACTCATTTTAGCAGAATAAAAACAAGCAAATAAATAAGAGCTATGAAGTAAACTATTTTTTTTTTGTGTTTTTGAAAAGAGAAGCAAAACAAGACAAAAATAAAAACAAGAAAATAAACAAAATAAAGTGGTTGAGAGTGAAAGATTCCCCTTGCCAGAAGAGTTTTTCCTCTGCGGCAACGGCACCAGAAAAATCCTTGATGCGCTTTGTTGGGAACCCCAAGAGGAGGGTGTGATGAGCACAACGGTAGGAGTTTTCCCCTTATTAAGAACCAGGGTTATCAATCCAGTAGGAGAAAGAGGAGCTTCAGAAGGTTGATGCCACTGACGGTGGTGCTGGCGCTTCACCGGTGTCAGCAACAACGTGGAACCTACACACAACACAACCAAAATACTTTGCCCCAACGGTACAGTGAGGTTGTCAATCTCACCGGTCTTGCTGAAAACAAGGATTAGACGTATAGTGTGGAAAACAGTGTATGCTTGCAGTAAGTAAAGAGAGCAGGAAATTGTTGTGGTTTTTTTTAACACTGTGAAAAATGGACCGGGGTTCATAGGTTCACTAGTGGTGTCTCTCCATAAAAGATAGCATGCTAGGTGAACAAATTACAGCTGGGCAATTGACAAACAGAGGTTGCACCGTAGTGCACAATATGACATGAAGATTACTATGATATTTAGTGCGGGCATTACAACAAGATACATAGACCGACATCCATTTGCATCTATGACTAATAATCCACCCTCAGGTTATCATCCGAACTCCCTTAGGTATTAAGTTGCAAGTAACAGATAATTTCATTAAACAAAGTGTGTAATGTAAGCAATGATTATGCATGCGGGCACTCTCACCGTTGTTTTCTCCCTAATGGCAACAACACATCCCCCCTTCACGTTTCTGTCACTCGAGCAAGGTGGTGAGGAGGCATGAACCCACTATCGAGCATAAATACTCCCTCTTGGAGTCATTAGCAACTACTTGGCCAGAGCAACCACTAGCAACGGAAAGCATGCATGATCACAAATAGCATATGCAAATAAATACTATAATCAACTTGGCATAAGTTCAATATTCATCGGATCCCAGCAAACACAAAATATAGAATTACATAAGATCAATCTCAATCATGATAGACAGCTCACGAGATCTAAACATGAAGGCATATGAGGAGAAGACAAACATCTAGTGATATGGAGTTGGACTCCTAGATTGGTCCGATCTTCACGAATCGACGAAGAACGAACGAGGAACACGATGAACACGAAGAACACGAAGAACACAAGATGGGGAATCGAGGGGAAACGAGGGGAAACGCTCAAATCGGGATAAATCGCAAGAACCGGAAGATCCAACTTCCCGTCAACTAAGCCCCGAGGGCCGCCTACGGAACAATCGATCCAACTGAACTCACCTTGATACAAACCGTCTCACACCCGTAGCCGGTACCACTACGCCAATAGAACCTCAAGATAACGAGAGAAAGATTGGACAACTCTTGACTGAAACCCGATAGGGAGAGGACAAGTAGTTGGGATGTGCCTTGATACGATCCTCGACGAAGTCGGAGGAGTAGCCTTGATACGGTCCTCGGTACACACCGGAGGAGTAGTTCCTCAAAGAGGGATACAAGGGAGCTGAGCTCCAAATGTTCTAAATTCAACTCTAACCCTAGATCTGAGAATGGGGAGGACTATATATAGTCTAGTGCCAAAGGGGGGTAGGTGGGAGGATAAGATACAAGGGACAAGGCCCGAAAGTGGCACGCAGGCCGCGCAGGAGCGGAGGCTCCGGTGGTTTCCACTGGAGGTTCCGGTGGATCGAGCGGAGGCTCCGGTGGGGTCCGGTGGTGGCTCCGTGGTCAACCACCCGAAGGGGTTTTAGGCGGAGGTAGCACCGGAGGCTCCGGTGGCGAGCTGTGGAGAGGAGGCTCCGGCGGGATCTCCGGAGGTTCCGCTGGGGCTCCGGTGCTGGCTCCGGTGGTGGCTCCGCTGTCAGCCACCCGAAGGGCTTTTGGGCGGAGGCTGCACCGGAGGCTCCGGTGGCGAGCGTGGAGCGGAGGCTCCGGTGGGAACACCGGAGGTTCCGCCGCCTGGAGCTTCCCGCCTTCGTCTCCTTGCGCTGGTCCTGCCCGTTCGCCTTCCGCGTCTTCTTGGGCACCCGTGGTGGGCTTGAACCTGAGCACACAAAGTGTTGCACCATGAGGTAGCGCACCATCCACCAAGTTACCGAAAGTATGGATCGAGAGGAGAGAGTTCACCTTATCCTGGATGGCCCTTGCGCGAGATCTAGTCATCGGTGCACTTGGTGGAGTTGGGTGGGCTACATCATCTCTCCCCCCTTGAAAAAGAGTCGAACTCGACTCGGCGTCGTCGTCATCACTTGGGTATCCATGGAAGGGAGAGAGGTCCTTGACATTGAAGGAGTTGTGGACGAGGTACTTGGATTGCGGTAAGTCGAGCTTGTAGGCGTTGTTGTTGATGCGTTTGATGACCTTGAAGGGGCCATCGCCTCTTGGCTTGAGCTTGGAGTTGCGCTCTTCGGGAAAACGGTTCTTGCGCAAGTGTAGCCACACAAGGTCACCTTCTTGGAACACCATGGGTTTCTTGTTCTTGTTCATGATAGAGGCTCGGTGCTCGGAATGCTTCTCAAGCGTAGATCTTGTGGAATCGCGTAGCTTCTTGATGAAGTCGGTGCGGTTGTCGATGTCCATGTTTGCTCGCTCGCGTAGAGGCAAAGGAAGTATGTCGAGGGCGGTGTTGGGTTTGAAGCCGTAGACGATCTCAAAGGGACTCTTCTTGGTAGCTTGATGGAGAGCACGGTTGTAGGCGAACTCGGCGTGTGGGATGCATTCCTCCCAATTCTTCAAGTTGGGTTTGATCAATGCTCGAAGTAGTGAAGAGAGTGTGCGGTTGACGACCTCGGTTTGTCCACACGTTTGTGGGTGATAGGCGGTGGAGAAGAGTAGCTTGACGCCGAGCTTGGCCATCAACGTCTTCCAAAAGTAGGAGGTGAACTTGACGTCGCGGTCCGAGACAATGGAAGTAGGTACACCATGTAAACGCACAATTTCCCTGAAAAACAAAGTAGCAACATGTGAAGCATCGTCGGTTCGGTTGCAAGGAATGAAATGTTCCATCTTAGAGAAACGATCCACAACTACAAAGATTGAAGCCATGTTGGTTTTAGTTCGTGGAAGGCCTAACACAAAGTCCATGCTAATATCACTCCAAGGTGCATGTGGGATAGGTAATGGCATGTAAAGACCATGGGGGTTGGAAGTGGACTTAGCTCGGAGGCATGTAGAACATCTCTTGACGTGTCTCTCAACTTGATGCTTCATTTTGGGCCAATAGTAGTTGGTAGAGAGCATGGCATAGGTCTTGTCGCGTCCAAAGTGTCCCATGAGGCCTCCTTCATGTGATTCCTTCAATAACAACAAACGAAGAGAGGACTCGGGGATACACAATTTGTTAGCCTTAAACAAGAAACCTTTGTGAAGATATTAATCATCGAAACCTCGGTTAGGCAAGCATTTCTCAAATATAGGACCAAAGAAAGCATCGGAAGCATATAAGTCTTTGATATCATCCAAAACAATCACATTGATGTCAAGACGTGTAAGAAGGCATTCTTTCCTAGACAAGGCATCGGCTACCACATTCTCTTTACCTTTCTTGTACTTAATGACATAAGGAAAAGATTCAATGAATTCAACCCACTTAGCATGCCTCTTGTTCAAATTGGTTTGGCTTTTCAAGTATTTCAATGATTCGTGATCGGAATGAATGACAAATTCTTTTGGCCAAAGGTAGTGTTGCCAAACTTCTAGCACTCTAACCAAAGCAAAAAGTTCCTTATCATAGATGGGGTAATTGAGTTTAGCACCATCAAGTTTTTCACTATGGTAAGCAACGGGGCGTCCGTTTTGCATGAGGACGCCACCAATTCCTATACCACTAGCATCACATTCAATCTCAAAAGTTTTCTCAAAATCCGGTAAGACAAGCAAAGGAGCTTCGGTTAAACATTTCTTAAGTGTGTTGAAAGCTTTTTGTTGCGCATTGCCCCAAACAAAAGGTACATTCTTTTTGGTAAGTTCATTCAAAGGGCAAGCAATAGTTGAAAAATCTTTGACAAAGCGGCGATAGAAACCGGCAAGGCCATGAAAGCGCCTTATCTCACCCACGGAGGTAGGGTTGGGCCAATTCCTAATTGCCTCAATCTTCTTGTTATCTACTTCAATACCATTGGAAGAGATCACAAAACCCAAGAAAACAAGCTTGTTGGTGCAAAAATTGCATTTGGAAAGATTGGCGAAAAGTTTTGCGTTGCGAAGAGCCAACAATACTTGTGAAACATGATCAAGGTGATCTTCCAAAGATTTGCTATAAATGAGAATATCGTCGAAGTAAACCACAACAAATTTGCCAATGAAAGGACGCAAGACTTCATTCATGAGGCGCATGAAGGTAGATGGGGCATTCGAAAGACCAAAGGGCATAACAAGCCATTCATACAAGCCAAGTTTTGTTTTGAAAGCCGTTTTCCATTCATCACCTATACTCATACGAATTTGATGGTAACCACTTTTAAGATTGATTTTGGAAAAGATAGTAGCACCACTCAATTCATCAAGCATGTCATCGAGCCTAGGAATAGGATGTCTATATCTAACGGTGATAGCATTGATAGGGCGACAATCCATACACATGCGGGAAGTAGAATCTTGCTTTGGAACAAGGATAACCGGCACGACACAAGGGCTAAGGGATTCGCGAATAAAACCTTTTTCTAGTAGCTCTTGGATTTGGCGCTCAATCTCCCTAGTCTCCTCGGGGTTGGTGCGGTAAGGAGCGCGGTTTGGAAGGGGTGCGCCCGGAATGAGGTCAATACGGTGCTCGATTCTTTGAAGGGGAGGAAGGCCCGGAGGGAGCTCATTGGAAAAAACGTCTTCAAATTCCTGCAACAAAGGCAACAAAGATGGAGGAAGATGTGTCATGTCGTTAGTATCAAGTGCTTCCCCTTTGCACAATAGGACAAAGTGAAGTATGGTTGGGTCATCTCTTAGCTCTCGCATCTCTCTTTTGGTGGCAAGTAAGGCAAAGCCTTTGGCATCACTCGGAATTTTTTCACTCATATTTGGCTTGTGGCTCTCACTCACTTTTTGGTGGATCACTCTCTCACCACTCATCTCACGAGATTTGAGCTCTTCTTGTCTACGTGCAAGAGTCCTGGCGTTGTCGGCGATCACTTGGCTAGGGGACATGGGACAAAGAACAAATGTCTTGTTATTCCACTTGAAGCTATAGTGATTGGTACGCCCATCATGGATAGCACTCTTGTCGTATTGCCAAGGTCGACCAAGAAGAAGATGACACACGGTCATAGGAACAACGTCACAATCGACCGTGTCTTCATAGGGACCAATCTTGAAATTCACGGTGACCATGTGTTGAATCTTGAAGGTACCGGAGTCACTAAGCCATTGGACATGGTATGGATGAGGATGTTGCTTGTAAGGTAATTTGACTTTGTCGCAAAGCTCTTTGCTAGCCAAGTTGTGGAAACTTCCACCATCGATGATGACCTTGATTGACTTGCCATCAATACCGGCTCTTGTTTGAAAGAGATTGCACCGTTGATCTTGCTCATCTTGAGGAGAAGAAGTGAGGACTCTTGTGACCACTAGTGATGTATTCTTGTCCTCATCGCAATACACACTTTCTTCATCATCGTTGGGGACGTCCAAAGAGTTGAGAGCAACTTGATGCAAGGCATAATATTTGCCTTCGCTCATAGAATCACGTTCACCGTCTTGGTTGACAATCATGATCATCTTGTTGGAACATTCAAAGGACTTGTGTACACTACCACCAGACTTGAAGCAAGTAATAGTGCTTGACTTGACTTGAGGAGCACTTGAGGATGAGGTGGGAGGCACTTGCTTCTTGAATGGTTGGGAAGACTTGTTGGGAGCACTAGAGGCTCGAGTGTTGCTCTTGGTGGTAGTCGGAGGAGGAACTTGTGTCATTGGAGTTGAGGATGATGGTCTTGAGTTGAAGAAAGCCTTTTGCTTGCTATACTTGAGATCTTCCGCAATTTGGCGTTCCGCCTTGAGAGCTTGGTGGACAAGGGCCACAATGTTTTCATACGGTTGATACTCGACGATCTTCCTTATAGGATAGTTGAGGCCATTGAGGAAACAGGCCATTGTTTGCTCTTGAGATTCTATCACATGAGCGCGGATCAAAGATGTCTCCATTTCCTTGTAGTACTCATCAACGGACTTCACACCTTGACGAAGTTCTTGAAGCTTCTTGAAGAGTTCACGCTTGTAGTGAGGAGGAACGAATCGAGCATGCATGAATTGCTTCATCTCATTCCAAGTGGCAATGGGAGCAATGCGATTGCGGACTCGTTCGGCTTGTAGACGATCCCACCATAAGAGTGCATAGCCTTCGAATTCCAAAGATGCTAGAGCAACCATTTTCTTGTCGGTGAAGTTGTGAATGCCGAAGATCTTGTCAACCTTGAGAGCCCAAGCAAGATAGTCTTCGGGATCATTTTCACCATTGAACTTGGGGACATTGAAACGAAGAGCACTCATGTTGTTGTCCTCTTGCGGACGATGGGGACGCTCATGTTGGCGCTCATGGGGGTCTTCATCATAAATGGGAGGTGAATCATCATAGGGGTCATCCTCATTGTCTTGGCGGTGGCGATCATGATGGGGAGGATGACGCCGGTAGTCATTAGGTGGTGGTGGTTGGTGGTGACGGAGTCTAGCTTCACGGCGTTCACTATCATCATGGCCATTGTGATGTTGTCGGGGACGCTCTTGTTCTTGGCGAGGGTGTTGCGGAAGCACTTGTTCATCTCGAGGGTGTTGAGGATGATCATGTTCTTGGCGGTCATTGTTGTTGGGACGCGCATGGCGCCTAGGCGGCCTTCGATGTTGACGAGCATCTTTCACGAAATCATTGTGGCCATAGTCTTGAGCGTGGCCTTGTGGAGGTGGAGGATGATGGTGTTGTCGAAGGTCCGGGCGTTGCGGTTGTTGAAGAGGGTCACCACGGCCTTGGCGATGTCGAGGTGGTGGTGATGGCGAGCTATCCTCATACCAATTTCGTCGCGGAGGTTGTTGAGGTTGTGGGGGAGGTGGTGGTGGTTGTTGAGGTTGTCCACCCTCCTCCACGTTGTGGCGATCATGGCGACGAGGTTGGTGAGGATCTTGATTGCGGTGGCTTGAGCGACGAGACCTTGAGGACAATGATGAATGACGGCGATTGGCAAGATTGGCCAAGTTGATGTTGATGCGCGTCATTTGATCATTCAATCGAGCCTCTTGCTCTTGGAGTCGACGCTTATAGCGTTGCAACTCGTCCTTGACGAGTTCGCGGAGTTGGAAGTGGTCATTGTGGGTGACGAAGTTGGCGTAAGCATTGTCGTTGTAGAATGGATTGCCTTCGTCTTCCGAGCTCGGACTTGTGAATACTCCTTCCCTAGCCATCTCAAAAACACACACAAGGGTGATATTGAAGAAATGGACGCCTCACTTACCCAACGTTACCTTTCTTGGTTGTATTGAGGCTAGTGGACGAGCCTAGGTGTAGGGCGGTATGTCAAGAGCGAATCCAAAAAAAAACGAAAGAAACCGCAAACGACAACACACACACTTTATATGGAAGGCAAATAGGTTAGGAAAGTGGCGAGGAAAAATCGACAAAACCGAAGAAAAGTTTGTTGTCGATCGTGGAGAAAATTCAAAGAAAAGTCAGCACAAAAACCAAACCTATATGATGGAAATATGGTTGAACACACACACGCAAGGGAAAAGTGGGGTTAGTGCGACCAATGGACGAGCGAAGACCGAAATGAACCTAACGTAGACTAATGCTCAATGCCACACTAACTCAAAGAGGACGCTAGCTCAAACCGCAAATTTGAAAAGGCAACAAGATTCGCACCGTGGCAATCGGTCACTCTTTCTCTTTTGCGACGCAAAGCTACACGTTCCTATAATGGAAAGCAATTGGCACCGATCCTTTTGCTTCTTTTTCTATTTTCTCTTTTTCTCTTTTTTTTTATTTTCTCTTTTTGATGGATTCCAAAGTGCCAATGCCTACTCGTAGGTAATCTCTCACAAGCGCTAACCTCGCACTCTCGATGCCACAAATGCGATGCCAAGCGGTGCAAAGAGGACTAGTCCGATAGGTAAGTAACACAATGGGGTGGGGTGGTTCAAGCGGAAGCAAGTTATACCTCTCTTATTGATGATCACGGACTCGCGGCCGTGGGGAAGTCGATGTCGTGGCAATCCGTTGATGTGGAAGCGTAGGTGATGTCGTGGGCGTCGCGTAGCACTTTGTTGCACTCAATTCGGATAAAAAACGACAAAGAAAAACAAGTTTCAAAATCTGTCGGGAAATCGAAGAGCTGAGATTTTCTGAGATTTTGGCTCAAATTCGAAATTCCTTCAAAATCAAGAAAAAAATTTGGGCGAATTTGGGAAAAGTGGCTGAATGGAAAGATGGGGAATGGTATTTGGCAACAAATCTGTGAAGCAAAACCACGAAAAACTCAACGAATCAACAGATCGGTCGAAATCCCTTTGTGGCTATTTTTGTGAAATTTTCGAATTTATGGTGGATAGAAGAAAAATTGGTGGTAGGGGAGGGGATGGGGTGTTGGATTCGTGTCAATCTAGCTCTGGATACCAGATGATATGGAGTTGGACTCCTAGATTGGCCCAATCTTCACGAATCGACGAAGAACGAACGAGGAACACGACGAACACGAAGAACACGAAGAACACAAGATGGGGAATCGAGGGGAAACGAGGGGAAACGCTCAAATCGGGATAAATCGCAAGAACCGGAAGATCCAACTTCCCGTCAACTAAGCCCCGAGGGCCGCCTACGGAACAATCGATCCAACTGAACTCACCTTGATACAAACCGTCTCACACCCGTAGCCGGTACCACTACGCCAATAGAACCTCAAGATAACGAGAGGAAGATTGGACAACTCTTGACTGAAACCCGATAGGGAGAGGACAAGTAGTTGGGATGTGCCTTGATACGATCCTCGACGAAGTCGGAGGAGTAGCCTTGATACGGTCCTCGGTACACACCGGAGGAGTAGTTCCTCAAAGAGGGATACAAGGGAGCTGAGCTCCAAATGTTCTAAATTCAACTCTAACCCTAGATCTGAGAATGGGGAGGACTATATATAGTCTAGTGCCAAAGGGGGGTAGGTGGGAGGATAAGATACAAGGGACAAGGCCCGAAAGTGGCACGCAGGCCGCGCAGGAGCGGAGGCTCCGGTGGTTTCCACCGGAGGTTCCGGTGGATCGAGCGGAGGCTCCGGTGGGGGTCCGGTGGTGGCTCCATGGTCAACCACCCGAAGGGGTTTTAGGCGGAGGTAGCACCGGAGGCTCCGGCGGGATCTCCGGAGGTTCCGCTAGGGCTCCGGTGGTGGCTCCGCTGTCAGCCACCCGAAGGGCTTTTGGGCGGAGGCTGCACCGGAGGCTCCGGTGGCGAGCGTGGAGCGGAGGCTCCGGTGGGAACACCGGAGGTTCCGCCGCCTGGAGCTTCCCGCCTTCGTCTCCTTGCGCTGGTCCTGCCCGTTCGCCTTCCGCGTCTTCTTGGGCACCCGTGGTGGGCTTGAACCTGAGCACACAAAGTGTTGCACCATGAGGTAGCGCACCATCCACCAAGTTACCGAAAGTATGGATCGAGAGGAGCGAGTTCACCTTATCCTGGATGGCCCTTGCGCGAGATCTAGTCATCGGTGCACTTGGTGGAGTTGGGTGGGCTACATCATCTAGCTACAGTTAGGAACCCGTAGTCCAAGAATGAACTACTCGCGCATCTCTCCGGAGGCAGGCATGGTGATGTAGAAGCCTCCGGTGATGATCTCCACTCCGGCAGGGTGCCGGAAACAGCATCAGAACCCCCTGATCTAGGGTTGACGGTGACGGCGGATGCAGAACTTTTCTGGGATTTTTTATCAGGTGTCTAGGGTTTTCCATCCGGGGGGTTTAAATGGGCGAAAGGGCAAAGACGGTGGAGCTCCAGGGACCCACACCTATAGGTGGCGCGACCATGAGGGACCCGCGCCACCCTATGGTGTGGCCCCCTGTTGCCCGTCTTCGACTCCTCTTCGGTGTTCTGGATGCTTCCGGGGAAAATAGGAACTTCGGTCTTTGTGGGGTCCAATTCCGAGAATGTTTGCAGAACAACTTTTCTGAAACAAAAAACAACAGAAAACAGGGAACTGACACTTGGCATCTTGTTAATAGGTTAGTCCCGGAAAACGTATAAAAATGCTATAAATAAGGGAGAAAACAAGTAGCAATTGGCAACATATGATCATGGAGCATCAGAAATTATAGATACGTTGGAGACGTATCACATCTCCGGCCATCGATGGCAGCAAACACTTTCGACCGATTTAGCACTTTTGTTGATCTACGGAAGCACCACCGTTTTTCATATGCAGCTCGTCGCATGCGGAAGCACGTGCCGACGCCACTGGAAGCATCACGCAGCGCTGGTAGGCACCGGCGGCCCGTCGCCTATGGCAGCACGTCCTCATGCTGCTGGTAGCACGGGGCGACGCTGCTAGAAGCAGCAGTCAACAAGTCGATGGACAGAACCGTCGCCCTTGTCCACGCCTCTGCTAGCACCGGGTTATGTTGCCTAGATGGGGCGCTCGATTTCACCGCCGGGAGACATTGACAGATCACAGCAGCAGCACAAAAGGACGCCACCAGTGGGGATGATGTGTGAGTGGGAGAGGAGACGGGGAGGAAGAGATGCGAGCACCAGCGGCGCATGACTGGCATTACGGCGACGCCAGAGTTGAGAAAGACACGATGGTAGCGGGGCATGGGAGAGGACGGGAGAAGAAAGCGTGTGGAAGAGAGACGTCTCGGTGGGGATAAGGTTTAACATGGTGGGGATAAGCTTCCTTGTTGCGTCCCACGTGTGGAGACGCGAGGGCGCGATCCCCCAAATGATGAGTAGCTTTTCCCTTCTTATTATTGCAGAAATAGATGAGTATAGCGTAAAATTTAGGAAAATAAATCTAGCAAAAAAGATAGCATATGTAAGTGGGATCCAATTTCGAAACTAACAATTCAAATACCTCTTTAGCGACTACCGAAAATTTCAAAATCAGTTTTGAAAGTAAATTTCCATCTTTCATCTATTTTGAAATTTCGATATATTTTCATTAAGTAATTCTAGTTTTAAGATTGAAAATACAGCCCAAAATAGCTCTTTTGGAAGTGGGGCAGCCTTCAGCCGAAGTAGGGAACAAACGATCCCCTCGCGGACACGGAAAATAATTTTATGGGATATAGTCTACAAATTCACCTCCGTGCACCGACTCCAGCAACAGCAATTGACACCCGCGGACACGACGCCCCCACCTCTCGCTGCTGCCGTGCTTCGTGTCAGCGTGCGCAAAGCTCGCACCCATCGCCGCCGGCCCGCCGCCGCCCGCTGCTCGACCCCATCTCGCCGCCCTCGACCTGCTCCATGGCCGCCAAGTGGGCCCAGAAGACCGTTGTCATCCCTGCCCAGAGCCGCGGCTGCCACCTCATCACACCCAAGGTTTATTTCCCTCTTTCAATCTCACCTGAGCCGCGCCTCACCCTAGCGCTTCGTGCGAACAATTCTGGGCTTCAGCTTTCTGCTGATCGCGATTCCATTGTTGCAGATTTTGAGGGAGATTGAGGGCGACCTCTCCGGGTTCAAGTGCGGCTTGGCGCATCTGTTCTGTATGTACAGATACACCTACTAGAATCAACCTATGATCTGTTCACTGTCCTTATTTAGATAATTCCGGCGTATCAGAAGTTTCTGACAATCTTTAATATGCTAGGCAGTTCTCTAAGTAGAAACTTTTTTTTCTTTTCGAAATGGATCTAAGTAGAAACCGAGGCTTCTGTTCGGAAATAGAATAGATGTGATGGGATATAGCTGAATTGGGTCTCATTAGCTTGGTTAAAATTTAGTAGCGTCAAAATTTAGTAGTTATTACAGTGTTAATAAAATCATGTTGACTTGTATAGCACGAGTACATGCTCTTCTACTATGCCTTTAGTGATACATGGATTTGTCAGGAGTGGTTCATGTTTATTCAGATTATTCAGTAATGTTTCTATCATTTTGTGGGTCTTAGTGAGGGTTTGTGAACTGTTTAAGCTGGAAAAAATGTGTGTATGTAAAGTATGTAGGGAAGGAATCTATGTGTGTGTACCAGAGAACTAGGTTTCTTACAGGAGCATGATAATTAAATACAAGCACATGAGCAAGGAATCAGGAATTTAACTTTACTGTAGGCACTAGACAGGTGAAAGTAAACATATCAAATTATCACTAATTAGGCATGTAAAACATAATAGAGTAGTTTTGTTTATTATATGCATGCTGATAACCATGTACAGCACACATACTTCAGGCATTTTGGTACTAGTGACATTTCTTCACTCTGCAGTGCAGCACACAAGTGCTTCCCTGACCATCAATGAGAACTATGACTCTGATGTACAGGCCGACACCGAAACTTTTCTCAACAGAATTGTCCCAGAGGTCAGTGCTCTTAAATTTTCTTGTCTTGTTCAAAAGAGTGATCCTTAAGTGTTGCTTCATTGTATTTTTATCATTGTCAGGGCCGATCTGCTCCTTGGAAACACACTCTAGAAGGTTAGTTAAGTGTCTACTATTTGTATTTGGCTAGGTTTGAGCTAAATTAGTAGAGTATGATACCATTAAAATTACAGCAGCATGAGGGTTTTTTGTGTGTGGAGACTGTACTAGTCTCTTTATAACATTTGGATGATCAGACCATAATAGTTCAGCTCTAATTCCAGGACCTGATGACATGCCAGCACATATTAAATCATCAATGTTTGGTTGTGCTCTAACGTACGTGTTCCCTACCTTTCTTTTCTTTCTACTTCGTCCAGAAAGTAATTAGTTGGATCCTTGCTCTACATTTTCTTTTCAGAATTCCTATAACTGAGGGACATCTCAATATGGGCACTTGGCAGGTAAAAATTAAAAATATCTTCCACAATGGATTTTCTTGTACTCCCTCCGATCCACTTTAAGTGTCGTAGAAAATGTACTAGACACGTACAAATAACAAGTCAGCTAGCGACAGTTATTTGGGATCGGAGGGAGTACTATTTGGTCATTTTCAGTATTTACTCATTAGTATATCATCATGAATGTTTTTCTGTCTCCTTGCAATCATTAATACTCTATATTCTTAGATATATCACGAGCATGACTAGATGGTTTATAATGAATTCACAGACACTGACTAAAGAGGTCATAGAATTCCCAGACGACGATTAAAGTGCTATGAATGTTAAAGGAATATCGTATAGGAGTTAGGAGGTTTATATTGGCAATGCTTCGTTTGAATCGTTCTATGGCTGTGTAGCACATTGTATGTGATATCCAAGCTTAGTTTCAGTAGAATAACAGGAGCAGCCAAAAACCTGGCAAACAAACTGTGAACATAAGGACCCATATAAATTGTTCTAGATCACACGTTTTTTTTTTGTTTTGAGAGTGCGAAAATCTCACTTGAACTTATCTCTGCAGGGTATATGGCTGTGCGAACACCGTGACCATGCTTCCGCACGCAAGATCGTGGTCACTCTCAATGGAATCTTAATGGAGATCTGAAAGCTGGCAAAAGAGCGGATGATGATGGACAAGCTTTAAGCTCCAGCATGGAAAATCAGAACCCGTGCTTCAAACATGTCAATGTATGAATCGTCGGTCTTATGTATCCCGTATGGATGAGCTGTGCAAAATCAAATAAATCTTAGCTAGTAACGTTTCCTGTGTGATATATCTGGCTTGTCGTTAGGCTTTTGAAAGTTGAGATGTGTATCCTGCAACCACTCTCGTTCCGCGCCTTTTTCTTATCGCAAACTTTTTATTCTCGCGGCTTTGTAATCCTGCAAACAAAACTGGTTCTGAGCCCTCCATACTATCACAGGTAGCGCCGCAATTCTAACCGTCTCGTTGAGCGCAACGATCGACCGCCGCCAATTACAACGCCACCGGCAGGACACTTTGATCCTACGAGCCAGGCGAGGCGGCGAACAATCGGAGCGGAAGGCACACGGGTCCACCCCCAAATCCCGGCTCCGCTCCTAGAAGCCCATGGCGGGTGGCGCCGCCGGCTTCTCGTCGACACTGCCGCCGCCGGCGTGTGCGGTGGAGACCCGTCTTGGGGGATCTCAGTCGCGTCCGCGCCTCCTACCGTGGCCTTACGCGGCGTCCCGCCCGCGGGGAGGAGTTACGAGCGAGGGAGCAGTTACGGTCGTGTCTCATTCCATCCGTGGCACCTGAATTTAAGGCAAGGGGGGGAGTTATGTTCTGTTGCCGCCGATTCAAGAAACTCCCCGGGATCTCTAAATTAAGCATGTTCAAAGGTGTC
This sequence comes from Alopecurus myosuroides, assembly GCA_028641055.1. NCBI lineage: Eukaryota > Viridiplantae > Streptophyta > Magnoliopsida > Poales > Poaceae > Alopecurus > Alopecurus myosuroides. The sequence continues at coordinate 263,189,929 of CM054060.1, forward strand.
CATCGTTTGCCCCTGCTAATTTTAGAAGCCTTTTCTCTTTTCTCTCCTCTCCACACTCTCATAATAGGGACGATCGCGGGCCTTGACTGGGTGGGGCTGGAGATAGATCACCGCCTCCTCTAAATTTTTATTTCCGGTCGTTTCATGTGAGGTACCTCTTTTTTTCCTCAAGAAGATCTCGCATTTTGTAGCTTGGGAATTAGATTTCACAGGCCTCGATTTTGCATGTTTGGTGAGAGATTGATTTGATTGTTCCCACCTTCCTTCCTTCCTTCGTGCAATCTCTCTTCCGTTTTTTTTTTCAGTTTGATCACCCTTTTTGCATGTTTTCGGTACAAAAGGGAGAGGATCTGCCCCTTCTGTCTCTGTTTTGTTCTTCTTCGTTTATTCCTGGAATGCGTAGATATACATGCGTTGTGTTGTTTTCGGTGTAAACGCATGATTCTTGCGGTTGCTTCTCCGGAGCTCAAACGAAAATGCTATGAATGATGCAGGGTGCTCCTCCTGGCTAAATGGGAGGCAGATATCCTCACATGCTTTTGATCCTCATACTCCTTCATGGAGCCAATGCTGCTCCAAATGAACCAGTACAGAAATGGCAAACCCTGGATGGTAAAACATCTTACCCTTTTCTTCTCTTGCTCCGAGTTTCAATTGAAAAAAAATGTCGTCCTTCACCTCGATAAAGCATTTTGTTGATTTGCCACTGCACGGTCATGCTGCTGCTCATCCTATCATTCTCCTGCAGGTAATCCTCCTAAGGTCATTGCTCGCGGAGGGTTCTCTGGCTTATTTCCTGAATCAAGCCCATATGCGTATCAATATACCATGATCTCTAGCTTGCCTGACGTCATTCTGCACTGTGATCTGCAATTGTCCAGTGATGGCAAGGGCTTCTGCAGATCTGGCTTGAGGCTTGACAAGTCGACACTAATTGCAGAAGTCTACCCCAAGAGGGACAAAACATACAAGATGGCCACGGAAGAAGTTCATGGATGGTTTGCTGTGGATTTCACCGCAGACGAGCTGGTAAATAATGTCACGGGTATGCACCCAAAACTCTTGAATTTCTTGTAACCGCAAAGTAAAAATTGTGCGCCTCATCTATGCTCCATCATGATTTGCATTTGTAAAGTATCAAAAGTGTTAAATGTATATATTTTTCTTCCATATCTGGAGCACATAGGGTTCGAGTATCCTTGCCTCCTTGGAGGTGCTTTGCCATTTGGGCTCTTTTAGAACACTCCAACTTACCTATTACTAGGAGGAAAGAGTTTTATTTAATCCTACCTGTCCATTGATCAAGGGTAACTTTGCCTTGTATGAGCATTCCACTAGCTTATAACATGATTTTCGTTCATGCTAAAAATGTAAGGTCTTAATGGACCTAATTACCCCTTCACAATATTTCGACGATCTTCCATATATATACTAGTAAGTCACCAACGTTTTTTTTCACACCGTATCATGTTTCTTATGGTGTATATACACAACCTAATTGTGTTAATGTTGAAACATTATTATTATTCTGAAAGATTCCAAGTTTTAGTTTAATTAACGACACACCGACTATTTGTACAGTCTTAAGTAAGCATAACACATGTTTATACTTTTGAGGGATTGTTCGATACTTGTGAGGAATTGTTCATGGAGGATCCCATCGTTTCTTTTCAGCTCTGCTCCCGAAAAGAGAAAGGAGACTGAGATAGGGTCGGGAGCTTGCTAATAATGACTCACCACACCAGAATATAACCCATTAATTAGGCTTGTTTATATCTTACTTACCGCCACACTTTGATGATGTATTATTTGCTTCCTCGTTTCTAGGGATGTGCAAAAACGGTTTGGAGTTAACCCGGCCAAAATCAGCTCTAATATGCTAGTTCATTTTCCTTACTTGCAATCACCTACAACGATTGGTACAAAAATTTGTATATTACAGTTTCCTGCCAAACCGTTTTTGCACACCTCTACTCATTGGTATGAGGTGCAAAAGTACATATTACTATATGGTCATGGGTAAACTCTTACCTGGTATGTATGACCCACTAGATCATACAGAACTAATGGCTCGTGTCAGATTGGGAGTACCTTAAAACTCCTCTTGCCATTTAGCTTCTGAAACATTTAGTGACTCACAATATTGACTTGTCCCATTGTTTGATCTTCCTCAGTGGTTCAAACTATATTGTCTCGCCCAAGCACATTCGATGGCATCATGACAATGTGTATGCTTGATGATGTGGCCGGGCTCCATCCACGTGGTATTTGGCTTAATGTGGAGGTAAATGAGATTTTACTAACATTCAAAAGTTGGCCAAGGGCTCCCTTCTTATTGCACCATGTTTTCTATCTAATACAATTTCATGTTTTCTTTTGCAGTATATTAATTTTTATAAGGAACATAACTTAAGCATGGAAGATTACATATCATCACTACCAAACGAATATCCTATCTCCTACATATCCTCACCAGATATTTCATTCTTGAAAAATATTAGTGGAAAGCTCAAGGGCAAGACTAAGTTAATTTTGCGGTCTCTCTATGAAAATGCTACTGAGCCTAACATCATAAGATCATATGGAGATATTATGAAAAATCTGAGTATCATCAAGCCTTTTGCATCAGGAATTCTTGTCCCCAGGCATTTTATTTGGCCAGTGAATAAAGAGGATTACTTGATGCCATCCACCAGTTTGGTCAAAGATGCACATGCTCTTGGGATGGAAGTGTACGCAGCAGCATTTGCTAATGATATATTTTCATGTTACAACTACAGTTATGATCCTGCCGCAGAATACTTGCAGTTCATAGACAATTCAGACTTTTCTGTAGACGGTGTGCTAACTGACTTCTCACCCACCGCATCAGGAGCTATCGGTAAGAACTAAGAACTATTCAGTGTTGGAAGAGCTTACACATGATTTATCTTCTTTTATTTCTTTTCTTAATAACATCTTGAGGATCTTTGCAGCGTGCTTGGCACATACTAAGGGAAATGCTCTTCCTTCTACAGAAGGTAAGCTGTCTTTTTTTATGTCGCAGCTTTCACTTTGTTAACTCATAATTATCCTTCAATCCACTAATTTATGTATTCAATTAGATGGAGCGAGGCCACTCATTATAACGCACAATGGTGCAAGTGGTGTCTTCACAGGCTGCACCGATCTTGCCTACCAACAAGCGGTGAGAGATGGTGCAGACATAATAGATTGCTCAGTGCGGATGTCACAAGACGGTGTGGCCTTTTGCCTAAGCTCTGCAGATGTCACTACCAGCACGACTGCAGCAACCACTTTCATGAACAAAGTTGTTACTATCAGCGAAATACAGAATAAATCAGGCATTTTCTCGTTTGATCTCTCATGGAGCGAGATTCAAACCTTAAAACGTAAAGAACAATTGAATTGCTTCTTTGTATATTCTTTCTTTCAAAATGTTATGTATACATATATGTGCATGCACTAAAATCTTGTTTTTGTTCATCTGATCAGCCGACCTTAACGGTCCATACGCTCAGGCAGGCCTGAAAAGAAATCCTGCAGCGAAGAACGCTGGAAAATTCTTCACTTTGCCCGAATTCCTTGACTTTGCGAAAACTACCAACGTCTCTGGTATTCTGATCGAGATAGAGGTTAGCATCCTTCTCACTAAAGTTATTATTTGCTCAAGTTATCTCATTCAGTCTGTTGATTTGATCACTCCTGGCTGAGAGCAGGATGCTCCATACCTTGCAACCAGAGGTCTTGGCGTGGTAGATGCAGTCTCCCGTGCACTGGTCAATGCCAGCTACGACAAGGAGAGCAATCAGAAAAAAGTGCTCATCCAGTCGGATGACTCCTCAGTGCTTTCAGTGTTCAAGAAGTTCCCAAAGTTTGGGCGGGTTCTTGTTATTGACCCCGTAATAAGTGATGCTTCCAAGCCTTCAGTTGATGAGATCAAGCATTTTGCAGATACAGTGATGGTGAGCCGCGGTTCGCTTGTTCAGGTCAATGGCTTCTTCCTGACAGGGTTCAATGATTTGATGAATAAGCTCCACGATGCAAACATCTCCCTGCATGTCGGTGTGCTCAAGAATGAGTTCATGAACTTTGGGTTCGACTACTTTTCTGACCCTATGGTCGAGATCGCTACGTACTCTTCGGCATTGGCCTCCGATGGGATTGTGACCGAGTTCCCTGCCACTGCAGCTGCATACTTCAGTAAGTATCTGTTTGAAACTATGAACGTTGAACAGTTTTAGGTTGCAGCTACATGGAAGAGTTTCTCCGCCTCGAGTAGCAGCCGCGGAGCATAACTTACACAATTGCCAGACTAACAGTCCTCATCTCTTGTTTGAATGAACTGCAGAGAGCCCATGCAGTGATCTGAATAAGAACCTGAGCTACACAATCCTGCCTGCAAATCCTGGTGCTCTGGAGAAATATGTCCCCAGTGGTGCGCTGCCTCCGGCTCTCCCGCCAGCACCTGTGCTGGAACCGGCCGATGTGATTGACCCACCGCTGCCGCCTGTCGCCGTGAGCAGTCCTCCAGAGTCACCAGTAGCTGACGAGGCCTCTGCAGCCAGCTCCAATGCCGGCAATTGCCTTCTGGTTGCTGGCATTGCTGCCTTCTTGTACTTGAGTTCCCATTGATCCTTTCTTGTTAGCTGGCATTGCACTACAACATCTTCTTTCCGTTTCCTCCTCTTCACATCCTGATTGTCATGTAACATATTGCTATTTAAAATAGATACTTTCTCTGAGAATAGTTTCTCATCAACCTGCACATAACTTCGTGTAAATGTGTTTCAACGCGATTGACTGTTACTGACCTATGGAGCCCGCGTATCAGATCAGCGGGAGATGCTTTAACCCACGCTAATGTTTGAGCGTGTGCACGTAGTGTTTTCAGCCATAGGTAAGAGATTTTTTCCGTGCTAGACATATGTCTAAACACCGGAGAGGGTGAGTCTAACTAAGTTCTTTTAGACACCGAGTCTAGTACTAGACCTATGTCTAAGGAAATCAAATGGCAGATGGCCCCACTCATCAGTGTATGATAGACATCTTTTATTGTTCTTATTCTGTTTGATGTTACCCATATGTGTGTTAGACGACTAGAGCATATTTCGTTTTCTTAGACTTAAGCCTAGCAAATTTCTTAGGCTGGTGCCAACGGGGTCGACACCGGGGGCGGTATCGCTCCGCCCTGGGCGACAGCGAGGCGGTAGGGGGGCGAGAGGGGAGCGCGGGGCGGTGGCGCCGTCGCCCGGCGGTAGCGCCCGGCTACCGCCCGCGCTGGCGAGGAGAGAGGGGCGAGAGCGAGGCGTTAGAGGGGGGGCGAGAGCGAGGCGCCGCGTTGGCGGGCGCGGGCGAGGGGGGGGGGGGCGAGAGTGGGAGCGGGGCCGCGCTCTAACGGCTAGCTGACGTGGCGCGATCTGATTCGTCCACGTCAGCTAGCTGTTGGGGTAGCCGTTGCTGCCTCAAAAAATCCGAAAAAAGTCAAAAACCCCAAAATTCATCCCCACCCCCCTATAAATATCCCCCATATGGTTTCAATCTTTCCACACCTCACTTCATCTCCTCCACTCTCCATTTTCACTCCTCTCGACGCCATGTCTTCGTCCAGCAGCAGCAGTTCGAGCGACGGAATGGAGGGTGAGATGATCGGTGCATTCCAGGCGGAGTACGAGGCAGCGATGCTCAACCTCGAAGCGGAGCCAAGACGGCCGCGACGCCATCGAGAGTTCATCAGGCGTGATCGTCTGGGCGCCCACGATCGGCTCTACGACGACTACTTTGCCGACAATTGTGCTTATCCTCCGAGCTTGTTCCGGCGAAGGTATCGGATGAGGCGATCCCTTTTTCTACGCATTGTGGATAGATTGGGTGAATACTCTCCGTATTTCACCCAAAGAGTTGATGCTCTCAACCGTGCTAGGTTTTCTCCCCTACAAAAGTGTACTGCGGCTTTGCGTTTATTAGCTTATGGAGCCGCTGCAGATACGATAGATGAGTGGCTTAAGTTAGCTAGACAAACTTCGTCAGAGTGTCTAGAGGAATTCTGTGAAGGCATCATTCACTGCTACGGGGAAGAGTTTTGCCGTCGACCTACTGTCGCGGATACTCAGCGTCTGTTAGCGAAAGCCGAGGAGCGTGGCTTTCCGGGCATGCTAGGGAGCATCGATTGCATGCATTGGCAGTGGAGGAACTGCACAGTTGCGCATGCCGGTCAATTCACAAGGGGAGACATCAAACACCCTACCATAATCTTAGAAGGCGTTGCGTCCTATGATCGTTGGATCTGGCATGCCTTTTTTGGAGTCGCCCGGTCCAACAACGACATCAATGTACTCAATCAGTCGTCGTTGTTCATGGATGTTCTTAGAGGAGAAGCACCCATAGTGAACTTCACGGTGAATGGACACGAGTACAACAAGGGGTTACTACCTTGCCGACGGCATCTACCCCTCCTGGCCGGTGTTCATGAAGGGTGTTACTCTTCCACAAAGTGAAAAGCATGGGCTGTTCACTACTTTTCAATCAGCTTGGCGCAAAGATGTCGAGTGTACCTTTGGAGTGCTGAAGGCTAGGTTCAACGTTATAGCAGTTCCGGGACGCTCCTACTCTAGGCGTACTCTTGGGTTGATCATGCGTGCATGTGTCATTCTGCACAACATGATCATCGACGATGAGCGTGGTACCAATTTGGAGAACATCTATGAGACAGTTGATTCCAATGTCGGCCCTGCGATACATAACAATGCACCACCAAGCCTATCAGCCAGGATTCAGATGGACAACGAAATGAGGGACTCGCCAATGTATACACAGCTCCAGCATGATTTGATTGAGCATGTGTCGGCTCATGCCTATATTATGTAATTTTTTCAATTTTTTATGTAATTTTTATTTATAATGTAATCGGTAACAATTTTAGTTGAATAAAATAATTTTCTTGCATTACTTTGAATGTTTTAATCTGAAAAATAAATGTTGATGTGGAGGAGAGAGAAATGCTGATGTGGAGGAGAGAGAAGTGAGATCTGGGACTATAGCCCGTGCACTGGCACCGTGGCGTGAGAGTGGGGTGATAGTGAGGGGAAAAACTGACGTGGCGGGGCTATAACCCGTGATGCACTGGCACCAGCCTTAGAGTGAGTCTAGCCATTCTCATACTGTACATGCTTTACATGTCCGAATCTTACATGTCAGAAAAGCCTGACCAGGCCTAGGCCCGCATCACGAGATCCAGGGACAAAGGAGTGTAAGAGCAAGCACAATGTTTATTTCGTTTTGGGGTGGCTATCCTGACCCATGGAGCTGCTTTTTTGCTTAGTAAAAAACCTGCAGTGTATTGTTGCCCTCCACCATCTCTAGTTGATGTAAAAACTCATATTTTCTTACGTTGCCCCCACCAAGTAAGCTGCGGTTGGTCTCTTTCCTTCTTCCCTTTCTTTCTCTCTCATCTAGTATCCCGTGTCCAGCAGAGGGGTCGAAAACCCTGGAAGATTCTCTTAGCCACACATGGCCATAATGTATAGCCTCGAACCCTGTCAGAAATACTTGCTTAGCCACGCCCTTAGTTCACACGATGCGCATGCTCTAAGAGCATCTCCTGTCGCCTCCCCCAATAGGCGTCCGGATTGGAGCCATAGCGAGGCCTTTGGGGCTATCCAAACGGGAAGCCGCCGCTGGGGGGTGGGACGTTCCCCACTCGCAGCCCTCAACAAAAACAAAAACTAAAACTAAATTGAAATTCATTCAATTATTTAGGAAATTTTACATAATTTGAACGAAATTTAAACGTAAATTTAAACTAAAAATTACGTGTTCTAGTCTTCTTCCTTGATGGCATACGTGCCTTCCCCGCCGTCGTCGCCTGGAGAAGGCGACCGGTTGCTCGGTCCCGCTTCGTGGCCGTTCACTGCGGGGAAGTAGCCAACGTTGAGGTCGATGATGGGCGTGCCGGTGATGGCAACATGGTCGATCACGTGCACGCCTCGCGCTCGGGAGCATCACCGGCATGTTGAAGGACGCGTTAAAAGGCGCAGCGAGTCCCTCAGGGTCGTCCGGAATCGCGAGCGACTGCTGGACATGCAACATCTCCGCATACGTCGAAGACGGCTCCTCCATCTTAACCTCCACCTTCGGTTTCTTTGGCGGCGGTGGGGCGGAGCGGGCGGCATCATTGATGACGAGGGCGTCGAAGCGACATGTTGGCGTTGAGCGCAGCTCCGGCTTGGGAACACGGAGGTGTGGCGGCACGGAGCGGCTCCAACGGAGGAGTGAGAGGAGGACAAACGGGACGACGAGGGTGTCGTCACCGCGCGCTCCACACATTGGGTTTAAGGTGGTGAGGCGGGGTGTAACAACTCACTTTTGTAATATGAGAATTTGAGATAATTTGAAACTTAATTGCATTCATGCATCATGGCATTTATAATTGGCTTCATTAAATTTGGTTTCAACTACTTCCAATACTTTTGGGTCAAGAAAATAGATGCCACAATTTATTAAACGGAAAAAAGCCAGAATTGACTATAACTCAAATAACAGTGTTTTGAATAATTTTGTGAACCAAAATTTATCTTGATCTTACTGAAGTGTGAAGGAAGTGATATTTCTACAAAATATAAAATTTGCAAAGTCAATGGAGGTACCAAATTAAATTAATTATGGAATAGCAAAAATGCCTGCAAATTTAAACAACTTTGTTCTGCAAACTTTCTCTAAATGATATGAAAATTTTACAACACCCTCTTCATGTCAAATAACAATTTATAGAATTTTTCCAGAATTTTTGAATAAGTATAAGTGCCTCAATTCGATTTTAAAGAAAGGTTCAGGGAAGAAAATAGAAAGAATAAAAGGAGCATGGTTTTTTTGCAAAAATGCCACCTTCTTCATGTAGACAACACCAAACGGCATGGTCACCGTCGTCCTCGCCACTGTCGCCACGACCTGGCCTGCCGCGCCACATTAAGGAGGAGAGTTGCTCCCTAATCCCATCATCAAGGCAGACGTACACTTCTTGAGCATCTCCCTACTCTTATGTTTTACCTCAAGTATTTTATCCACCATAATATTGCATTTGATTCCAATGTTAATTTGTTAGAGTATCCTAGTAGTTGCATTTTGTTCCAGATACCACTACATATTTCCCTCCCTATTAACCATAGGATTGTTGTGTTGGCCGAGGTACTGCTATATGCTACTTAATTGCTTATCCATGCTTAGTTGAGTGCTTTGGTCCAATGGATGCATGATGGTTGGAAATTTTATGTCATGTCGGATGTGTTGGAGGCAGGTGGTCTTCAATTAAAATGCTAACATGTGTGGATGAGTTTCCATTAGTGAATGATGGTATTTTTTCCCCGTTCATGCCCCTAGGTGTGAGTTCTCTATGTATTGAACCAAGACCGAGCATGCTTCCATCGGTGGTATATATGGAATCCCTATCGACCAACTAATATGTGAGGGTCTAGCCAAGGGTCCTCTAGTTTGAGATTTCCATTTGCGTGTGTGTGAAAAGATGGAAAAGATGAACAAGGATAGTGGTGTTTAGGATGTGGCCGTGGTACGGGGTGTTGGAGGCATTGAACCTGGACTTCTGCACATATCCTTGGATATATTCATGCAAGTTAAAGGTTGTAACCACGCCCACTCTCCCGTCCTCTTAGGACAAGGACTTTGATCAGGCATGATCAGGCAAGGAGCCGGATGGTACCGGTGGTTAAATTTAGTACACCCCTATAGGGTTAAATCTTTTCGAAAAGCCGTGTCCACGGTTATGGACATACTTGGGAATAGCAGTTGAGATCATAAAGAACTTGAATAATAAAATCTGAGTAGACAGGTGTGATGCTGGATTGGTGGATTCAACGATCAAAAGTTGAAGAAGAGGTACAATTTCTATCTCATTTTAGAACCTTCTGACAGAAGTTGCCTAGTTGGGTCTTTTAAAAGAAAGCTAGCTTTCCGCAAAACAGCTACAAAATCCTTGCTAAAGCCTCATTCGAGCTAGTAGCTCTAATAACCTTGCGAGTACCTCTTGTACTCATCATTTCTTTGTTGATTCTTTTATGTATTCCAGCTTAGGACTTCTGAGAAGTCAAAGGTGGGTTCTTCATCGAAGTCGACGAGTAGTATGGGTTTCCCGGGTGGCATCCTGGGGCAACACAGAACTGGCTGGTGATGTTATGTTATTGTAGGCCTCTTAGGCTATATTTGGATCTTGTTCTTAGAATACTTAATTTGTTTCCGCTTGTTGTAATGTTGGGTAAGTGACCTCTGGTTGTAATACTTGCTATATTTTCTCTGCTAAGAGTTAAACTATATGCTTTGTGTCCTAGAGACTTTGATGTTCCAGTTGTTCTGAGTTTTGATCTCCTGATTGTGCATTCAGGGTTAGGCCCGATGTTATGTCATGACTGAGGGTTTGTGGGCCAATGATCCATTTCTGAGCGTCGCCTGCTGATGTGATTCAGCCTGGGAGTGGTAACCCTAGTAACCTTCAGTTGGGTATCGTAATCGGTGTTACGCAACACTAATGTATAGTTCTAAGGTCAGGGCACCACAAACTGGTATCAGAGCAGGATTGCCTGTAGGAAACCCTTCTATTGGTAAATGTTGAGTCTAGTGTTGCGAAAACTATTTTTAACCTACAAATGAGTTGTGAAAACCTTTTTAGTATTATTTTATTTGTTATCTGGCTACCCTCTGTTCTCGGAGAAATCTTACCCTATTTGATATAAATGTTCTCTTCCTTATCTGTTACTTCAAACAACTAGGATTCCAGGGCTGGGTTCTTTCTTGCGAGTTTGTCTCGGGGTGCTATATCTCGAGTTGTTCTACCTCTGTAATCCTGATGTTTGAAATTCTCTTGATACACATTCCCCCTTCTGGACTTGTTGTTCGTAACTCCCGCTGCGAGCGAGTTCCGGGTTTTCCGGCCATGTTTGCTGCCATGTTGGCAGAGATGGGAGGCACACTCTGTCGAGAGTACGTCATCTACGAGCTGTGTTGTCCCTATGGTCAGGGTTAATTCATGTGCGTGGTCAATCTTATTGATGAGAACCGCATCACTCCAGCTACACCTCGGTGCTTTCACCACTCTTATTGTATCGGTATGACAGTGGACGAGTCAGTGCAGGAAGCGGCTCACGGTGCCATTGCTGTCTACAGGGGGTTTAACCCCTACCTGGCGGCCCCTGCTTCGGCTTTCTGTCACTTCCCAGCCGCAGAGAACAGTCCAAAGGGTGTGTACACTGCCACCTACATTGATCCTGACGCGGATGAGAGTCCGAGGTACCGTGCCTTAATCCAGGCTTGGACACGTGCTAGACAGTGGTACATGTATGTTGTCAACTCTAGAGCCAGCCATTGGCGTACCTTGAGGGTAGTAGAGCCATATGGGCGTCACAGGGAAGTGGGCCCTGAGGTTATGGATCCTAACCCTCCTGACGTATTGGTCAACCTAGTTGTTGGAGGTGCATGGCCACCTACTGGTCCAATTAGGGTACCGCAACGGGATATCCACCAGCCTCCATACGTGAGCCAGCCTCAGGGTGTGTGTAGCTTCACCTGACAGGGTGTTAGACTGCCGCGGGACTTGGGCTACTACTAGTCCTTCATGAGCGTAATATCTGGAGAGTACACTTGCCTTCCCGCGTGATGAGCATGGTACTCATGTATCAGTAGTAGTGTTATCTATGAGGAGCAAGACTTGTTGTTTATCATAATTGATGATCTGTATCATCGCTACCTACATTCGTGTAATATGTACCCAAAGACTGTATGCTTGTATTACCACTATGGATGATTTCTTTCAACCAATGTATGTCTATTTGTGCTAGTTGGTGATATGTTACGTGTTTTCCTTGATGAACGCATGTGTTGCTTACAATTTCTAATCGGTGCACGTGTGTAGTCATAAATACTTCGGCGTATCCACGTCGTATCCATACGGAGATAGATATTAATCTATGTCCTCGTCAAATCTCAAGAATGGATCCTCCACACCGGAACAACAACAACTAGGAGGACATTCCACCACCTCCTACGTTTGCTCAGGTCCTCCTGGTCATGGAGGAAATCCGCCAACACAGTGATCGTCTACTTGAGCAGCTAGTGCACACCTCAATGCCTCATAGGAACGTCGGTTGCACCACATTAACCGAGTTTTTGGGGACCCAACCTCCTCCGTTCTCTGACTGCAAGGAGCCCCGTGAGGCTGATGACTGGCTGCGTGCCATGGAGCGCAAGTTCACCGCCTTACATGTTCTTGAGGTCGAGAAGGTCAAATTTGCCACTTATATGTTGGCAGGCCAAGCAGACGCTTGGTAGGAGAGCCGTGTGGCGTTGTTCGCGCGAGACCATGTTGTCACGTGGGAGGGGTTCCGCACCACCTTTCGTGCGGCCTTCATAGCTAAGGTCGTGATGGATGTGAAGAGAAGGGAGTTCCTGGACCTAACCCAGGGACGCATGGATGTACAAACTTATGAGCGTGCGTACACTCGCCTTGCTCGTTACGCCCCATGAGACGTGACAACTGTTGAGGACAAGCGGGAAGGAAGGAAATGGAAGCTTCTAAGAGGCCAACCCAGGGGGAACAGGCCGGCTCTTCCATCACTATAGGGAAGAAGCGCAAGGTCTTCGTTCCACGTGCTCAATTCATGCCGGGGACCACAGGATACAGGTCATCTCTGCTTCGCCCTTCTACTCCAACCATTGGGGCATGCGCGTAACAACCCTGATTTTTGGAAAGTGAAAAATCACAAAAAATTGGAACTTTTTGTTTTCTATTAAAGCAATCCACCAAAAACAAATAAAACCCAAACACAAAGGAAATAATATTGTTATTCCAATCTTATAGAAATTAAAAATCCATTAATGCCTCTGTTTTCCAAAATCCCTAAACCTCCTTCAACTAAGTCTTCATAATTCAAAGTGATAGTTTCTCCTTAGCAAACCCTATTCTATAAAATGTTTCCAACTCAAATACTACTTTGAAAATGTTTTCATGGCTTTCAAAACTTGATAATTACAAACTTCCCGGAGCTTGGCTCTGTTCTAGGGGGAGGCGCCGTGGGGGGTGCGACGCACGACGGCTGGTGTGGTGCAGATCGGGGCCTGGATCCTGCCCATGGGGCTCCGGTGGCAGGGGCGCCGCCGTCGCCATGGGTGGGACGCGAGGAGCTCGAGCCCGATCTAGGGTTCCAGGGGGAGCAGGGCGGGTGCTGGTGGGCCAAAGGGGCTAGGTTGGGCTTGTTGGGCCGGGAGGGGGCATGCCGGCCTGCCAAGCGGGAGAAGCACACGGTGCCAACGTGGTAGCGGACGGGTGTGGCAACAGGGGCGATGGACCGGTGGGCCTTTGCGAAGAGGAGGCAGGGGCCGCTGATTTGGCCTAGATCGAGGGACGGGGGGCTGCCTACTTAAGTGGTTGTGGCTCCCCAAGGGGGAGTTCGATCTAGGGTTAGGTCATCCCCTTCGGCCGACGACATCATCCTCCACGCCCACCTCACTACTCACCGCCACGGACCGAGGCCTCGCCGCGCTCGTCGCTGGGGTTCGCTCTCCGGGGCCATGGATCGGGACCGGAGGGATGCTGGGCGGCGGGGCAAGCGTCCATTCGAGGTGGTGGGGCGAGAGGAGGGGCGCGTGCGCCCGGACGATCTCCGCCTGCGACTCAGCAGCGACCAGGAGGAGGCGCGGAGGCGCTCGAGGTAGGAGACGGAGGCCAGTAGGAGGGAGGAGGAGAGACGCGAGGAGGACAGGTTGCGCGCGCGTGCGCTGCAAGGGCCAGCGCGGGGGCACGAGCTCTCTCGACACAAAGACCGACGCGAGCCTAGGGGGCCGCCGCCGGTGAACCCCAACCTCACCCCCTAGGGAGGGGGGCTCGGGCACGATGGACGCAGCGAAAGTCACATGCTTCAAGTGTGGTCTGACCGGCCATTTCCAATCGGCGTGCAAGGGGAGCAATTTTGCGTCAACTGTGAGGCTAAGGGTCACTTGGCTGCTGCGTGCCCGGCGGCGATGAGGCCGGCGGCGATGAGGCGCAAGAAGCCACTGTGGGTGGGGTTAGGGGCGGGTGGCCGGGGGTTCTTCTTTACCGCGGTCCCTGACGCTGATCTCGGAAGGCCCGCCCTTAATGCGGCCACGGTCTTCATCGAAAAGGGGAACTTCACGGTGGATGAGGTGGAATATGAGTTCAAAGAGTTGGTAGGCGACGGGTGGGACTGGAAGGTAAAGAAGATCGGGGATGCCACCTTCTCTCTGGTATTCCCCTCCAAGGAGGTCCTGCGCATGGCGACTAGAGGCGGGGGCCTGGCCTTGCCGATAACAGAGTTCTGCGCCATCGTCACCGCGGCCGTGGGGGACCCTATGGCGGTGGAGAAGCTGGAAGAGGTGTGGGTGTTGCTGCACGGGGTGTCGGTCCCTCTACGTGAGGAGGGAGTGCTCCTTGGGTCAACACTGGAGCTGGGGGCGCCCTTGGAGGTGGATACCTTGACGCTGGAGGAAGAGGAGGCCCCATCCGCATGAGGTTCGGGTGTAGGGCGCCGGTTAAGCTTCAAGATGCCATTATCCTCTTTGCCAACCTAGACGGCTATAAGGTGCGCGTGGAACGGCTGGGAGGCGAGAAGCAATCTGGAGCCCTGCCTCCGCCACCCCCAGAGCGCCAGGACAAGGGGGACGACCAGTCTGGCAACATTTCGGACTCCAGGGCGAGGACATTGACTTGGACAGCAGGAAGGCGAGGGAGAAGCAGCAATCCAAGGCGTACTTGGCAGCATCGCAGGGCGGCTCCAAGGGCCCACAGGCCAAGTGTGCTTGTTCCCGGGAGGTGGTGACAGCGGGGATTGCGCCAGGGATGGCTGCGGAGGGGTGCTGCACGCCCCGTGCGGTGCTCCCGCTGGTGCCATCCCCACCTCGGCTGCCGAGGACTATGTTCTCGGAGTATGGTTCGAACCTCATGATGGATGGCGACGGGAACGTGTTCAAGGTGCTGGGAGCGGTGGTCGCGGCGGCGCAGGCGGAGGTGTCCCTGGATGCACCACCACGCTCAAACGTGAGCGCCGCGATGCTCCCGTCCCCAGCTGGGGGAGGGGACGTGTCATCTGGGTAGGCGGCCGGGGTGCTCTTGTCTTCCGCTCTGGCCTGCAAGTGCCGCATTGGAGATGAGGATATGCTTGTTGGGACGATGGCGCGGCAAGGGTCGGAGGCGCGCAGGCCGGGGGAGGGCGTTCACCCGCGGGAGCGCAGGATCAAGGCCAACCACGACCGCCCAGCCCGTGTCCTGGGGCAGTCCTTGGCGCACGACGTGGTCGCTGACTCTCAGGAGGCCCGCTCCGCACCGTCCCCTTCCACGACCGATGGCGCCAGTGGCGCGAGGGGTGTGCTCCAAGGCGTCATCGGTGGAGCTGACCCGGATGGGCACGCGGACCGCGGGGGACAAGGAGGGGCACGTCATGGAGAGGGCCATCCGACGGGCTGAGGAGAAGGATGCGCCCACCCCATCAGCAAAGAAGCCCAATAAAGGTACGAATCTTGACCCTGTCTTCGCAATTCTTCAAGAGCTCCCGGATGCGCACCTGCTTTCGGTGGCGGCGGACATCCGTGTTTCTTTCCCGGAGGGGTCGGGACCGGCCGTAGAGATCCTATCTCTGCTACGTGCGAACGAGTTGGCGCAAGCGGCGCTAGCACAAACGAGGGTTTTCCGAGAGTCGGAGGCCGCTAAGGCCAAGGAGCTGGAGGCGGCACGGCAAGAAGTAGAGGCCGGGGAGCCTAGTGAGGCACCGGTGGTGGCGGCCGCGGAGACCAGCTCAGGGGTACCACCAGTGACGGTGGTCGACGAGGGGCTGTAGGCGGACATGGAGTGTCGGGGTAGTAAGCGAGTGGCCGCGGGCCCGAGGAAGCAGAGAGCCAAATCTGCGGTGCCGCAAGGGCGGCGTCCAGTAACCCGCCAAGCACGGGCTAGAGGGGCGGATTTTTAATGCGTATCCTTTTCTCGAACATGCGCAGGTTCGGACGCAAGGAGCATCGGAAGGTTCTTAGAGAATACCTGGGAAAACATAGAATAGACATCATCTGCCTTCAAGATACTATCAAGCCGGACTTCACGGACCAGGAGCTGCAAGGCTTGGAAGTGGGAGAAAAAAAATTCTGGAGCTGGCTCCCGGCGGAGGGTCGCTCGGGGGGGGTATGATGATAGGCCTGAGAGACAGCGCCTTCGAGATCGATTCTTTCGACAAAGGCCAATTCTTCCTTGGTATCAACTGCCTACTTAGAGCGCGCGATCTGAAGTTCACCATATTAGGGATTTATGGTCCTACGGATCATAGTAGGTCCCGAGCCTTCCTGGAGTAAGTGTCTCGGAAGGTGGAATCATGCAGATTCCCAATTATTATGGGGGGGGACTTCAATCTCTTGAGGGGGGCTCAGGACAAGAACAACGACCACATTAACTAGCCCAGGGTTCTTGTCCTGAACAACCTGGGCGCTAAGGGAGCTTCCTAGATCGGGTGCCCGCTACACTTGGACCAATCACCAGACCCCACCTGTGAGGTGTGTGCTTGACAGGGTGTTTTGGTCACCGGAGTTTGATGCGGAGTTCCCCTTGGCGTCCGTGCGGGCGGAGACATACCTAGGCTCAGACCACACCCCGTTGTTTCTTGATGCTAGCGGGACCCACAGTTTACAACCCAAGCGCTTCTTTTTTTAACTAGGGTGGTTCGAAATAGAAGGTTTTGAGCCCTTGGTGCTCAATAGGTGGGCTCGGCTGATGGTGGCCGCCGAAGGCCGGGATATTGTAGACTGGTAGAACCACATGAGCGTGGGGCTCAGACAGTTCCTTAGAGGGTGGAGCGGGAACCTGGGTCGTGACGTTCGGGTGAATAAGCTAGCCCTCCTATCGCAGATACAAGGGATAGACGAGAAGGCTAACTCCATAGGGATGGAAGAGGACGAGTTGGTGTTCCGATACCATCTAGAGGAACAGCTGCTGCAGATCTACCGTGTAGAAGAGGAATACTGGCGGCAGCGGGGCAAGGTGCGGTGGGCGCTCCAGGGGGATGCGAACACGACCTACTTTCATGGGGTGGCCAACGGGCGGCGCCGTAAGTGTACCATCTCGGCCCTAGTGACGCCCGAGGGCTTGACCTCGGATGCGTAGAAAATTCAAGACCACGTTTACGAGTTCTATAGGGAGCTCCTAGGCTCGGTGGAGCCTACACACCTAGGTTTGGCGGCTCACACTTGGAGCGAGCGATGGCAAGTGTCGGGGGCGGAGACCGACGCCATCATGGTCACCTTCTTGGAAGGGGAGCTAGAGGCAGTAGTGTAGGACATGAAGACGAATACGGCGCCGGGACCGGACGGGTTCCCGGTATCCTTCTTCAAGAGATTCTGGCCGGTCTGCAAGCTCGGGGTGCTGCATCTGGTTAACGACTTTGTGTTGGGTAGAGTGGACGTGGCTAGACTTAACTTTGGGGTCCTTACGCTGATTCCTAAGGTCCCGGGGGCGGACCTGATATCCCAATACAGGCCAATCTCTCTCATCAACGTCATTTTATAAATTATCTCCAAGGCCTTGACTTCAAGGCTGGACAAAGTGGAAAATAAATCATCAGCCCGACACAGACCGCCTTCATCAAAGGGAGACAGATCCTAGAGGACCCTCTGGCGCTGAATGAGATACTTCACGAGTTGAGGGTGAAAAAGTTGGGAGGGGTGTTGTTGAAGCTGGACTTTGAAAAGGCATACGACCGGGTGAACTGGGACTTCCTCATCTCTGTGCTACGCAGGAAAGGGTTTAAGTCCGGGTATGTGCACCAGATTCGACAGCTTGTGTCCGGGGGTCAGACTGCAATATCCATCAATGGGGAGATCGGGCCGTACTTCCGCAACAAAGGGGGGGTGAGACAAGAGGATCTGCTATCCCCTCTGCTGTTCAACTTCGTGGCTGAGGCTCTCGCGGCAATGCTCAGTGCAGCCAACGAAGCAGGTCACATTGTCGGGGTGGTGCCACACTTGATCCCGGGAGGAATCACGAACCTACAGTATGCAGACGATATGCTCATGCTGATCCAGAATGATGATAAGGCAATCACCAACCTTAAATTTCTCTTACTGTGCTTTGGGAACATGTCCGGGCTAAAAATCAACTTCATCAAGAGTGAAGTCTTCGTGCTTGACCAACCCCCTCACAAACATGCCAGAATTTCTAACATGCTTAACTTCAAGATCGGGGCCTTTCCGTTCATCTACCTGGGTATGCCTATCTCGGATCGCAAGCTCACGGTGGAGCAATGGAACTTTCTCGTCGCGAAGCTGGCTTCTAAGGTGGAGGTTTGGATCGGAAGGCTTCTATCCTCCGGGGGGAGACTAATATTGTCCAACGCATGCTTAGAAGCTCCACCGTCCTATGCTATGGGCATGTTCCTGCTGCAGTATGGCGTGCACGTAAAATTCAATTATATCAGGGCTAGGTTCTATTGGGAAGGCTCGGGGCCAAAACGTAAATACCATATGGTCAATTGGCCGGCGGTGTGCCGACCTAAAGAGTGTGGCGGGCTGGGGCTCACCAACACTAAGAATTTCAATAAAGCGTTGATGCTTAAATGGGTTTGGCAGTTGTGTCAAGAGGGTAGCTCGATTTGGAAGAGTTTGATCTTCGCTAAGTACCCGGAGGCATCGAACATCTTCGCCTCGCAATCCCAGGGGGGTCGCAGTTCTGGTGAAGTATTCACAAAATTAAGCATTTATTTAAGCTTGGGGCAAGACACTCGGTGAGGAGTGGCGGACGCACGAGTTTTTGCTTGGACTGGTGGATTGGGGAAGCCCCTCTGCGTACTCGCTTCCCCAGACTTTTCGCGATTTGTGGTGACCCCCGAGTGTCGGTGGGGGAGGCGCTTGCAGGGAACGTCATTGGGGTTGAGTTCCATCGTTCCTTTGATCTCGAGTGCACGGAGCAGTGGGCTGCGCTAGTGGGAGAAGTGGAGAGCGTGCAGCTTTCGGAGGGCTTGGATGTTGTTGGGTGGGCACTTGAACCCTCGGACAAGTTCTCGGTGTCCTCTATGTACTCCGCTATCTCCAGGGCCCCGTCGGTCGCCTTCCATGCGGACGTGTGGGGAGCTAGGGTGCCCCTCAAAGTCAAGATTTTCACGTTGCAACTCGCACCGGACCGTCTCCCGTCGAGCTTGAAGGTGGCCTCGTGCAGGGGCCCGACGGATGGGACCTGCGCCTTGTGTGGGCTAAAAGAGGATGTAGATCACATGTTTTTCAACTGTGCCCTGGCCAAACTGGTTTGGAGCGTGTTCAGAGATACCTTGGGCTGCGACTGGGGTCTGACCAATTTCCCTCAACTCTTCGCTTTGATTCAAGAACGCTCGGGGTCGGCACGCCGAACAGCTTGGGTGATGTTTGCCGCGCTGGCATGGACGATGTGGCTAACGCGCAATAAATTAACGATGGAGTCAATCATTCCTAACAAACCGGATGACATTATTTTCAAAATGCTCATGTTTGTGCAGTGGTGGGCGGCGCTCGCTAAGGAGCAGGACCGGGATAGCTTGTTTCAGTTGGTCGGGGAGCTTCGGAGACGCTACAACATATTGGCCGCTCTCCATCCTTAGTTGTTACACTTGTTGTTGTTGTTTCTTCCGGTGTTTGTGGGGTGTCGGCCCTTGTCTTCTGTACTGACTGTGTTGGTTGGTGTTGCCCCTCGTGGGCGGTCGGAGTAAGTTAAAGCAGGGCATTAAAGGCCTGCTATCTAAAGAATTACAAACCCCAAGAATATTTTCACCATTAATAAATAATATATGAACTTGAAAACAATTATGTGACTACAAAAATGTTTTATCCAACTCTAATGAGTATTAAATGGTTTTCTTAACAATATGTTCTCCAAATGGTTGTTTTCAACTCCCATTGATTAATAATACTTCATCTATCAAATTATATGATTTATTAAAAATAATTTCAAAGCCAAAATCAACTATACCACTTATTAACTACTCTGTTAAGTATTAAGTAACCAAATCTTTTTCACCAAACTATTAGGGTAAAAGGGACTTGGAGAAAACATATTTTAAAAATATGATATGCCTCTAGTTTTATTTTACCAAATATTCAATTTATTATTTTTCTATTTTGAAAATGGCATAAAGTTGCTATTATGGTTGCACCCTTAGTTTAAAATTATAAACTATGAAAATAAGGTAAAAATGACTTTGAAAATTTATATATGACATGTATAATGTCTTTGAAATTTTATTTAGACAATAACATCAATTTATTATTTTCTAATTTTTAAAATGACATTAAGTACTTTTAGTGATTTAATTATATTTTCCAAAATATAAAATTTTGAAATGTGTTCAAAATTTTATAAACATGTTCTAAACAGAAAGATATTAATTTTACAAATTGTTAGAAATTATTTTGAGGTCATTTGGATTATTAAATCAAGAGGTATTAAAAACAGGAAATAAAAAGAAAAGAAAAAGGAAAAATGAGGTCAGCGATGACGTCATCGTCATCAACCTCAGAAAACTAAATTTTCGCCTGTTTCGGCCCCTTTGATTGCGCTCTTGATTTTGGGCGATTCAAGCTGTAATAATTCTGTCTGAGGCTAGCCCTTTAAAGCCCCCATCTCCTCTCCATTACCCCTCCAGATGCCAAGCCAATAGTGCCCCCACGATCCACAAATCTCTCGCCGGAGTTGCATTCGCCCGCCGCCGAAAATCGTCATTTCTGCCCAGCAGAGAAGGTCCTGCCACCGTTTCCTCGCTCTCTGTCTCCACCTCTCTCGCGCGCCCCTCCTATGTTTCTTTTTTGAATTTTTGCGTCTCAGGAATCGCCACGCCAAGCAATCCCGAGGCCGCTGGAGCTTGTCGCTGCAACGTCTGCGTTGCGTCATCATTCCAGCAGGTCTGAGCCCACGCCGTCAACACCATAGAGTGTGCCATGTTCTCCCGCGCCAGTTCGTCATCTTCGTTGAGAAAGAGGACTACCAGAGTGCGGTTTCCGAGGAGATTCTGAGCAGTGCGCCGCCGTCCTGACATTCTCCAGCGTCCACGAGCCCTAGCCGCCGATGAGCTCCTCTCTGTTCCATCTTGGACCGTTAGATCTGAATCGTAGGGCCTTTATTAGACGACTTAACCCAACCGGTACCAGCCAATAGCGTTGCGCCAAGTCAGCGCGCATTAAGTTCTTTATCTGTCGCTCGGAGTAGTGCGTAGCCGGCCCAGGCCCACTCCCTGTTTGCCGCACTGCGCGGTGAATAACCAAATCTGAGCCCAGCTGCTTTCTGTTATTTTTTCCGAATAAATTAAAATTGGCATTTTGTAGAAAAGCCCCTAGAAACTATAATCATCATAACTTTTTAACCACTTGGCCAAGTTTAGCAAACTTGAACTTTTTGAAATACCCATAATGTGTAGAATCTTTTAGCACCGTTCAGATTCAAATTTGACAAACTTAAATTGCTTTAAATTTAAATATGCTTGTTTGATGAATTTTGGCATAATTCAAATTTTACAAATCCAAAAATTGCAAAGAAATATTTTTGGAAACCTTAGGATGATTACTTTCACACCATCTGTCTCAAAATAATTTTTGATCAAGTTAAATTTGAATTTAGAATTAATTGTTATTTTTGAGTATTAATGACATAGTTTCAATTCTACAAATAATTAGATCATGGTTCCTTAACCAAAATTGCTCCATTTGGTAACCTTGAACCAGAGACATTAGTGCCTAACCATTTTGGAGACCTTTGTACCATGACCATGTGTTTTGGACCAAAAACTCAACATAGTGACCCACCCATGTTATCATCTCTTAGAAAATATTTTGCATATATGGTTCTATGTAGTGTGGATATATTGGACCAAGGCTAAGTCCTTAGTGAGGTTCAAAATTATACCTTGCAAACTAGTGAACCCAAACACACTAGTACCATTATGTTCTATCTATATATCAACTCCTCTATTGTTGCTTCAAGAAATCATCAAGTTACAAGTCAAGACTCAAGCACAAGAAGATACTTCATTTTTCAACTTGGTGGCAACATGAAGAGCTACAAGGAAGATCATTAAAGAAATTGAAGGAAGGGCTTGGAATTCACAGCAACTAGAAGCAACTCAAGGAAGTACAAGTGTGAAGAAATCTAGAAGAAAACATCTTCCTCTCTCTTTCTACCTTTCTTCTTATTTCTTTCCAAATTGACTTAGTGGTATTTTCGTGCCCATCCCATACCTAAACCAACTAGTGAAGTGAAGGTTTATGAAGACCAAGACAAGTACCATCCCAAGGAAGAAAACTACAATAGAATGAATGAACATGATCTGCAAGAAGACAAGCAAGTGAAGACTTGGAGAAATCCATGCAAGTTGAAGAATAACAAGTTGTTTTTGTCCAACTATTGACCCAAATGGAAAAATCCCAAGACTTTATCTTGTTATATCTATTTTTATGAATTTAGTTGAACCTAGACCTACCTTAACCCAAAATGGAAAGACTAAAGTTAGATCACTCAAAAGACTTGATGAAAATGACTAAGTGTTATACTTTGTTATGTGTTACTATAGTTGAGATAGTTAGATCACCTTGGTGAACTCTTGGAACTTCTTAGATAGATATATTTTCAATAAAGTTTGATCACTACAAACTCAACCTAGTCCATCCCAAGTGAACCTCTTGAACTTCCTTAACAAGTGTGGAACCAAGAGAAAATGAATCTTTCAAAATCAAACCTTAACCTAACCACAATAGTTTCCTTAGCAAACTAAATTGTTGTGATAGACCCTAACCTTACCTTGACCCAATTAACATAAAACCCTTTTGACTAAGTGTGTTGATTGTTATTCTTTATTTCCTTGTTGATTGTGAAAGTTGTCTATTGTTATTTGTTTGACTTGTTTAGATTATACGAAGAGAAACCAACCTGTTGTGAAGAGAGTGTGATTTCTTCACCAACCTCCAACAAGGCAAGTGACACATCATGAACTACCTATTATTTCCTATGTGCATTAAAACTTTTGAGTAGCATGCATGATAGGAAAATCTTTGGTAAATATTATGCTATGCTAATATCCTAAGTAGTGGGTTGCTACCATGTGTTATCCTGATAGTGTGGAAAACTTGAACCTAGTAGAGTTGCTTAGCTATTGCTCATCAAATGTTTTATTGAGATGTTAAGGATAAAACTACTAAATTTAGTGAACCATATGGGTTGATTCATTGTTTTGGTGGTGGAATATGGGATGAAATATTGAAGAGGTGGTGATGTTAACCAGGTAGCACAGGAAACCCACACTAGTGGTGATGCTTACCAGAAAGGTGACACAGGAAATCCACAAGACCGTATTTTTTGTGTGGTGAGGTCAACCAGGTAGCACAGGAAACCCACACTAGTGGTGATGCTTACCAGCAAGGTGACACAAGAAATCCACATGTCTATGTATTTTAGTGGTGATGCAATATAAGTATATAACAAGGTTGCACAGGAACTCCACAACTTTTGTAGTTGATATAACATTTGTGGTGATGCTTACAAATAAGGTAGCACATGGAATTCACATTGTTATTATGTAAAGGATAAAATTGTTTTATGAAAAGTTATAGGACAAAACCGGCTTTCTGCAATTATCAAAGCTCCACCAAGCCAAATATTCATGTAGTTAGTCTTGCCACTTATATCCACCATAGTGTTACTTGCCAATACATTAAATTGTATTGACCCCCTTGTGGATGCATATTCCATCCTGCAGATGATTCTGAAGACGAGTGGGGATTTCTTTTAGGATCTCGATACTATCGCCAACATGTTTTGCCCGTGGCACATGAAGAAGATGGGCTCAATGTTGTACTATGTTTTCTGATGTAATTCTTTGTTTTCTGCTAGTCTTCTAAGACTATGCAAGTTGTAATACTATTTTGTAAAGACTGGATCATGAGATGTAATAGAATCTGATGCATTTGCATGATATTTCATTTTGTACTGTGGTGCTAGCATTTGATCCAGGGTCTAGCATACTAACACAAATGTTCTTACATTATTTAAATGTGAGAACGCTACAATGCGGAGGTGGGTATCATCGTCCGATGCTGCCCCCACAGGGAGTCAACTGCTATAGTTGTGGCAAGGCTGGTCACTACTCGAGAGAGTGCCCTCAGAAGCAGGCTACACAAGGAACACCTGTACTACCCCCCCCACTACTCCAGAAATAAAGGCTTCTCCTGTTAACCGGGGTCACCTGAACCATGTCTCTGCTGAAGATGTCGAGGGGGATCAGACTGTACTCATGGGTACGCTTCGAATCAATGACTTTCCAGCTATAGTATTATTTGGTTCTAGAGCATCGCATTCTTTCATGTTGATAGAATTTGCATGAAAACACAACATTCAGTTTGAACATATGAAAACTCCAATGGTGGTCAAAACACCGGTATCTCATTGGCAGACTAGCTGGGTTACTCCTGAAGTGCATATTAATATGGGCTCTTTCCGTTTTCCTTTTTCGCTGATTTCATTGAGGACAACATACCTTGATGCTATCCTGAGCATGGATTGGCTAACAAAGTACCAAGATAAGCTTGACTTTGCAGCTAGGACCATCAAGGTGACCGAGTCGTCTGGGAATACAGTAGAGTATTTCTCCGCAAAATCCATACCTCCATCTGCTACAATCCCTCTTTCACCAGAAACCAGATTATGTTTTATGGAAGGTCTAGAAGAGGAATCGCCTCCTGAAATGCACGAGGTAGATGTGGCGTGTGATTTTCTGGATGTCTTTGTGGAAGAACTGTCCGGCATGCCACCTGACCGATGTGTGGGGTTTGTCATAGATTTAGTGCCTGGAATTGCTCCAGTTTCCAAGAGGCCCTATAGTATGCCCAAGGATGAATTGGAAGATCTGAAGATACAGATTGATGAGTTGTTGGAAAAGGATGACATTTGTCCCAGTAGTTCATTATGGGGTTGTCTTGTGCTGTTCGTCAAGAAGAGGGATAAAAAAATTCCTCGATTGGTTGTCGATTATCGCCCACTGAATGCGGTGACAATAAAAAACAAGTATCCCATTCCCAAGTTTAATGATCTGTTTGATCAACTAGCTAGGGAAAATATATTTTCCCAAATGGATCTGAGGTCAGGTTATCATCAGATCAAGATCAGGAAGGATGACATACCAAAGACTTCTTTAGTTACTCGTTATGGTATCTGTGAGTATACTGTCATGTCCTTCTGTCTCACCAATGCTCCAGCTACTTTAATGAGGCTCATGATTTCTGTCTTTCATGGTTATGTTGACAATTTTGTCGTCGTCTACATTGTTGACATCCTCGTTTATTCCAAGACCAAAGAAGAACATGTTGAACACCTTTGACTAATTCTGACGAAGCTCCATGAGCACCACCTTTATGCTAAATTCTCCAAGTGTGAGTTCTGGCTGAAGGAACTCATATTTCTCGGGCATGTGGTGTCTGTTAAAGGTGTAGATCCCTCCAGTGATGATTTTCCTCCCGGCAGGGTGCCTGGGAGAACTCCAGAATCCTCCCAAACTCGAATTGACGATGGCGGCGGCCTCGTGTGTTTTTAGTGGAAAAGTGGGATATATTTAGGGTTTACGCCTTGGGGGAATAAATAGGCGAAAGGGCGATGGCGGTGGGCGCCCGAGGAGCCACACCACCCCATGCGTGGCCAGGGGGCGCGCCGCCCTATGGTGTGGCCCCCCTCCGGTTCTATTCGGGACTCCGTGGAACCTTCGGGAATTCTAAGACTTACGGGCTTCGAATTTTCCAATTCCGAGAATATTTCTAGAACAACTTTTCTGAAACTTAAAACAACAGAAACATGAACTGGCTCTGTGGCATCTTGTCAATAGGTTAGTCCCAGAAATCTATAAAAATGATATAAAGTGTATAGAAAACATGTAGCAAATAACATGAAAACAACATGGGACATCAGAAATTATGGATACGTTTATGACGTATCAACATCCCCAAGCTTAGTTCCTACTCGTCCTCGAGTAGGTAAGCGAAAAACAAATTCTTAGGTGACATGCTACCAACAAAAACTTGATCATCATAATTGTAAAAGCATATGTAAGATGAGATCATAGTACTTTAAACACAAGCATGATAGATATAATTTTAACATTGAAACATAGCAATCATTTTGCATTATGAAAAGTAACACAATAGAAGATCATGAGTAATAATGCATTTGAAAGTTATACGTTATGTTTCTAGCATCAAGAAAACATGACAATGTGATATTTCGCTGTCCTTAAGAGTGGGGCAAAACATAAATGCCAGGACACCTTCAAAGTTTAAAAGGATGACTAGAACAAATAATTTGAGAGCAAGTAATAACAAGGTATGAATCAATCAATAATATTTTTGGGACAAATTCACATTAAACTCAGAATGACCACTATGCTCTCTCAAATGTGCATAAAGTTAGAAGATGGAGACTCGCCATAAAGGTAAAAGAAAGTCCCGTCGCAGAGGGAAGCAGGGATCACTCATGTGCTAGAGCTTTTTATTTTATTAAATAGAGGTCTAAAATGGTTGACACTCCTCCCAACCTTTCTTACACAAACCATGGCTAACCGAATCCTCGGGTGTCTGCCAACAATCACATACCATGGAGGAGTGTCTAATTTTTAGGGAGGTTTGTATGCTTATATCAACGAATGGTATACAAGAAATACATTACGTCACAAGCCAACTAGGCTTCACAAGAGAGGCTCCCATAGAAGGACGCATCTGGGTAGAAGGTCATCCCTCTTTTACACAATTATGCTTTGACTGGTAAATAAGGGGCGATAATAGTGAAGAGAATGGAATTACTAGTCCAGGGTGTGAAATCCAATAAACAAGTGAGATAAAGATTCTCTATTCACGTCCTCGTGAGCTAAAACAGGAGTAATTTTGAAAGTTTTAAAGGTAACACATGAGCAATTTACTTTGGAGTGGCGGTTAAATACCACATGTAGGTAGGTATGATGGACACATTTGGCAAAATTTGGTTTTTGGGAGTTGGATGCACGAGTAGATCTGATACTCAGTACAGGTGGAGGCTAGCAAAGACTGGGAGCGACAAATCAAGAGAGCATAATGGCCATAATCATGCATAGCGACAAAAACATTATTAAACAAAGCATAAGTGGTATTACAAGTCAAAAACTAAATGATCATAGAGGCTATAAGTGACTGGTTTGTAGTCATAAACATGGTGTAAGCATGCGCCAAGACAACCAAATAAAACATTTAAAGGAGAACACCACAAATTTATGCTTCAATGTGATAAAAACAACTCATGATTCTTTAAATGGCATATTAAACACTCTAAGATATTTGAGACAAGTCATGCTACAAAAAACCACTAGTCTTGGAATTAAAGTAACATCTAACATGATATGAAAAAGTCTATCCATAGTCTATACAAGCTTCTTTTTTGCATAGTTATAAATTCTACCACATGCAGCGATTTATTTTTCCAACAAGCACCATTCAATATTTTTTAAAAAAAACTCTCCAAATGATACAACAATTAAGAAAGAGAGTACTCACATAACTCTAATAAAACTAACATCTATGAATAAGAGATGCATGAAAACAAATAGGAGCTAAAAGTACTGCAGTTGCTAGAAAAAAACTAAGAATATGAGTATAACGAGTATTCAAATGAAAAAGCGGAGCGCGTCTCTCTCCCAAACA
The DNA here is from genome assembly GCA_028641055.1 of Alopecurus myosuroides. Classification (NCBI taxonomy): domain Eukaryota; kingdom Viridiplantae; phylum Streptophyta; class Magnoliopsida; order Poales; family Poaceae; genus Alopecurus; species Alopecurus myosuroides. Next base: position 263,217,640 of record CM054060.1, read on the forward strand.
AGAATGCTAGGTTCCAATGATATTTATTGCAGCAAGGGAAACCAAAATAAAACAAAAGAAAACAAAACGAAAAATAAAAGACGCTCCAAGTAAATTTCATATGATGTCACCGAATAAAAATATAGTTTCACTAGAAGTGATCTGATAATTTGTTGATGAAGAAGGGGATGCCTTGGGCATCCCCAAGCTTAGACACTTGAGTCTTCTTCGAATTTTCTAGGATGAACCACGGGGGCATCCCCAAGCTTTGGCCTTGCACTCTTCTTGATCACATTATATCACCCTCTTCTCTTGACCCTTGAAAACTTCCTTCACACCACACTCAAAGTAGTTCGCATTAGAGGGTTAGTGCAACAATAAAAAATTCATGGGTTCTACATGGGCACAAGTGCTATTGATACTTTTAAACTTTAGCGACATCCACTTATGTTTCGTGAAGCAAGGAAATTGTAACATCCCTGATTTTTGGAAAGTGCAAAAATCACAAAAATTTGAAACTTTTTATTTTCATACAAAGCAAGTCACAAAAAACCAAATGAGATGCAAGAAACAAAAGAAAACAATATGAAATTGGAATAAAAAGTCCAAATTTCCTTAATTCCATAAACCCTAAAGCATGTTTCTAAAATAAAATATGTTTCCTCATGTGAATAAAATATTTTGTTACCAAACATGTTTTCAACTCAAATACCATTATGAAAATGATTATGATAATAAAAAATCAGAGAGTTACTATCTCTAATATTTTCTCCTTGTCTCCAAGAAATTATGTCACTATTATTATTAACCTCAACTGGATAAAAGTTGGTTATTTGTTTTCCAAGTACTATGTCAATCAACAAAACAATAAGATATTATAAATGTTATTGAGTTATGAAAACAAGTGAAGTACTTTGGAAAACACAATGTTTTCAATTGGGAAAACAAAATCTTCATTTGAGAAAACCCTATTATTTTTATTAGACCCCGATTCAAATAAATAATGAAAATTTTCTATTAAGTGACTATTCATGTTTTCATCATATTTTAATATTATAAACGGATGAAAACATTTTGAATTTGTTTTGAAAAATATTATTTGACATGTTTCGGTCCAGATCTGATCTCACTTATCCACGTCATCTGCCTACGTCAGCAGTCAACACACAGTCAGCGCGCCATGCCAGCGCAATCCGTACCAATCACCGCGCAGCACCTAGCACCCAGTCAGCGCACGGTCAGCTAGCCCAGTCAGCACGTTTTTAATTCGAATTAAAATTCCAGAAAAAATGCAAAATTTGTAAAATCCATAACTTTAGTTCTGTAAGTCCAATTTCGATGATTTTGTACTTTTTGAAATTAGCACAATGTGTAACATTTATTAAAATTATGAAAACTGGATTTTGATACATGCACACACTTTCTATTGTTGAATCTTTGTAAATCTTATTTTGTTGATAACTTTCGATCTATGACTCCAAATTCGATAAACTTGGAATTTTTGAAAATCCCTGAACATGTAGACTCTGTTAGTACTGGCCAATATTAAAACTGACTATTTAAAATTTGTTTAAATTGAAATATGCTTTTTTGGTGATTTTTGACATAGTTTAAATTCTACAATTCTAAAAATTGCAAATAAAATATCTCTGGAAACCTTAGTACATATACTTTCGTGTTCTATGTCCCAAAATAAATTTTAAACTAATTAAAATTGAATTTAGAGTTAATTGGAATTTTGAGTGTTTTTGACTTAGTTTAAATTCAGTAAATAATTTCAATATGTTTTCTCTAGCAAAATTGTGCTAAGGACTAACCTTAGACCAGAGAGAGTTAATCCTTTAGAATATTTCTAAGTTATTTTTCCTAGTTGGCCCTCCTAGTTGAAAACCACTAAGTCTGGATTACTGAAAAGCCATGGAGAGGATACTAAAATTGTCAACTAGAAGATTTTAAATATGAAGCAAGAAGGCAAATGAAGGACTTAGCCAAGAAAATATACTTCAAAAGCATCTCCAAAGAAGTAGAAGCACTTAGAAGAAAAATCAAGAAGACAAGAAGACCAGCCACATCTCTTTTTCTCTAAGTCTTTTCTCCCCTTTCTTTTGTGTTCTCTTAGACTTTGTGCTATGGCTAAGTTAGATGAAGACCAGCCCTAGTTGTACCAAAATCAACAAGTGTTAGAAGATTCAACGAAGACACCACACCAAGGAGGAAACTACAAAGGAGCATGAAGATTTTCGAAGACCAATCATGTCACGACCTAGGATTTGTTTTCCAAGATTTAGAATTTGTTTTCAAGTTGTCTAAGACTTAGAATTAGTTTCTCAAGTGAGATGAGAAATTTTCACCCAGATATCAACAAGAAGCCAACTTTAACTCAAGAAGAATACTCTCCCAGAAGATGAACAAGATGAAGATTTTTACAAGTCCTTTCAGGGGAACTCTAACAATCTCTACTCCCTCTCTTATTCTCTATGACTAAGTACCTAGATCCTAGACTTATACTTTAGATGTTTTCATCCACTCAATAATGAGGACTACAAGCCAGACATTTGAAGGCGTAAAGTCTTAGACATCGGAAGTAGCTCAAGGAAGCAAAATAAGACTAAGACATAAATAGTTTAGACCAAGACATTTACCAACCCTTAGTCATAATTGGAAAACCCCAACTACAATAACTTAGTTTATTTTGTGCATTGAAACCAAATGTTTTCACCTGTTTCCTTTTGCTTTGTTTGTTGCTTTGTATGTTTTCTTAATTTGGTTGTATGTTTGTTAGCATGCTTGTTTATTCAGTTTGTGTTTTCAATGTTTAGATTTTACGGAGAGAACGATCTTTTGTGAATAGAGGTGATTGTTCTTCACCAACTTCAAAGGCAAGTAACACACCATCAAATCTCCCATATTTTCACTATGCATTACTAGTGTTTTTGAGTAGTATGCATGATAGGGAATTTTACTAAGTTATTATTATGCTATGCAAAATCCCAAGTAGTGTGTAGCCATCATTTAGACTTGTTATTTTGGAGACTTATACTTAGTTGATGCTTAGCCTTGCTACAAAATTGTTTTACTCAATGTTGTGAAAAATTCAAAGTATAACTTTCAATGAATCACCTGGGTGGATTTGGTTGTGTGGTTGATGAGAGTTGAGTGTCGACCCGAGGGTTGTTCACTTGTGGATTGATACCCAGGAAACAAAGAGATTACCAAGTCCTCTAAGTTTAGTAGCTTTCCGTGCAGCCCTTTGACATATGGGGTCTGTCTTGATCAACTAAGTTGTGAGAGTTCGGCCCATGATAGACATGAAGATGTAGCATAATTACAGGTGGAACGGGTCTTGCTGGTTGGGTTGGATTCTTGCTTTTAAAAGATCTCGTCTCAATTCTCTCCTTTCCATGATGCACTCCGAGTGTATAGGATGTTTGGGCTAATTGAAGACAAAGGGTGAAAGTGCACAACCTCTGCAGAGTTAGAAACTATGATCATAGCCGTGTCCCCGGTAATGGACGACTTCGAGCAGCTGGACAAGGATGGCTAGAAGGATCTCCTCATCTTTTCTGAATGAAATAAAATATGGTAGAAACCCTTTATAGGGGACATGGTGGTTTAGCCATGATACCACAACCAAACTTCATGGTGGTTTAGCCATGATGATTTGTCCAACTTCTTGGTGGTTTAGCCATGATGATTTGTCCAAGTTCTTGGTGGTTTAGCCATGAATTATTGTACAAATGTCTTCATTGTTTTGAAATGATTTACAAACATAGGACAGAACTGGCTTTATGCAAAATTAGCCCAAAACTCCACTCAGCCAAATATGCATGTAGTATTAGACTTGCCATTTATATCCACCATAGTGTTACTTGCCAATACATTAAATTGTATTGACTCCCTTGTGGCTGCATATTCCATATTGCAGATGGAACTGAAGATGAGTGAGGTTTCGTTAAGGATCTCGAGTCTATCGCCAACATGTTTTGCTTGTGGAACATGAAGAAGATGAGGCTCAATGTTCTACTATGTTTTCCGCTGTAATTCTGTTTCCTACTAGTCTCCTGAGACTATGCAAATTGTAATCATATTTTGTAAAGACTGGATCATGCAATGTAATATATTTTGACGCATTTGCATGATATTTCATTTTGAATTGTAGTGTTAGCAATTGATCCAGGGACTAGCACAATAACACAGGGTTCTTGCATTATTTAAATGTGAGGACGCTACAATGCCTAATGAAAATAATGAGCTTATTCCTCAAAGAGTAGTTGTTGGTTATAGAATGTGTATTGATTTTAGAACGTTAACAAGGTTACTAAGAAAGATCATTATCCTTTACCTTTTATTGATAAAATGTGAGGTTGTCTAAGAAAACTTATTTTTGCTTCCTTGATGGTTATTCTGGGTTTTCTCAAATTGATGTTAGGAAACAAGATCAAGAGAAAATAACCTTTACATGTCCTTACAGAACTTATGCTTATAGACGTATGCCTTTTGGTTTGTGTAATGCTCCTGCTACGTTTCAAAGATGCATGTTTGCTATTTTCATTGTTTTTGTGAAGAAATTGTGGACGTATTCATGGACGATTTCTCCGTCTATGGAACTTCTTTTGATAACTGCTTGCACAATCTTGATAAAGTTTTGCAGAGATGTGAGGAAACTAATCTTGTTCTTAATTGGGAGAAATTCCACTTTATGGTGAATGAAGGAATTGTTTTTTGACATAAAATTTCTGAAAGAGTTATTGAAGTTGACAGAGCTATGGAAGCAATAGAGAAAATGACATGTCCCAAGGATGTTAAAGGTATTCGTATTTTCTGTCATGCTTATTTTTATAGAAGGTTTATTAAAGATTTCTATAAAATATCAAAGCCTCTTACTAATATTCTTCAAAAAGATGTGCCTTTTGTTTTTGATGATGATTGCAAGGAAGCTTTTGAAACTTTAAAGAAGGCTTTAAGTACTGCTCCTATTGTTCAAACACCTGATTGGAATTTGCCTTTTGAAATTATGTGTGATGCTAGTGATTTTGCTGTAGGAGCTGTCCTTGGACAACGAGTGGATACAAAATTGAATGTTATTCATTATGCTAGTAAGATCTTGATGTTGTTCAAAAGAATTACGCTACCACTGAAAAAGAGTTCTGAGGTGTAGTTTTTGCTTGTGACAAATTTAGACCTTATATTATTGATTTGAAAGTCACTATTCATACTGATCATGGTGCTATTAGATACCTTGTGGAAAAGAAAAATGCTAAGCCTAGGCTTATTAGGTGGGTGTTGCTTTTATAAGAGTTTGATTTGCATATTGTGGATAGAAAGGGTGCTGAAAATCATGTTGCTGATAATTTGTATAGATTGGAAAACACTGCTTATGACCCTATTCCTGTTAATGATAGTTTTTCAAGCGAACAGCTGGCTACCATAAAAGTAAGCTCGCGAGATAGTCCATGGTATACAAATTATGCTAACTTTATTGTTTCCAAGTATTTGCCTCCAACATTTACAAGTCAACAAAGAAGGAAATTCTTTTATGAGTTGAGGCATTATTTTTGGGATCACCCGCACTTATATAAAAAAAGGAGTAGATGGTATTATGCGAATATGTGTTCCAGAATACGAACAACGTGAAATATTGAGAAAATGTCATGGTAGTGCTTATGGAGGACATCACGCTGGAGATAGAACCGCGCAAAAGGTTCTACAATCAGGTTTCTATTAGCCTACTCTCTTTAAAGATGCTCATCAATTTGTTTTATCTTGTGATGAATGTCAAAGAGTTGGTAAGATTTCTAAATGTAATGAAATTCCTATGAATTAGTCTCTTGTTATTGAACATTTTGATTATTGGGGATTTGACTTTATGGGTCTATTTCCTCCTTTGAACGGTTACACTCATATTCTTCTTGCTGTTGATTATGTTACTAAATGGATAGAAGCTATACCTACAAAAGGTGCTGATGGTGAAACCTCATTAAAAATGCTTAAGATGTTATTTTCCCTAGGTTCGGTGTGCCTAGATATCTTTTGACTGATGGAGGTTCTCACTTTATTCATGGTGTTTTTAGAAAAACCCTTTCTAAATATGATGTTAATCATAGAATTGCTTCAGCTTATCATCCTCAAACCAGTGGGCAAGTAGAATTATCAAATAGAGAAATTAAATCTATCTTGCAAAAGACTGTTAAGAAATCTAGGAAAAATTTGTCTGATAAGTTGAATGATGCTTTATGGGATTATAGAACTGCTTAGAAAAATCCTATGATTATGTCTCCTTATAAAATGGTTTATGGAAAAGCTTTTCACTTGACTTTAGAATTAGAACACAAAGCTTATTGGGCAGTGAAAGAACTTAGTAAAGATTTTAAACTATCCGGTAAGAAAAGAATGCTTGACTTGAGTTCTTTAGATGAATGGAGATGTGAAGCTTATGAAAATGCTAGGCTCTTTAAAGAGAAAGTTAAACAATGGCATGATATATAGGAGAATTCTTAAAATAGAGTTTCATGTTGGTGAGAAAGTTCTATTGTGTAGGTCTCGTCTCGACTCTCAAGATGGGAGGGACCTTGTGTTATTGAAGAGGTGTATCGTTCGGGTGCAATGAAAATTGATTCCCTTAAATATAACACTACACAAGTGGTGAATGGGCAAAGACTCAAACATTATATTTTCGGAGATTCTTATGACGAACATGTTGATAATGTTCAAGTGGTAACCCCGGAAGAGTTCATAAGGGAGGAAATTCCAGAATCTGCAGAGTCCGTTTTTGAATAGGTAACAGTTATGTTAAGAAAAAGTTTGCGGATTACTTTTTCAACTTATAATTTTATCATCTATAGAAGATATGAAAAACATTGAGCCGAAGAAGGGTAGGAGAAGGTGCCCGAGGGCACCACACCACCTGGGGGCGTGGGCCCCCCCTGGCCGCGCCACCCTATGATGTGGAGGCCTCAGAGCTCCTCTTCGACCTATTTTCGACGTGCACTTTCCTTTCGTTACGTATGTTCCCCTGAGGTCCATATATCGGTTTCTCGTCGTGTTTATGTTTCGACCTGTTTCTGCCAGGATTTGTTTTCAGTTTTAGAAGCACCAAGGTCTCCGCCAACAACAACAAGGGGAAGGAGTCGATGGAAGATGATCTCCAAAGCCCCAAGCACAAGAACATGGACCAGGGCGTCAAGAGGGAAGCAAAGATGACTTCATCGAGTAACGCTGAAATTGTTTCTTCTTGTAACATGCAAGGACCAAGACAATCAGTTCTAGATCTCAGCCCCATCCCTAGAGTAGAAGAAGCTCTTCAAGTCGCAGATCAGTTCTGCGATCGATATCGAGCTCTAAGGAAGAAGGTGGAGATAATTCAAGAGGGGAACGGCAGATTTCGCGAGATGCTAGAATGTTTCCATACCTTGATTGAGAAGAGTTCACCACCACCACCGAAGAAGTAATTCGTCATTGGTATTGGCATCCCCTTGGCTTGTTCCAAGCTTGGGGGAGTGTCGCGGTATCACACCCTTATCTTTCACCTTTTTACTTTTTAGTAGAGTCATATCATGAGTAGAGAAGTTATCATATAGGATGGTTTGCAGTATGGACTATCTCTCCTTTAGTTGGTTATCGATGTATCCCTTGGTTTGAGTTGCCGTTATGGAATATTAATGAGAAGTTTCATCATTCACTGTCTACACTTTATTTTAGTTTGCAATTTTTGTTATATCTTTGATCTTGTTATTAATATTGGTATCAATATTGGAGCATCAAGTTAATCTAGTTGGTTTTGGCAAACTTAGCATTGGTCAGTAGCAACAATACTCTGAGGCTTAAGTAGAAAAGAGGGAGTTGCATGTAGATATATTATTCCATGATCTTTCTTTATTGTTGGCTCATAAGATCAGTACTGTCAAGTTAATATTGTTTGTACTTCCAATGAAGAATGCATTATTCGTTCTATCATATGTATATTTGTTTGTTTTCCCTAAACTATTATGCTTGCTACCCAGCCTTGCTAGCCAAAAACCAGTACTGATAGGGAATTCTTCCCATGCATCCAAACCTTGATCCCCAAAAACATGCCATTTGTGTCCACCATACCTACCTATATGTGGTATTTAACCGCCACTCCAAGTAAATTGCTTGTGTGCAACCTTTAAACCTTCAAATTTACACATGTTTTGTGCTCCTGTTTTAAGTCGTGAGGATGCAAATACAGAATCCTTATCTCACTTGTTGATTGGACTTTACACACCTGGACTAGTGGCTTCATCCGCTTATCCAATCGCTAGAAGAGCTGGCAGCGGGGTGCCTGATGACCCACAAGTATAGGGGATCACAACAGTCTTCGAGGTAAGTAAAACCCAAATTTATTGATTCGGCACAAGGGGAGACAAAGAATATTTTTGAGCCTTAACAAGTGAGTTGTCAATTCACCTGCACCTGAAAGTGGACTTGTTCGCAGTGGTTTATCAGCAGTAACAGTTTTATAGTAGCAGTAGTGAAATAATAGCAGCAGTGGAATGAAAACAACAGCAGTAGTGTTTGAAGTAAACAGCGGGATTAAATACTGTAGGCATATGGATAGATGAATGGGCGTTGCATGGATAAGATAGTTCATATAATAATCAAGACATGGGCATTGCATATAAATAAGATAAAGCTTCCAAGCACTAAGTAACCATAGGCATGTGTTCCGTAAATAGGCGTACGTGCTCGCAATGAGAACTTGCACAACATCTATTGTCCTACCAGCCCGTTTTTTGCAGGGCCTCAAGGGAACTGCTGGTAATTAAGGTGTTCCTTTTAATAGAACACCGTAGGAAATCATTAACACTCCGTGAACACATGTGATCCTCACATCACAGCCATCCCCTCCGGTTGTCCCAATTTCTGTCACTTCGGGGCCTCGGGTTCCGGACAACGATATGTGTAAACAACTTGCAGGTATGATCAAGAAACAATAATTATGATTATGATTCAATAACATGTTAAGATGTGAGATCATGGCACTTAGGACCAAAGTGGCAAGCATTAAGCATAACAAGTTGTAACAATGTCAATAGCACTAATAGAGGATACTAGGCACTATGCCCTAACAATTGCAACATTATTGCATGAACGATCTCATCCAATCCCTACCTTCCCCTTCAACATACAGCGGGGGAATTACTCACACATGGATGGGGGAAACATGGATGGTCGATGGAGAGGCGTTGGTGATGACGGTGGCTATGATCTCCTCCAATTCCCCGTCCCGGCAGGGTGCCAGAACGAGTTTCTGAACCCCGAAAAAGGATTCACGATGGCGGCGGAGCTACGGACTTCTTTATGGAAAACGATCAAATCCCCTCGGGTTTTAGGGTTGAAGGAAATGTATAGTCGAAAGGAGAGCCCGAGGGGGTCTACGGGTGGCCCACACCACCAGGTGGCGCGGCCTAGGGTGGCGCGCCAGGGGGTGGTGTGGCCCCCCTCTGGCTCTTCTCCTGGCCTCCTTCTGGCTCCCGGGGTCTTCTGGTGTTTTAAGACCAATAGGGTATTTTCTGGGCAATTTCCCGAAAGTTGATTTTTCTGCACAAAAATGAGACACCAAGGTAATTCTGCTGAAAACAGCGTTAGTCCGTGTTAGTTACATTCAAAACACACAAGTTTAGAGGAAAACAATAGGAAAAGTGTTCAGAAAAGGAGATACGTTTTTGACGTATCAACTCCCCCAAGCTTAGCTTATTGCTTGTCCTCAAGCAATTCAGTGACAACTGAGTGCGATAAAAGACTTTTACGAACACATTTGTTTTATATGATGTAAATATACTCACTATATGATCAAATACTTAATTATGCTCATGATAAGATACATGCAAGATAATGTCACTTAATAGCTATGCATGCCATGAAGAGATAACATCATATTAATAATAAACAACATGAAGCATAACTATTTGCAAGATTGTAATATTCATAATAGGATCTGATAAAGTGGTATCTTGCTTGCCCTCATGTGTGGGGAAAAACATAAATGCCAGGGCACCTCTGAAGTTCAAGGGAAGACTAGAAGTAAAGATATCAAAGATACAAGTATCAAAGTTATACCACAATCAACCGTGCTTTGGGACAAACACATCACACTAAGAATGACAATTATGCTCTCAAGAAAGTGCTCAAAGAATATGGTGGAGACTCAACATAAAAGTAAAAGAAAGGCCCTTCGCGAAGGGAAGCAGGGATCACTCATGTGCTAGAGCTTTTGTTTTATTAAACAGAGGTATTAAAAGTTTGACACTCCTCCCATCCATCTTACACAAACCATGGCTAACCGAATCCTCGGGTGCATGCCAACAATCACATACCATGGAGGAGTGTCTATATTTTAGGAGAGGTGTATGCTAATGTCAACGAAGGGTAAACAGAAATTACAATACGTCACAAGCCAACTGGATTCACAAGAGCAGCTCCCATATGAAGGACGCATCTGGGTAGAATTTCATCCCTATTTCTCTTTTATTTACACAATTATGCTTTGATTGATAAATCAGGGGCAAAAATAGTGAAGAGAATTTGGTTGCATTAATTTGGGGCTTGGCACCCCGCTGCCAGCTCTTCTATCAATTGGATAAGCGGATGAAGCCACTAGTCCAGGGTGTGAAACCCAATCAACCAGTGAGATAAATATTCTCTATTGACGTCCTAATGAGCAAAAACAAGAACACAAAATAGGAGTAATTTGGAAAGTTTTAAAGGTAGCACATGAGCAATTTACTTTGGAGTGGAAGTTAAATACCACATGGGAATTTATAGTGGACTCTATGGAATAACTTGGTTTTTAGGGAGTTGGATACACGAGTAGAGCTCATACTCAGTACAGGTAGAGGTTAGCAATAGACTGGGAAGCGACAATAGAGAGATCAGTAACTATCATAATCATGTTTGCGACAAAGTAAAATTAATGAGGCATAAAATTGATACTAGAACTCTGAGGCAAACTAAATCATCGAGGCTTATTGAATTTTTGTTTTCAGTCTTAGCATGCGTGAGCATGTGCCAAGTCGATTCAAATGAAACAGTCAGAGGAGGCTACCACAATGTCATACCCTTCTACGAATAGAACAATGCGAACAAATATTTATATGACAGGCCATTTACCATTAATAAATTGGAACAAAACATGAGAGAGCATGAATTATTAAGCAGCTATTAAGTCACATATATCTTATACGAACAAACTAAGCATGCTCACATAGATGAATATATGTACAAAAATGAAAGCAAATAGAGTTCATACCAGCCTCTCACCATAACTTGAATTGTCATAGATCGTCATTATTGCTCTTCACTTGTGGCTCGAATAGTATATAATGAAAACCAAGATCCAATGGAATCACGGACGACTGTTGAATTCTGCAGCAAACTTTACAAAACAAAAGAAGAACAACAAATATTTTTGGATTTTTCAATGAAAGCACGAGCAAAAAAGAACAAGCAAACAAAGCAAAATCTTTTTGTTTTTTTTGAAATGAAACAAGAATAAAAGAAAGCAAGTAACAAACAAAACAAATATTTTTGGGCTGTTGAATATTAAACTGCAACTAAAGGATAAACCAAACGAACTAAAGAAACAAATAGAGAGAAACAACAGAAATATTTTTTGGTCTTTTTGTGTTTTGGAAAGCGAAAGCAAAACAATAAAAACAAAAGAGATGAAAGAAAGGAAAACAAGCGAAAGAAACAAAACGAAGCGAAAGAAAAGAAAACATGGATATGCAAAGAACCGATAGAACATGATATATAAATGAGTGTGATGTCGGTATACCTCCCCCAAGCTTAGGACTTTGGCCTAAGTGGAGATTACTCACCAAGGGTCCCATGAGGTGACGCCCTCGTAGTACGTTGAGGAGGAACCCTCCTCCTGATATGTGCTCGAGGATGCTCCGATGTACTGCCTGTTGTGGTCCTCGGGAGGCGCGTCTCACCTCTCCTGCTGCGTGTGAAACTCCGTGGTGCTCAGATGCTCGTCTACCTGCTCCTTGGAGAGCGACCATGGTGACCTGTCAATATTAAACAAAACAGGCTGCGGCAAAGTAACTTTTCGCTCCTGTCCATCCATAATAAAAATCTATATACTAAACGTTCAGCAGTAGAGTTAGTAGTGAAAAACTGATGGTATTTCATGGCAGCAAGGTTAAGCCTACATGGAGCAAATATTTCATCATTAGGGTCAATGGAAACATTTAAAGCGGTTTCTAAACGTGTAGCAATAATGCCCCCAAAAATAGGCCCAGAAGCAGCAAGGCGGCGTGCAACAAGTGCACCAAGGTTATACTTCATGCTACGGTTCAGCGCAACATCAATGAAAGCAAGGTGGTAACTATAAATGTTTCTAGTGTTCCCCCTACCAAGGATACTAGTAGCAAGATAGTACGTAAAGTATCTAAGAGCAGGAACTTGAATGTTCCTTATCTTCCCACGCTGGGATGAGCGACCTTCATCGTTGGTGATTTCTTGGTAGAGCCCCTAGAGGTTTGTTGGTTTATCTTGAATCCTGCTCGATGTCCCGGTGGCGTTGATACCTATTGTGACGCCCCGGGATCGGGCACTATGCAGATTTCAGCATTCCCGCCAAATCCGCATAATAACCGATTCCAGGTTGCCATTTATGATAACATTACAATAGTTCACGAATATTCCACAATTACAACAGAAACAGATAGATACAAGATGACTCAGACGAGCCAGGGATACAACTGATACAATACAAAGATCCAAATAACAGCGGAAGAAACAACATAGCGTCCGGCTACGGACAAGATCCAAATTGGACTAAGAGTCCTGAAGATAATCGAGAGCGTCCAATCCCTGCCCAGGCCAAGCCGGAGGGATTCCCAAGCTAACATCGTCAGACTTCAAACCTGTTGACTGCAATATTGAATATGCAGCCACGAAAGAGATTCGTGGGTCAGTACGGTTAAGTACTGGCAAGTGGATAAACCATACTCACAAGATACCGGCGTAGCCAGTCATCACAAGATACAAATACTTTGGGATCAACGGAAAGAAGGGGTTACTGCAAATAAGCGACAGCGGGCTGCACTAACCAACTACAGAAACTCACTACAACATCCGGCTAAAAGAGGGGGATAAGATAGCGTATCGGAACCAACTACAACTACTCACCAAACAATACCCATCCAATGTCACCCCCTACTAAGGAAGCAACCCAAGGATAACTCACACTGTTGGATTAATGATGGATCAAGTTATTGTGTCAATAAGACTATTACTAGTCAAGTTATTATCATTAGGTGTAAGTTGTCTGAGTACTTGTTAGCCAGTACTTTCACCAAGTAATCCATAACCGCGGAAAACACGGCTTCTCGAGAAGATTTATCCCTGCAGGGTGTGCTCCAGTACCCGTACACACTCAAGCCACCAACTAAAACTCAGGTTGGCTTGACACGACCCAAACCATCTCTACAACCCATCCTCGGAGCCACGGAGCTATAAGGTCCCAGCCACGCAGCCGAATAGTCAGCGCAGGTGTGCAAAACTCCCGCAGGACACAACACCCCGGCACTACAGGCCTCGCCCTATATGCATCATCATCATAACCAGTAACCATGGGGGCGCCACCCATTATGCAAAGGAGCAAATGGAACACCCGAACTAAGTGTGGCTCTTCGGACAAGCTGCAGATCAGGTCTAAGTCGAGGGGGGTCCCATACTACCACCCGGATGCGGTGAGCACGATAATCATGGATCAGTAGACAAGACTCTTTTCCTAGTTTCGACACTAGCAGGCTCCAAAACCCTAACTCGGGCCTCCTGCCGGTGCCTTATCATCAAATTATTATTTCCCAACACATTAACAGTTTGTTGATTGAATTGAAACCCAACTATCAATTAAACATGTGATACGACAAAGGATAACAAGACTCGAGCACAAACAGACCTAAGCCTGTAACTACGACACGAGGGCCAACAAGGTAAACAAACAAAGGTTGATAGGAAGTGGAAGGGAAAGCTATATCATGGCTGCAAGGTAAACAATATAATAGGATCGAGACACAAGCATCGTATCAACAGGCTAGAATAAGAACAACAGAAAGCATCGGTAACAAGTGATGAAAGGCAGCCATTTGGCAGCAAGTGAGTATACTTGCCTGGAATCCAGCAAGTAGAGGTACATCCACAGCACTTGTCGTTTCTCACATCATCTCAATGTCCTATCCGCGAAGAAGCATCGCACCTCGAACAAACACCGGATGCAACAATTACTACTACGGCAAAAGATCCAGCATGATCAAGATATGGATGCATGACAGATTTAAAGATGCATCAAGGTAAACTAGTTGACAAGATAAACAAATTTAAATGGACCCATATGCAATTGAGTTGCATATGAACAGCCCATGAATTATGGTTAGATTATTTGTTTTCCAACTAATCAACAGGTGAAGGTGGATTAGCATGATGCATGGATGAGGAAAACAACAAAATAACAATGAATAACAATAATAGATGCAAGTGAAAAAGGAATTTAACAAGTGGGGAAAATATTTGTTAAGTTTGGAAAGTTTGGTTACTTAAACATGTCACACAAGCAATTGTTGTTTTCATCAGGTTTAATTGTTCAAAACAGATAGCAAAGTTTATATTTGAAAAGAACATCAAATTTTAGTTGGAGTACATGTTTCAAATATTGAAATTGGAATTAGGATAATTTAATTATGAATTAAACAATATTAAACAAGTTTTAAATGAATTAAAACAAGTTTGAATTTAATTGAACCTTTATTTGTTCAAAACATAAATTCAAACTCACATTTGAAAAGTTCACACTTTGATGGCTTGAAAACATATTTTGCATGTTCAAAATTATTTTATTTTGAGCAAGTTATTATTTTGGCAATTTTAAATGCAATAAACAAGAAACAGTTGTTTTCAGCAATTTAAATTATTCAAAACAGAAAACAAAATTTATATTTGGAAAGTACATGAAAAGTTGATTGGAAAACATATTTGGTTTGTTGAATTTGGAATTTTTATGAACAAGTTATGAATTTTGCAAATTTAAGTGGATTTGACAAGTTTTCAAATGTTTCACCAATTTAAAATATTCAAAACAGTAAACAAATTTTATATTTGGATAGAACATTTAATTTGGTATTGAAAACATATTAAAAATGTTGAATTTGGAGTTGGGATGAATTTCTTATGCAATTTACAAGATTTAGTGTAAATCTGCCATTTTTAGAAACTAGGGACTAGAAAAATATTTTGCAGGGCTAGAAATAATTACCAGGGGCATGGATGTGAAACTGAGATGTTTCTGTGGCCAAAAGGATGAAAAACAAAAAGGTTGGATTAATTGAGGGAGGGGGATTCGAACCCCCCACCTCCTAATGCGCTCAAGGGTGCCTAACCAGTGGGACTGCTGCTGTGTTTGTGGCTAGGAAGGGGATCTCGGGAGGATATGGTTCAGAAAATGACCACTGTACAATTCGGAAAATTAAGCAGAAAAAAAGGGTGGGGCTGGGACTCGATCCCGGGATCTGAGGCTTGCGCGCTGGGTGTTGCTACCAGTGCGGCTGCTGCGCTATGTTTGGATAGAAGGGGAACTTGGGAGGGTAAGAGGTGTTGGTGCGGGATGTTTCTGAATTTTCCTGCACGGTTCAGTTTGCTCCTCTGCGAGCGGACAGAAACGCAGCGATCAGATCGCTGGGCTCGTCGGAGGGAACCAACCGTGGGGGGCTGTGGAGAGGGCGGTTGGAGGTGGGTGCGGGTAGAAGGAGGGAAAGGAGAGGAGGAGGAAGGGTAGCGATCGGGGGTGGCTCACCTTGTGGCGAGCGGACAGCAGGAGGGCGGACGTGCAGGAACAGAGGGCGACGGCCGGCGAACTCGCGGACGGCGGCGGAGCTCCGGGGGGTCTCCGGGGAAACGGCGAGTACCGGGAGGACGAGGGGACCGTGACGGTTCCATTCCCACGACCTGCAGCCCGTGGCGGCTACCCCTTCCCCGACGCCATGGTGTTCCTCCTCCGGCCATGGAAAGCTCGGTGGATGTGGTGAAAGAAACAGAGAAGAAAGGGAGTGGAGAGAGGGGTGGCGGCGGAGGGGGAAGATGGTAGGGAGAGGGCTAGGGTTCCTGGGGGAGAGGGACTACTTGTAGGGGGGGGGGAAAGGGAGGAGCAGGGCACATGGGGGGAGGCGCTCGGTGACAGCGACCTCTCCCCCCTCGCGTCCGTACGAAGAAGACGAGGTGGAGTGGGCTGGGCCGGAAAAAAAACAGAGAGAGATGGGCCACTAGGGAAGTGGGCTGGGGGAGAAAAGAAAAAGGAGAGAGGGATGGCCTGCCTCTCTCCTTTATGTTTTAATTTTTCACCCTTTTTTTTGTAATGTATGAAAGAGATGGAGAGGTGGATAGAAAGGTTTGGGGTTTCAATTTTATTAATAATTTTTATTAATTGGCAAACAGCAATTCCAAGCAATTGTGATTTATTAAGTCCAATTATTGAAATATTGATTGAAGTTTTAAGTTGATATTTGAAATTCCATTGTATTTCCTAAGTAGTTGATTTTTAACCAATTTTTATTTAATGACTCAACAATTATGAAAACATTTGTTGAAGTTAACTGTTTGCAAAACTTTAATGGTTAAACCACAATTGGGTCATGCCCAATAAGAAGGAAAATGATTGGAAATTTTAAGTTTCCATTAGGGTTTTTTAACAAAAGGGAAAGTTTTTTATTAACAAGCAATTTGATTAAAACAAATTCAACCAGTGAAAAACAATTGAGTGGTTTAGTTTGAAATTTTGAAATTGGAATTTTGAGCAAGGTGTGAAAGTTTCAATTGTTTTTTTGAATTTTTCAGTTGTGGTGAAAACATGGTGCAATGCATATGATGCATGTGATGCTATGCAAAAAAGAAAAACAAACAACTTTCTAACTTAGGGTAACACCCCAGGTGTTACACCTATAATAGCACAAAATTCTACCAAGGACAAAGAAACAAGACTACTATATAACTTGAAGGCAACAGATGGACCATAATTTGTGTTCTGAAATTTAAAGCTCTTAACAAAAAAAATTGTGAGAGTGGCATACTGAGGGCTTTCATCCTCCATAAATTTGGTTAGACCAACTCTTTCAATAAGCATACGAAAGTCATCTAATAAACCCGCACTTCTTAAAAATGCACTACAAGGAAAGCTAGATGGGTTAACGATACCATCATCTCCCGCATCGTCAATAGTCGATGCAATAACGTCTTCATTGTACGATGGCCTCGCTGAAGTGGATGAGCGTGAGGGCCTTGTCCTTCTAGGAGCACCACTCCTAAATATTTCTCCAAAATTATAACTATCCATCTATGAAAATTTTCAACAATCATCACAAAAATTAATTTCAAGCAACTATAAGGTGGAGACTACCATAGGGACTTATATGAGAGCTAAACATACATAAAAAATACATCATTTCTACTCAAATCAAGCATGCATACTCTCATAAGCTGTCACCTACAGTACCAAAATACTCAAGAAATACTTCACTACAAAAAATTCTACTTGGATCATCGGAGGGGTCACATACCGGAGATGAAACACACTAAATCTCAGCACAAATGATGGGATGAAGAAGGAGATCGAAAATCCAGAGGAAGAACAACAAGAACACGGGTTCTAGGAAATATTTTCACTTTAGGAGGTGAGAGAGAATACTTTGGCAGGAGAGAGAGTTAGTGGGGGCCCAAGGGGCCCACACCATGTGTTGGTGCCACGAGGGGCTGGCCGCGCCACCCCATGGTGTTCCTGACTGGTGGGTCCCCCTGGGGCCTCCTAGACGGCTTTCTGCCTCATTTTTTACGTAAAAATTTATTATAATTTTTCTGGAATTTTCCGAGAAACTTTATTTTTGATGTATTTCCACAATTTTAATAATTAATTAAAAAAACAAGAAAACGAAAGTGAAAAGGTGGAAAACAAAACCAGAACTAGAACTACAGAGGTTCTAGGACACTCTAAATGGAAGAATATCCAAATAAAACAAAGGTGGTAGTGGTGAAAACAAAAGTATGGATGGTGAAAACATGCATAACCTGAGAAATAAGAGTGAAAATACAAGGAAAACATGCATAAGGATGGTGGAAAACATGATTGTACTCAATTTGCAATATTATAACAGAAGTAAACATGGTGAAAACATAATGGGGAAGGTGGAAACATAGTGAAAACATTATCCTCTTCATTCAAAATCATTTTGTTAACAAGGGGATCAAGTCTTGTTACTCATATGAAGCAAAACCTTGCTAACCACTAAATAATTATGTTACCTCAACCCTGATAGACATATTCCCAATCATAATATTTTCATATTCTTCTGGTGGTACTGGAATGGGACAATAAAATTCTCCAATCTTGATGGTCTCAATATTTTTAATTGAATTTAGACCATATTTCTTATCAATCTTCTTGGGAAAATAAATAGTGTGCTCTCTATCATTAATATTAAAAGTAACTTTTCCTTGATTGCAATCAATAACAGCCCCTGCGGTATTAAGAAAAGGTCTTTAAAAAAAATAGACATATTATCATCTTCAGGCATTTCCAACACAACAAAGTCAGTTAATATCAGACAATTGTTAGCCACTTGAACAGAAACATCCTCACATATATCCACAGGAATAGCAGTAGACTTATCAGCCATTTGCAAAGAATCTCAATTGGTATCAAATTTTCTAGGAGGAGTCTTTTATAGAGAGTAAAAGGCATGACACTAACTCCAGCTCCCAAATCACACAAAGTAGTTCTAACATAATTATTTTTAATAGAACAGGGAATAGTTGGTATACGAGGATCTCCAAGTTTCTTAGGAACTTTGCCATTAAAAGAGTAATTAGCAAGCATAGTGGAAATTTCCTCATTAGGAATCTTCCTTTTGTTAGATACAATATCTTTCATATATTTTGCATAATGAGGCAATTTAATAGCATCAGTTAAAGGAATTTGCAAGAACAAAGGTTTCATCCATTCACAAAACTTGTTATAGTGTTCTTCTTCTTTTGATTTGTGTTTTTTATTAGGACAAGGCATTGGTTTTTATACCCAAGGTTCTCTCATTACCATGTTTATTAGAAATAAAATCTTCCTTAGTGTACTTTGTATTTTTAGTTTTCCTTTCAGGTTCCTTTTTAGTTTCTTCTTTATCAGAAGCATCATTCTTTTCATTACCACTTTCAGTTTCACCATCAAAGATAGATATACTATTATGATCTTTAGCAAGTTCAGAGGATTCTACGGCACTTTTATGTTTCTTCTTCTTTTTCTTCTTAGTATGAATGACATCATTATTAGTTTGCTGAGAATCTTGTTTAATTCTTTTAGGATATCCCTCAGGATATAAAGGATCTTGTGTAGCAACACCACTTCTAGTTCTTATTTCATAAGCATGTTTTTCTTTAGAAGCGTTAACTAGCAAATCTTTTTGCACTTTAGCAAGTTGATCAATTTGAGTTTGAACCATTTGAAAATGTTTAACAAGCATTTTAACATCATTAGAGGTTCTTTCTATAATACCATACAAATTATCAATAGCTCTAGAGTTTTCCATTAGGTTATTTTGCACTCTCATATTAAAATTATCTTGCTTAATAACATAATTATCAAATTCATCTAAACATTGATCACGAGGTTTATTATAGGGAATATCTCTACTATCAAAATATTGGAGAGAGTGTACCTCAATGGTGGATGAGTGAGGGATTGGCTTACATGATTCTTCTATAGGTGGAAGATTCTTCACATCTTCAGATTTAATACCCCTCTATTTAAGAGATTTCTTGGCTTCTCTCATCACTTCATCATTTAATTCAATCATTCCCCTCTTCTTGGGTGTTGGTGTTGGTTTTGATACTGGAGTAGGGGTCGGCTCAGGTTCAACCATAGTCTAATCATCATGATTTTGGCTTATTTTAGCCATTAATTCCTCAGCTTCTTCTGGAGTTCTTTGCCTGAAAACACAACCAGCACAACTATCCAGGTATGTCCTAGATTCAACAGTTAGTCCATTATAGAATATATCAAGAAGTTTATTATTTTATAGCTTATGCTCAGGTGTATCCCTAACTAAAGAACAGAACCTTGCCCAAGATACATGCAATTTCTCTCCTTCCAATTGCTTGAAATTAAATAAATTTTGTAAAGCAGCATGTTGAGAACTAGCAGGAAAATATTTCTGAAAGAAATAATTAACCAAACCAATAGGACTATCAATAGACCCCGGAGACAAATTATTAAACCAAGTTTTAGCTCCATCTTTTAATGAGAAAGGGAATATTTTAGCAACGAAGTAGCTACGTTTCTTAAGATCGTCAGAGAATAAACTACTCAAAGAGGAGAGCTCATTCATATGTTTCATAGCACTTTAATTTTCAGTACCACAAAAAGGTTCTTTCTCAACAATAGATATATAAGATAAATCAAGAGAGATCACAATCCTTACCCCTAATATTAGTAGGAGAAGTGGCAAACTTAGCATCAGGAGATAATTCATATTTAATAGCATGACTTTCAATAAGACTTATAACAACATCTTTATCCTTCATAGCAATTATTTCATCAATAATATCATCATTAAGTTCAATATATGAATCATCAAAATCATCACTAAGATTCTCTCTAAACTCAGGTGAAACGGCAGGAGTAACAAGATTTTTATCAGGAGTTCCAGTGTTTGCAATATTTTTAGCTTTAGCAATAGTAGCATATAAGAAAGGACCAAGAGAACCACTCTCATCAAGCATAGTAGAAGCATAATCAAAAGTATCAGAAGTATTTTCAGATTCATCAGAATTAGCACGTGTAGCATGTGTATGTGGTGGTGTAAGCAGCTTAATCATAACAGTCGGTGAATCAAGAGCAACAGAGGTGTTCAGAGTTGTACCTCTTCTTGTAGTGAATGGTAATATAGAAATCTTTCCATCACGAGTCTTACCCATGATGAATGATTGGCACTAGATAATATTACTCTCCGGTGAGCTCGCAAATAAAGCTATGCTCCCCGGAAACAGCGCCAGAAAATAGTCTTGATGACCCACAAGTATAGGGGATCACAACAGTCTTCGAGGGAAGTAAAACCCAAATTTATTGATTTGACACAAGGGGAGCCAAAGAATATTTGCGAGCTTTAACAAGTGAGTTGTCAATTCACTTGCACCTGAAAGTGGACTTGTTCGCAGTGGTTTATCAGTAGTAACAGTTTTATAGTAGCAACAGTAATGAAATAATAGCAGCAGTGGAATGAAAACAACAGCAGTAGTGTTTGAAGTAAATAGTGTGATTAAATACTAAAGGTTAAGGGATAGATGAACGGGCATTGCATGGATAAGATAGTTCATATAATAATCAAGACATGGGCATTGCATATAAATAAGATAAAGCTTACAAGCACTAAGTAACCATAGGCATGTGTTCCGTAAATAGTCGTACGTGCTCGCAATTGGAACTTGCACAACATCTATTGTCCTACCAGCCCGTTTTCAGCGGGGCCTCAAGGGAACTACTGGTAATTAAGGTGTTCCTTTTAATAGAATACCGGAGAAAATCATTAACACTTCATGAACACATGTGATCCTCACATAACAGCCATCCCCTCGGTTGTCCCAATTTCCGTCACTTCGGAGCCTCGGGTTCCGGACAACGATATGTGTAAACAACTTGCAGGTATGATCAAGAAACAATAATTATCATCATGATTCAATAACATGTTGAGATATGAGATCATGGCACTCGCGCCCAAAGTGGCAAGCATTAAGAATAACAAGTTGCAACAATGTCAATAGCACTAATAGAGGATACTAGGCACTATGCCCTAACAATCACGACATTATTACATGAACGATCTCATCCAATCCCTACCATCCCCTTCAGCCTACAACGGGGGAATTTCTCACACATGGATGGGGAAACATGGATGGTCGATGGACAGGAGTTGGTGATGACGGTGGCGATGATTTCCTCCAATTCCCCGTCCCGGCAGGGTGCCAGAACGGAGTTTCTGAACCCCGAAAAAGGATTTGCGATGGCGACGGAGCTACAGACTTCTTTCTGGAAAACGATCGAATCCCCTCGGGGTTTAGGGTTGAAGGCAATATATAGTCGAAAGGAGAGCCCGAGGGGGTCTCTGGGTGGCCCACACCACCAGCTGGCGCGACCTAGGGGGGAGCTAGGGGGTGGTGTGGCCCCCCTCTGGCTCTTCTCTTGGCCTCCTTCTGGCTCCCGGGGTCTTCCGGTGTTTTAAGACCAATGTGGTCTTTTCTGGGCAATTTCCCGAAAGTTGATTTTTCTGCAAAAAAACTAGACAACAAGGTAATTCTGCTGAAAACAGCATTAGTCCATGTTAGTTGCATTCAAAACACACAAGTTTATAGGAAAACAACAGGAAAAGTGTCCGGAAAAGGAGATACGTTTTCGACGTATCAGTGCCCAGCCCCAAAACTTAACCATTAGAAATTCTCTTCACTATTTTTGCCTCTGATTTATCAGTCAAAGCATGATTGTGTAAAACAAAAGAGAAGAGGGATGATCTGATGATTTCAATTAGCGTCCTTCAATAGGATCCTCTCTTGTAAGGTCTAGTTGGCTTGTGACGCACTGCATTTTCTGTTTCCCATTCGTTGACATAGACATACACACCTACCCTAAAAATCAGACGATCCTCCATGGTATGTGATTCTTGGCAGGCACCTGAGGATTCGGTTATCCATGGTTTGTGATAAGAAAGGTTGGGAGGAGTGCCAAATATTTTATGCTTTCTCTGTTTATCAAATGAAAAGCTCTAGCACATGAGTTAATCCCCTCTTCCCTCTACGAATGACCTATATTTAACCTTTATGTTGAGTCAGTAAACCTACTCCTTTCTGTCTTAAGCAAGCATTTGATTTGTTGTGATCCATCCATCTATAAGTTGATTTACTCAATCATGTCCTTTATCCTTCCTTGCTTAGTACAAATGTTATTATCCGAATGAATATCACTTTGAAATTTATCGGTGATTGCAAATAAATTGTTATGATTGAGCATGTTAAACTTTGCAATATAAGCTCTAATATAAAGACTCTGATCGAAAGATAAGTACAATCTATTAATTGTTCTCTGACCAAGAACGAAGTTTGCCTTCACCAATTATGATTTCCTTTTTGCACCTTTATTGTGATTCCCTCTACTTGTTTCAAGTTAAATTATATGAGAGGAAGTTCCTGTCTAGAATGACTTGTGTATTGATAGATGTGATGCTTCTTGTCCGTATATTATTTATCGACACCTCACTCCGTAAACCTGTGATAATGTTACCGAGTTCAGTTTCGCTTGGGGACAAGCGAGGTCTAAGCTTGGGGAGATTTGATACGTCCATTTTTCATCACTATTTTATATCGTAATTTTTTGTTATTCATCGATGTATTTCATGTTATGATACATTAATTATGTTATTTCATCTTATTTTGCATGTTTAATAATTATTGGAGAATAAACACCGGGACCAGAAATTTGATGGAAAAAACACCATCAAGATGCCCTATTTCAGAAGATCAGAAGAAGATGGGGGCATCCGAGAGGTCTTAGAAGTCCAGAATAGGAAGCCAACCAAGAGGAGAGCTGGAGGGGGGCCACCAGGGGCCCACACCAGCAGGTGGCGCCCCCTTGGCCGCGCCTGGGGGTGGTGTGGCCACCCTGGCCCACCTCTGGCCGCCTCCTTTCGTGTACCCTAGGTAACCCTAAGACCTACAGAACCATTAAGGATATATTTCGCCACCTCCTCGGGACGGAAAACAACAAAGAGAGAAAAGCTCTCCAGCAGGGAGAAATCTGCCAGGGAAATTCCTCACCGGAGAGGGGAAATCATCGCCATCGTCACCGTCATTGCTCCTGGCATCATCAAGATCATCATCGTCATCTTCCTCACCACCCACACTATCACTGACGAAGACATAGATCATAGACCCTGCGGGTAAGGACACCCCGTCTCAGGCCCATGGTCAAGGCCCAAGAAGAGGAGCCCTTGGAGTATTCCAGAAGGCCCACGCGAAGCCCACCCGCACTGTCTTGCGGGATAGGTTAGGAAACCTGTAACCGACCTAAGGTTAGAGTTCGAGTCCTCTTCGGGTAGGGTTTGAGACCTGGCCACCTATATAAGGCCAGGAGAGCCACCGGTAGAGGACCAAGCAACACCGCAACACCAAAGCCTTGAGCTTGAGATTATACTCTCGACTCGATCCACCACCATTGTAACCGATCTACTCGATTAATACAGATCGACAGAGGCAGGAGTAAGGGTTTTACCTCTACGAGGGCCCCGAACCTGGGTAAATCTCGCCCCCTGTCTAGCCGACGATCGCCACCAGCGCTCATGGGTTCTCCTACTCGAAACCCGATAGGGTCACCTGAGGGATTTGCCGAACAGCGGATTCGACAATTGGCGCCGTCTATGGGAACGGCGGGCGCTGGATCACCGGCATCTTCGGCTTCATCGACAACCAACTCCCGTTGGAAACCATTGACTACGGCTCCGAACAATCCTATGCGGATCGGATCTGTCGTGGTCACACCTCACTCGCCGGAATCACGCCCGGTATTCGAGGATCTGGAGAGGAGCGTCACCTTGACGTTCGGGAGCCTGAAGTTCGTGACCAACAGGGACGGAATCCTCCACTTCTCGGAAGAATCAGAATCTGAATTTGAAGCCGTCGACTCGCGTCGTCATCTGGAGAAGAGCGGCGAGTCCGTCCGCTTCAACGCCAACGACTACCATACCCTCTCGAAAGAGGAACCTTCAAGACTCCAAAGAACCTTCCGATCTACGCCTAGGACGCACGGGCCACGACTGGCTCAAGTCTGCATGGCAGGATCGGAGCAACCCCCGAAAACGGAACATAGTGCAGCAGAACGCGCCATAATCGGCGTCTCGCGAGAAGCTTGGGATCGCGCCAAGGAGGCTATGCGGACGAGCAAGCCACCCGCAGCAGATTCGCCACACGAGGATATGGTTGCCTACCGTTATCATCTCGTAAGAGCAGCCGCGACCATCAAGGATGCGCGGATAGATCTCGCCCGTCGAAGAAGAGCGGCGGATGAATCGAGTCAACGACGAGCTGAGCAGTCCCTGGCACCCTCGGTCGGTACCCAACCCGCGAGGAAGGGATATGCATCAACATCCAGGGATATTGAGTCCTTGGGTGGGACAAGCAGGTCGATCACACCCTCCCTCATGCGAGTTGATGATGACGGGAACGTCTACCCGCAAACCCCTGCGGCCGCGGTCTTGGCCGCAGCAACTTACATGCAAATGAACCAGCCGACAGAAAGCGACCCTCGGGCAGAGCAGTACAAACAAGTACGCAAAGGGCTAGGACTGGCAGCCGCAAGACTCGCCTCCTACGATCGCAAGAAAGCCGCAGAGCAGCTGGAGAAGGAAAAACAGGAGAAAGAAAGAGAGAAGTCCCGCAGGCATAGGAGCTCTTCGACAAGAAGGGACAAATCGCCACGTCGTGGTCGAGGAAAAGAAGCTCGACGTCACGACGATAGTCGAAGCAGCAGCGAGGGCAGCCCGAGAGACAAAAGCTCAAGACACCACAGCAGCCGCTCGCGGAAACGAAGCAAGGAACCGAGGAAGGACACCGACCGCGACCAACCAGGATACGACGCGCGATCGGACAACGCACAAAATAAGGTGGACAAGGCAAGGGCATCGCGATATCGCGAACGCTCTTCGTCTGGTTCTTCGGATGACGAAACTTGCGGAGCGCTCTGCTTTGCCCGTAGCATTCGCGAAGCACCTCTACCCAAAAGATTCAAGCTCAGCACAGAAGTGACAAAGTATGACGGCTCACTCGAGCCTTCTCAGTGGCTAAACGATTACCTCACGGCAGTAAAATGCCAGTGTGGGAACAAGAACACGGCTATGCAATATCTCAATCTGCATCTCACCGGCGCAGCCCCCAGCTGGCTGGAAAGGAGACCAAGATCTTGTTACGCGTCGTGGGACGACCTGCACCGTGACTTCTGCAAAAACTTCCAGTCGACTTACAAGAAGCCGGCCACCATCGAAGAATTGCGAGCCTGCAAGCAGAAAAGCAGCGAATCCACCCGCGAGTACATCCAGCGATGGACCACGCTCAGGAACACCGCGGGAACCATCTCGGAAGAAGTAGCGATTGAAGCATTCGCAAAAGGCGCCAGAAGAACTGCTTTCAGAGAGGAGCTAGGCAGAGCCGCACCCAAACCTATTGGGGAGCTGCTGAACATAGCCGACAAATGGACTAACGGAGAAGACGCAGTACGCAACGAGAGAACATCGTCACCCGCACCCGAGGAAGATCGCCATGGCCGAAGAAAGAGAAGGAAATACTACGATCACGAGGATCGAGAAGAAATGGTAGCAGCGGAATTCACGCGAAGTCGCGATACCGGGCGACGCGGAAATCGCGAATGGAAACCGAAGGTTGAAGAAAAAAGTCCCGAGGAAGACCTTGATGCTTACTGCTCGCTACATCTGTTTACAGATAAGCGCACGGGCAAAACCAAGGCAACGCACCTCCTCAAGGATTGTCGAAAGTTCCACGACATCCACGAGGCTTTCTCGAAGAAAAATCGATCAGCATCTGCTCCAAATTACCCGCCACTACCAGGAGGAGGCCACCAAGGATTCCAGCCGCCACAAACCCTACCTCCACCAGCAAATTCAAATATGGCATTGACTGCACTGCCAGCACCACCCGCACAAAACTCCGGGGCCAATGCATACCCGAATCCGGCAGGGCAACTCACAATGATCCAGAAGGTATGTCCATCCCGCAGAGCTTAAAAGACTAACACAAGGCAATTGTGCATGGCTGTGCAGACCCCGCCAACAAAGCCCGAGTACTTGAAGATGGCAGACCAGCCGATCACATTCTTGATGAAAGACCACCCACCACGAGTCCATCGACCAATACACGCCGCCCTCGTCATCCAAGCACAGATTGGCAACTACGACTTGGCCCGCGTATTCATGGATGGTGGCAGTGGCATCAATATTATTTACGCGGATACACTCCGTCGGATGAACAGGAACCTGGACGGCCTTGCGGAATCAGAAACATCCTTCCACGGGATAGTTCCGGGAAAGGCAATCCGTCCACTCGGAACAATCAACCTAGAAGTTGTGCTGGGCACTAAAAGTAACTACAGAAGAGAATTCCTCGACTTCGAAGTCGTCGACTGGCCTACACAGTACCACGCCATTCTTGGTCGAACAGCGTTCGCCAGATTCATGGCAGTACCACACTACGCATACCTGAAGCTAAAATCACCATCGACGGAGACTTTCAGAAATCCAACAAGTGCGACATTGAATTCAATGAGATCGCAAAATCTTTCGGGATGCAAGAAGAACTTCAAGAGCTGGCAAAAACCACGGATCACTCCGTGATGCCTCTCACGAAGAAAAACGCGCCTGCGCTAGAGTTTAGCGCCAACAGTGACACCCGAAAGCATCAAGTGCACCCGACAGATTCTGCAAAGACAGCGATGGTCTCAACCACCCTCTCGCAAGCATAGGAAAGCGCGCTCGTCGAACTCCTCCGTGAGTACTGGGAAATTTTTTCCTGGCATCCTTCAGATATGCCAGGAATACCCAGGGAGTTTGCCGAGCACTCACTCAAAGTCTTTCCAGATGCCAAACCCATCAAACAGACTACTCGACGATTTTCAGAACCCAAGCAGAAAGCGCTTGGAGAAGAAGTAAACAGATTGCTAGCAGCAAATTTCATCAGGGAGATCAAGATATCCACATGGTTAGCTAACCCAGTGCTGGTCCCCAAGAAGAACACGAGCATCCTTCGGGTATGCATCGACTACACGTCGTTAAACAAGCACTGCCCCAAGGATAACTTCCCCCTCCCGCGAATCGACCAGATCGTGGACTCTACGGCAGGCTGTCAACGCCTCTCCTTCCTGGACGCCTATTCGAGCTACAATCAGATTCGGATGAAACGGGAGGACGAAGAAAAAACAACATTCATCACGCCACATGGTGTATACTGCTACACGACAATGCCCTTAGGACTCAAGAACGCAGGCGCAACATATCAGCGCTGCATGCAAAAATGCCTCGCCAAGCTCATTGGCAAGAACGTACAAGTGTACGTTGACGACATCGTCATCAAGACTCGGGTAGAGTACACACTCCTCGAGGACATTAGAGAAACGTTCGACGCCCTCAACGCATACAGGATCAAGCTCAATCCAACAAAATGCGTCTTCGGCGTTCCAGCAGGAAAACTTCTCGGGTACCTGGTATCCGCCAGAGGCATCAAAGCAAACCCACAGAAAATACAAGCAATCTTGACTATGAAAGAGCCGACCAATCTACGCGGAGTCCAGCAGCTCGCATGGCGACTAGCCGCCTTGAGCAGGTTCATCGCACGATTGGGAGAGCAAGCGTTACCCTTCTACAAGCTGCTGAAGAAGACGGACAAATTCGAGTGGACACCAGAAGCTAAACAAGCGTTCGCAGACTTGAAGCGATCGTTGCAAAGCAGGCGCGTCCTTGCAACACCGCAAGAAAGGGAACCACTCTACTTGTACCTAGCCGCCACAAACCAGGTCATCAGCACAGCAATCGTAGTTGAACGACCTGAGGAGGGCAAAGCGTACGGAGTTCAACGACCGATCTATTACATCAGTGAAGTGCTCTCACCATGCAAGCAACGATATCCTCATTACCAGAAGCTCGCATATGGATTTGTTCTTACAGCCCGAAAGCTCAAGCACTATTTTCAGGAACATGCCATCACAGTGGTTAATGATGCGTCACTCGGGACAATCATGAACAACCCTATGGCATCCGGAAGAATAGCCAAATGGAGCATCGAGCTGGGTGCTTGGGACATCACTTATGCAGGACGAAATGCAGTCAAATCCCAGGTACTCGTGGAATTCCTAAGCGAGTGGACAGAGCTACAAACGTCCTACGATTGGATTTTCCACCCGATGATCCGGCATCGAACAACGACGCAGAATACGAAGCCCTGTTGCATGGGATGAAGATGGCAGTTGCCTGTGGAGCCACCCGATTAATGATTTACGGCGACTCCAATCTCATCGTGCAGCAGACAATGAAAGAATGCGACGCAATTGCTGAAAACATGGTCGCATATCGCGACATGTACAACCTACTCGAAGGAAGCTTCAAGGGATGCGAGCTGAAGCACATTGCGAGATCCAGCAACGAAGAAGCAGATAAACTGGCAAACATGGGTTCCACAAACACACCCATACCACCAGAAAATATATTTCGAGCGGATGATCAAGCGCTCAGTCAAAGTCAAAAAGCTGCAGGAACACCCACAACACCAGAAACAGAGGTCAGCCCGCAAGTCGCCATCATCGAGCTTATTCACAACATTTCACGACAGGTTTTTCTGGTCGAGCCAGTCTGGACGCAGAAATACCTCGACTACCTGTCCACCAGACAGCTCCCGGCCGATCCTCGCGAGGCTCGACAGATAATCAGACGCAGTAAATCCTTCCGGGTAATCAACGGAGAATTATACAAGCAAAGCATCTCGGGTATACTTCAGCGCTGCATCGCTCCCGAAGATGGCAAAGAATTACTCCAGGACATCCACCAAGGAGACTATGGGCATCACGCTAGCTGGAAAGCAATCATGGGAAAAGCCTTCTGAGCAGGATTCTACTGGCTCACGGCAGCCAACGATGCAAAGGAGCTAGTCGAAAGATGCAACGCTTGCCAGCGATTCGCACCAAGACCACATGCACCTGCTACGGAATTGCACATGATACCCATCGCCTGGCCCTTTGCACAGTGGGGGCTAGACATGGTAGGACCATTACGCAAGTCCACGCCGGGTGGATATACACACTTGCTGGTCACAGTCGACAAATTTACCAAATGGATCGAGGCCATGCCAGTAACTTCGGCTAGCGCCCAATGCACCGTCAAGTTCCTCGATTCCATCGTATGCAGATTTGGGGTACCACACGATATCATTACAGACAATGGTACAAACTTCACGGCAAAGGAAACACAACAGTTCTGCGAGGAAAAGGGCATCAACTTCAAGTTTGCTTCAGTTGCCCACCCGCAAACGAACGGACAAGTCGAAAGATCCAACGGCTTAGTTTCAGCTCGCATCAAGAAACGTCTACTCGATCGTCTACACCCTGCAGCAGGACATTGGGCCGAAGAGCTACCCTCCGTACTATGGAGCCTCCGCACAACTCCAAACCGATCCACAAACTACACACCATTTTTCATGGTATACGGGGCAGAAGCAGTCCTTCCCGAGGATGTTAGATTCAGCGCCCCACGAGTTCTGGCTCACCGCGAAGAAACCTCCAACAAGGCACTCGCAGAAGATATAGATGCACTCGATGAGATGCGTGATATTGCGCTCGCAAGATCCGCAGTATGTCGCACCCTGGTTTCTAGGGGATACTCATCGGGCCGAACTGGATAGCAGATGCTTGGATTATGGGGCATAACTGCTCCCACGTCCCAGCTTCCTGGTAGGTCTGCGCTTATGCGCGACAACACAAGCCCTGCTATTCCACCGTCGATGTAAACTATCCACTAGAGACCATAGGCACTACTGTCGACGTACTTCATATCAATCACGCAGGGTACGTCAACAGCGTTAAAACGGAATGATACCACAGAATGTCTCTAAGACACAAAATATTGAAATAAGGTTGCAAATGGCCTTCACTAAGGCAGAGAATAGCAAATACAATCATCCAGAGGACACATGTCCCAAAATAGCATTCATTACATAGCAGCGGAAGCATTCAACAGGTCTGAGTACAGACAAATCCAAATAGGCCTAAGAGGCCGGCAATGAAAGAAAAACGGAGCCCATCCACGAAGTCTCGGATCCTGCCCGGGTCCGCTATCTACTCGTCAACAGCGTCGTCGTACTCCACGTAGTAGCCTCCATGGGGATCCTCGGAATCGTCGTCTGCGTAAACCACAGCCCCAAAGGGGTCAGTACAACAACGTACTGGCAAGCAAGACTCACAGTTCTCCAAAGTGTAACCCGTCAACACCAAGCACAGATGCCTTGGGTTCAACGGAAGAAAGGGGTTATAAAAAGATGCGGCAGCGGGCTGCACTAACCAACTACAAATACATATTACAACTTCCGGCTAACAGAAAGGAGATAAGATCGAGTATAACGTGACCAACTGTTGTTGACCATCAAACAAACCCATCCTGGATCTCGCCCCTTATCCAAAGAAGCAATCCGAGGATAACTCACACAGTTGGATTAATGAATAATGGATCAAGTTGTTGTGTCAATAAGTCTATTACTAGTCAAGTTAACATTAGTTAGGTGTAAGTTGTTCTGAGTACTTGTTAGCCAGTACTTTCACCAAGTCGTCACATAACCGCGGACAACACGGCTTCTCGAGAAGATTTATCCCTGCAGGGTGTGCTCCAGTACCCGTACACACTCGAGCCACCAACTAAAACTCAGGTGGACTCGACACGACTCGAACCATCTCTACAACCTGTCCTAGGAGCCACAGAGCTATAAGGTCCCGGCCAGTCCGACCTAACCTAAGCGCAGGGGTGAAAACCACACCCCCCGGCACCACAGGCCTCGCCCTATATGCATCATCATCATCAACAGTAACCATGGGAGCGACCCATTCATGCTTATGCGCAAATGGAACTCCCGAACTAAGTGTGGCTCTTCGGACAAACTGCGGATCAGGTCAAAGTCGAGGGGGGTTCCATACTACCACCCGGATGCGGTGAGCACGCTCATCATGGATCAGTAGACAAGACCCTTTTCCTATTAGGGTCGACACTAGCATGCCTCAAAACCACAAAGGGCCTCCTGCCGGTGCCTTATCAGCATATTATTAATAACAGGTTGATTGATTAACATCGAGCCCCCAGAACATAATAGAAGTAGTAACAGAAAGTAACGGGTAACAGACTCGAGCAAAGCAACCTAAGCATGCTAGTAAGACAAATGGCTCAACCAAAGGGGTGATAGGAGTGGAGGTGAGGCAATATCAAGGTTAAGGGATTCATGTGATAGGTTCGTAACAGAAACAACTACTACTAAGGCTAGCAGAAAAGAACAACGGAAAGTATCGGTAACCAATGTTGAAAGGAACACAGTGGTTCATGTGAGTGATAACTTGCCTGCAAACTCAGCAGCCTGGTACTGAGCTAAATCCTCAGAAGGGGTGTCGTAAGGATCGTCGGTCTCAACGTCGTCGTCTAACCGAGAAGAAGCAAACAAACAATGCAGAAAGATAAACAATCAATATCATGGCATAGTGCACAATCATGGTGATGATGCATGTCATGTTAATGGTTGCATCAAAATAAACTAGCTAACATGGTAACACAAATTAAATGGACACCTATGCAATTTTGAGTTGCATATGACAAGCCCATGCATTTTGGGTTAGATTATTTGTTTTCCAACTAATCAACAGATGAAGGTGAGTTAGTATGATGCATGGATGAGGAAAACAACAAAATAACAACAATAGAACCAATTTAAAATAGGGTTTACCAATTTTAGAAATTTATTTATTAAGTTAGAAAATTTTGGTTCCTTAAGGGTGTCACATAAACAATTGTTGTTTTCATCAAGTTAAAGTGTTCAAAACAAATAACAAAATTTATATTTTAAAATAACATCAAATTTTAGTTGGATTACATGTTTCAAATATTGAAATTGGAATTAGGATAATTTAATTATGAATTAAACAATATTAAACAAGTTTTAAATGGATTTAAAACAAGTTTGAATTTAATTGAAGTTTTATTTGTTCAGAACATAATTTCAAACTCACATTTGAAAAGTTCACACTTTGATGGTTTGAAAACATATTTTGCATGTTCAAAATTATTTTATTTTGAGCAAGTTATGATTTTATCAAATTTAAATGAATTAAACAAGTATTAAATTATTTAGGCAATTTAAATTATTCAAATCATGAAACAAAATTTATATTTGAATTGGTGGTTCAAAATGGTATGGAAAACATATTTTATTTGCATGATTTGGATTAATAATGAATTATTTATGAATTGTTGCAAATTACATTTGGATTATTCAAATTTGAATTTTAAATGTATTTGGAAAATTCAAAACAGTACACATTTGGAATAATTGGATAGACAATAAAATTTGGATCAATAAACATATACAACTTTTATTTATTGGACTTATAGATTGAAAGTTATTAATTTTTAAAGTTTAGTGTTTTATTTCTGCCATTTAAAAGAAATAGAAATAAAACAGATTCGTTTTTAATCCTTTTGTTACCGCCACTGGGTCTAACCCCAGCCACTGCCCCGTGGGCCTGGCCAGCGTGGCGCGGTTGAAAGGTGAGGTGGCGCAGCGGGTCGCTGACAGGTGGGGCCCAGTGCGGGGCGCGCAGAGGAAAAAATTGGGGAGGCAAATGCCTCCCCTGGGATTCGATCCCGCAACCTATGGGGCGAGCGAGAGCGCGTGTGGCCAGTTGGGCTGGACTCAGTTTGGTGTTAGGAAGCAGTAGCGAGGGGAGTTAAGGTGTTATTTGCGCTAACTGAATTTTTTGGTTCAGGTTCAGGTCGCTGCTACCGAACTCGACGGGGAAACAGACGACTGCCGGCTCGCGGCCGTTGCGCGCGGTGGCTCGCTGCGGCGCGGTGGCCGGCCGTGCTGTGCTGGTGCGAGGTGCGCCGGAGAGGAGGAGGCGAACGAGGAGGGAAGGGAGGCGAGGGCGGATGGCTTACAGCGACTGACGACGGAGGGAGTCGATGGTGGTCGTCAGGTGCGGCCGGCGGCGATAAACCGGTTGGCGGCGGCGATTCCGGTGATGGCGGTGGAGATGGAGGGCACGGCGTGGAAGAGGGCGCCGCGCCGGTTCCGTTCCCGGCCCTAGCGCGGCCGGGCGGGCACCGTGGCGCCGGCGGCGAGCCGGAGAAGGAGGCGGCGGTGATGACCTTCGGTGGAGTTACAGAGAAAAGCAAAACCAGAGGGAGGAAGAAGGAGAAGTGGCGGCGTTCGAGAGGAAGAAGGAGGAAGAAAAGGTAGGGTACCGAGGAGGGGATCGAGCTAGGTTAAGAGGAGAAGGGTTGAGCTCGGGACCGTCTGATCCACCTCCAGCTAACGTGGGCAGCGTCATCTGCCTGCCGTACAGGAGGTAGGAGACGAGTGGAGGGGGTACCAGGCCTTTGGGCAGCTGGGCTGGCCCAAGTGGCTGGTTGCTCTACTCCCCCTCCTACTTTTCTTTTTATTTTTTCTGTTTATTACTTTTTTTTGCAGAATTGGGAAAAGAGAGAGAAAACAATGGTCCTAGGGGTTTGCAAACTTTGGGAAAAACTTTGTATTATTTTGTTTTTGTAACAATACCTTAAAACAAACATTGTTCTCCAAAAAAATAAATTTAAATTATGTTATTGTTCTGGAAATTAAAAGAGTTGAGCAGTTGAGGTATAAAAAGTATAAATGCCACTTAAGCCAATTTAAGTTTCTGATTCCAATTTTAGTGGAACAATTTGTTTGTTTATTTTGTAGTTGTTATTTGAAACATGTAACATAACAAGTATGCATAAAGGTTTGAATTTTTGTGTGGAATTCATAAGAAAACAAATGGAAACAATTGAAATCAAATGCAAAACAGTGCAAACAAAAATCAAATGCATATGATGACATGATGCAAAGCAATAATAAACAAGAAACAACATCTAGGGGGAGATTTTCATACTTGGGATGTTACAAAACGCCCCCCCTTGAAGGAATCGCGCCCCGAGATTCCTACTGAGAAGTGAAAAGGTCCGGATACTTCTTGCGAAGATCCTCTTCGGTCTCCCACGTTGCCTCTTTATCGGAATGATGCGACCACTGCACTTTCAAGAACTTGGTGCTCTTGTTGCGAGTCTTACGCTCGGTCTCATCGAGAATACGAACAGGGTGCTCCTCATAAGATAGATCATCTTGCAGTTCAATGGAACCATGATCAACTGCACGCTCTGGATCTTTGAAACACCTCTTGAGCTGTGACACGTGAAACACATCGTACACCTTGGATAGTTTTTCTGGAAGTTCAAGACGATAGGCATTTTCCGCACGCCTAGAGAGAATGTTGAACGGACCAATGTATCTCGGTGCTAGCTTTCCTTTGACACCAAAACGATGAGTGCCTCTGAGGGGAGTTACACGGAGATATGCCTTGTCACCAGGTGCATAAATCATATCCCTGTGCTTGCTGTCATAGTAGCTTTTCTGACGAGACTGAGCAACCTTGAGATTGTCACGAATGATGCGAACTTTCTCTTCGGCTTCCTTAACAATGTCAGGGCCTAAGAGTGAACGTTCACCAGCTCCAGACCAATTGATTGGACTCCTGCATCTGCGGCCATAGAGTGCTTCAAACGGTGTCATACCTAGGCTTGCCTGGAAGCTGTTGTTGTAGGAGAATTCGGCATATGGAAGGCATTCCTCCCATTTCATGCCAAAGGAGAGACCACACGCTCTGAGCATATCCTCGAGAATCTGATTGACTCTTTCGACTTGCCCTTGAGACTGAGGGTGATAAGCCGTGCTGAACAGAAGTTTGGTGCCCAATGCTTCTTGAAAACTCTTACAGAAATGCGAAGTGAATATACTTCCACGGTCTGAGCTTATTTCCAATGGAACACCATGAAGAGGAACAATCTTTGTTGTGTAGAGCTCTGCTAACTGGCTAGCTGAGATTGTCTCTTTGACAGCAAAGAAGTGAGCTACCTTAGTGAGACGATCAATAACAACGAAGATTGCATCGTTGCCCTTCTTGGACTTTGGAAAACCAGTGACGAAATCCATTTCAATCATGTCCCACTTCCACTCAGGAATTTTCAGAGGTTGGAGTAGACCGGCTGTTTTCTGATGAACTGCCTTAACACGTTGACAAACGTCGCATTCAGAAACGTATTGAGCAATTTCACGTTTCATGCCAGACCACCAATACAGTGTTTTGAGATCCTGGTACATCTTTGTACTTCCAGGGTGTATGGATAGAGGAGTTTCATGAGCCTCCTTGAGAATAACATCTTTGAGACTCTGAATTTGAGGAACTGCAATGCGTCCTTCG
Source organism: Alopecurus myosuroides (assembly GCA_028641055.1). Taxonomy (NCBI): domain Eukaryota; kingdom Viridiplantae; phylum Streptophyta; class Magnoliopsida; order Poales; family Poaceae; genus Alopecurus; species Alopecurus myosuroides. The sequence goes on from CM054060.1 coordinate 263,253,743, forward strand.
AAGAACACAGTTCCCTTGTCATCAATTGAGAAGCACTCATACTTCACATTGCCTGCTTTGATGTTATTTGCGATCTTCTTGATCTCAGCATCACGAAGTTGTTCAGAACGAATCTTGTCCTCGAGAGTTGGACTAGCTGTCAAGTTTGCGAGATAACCTTGATGAACAAGACCAAGGTTCAGCTTCTGGAATTCTTCATGAAGTGGAGGTTGGCTTTCCATGATCATGAGATTATTGCAATACGACTTTCGACTGAGAGCATCGGCCATAACATTAGCATTGCCTGGAGTGTAAGAAATGGTAAGATCGAAGTCTTTGATCTTTTCAATCCATCTCCTTTGCCTGAGGTTTAGATCTGGTTGAGTGAAGATGTATTTCAGACTCTTATGATCGGAAAAGATTTCAGTGCGATTACCCAACAAGTATTGTCTCCATTTCTTGAGGGCAAACACAACTGCTGCAAGTTCAAGATCATGAGTGGGATAGTTTTGCTCATGTGGGTTCAACTGACGTGAATCATAAGCCACAACTTGACGTTCTTGCATAAGAACTGCTCCTAGACCTTGGAGAGAAGCATCACAGAATATCTGGAAAGGTTTGGTAGTATCTAGGCCAACCAGAACTGGTGTAGAAGTGAGTTTAGTCTTTAGGAGATTGAAACTTTCATCACATTGTGGAGACCAAACGAACTTCTTGTCCTTCTTTGTGAGATCAGTGAGAGGTTTGGCAATCTTGGAGAAGTTTTGGACGAAACGACGGCAATAGCTAGCCAAACCAAGAAAACTTCTGACTTGCTTCACCGTCTTAGGAGGTTTCCAATCAACAATTGCCTTAACCTTTTCTGGATCAATGGCTATGCCCTTGGCAGAGATGACATGACCAAGGTAAGCAACTTCTGGAATCCAGAACTCACATTTGGAGAATTTGGCATATAAACGATGCTCGCGAAGTTTCATGAGAGTGAGACGAAGATGTTCTCCATGCTCTTCCTCGGATTTTGAGTAAACAAGAATATCATCAAGATATACCACAATGAACTTGTCGAGGTATTCATGGAAGACAGAATTCATGAGTCTTGAGAAGGTCGCCGGTGCATTGGTGAGACCAAAGGACATGACGGTGTATTCATATAGACCGTAGCGAGTGGTGAAAGCTGTCTTTGGAATATCTTCCTTTCTGATCTTTATTTGATGGTAACCCATCCTCAAGTCCAACTTGGAGAATATTGAGGCTCCAGCAAGTTGATCAAAAAGATCATCGATACGAGGAATTGGATACTTGTTTTTTATGGTTTTCTCGTTGAGAGGACGATAGTCAACCACAAGTCTCTTCGTTTGGTCCTTCTTGGCAACGAACAGAGTTGGGCAACCCCAAGCGGAGGAACTAGGCTGAATGTAGCCTTTCTCCATGTACATATCGATTTGCTCCTTCAACAACTTCAGTTCAGGAGGAGCTATCTTGTATGGATGCTTAGAGATTGGAGCAGTGCCTGGTTCAAGTTCGATCACGAACTCAACAGCTCTGTCAGGAGGCATTCCTGGCAATTCTTCTGGAAAGACATCAGGGAATTCACAAACCACCGGAATAGTTTCAATAGATGGTAGAGGATTTGCATTGAGAGTGTAGAGTTGAGCAACTGGATTTTCAGCATGGAAGTAGACTATCTGGCCAGAAGGGTGTGTGATTTTGACAGACTTAGCAGGACAATCAATGACTGCTTTGTTGGCTACCAACCAATCCATCCCCAGAATGACATCAATATCTGAAGAGTGGAGAGCTATCAAAGATGCCTGGAATGGAAGGTTTCCAATTGTGATCTCGATGTTCTGGCTAACTTTACTGCTTTGCCAGCTAGATCCCGGTGATTTCACTAGGAGAGGGATAGACAACTGTTCGAAGTTGATTCCAATGTTGTTTGCAAAGCATTGAGAGATGAAAGAGTGTGAAGCACCAGAATCGAACAAGACTTTAGCACGAAACGAGTCCACAAGAAGTGTGCCCATTACAACCTCTGGAGATTCTTCTGCTCCCTGGGCCTTGACATGGTTCACCTTAACGGTTCTCACGCCAAGGTCGTTGCTGTTGTAACAACCCCACGGAGGACCACGTTTTCTTGTCGGGGTCGACCTGTGGCGAGGTGGAGGTGGAAAGAGGTGCCTTTGCGGACACTTATCGGAATAGTGGCCCGACTGTCCACACTTGTAGCATGTTACAACAGAACGAGGAGTTGTTGGGCCTGACTGAGATGGAGCACCTCCTGAAGATACCACTGGGGTGGGAGGGCGGGGAAGAATTCCTGCCGGGCTTGGCAAGCAAATGGGCGGTGTTGGAGTGGTATATGGAACCCAAACTCTCCGTTTTTGTGGAGGCATGATAGCTTTCGAGAGATTAGCCTGTTCACGAGAGTGCTTACGAGATTCCTCAACCAACTTGCGCCCATGCTCTTCATTTAGAGCGATGTTGACGAGGTCCTCAAAATTCTTGGCCTTGACGTTGGTGAGAGCATACTTGAGTTCCGGGTTGAGACCCCTACGGAACTTTGCCATCTTTCTCGCTTCCGTGGAGATTTCATCTCCGGCGTAGCGAGCCAGACGATTGAACTCTCTTTGGTATTCGAGAACGTCCAGACTGCCTTGTGTGAAAGAATAGAATTCCTCACGCATTTTCTCCATGAGCCCATCGGGAATGTGATGGCGCACGAAGGCTTGCTTGAAATCCTCCCATGTGATTGCCACACTAGGACCTCTCATTTCTTGGAAATTCTCCCACCAAGACATGGATTGTCCACGGAGAAGGTAGGTCACGTAAGGAACACGGTCCTCGTCAGCCACATGAGCTACCACAAGAGTACGGTTCATTTCACGGAGCCAGTCATCAGCATCCAATGGCTCGGAGGAGTTATCAAACGTGTGCGGATTGAGCTCAAGGAACTCCCGAATAGACACACGGGCGTTGCCATTACTCCCAAGGTCTTGGTTCTGCTGCATCTGCTTTATAACTTGTGTCATCTGAGACAGCACTCTCCCCATCTCAGGTGGCAGTGTGGGTTCTTCGTCACCACTTTCCATCCTGAAGAGGATACCAAGGTTAACACACTAACCGGATAACAAAATCCAATATAAGTGCTTAAAAGAATTACTTCAGACGGTAAGAAGGTAGCATGGAGCAAACATATACTACCCTCAACGTTCACCATAAATGGTTCGAGTACCACACGGGTGCGGTGTTGAAGAAGAAAAATCTCCGGAACAAAACGGATGGAGGTTAACCACGAAAGAGAAGATTTGTGAAGGACGATGTCGAAGCAACAACTGGGAAACAGGAGACCACAAACACCTGAGGTACTACGGAAGAACCCAGAACACGTGAAATCCTAACTTGAAAGTTTAGATGAGAAGAGAAAATAACGTTGCACTTCCTTACCAGAAAAGGGAGGGTGGGTGGGGAAAGAAATAAAATGGCAGAATTCCTACTCTCACGTTTCATTTTCCATATATAGCTACAAAATAGTTTCTAGACTCAACTGCGACCAGTAAAAGGGATCCTACAGGCAGACAGGCTCTGATACCATTTGTCGCACCCTGGTTTCTAGGGGATACTCATCGGGCCGAACTGGATAGCAGATGCTTGGATTATGGGGCATAACTGCTCCCACGTACCAGCTTCCTGGTAGGCCTGCGCTTATGCGCGACAACACAAGCCCTGCTATTCCACCGTCGATGTAAACTATCCACTAGAGACCATAGGCACTACTGTCGACGTACTTCATATCAATCACGCAGGGTACGTCAACAGCGTTAAAACGGAATGATACCACAGAATGTCTCTAAGACACAAAAGATTGAAATAAGGTTGCAAATGGCCTTCACTAAGGCAGAGAATAGCAAATACAATCATCCAGAGGACACATGTCCCAACATAGCATTCATTACATAGCAGCGGAAGCATTCAACAGGTCTGAGTACAGACAAATCCAAATAGGCCTAAGAGGCCGGCAATGAAAGGAAAACGGAGCCCATCCACGAAGTCTCGGATCCTGCCCGGGTCCGCTATCTACTCGTCAACAGCGTCGTCGTACTCCACGTAGTAGCCTCCATGGGGATCCTCGGAATCGTCGTCTGCGTAAACCACAGCCCCAAAGGGGTCAGTACAACAACGTACTGGCAAGCAAGACTCATAGTTCTCCAAAGTGTAACCCGTCAACACCAAGCACAGATGCCTTGGGTTCAACGGAAGAAAGGGGTTATAAAAAGATGCGGCAGTGGGCTGCACTAACCAACTACAGATACATATTACAACTTCCGGCTAACAGAAAGGAGATAAGATCGAGTATAACGTGACCAACTGTTGTTGACCATCAAACAAACCCATCCTGGATCTTGCCCCTTATCCAAAGAAGCAATCCGAGGATAACTCACACAGTTGGATTAATGAATAATGGATCAAGTTGTTGTGTCAATAAGTCTATTACTAGTCAAGTTAACATTAGTTAGGTGTAAGTTGTTCTGAGTACTTGTTAGCCAGTACTTTCACCAAGTCGTCACATAACCGCGGACAACACGGCTTCTCGAGAAGATTTATCCCTGCAGGGTGTGCTCCAGTACCCGTACACACTCGAGCCACCAACTAAAACTCAGGTGGACTCGACACGACTCGAACCATCTCTACAACCTGTCCTAGGAGCCACGGAGCTATAAGGTCCCGGCCAGTCCGACCTAACCTAAGCGCAGGGGTGAAAACCACACCCCCCGGCACCACATGCCTCGCCCTATATGCATCATCATCATCAACAGTAACCATGGGAGCGACCCATTCATGCTTATGCGCAAATGGAACTCCCGAACTAAGTGTGGCTCTTCGGACAAACTGCGGATCAGGTCAAAGTCGAGGGGGGTTCCATACTACCACCCGGATGCGGTGAGCACGCTCATCATGGATCAGTAGACAAGACCCTTTTCCTATTAGGGTCGACACTAGCAGGCCTCAAAACCACAAAGGGCCTCCTGCCGGTGCCTTATCAGCATATTATTAATAACAAGTTGATTGATTAACATCGAGCCCCCAGAACATAATAGAAGTAGTAACAGAAAGTAACGGGTAACAGACTCGAGCAAAGCAACCTAAGCATGCTAGTAAGACAAATGGCTCAACCAAAGGGGTGATAGGAGTGGAGGTGAGGCAATATCAAGGTTAAGGGATTCATGTGATAGGTTCGTAACAGAAACAACTACTACTAAGGCTAGCAGAAAAGAACAACGGAAAGTATCGGTAACCAATGTTGAAAGGAACACAGTGGTTCATGTGAGTGATAACTTGCCTGCAAACTCAGCAGCCTGGTACTGAGCTAAATCCTCAGAAGGGGTGTCGTAAGGATCGTCGGTCTCAACGTCGTCGTCTAACCGAGAAGAAGCAAACAAACAATGCAGAAAGATAAACAATCAATATCATGGCATAGTGCACAATCATGGTGATGATGCATGTCATGTTAATGGTTGCATCAAAATAAACTAGCTAACATGGTAACACAAATTAAATGGACACCTATGCAATTTTGAGTTGCATATGACAAGCCCATGCATTTTGGGTTAGATTATTTGTTTTCCAACTAATCAACAGATGAAGGTGAGTTAGTATGATGCATGGATGAGGAAAACAACAAAATAACAACAATAGAACCAATTTAAAATAGGGTTTACCAATTTTAGAAATTTATTTATTAAGTTAGAAAATTTTGGTTCCTTAAGGGTGTCACATAAACAATTGTTGTTTTCATCAAGTTAAAGTGTTCAAAACAAATAACAAAATTTATATTTGAAAATAACATCAAATTTTAGTTGGATTACATGTTTCAAATATTGAAATTGGAATTAGGATAATTTAATTATGAATTAAACAATATTAAACAAGTTTTAAATGGATTTAAAACAAGTTTGAATTTCATTGAAGTTTTATTTGTTCAGAACATAATTTCAAACTCACATTTGAAAAGTTCACACTTTGATGGTTTGAAAACATATTTTGCATGTTCAAAATTATTTTATTTTGAGCAAGTTATGATTTTATCAAATTTAAATGAATTAAACAAGTATTAAATTATTTAGGCAATTTAAATTATTCAAATCATGAAACAAAATTTATATTTGAATTGGTGGTTCAAAATGGTATGGAAAACATATTTTATTTGCATGATTTGGATTAATAATGAATTATTTATGAATTGTTGCAAATTACATTTGGATTATTCAAATTTGAATTTTAAATGTATTTGGAAAATTCAAAACAGTACACATTTGGAATAATTGGATAGACAATAAAATTTGGATCAATAAACATATACAACTTTTATTTATTGGACTTATAGATTGAAAGTTATTAATTTTTAAAGTTTAGTGTTTTATTTCTGCCATTTAAAAGAAATAGAAATAAAACAGATTCGTTTTTAATCCTTTTGTTACCGCCACTGGGTCTAACCCCAGCCACTGCCCCGTGGGCCTGGCCAGCGTGGCGCGGTTGAAAGGTGAGGTGGCGCAGCGGGTCGCTGACAGGTGGGGCCCAGTGCAGGGCGCGCAGAGGAAAAAATAGGGGAGGCAAATGCCTCCCCTAGGATTCGATCCCGCAACCTATGGGGCGAGCGAGAGCGCGTGTGGCCAGTTGGGCTGGACTCAGTTTGGTGTTAGGAAGCAGTAGCGAGGGGAGTTAAGGTGTTATTTGCGCTAACTGAATTTTTTGGTTCAGGTTCAGGTCGCTGCTACCGAACTCGACGGGGAAACAGACGACTGCCGGCTCGCGGCCGTTGCGCGCGGTGGCTCGCTGCGGCGCGGTGGCCGGCCGTGCTGTGCTGGTGCGAGGTGGGGCCGGAGAGGAGGAGGCGAACGAGGAGGGAAGGGAGGCGAGGGCGGATGGCTTACAGCGACTGACGACGGAGGGAGTCGATGGTGGTCGTCAGGTGCGGCCGGCGGCGATAAAACGGTTGGCGGCGGCGATTCCGGTGATGGCGGCGGAGATGGAGGGCACGGCGTCGAAGAGGGCGCCGCGCCGGTTCCGTTCCCGGCCCTAGCGCGGCCGGGCGGGCACCGTGGCGCCGGCGGCGAGCCGGAGAAGGAGGCGGCGGTGATGACCTTCGGTGGAGTTACAGAGAAAAGCAAAACCAGAGGGAGGAAGAAGGAGAAGTGGCGGCGTTCGAGAGGAAGAAGGAGGAAGAAAAGGTAGGGTACCGAGGAGGGGATCGAGCTAGGTTAAGAGGAGAAGGGTTGAGCTCGGGACCGTCTGATCCACCTCCTGCTAACGTGGGCAGCGTCATCTGCCTGCCGTACAGGAGGTAGGAGACGAGTGGAGGGGGTACCAGGCCTTTGGGCAGCTGGGCTGGCCCAAGTGGCTGGTTGCTCTACTCCCCCTCCTACTTTTCTTTTTATTTTTTCTGTTTATTACTTTTTTTTGCAGAATTGGGAAAAGAGAGAGAAAACAATGGTCCTAGGGGTTTGCAAACTTTGGGAAAAACTTTGTATTATTTTGTTTTTGTAACAACACCTTAAAACAAACATTGTTCTCCAAAAAAATAAATTTAATTTATGTTATTGTTCTGGAAATTAAAAGAGTTGAGCAGTTGAGGTATAAAAAGTATAAATGCCACTTAAGCCAATTTAAGTTTCTGATTCCAATTTTAGTGGAACAATTTGTTTGTTTATTTTGTAGTTGTTATTTGAAACATGTAACATAACAAGTATGCATAAAGGTTTGAATTTTTGTGTGGAATTCATAAGAAAACAAATGGAAACAATTGAAATCAAATGCAAAACAGTGCAAACAAAAATCAAATGCATATGATGACATGATGCAAAGCAATAATAAACAAGAAACAACATCTAGGGGGAGATTTTCATACTTGGGATGTTACACAGTATATCAACAATCACTGCGAAACTATCATAGTCGCCGCATACGCCACAGAGCATTCGCGGTTGGAGATCTAGTGCTGCGGCTCAAGCAGAAGGAGGGACACAAACTCGAGCCACCATGGGAAGGACCCTTCATCATACACGAAGTTATCCCAGGCGGAGCCTACAGGCTGAAGAACCCATCGACTGGAGGAATCTATTCCAATCCTTGGAATATCGCACACCTCCGCAAATTTTATCCCTAGATTCACTTTTTCTCACAACAATAAGGCTATACTAGCCATTCTTGTAGCTCGAATACATGACTTTTCAGTCATCGCAATAAAATACATGGTTTCTCAACCATATTTACTCGAAGATTATTCATCCTTACACGCTAAATAGTTACAGGTATACACCCCATAAACACACGGGGGCTACGCCTAAAACTCAGCGTCACTGGAAAATATATACATACAAGGTTCCACACCTTACAATAGTTTTTACAAACTATACAAGCATCACAGGATGTATACATCCAACAATCAATCATGGTGCCGAGCATTCTCAGTCGCCAGCACTCTATCTACTTCTTCGGAGGTCAGTCGAATGATTTCTTCCGCTGCAGGGCGAACAACGTCATAATGCGGCGAAATATCATCGATTGGACCATCTGGCAGCCTAGCTACGGAGTTAAAGTTCACCTCAGGATGCCATATCCGGACAAAGGAGAGAGCTACCACCGCGCCGCAAGTCATCTGATTACGTACACACTCGCGAATCTCTCCCTCTTGCCCGAAAAGTCTGAGGAGATGGCTCCAGTCTTCAGGACCCCTTTGCAGCGGATAGAACGCGGCGTTCATCGCGACCAAGACCTCGTGAAAAGAACTCACGAGAACTTTTACCTGGGTGACACGAAACTTCAAAGTAGCCAACACAAAGCCTCGACTGCGATCAGACCAAAAGTTACTCGCATGAGGCCTTGAGCTGCCAGCTTCTTGAAGAATGTGGTTTTCTACCCACTGTTTTTCCTCCCTATCATCCGGTTTAACAACTGAAGAGCAAACATGCACGATTAGGCAAGGAAAAAAGACTAAAAAGACTCGGGGGCTGTATTACTTACACAGCAAGTCCCTAGCGACGGAAGCCAACTCGTCCATCAGAAACTATTCGCGTTCACTCGCCAGTTTTTGCTTGGACTTCGCCACATCGGCTACCCCGCGCAACGCTTTCAGCCTGCGCTCACCATCAGCTACACGATCACGAAGACCTGCCAAAGTCCCAACAGCGGCGACAAGCGGATCTGTTGGGGCAGCAGGTCCACCTGAAGGTTCTACGGCCACCTCGGATACCTGAAAAGTACAAAGAAGATTAAAGGAATAAGGTGCCCTACTCGAGATATATTCACCACCTATTCGACAGGTGCTCGGGGGCTACTACCATCGGGAGCACACGTACAATCGCGGGAAGCATTTCAGCAAAAGCATCTCGATTAAAATATTGGACAAACGGGAGCACATCCCAGGGTTCATTACAATCGAAGTTGCAAAGTACAAACGAAATAAACTAAGAAGCTAAAGTGGTACTCCCACTCGCGGCAGTCGTCCCTCCCTTAAGTCGAGCAAACATCTCAGATAACTTCCGAGCGAGGACGGCGGCTGGCTCGCCAAATCGACGAAGCAGTACCTTTTTGCCCGTGGAAGGATCGACTGGGAGATCCGAGTAGGCCTCCTCCAAGCCGCTAACTCCATGCGCCAGCGCGAACTGGATGGCCGTCTTCGCCCCAGACTCCGACTGAGCGACCGCGTAGGCATCACGGAGATTGCTCTCTGAGAAGATCTTCAGGAGGTCACCTAGCGCGGGTGGAGATGCAGCATTGACGAGAAGGCGACCATGCAGCTGCGTCAACACTTGAGTGGCATTGCCGACCAAGGAGCAAACTCCTTCGGCATGCCTCCTGAGCTGGGCAAGCGAGTCCGTCAGCGCGTCCACCCGTTGGACTCCAGGAACTACCAGAGGAACACCCAGAAGACCTACAAAGAAAAGAACGTCAAGACTCAAGACAACAGAAGACAAATTATAAGCCAAAGGTAACTTACCCGCAAAGCGTTCGGCAAGGGGACGAATAAAGTCAACAAGATCGGCATCCGCCTTGGTGCTGGTTTCCTCCAACTTCTTCAAAGCCTCTTGGGCAGAAGCAAGCTTCCCTTCAAGATCAGCCGAAGACATGCGGGAGGATTCCAGATCCTGGTGAACGGCCGCCAACTCAGCCTCTAGAGCTGTTACCCGAGTAGAAGCATTGTCTTTCTCGGTCTTCGAAAACTCAAGTTGAGCTGCACGGCAACACTTATCAGAATCGAAGAACTGATGGAAAAAATGCAAACAGAAAAAGAGGGCTAAGCTTACCTCGAAGAAGCTCATTCTCTGTGGTGAGTCGACTACGGTCCGCCCGAAGGATCCCGCACTCAGACTCAGCAAAAACAACGCGGCGGCCAATCGCCGCAAGGGAGTCAACGAGCGACTGCAAAGAACACAGAAATAGAAGAATTAGAAGAGAAAAATTGGAGCCTATACCCGATTGCAATCAATCGAATAAAGCCTCGGGGGCTACTCCCATCGGGAGCACTGCCGTGCACCCGATGAAACCAAGAAGAAGGAAAAGACAGACTTTGAGCCTGTAGCCGATCACATGCGACCAACTACAGCCTCGGGGGCTACTCCCATCGGGAGCACTGTCGTGCACCCGATAACAAACTAAAGGCAAGTAACAGAATTTACCTGGCCCTTGGCACGATAGAGGGGATATGCTGAGCTACCCGTCACCTCTTTTGAAGCTGAAGCTCCGGTAGCAGAACTAGGAACTCCATGTTCCGTAGTCGCCACATTGGGGGCTACGCTGGGCGAATTTTGGATAGTGCCAGCGGTAGGAGTCTCATCCGCAGCTCCTGCCTTATTCCCCCTTTAGGGAGGAAGGGAAGAGGCGTACCTGCGAGGACTAATGGTTTGCAGGCTGCAACAAAAGACAAAGCGTCAACAAGACGCCAAAGGAAAACGTTCGACTAAAAGAACAGGGAAAGAAACTTACTCATCTTCGTCATCCTCCTCATCCAGCATATCCGCATTCCAGGCGGTCTGGATAACTGGGAATGAGGAGGAAGGGGCACGCATACGCAGAGGGGTAGCATTGATGGGCTCCTTCCCGGGCGATTCTTCCAAGGAGTTGTCCTTAGAGGTGGCCTCGTCACCCTCCACTCGACGGTGTTTATGATGACCGCCACCCGAGTCCCCTGCGTCATCCGAAGAATCTTGGTCGGAGCTCGAAGAAGCGTCGGCAACACTGGTGTCGGCTGGGCCATCCAGGTTACTCGCCAATAACTCCGAGTCCTCCTCCCCAGATACAGGAGGGTAGCAGGTGGCCATGGATAAACTCTATGGGAGAAGACAGAAGAAGTTCAGTCGAGTGAAATCCAGACCAAGAAAAAGTCATGAGAAAAGAAAGGCAAACTTACTTCGGATGGTGGAGGCCTTGATGCATCAAAGGCTGCGACCGTGCAGTCGGGATATTTTTCTCCCACCTTCAAGCTGGTGATGGCCGCAATCTTTTTCTCGAACTCGACGTTCGAGAGCTCTTCACGGCTCACACGACTGGGATCCTCAGAGCCTTGGTATTCCCACATCGTGGAGGGCATGTGCTGCAGAGGTTGGATCTTGCGCTTGAGAAAGATACTCGCCAGGTGCAGCCCGTTGAGTACGACTCCAGCAGCTTGATCACGGAGAGCTGCCACTCTTGCGAGTAGTGGCGTGACGACTTGGGTTTCTTCAGCCGACAACTTGTGCGCCCAGGATTTCCGCCTCTTCAAGACAGCGAACGGGTGGAATTCCACGATCCCACCCGAGCTGTTGTCGATGACGTAAAACCACTTTTTCCTCCAGCCCTGGGCGGAGTCGATGAAGTACATGTTGAAGTAGCTATTCTCCGATTTTGCTTGGATCCCGAAGCCACCCGTACGAAGCGGCTCGCCAAGCTCAGATTCCACCCGCGATTTCTCGCGGAAGATCTGGACTTTGAAGAGGGCCTTCCAGAGTCCCCAGTGTGGGCGAATGCCTAAGAAGCATTCGCAGAACACGATAAAGCACGAAATGTGCTGTATCGCATTCGGAGGAAGATCGTGGAGTTGTATGCCATAAACATACAGCAACTCCACGAGAAACGGATGGAGGGGAAAGGAAAGACCGCGCGACACATGGTCCGCGAAGACCACGCGCTCGTTCGCTTGCGGGTTGGGTACCTCTTCCTTCTTTCCGAGGCGCACCCGCTTGTCGGACTCCGTAGGCAGCAGCCCCTCCCGCTGCATCTCCTTGATGCTCTTCGATGTGGTGTTGGGTGAACGCCAGTCGCCCGAACGCGGTGCAGGTTGCGCCGAAGCTTCCCCGGATGCGGAAATGGCAGCACCGCGTCTCTTGCCTCCCGCCATCACTGCTAAGCACGAGCTTGGAGGAAGAAATAAGATGAGCGCGAGGAAGAAGATGGACTGGAAGACGAAGGCCGGGAAAATCTTACCGCATCGCAAAGACTCGTACTTATACACGGAACAAATCGATACTGGCCGCTCGATGCACCACGTGGCACTCATCGCAGCCACAACGTGTGAAGACGAAACGAGGAGGCGGTGAGCGTTGTTTCCTGCCATGATCTTAACAGAAGATCGTGCGCATTTACTGCACGGTTTGCATAAAACCGGGAACGACGTCTCGTTTCCCGGTCAAAAAGCTGACTATGTGGGCCAGCCCTTCTGCTCTCACTCCGTCACGTCCCATCGGGAGGAGGAAAGTGCGCCATGACGTCATAGCGTGCATCATCAAATTGAAGAAAGCTTCGAATGGAAAGTTCAAACGCGAAAATAACTTCGTATGAACAAACTCCTTCGAATAGAAGCAACTTTTTCATGAACAAATCATGAAGCAAGACTCCTTTAAAACGGAGAAAAATACCTTGCACGCGAAAACTCTTTCGTATGGGTACGATCTCCCAAACATGAAAACTCTTTCATATGGGCATAAAACTCCTAACACGAAAACTCTTTCGTATGGATAAAAGAACTACAAAATCGAAAAATTACTCGAGTAGGCAGAACCTGCCTTTTTTCATTCACATGATATTTATACATCATAAAGAACCTGGATTGTTCAGCCGACTAGGCACATCCGGATGCCATATTCTTCGAATATGAAGGTAAGACCCGAGAGATCTTTCTTGAGGGCCCGGAGTCGCACTCAAGCTACGTCCTCCGGTACGATTCCGTGTCAACAACACGAAGAAAAATCCTAGCGGACGCGCCGGGTGCCCTCATAGGTTAAGTTCGACTCGATAAGTCCATAACGGCCCAGTCGCAACAATCACCTTATCGGGTTCGAGTCGGAGGTCTCGAATCTGTGTAGGCCAGAACTGTTTTTTCCCTAGTCGCAATTAATTGGCCCTGATCTTTCGGGAGAGCCAAGCTGCTGTGCCATATCCTTCTGCGATAAAAGCCATAACGACAGGCACTTGTATTACTCGATACTCGGGTATAAAAGCTCATTACACAGGGTACACGCCCTCTAAACAAGAAAACAACCTTACCGGTTATCTAAAAGAAAGATCAAAAAAGGTTTGACCGTCTACTCGACTGGAAAAATCCCACTCGAGCAAACGCTCGGGGGCTACTGACGAAGACATAGATCATAGACTCTGCGGGTAAGGACACCACGTCTCAGGCCCATGGTCAAGGCCCAAGAAGAGGAGCCCTTGGAGTATTCCAGAAGGCCCACGCGAAGCCCACCCGCACTATCTTGCGGGATAGGTTAGGAAACCTGTAACCGACCTAAGGTTAGAGTTCGAGTCCTCTCCGGGTAGGGTTTGAGACCTGGCCACCTATATAAGGCCAGGAGAGCCACCGGTAGAGGACCAAGCAACACCGCAACACCAAAGCCTTGAGCTTGAGATTATACTCTCGACTCGAGCCACCACCATTGTAACCGATCTACTCGATTAATACAGATCGACAGAGGCAGGAGTAAGGGTTTTACCTCTACGAGGGCCCCGAACCTGGGTAAATCTCGCCCCCTGTCTAGCCGACGATCGCCACCAGCGCTCATGGGTTCTCCTACTCGAAACCCGATAGGGTCACCTGAGGGATTTGCCGAACAGGGGATTCGACAATCACCCTCACCATCCACCTTCATCTCGCTGTAATAATTAGGGTTTTTTATCGTTGTTTTCCACTAGATCTATCTCCCGGTATGGATTACTTGTTAGTAGTTGATTCCTACGAGATTTATCGGTGTTTGCACTTTATGACCAGATTGATATTCATCATTATATCACCTCTGATTATGATCCATATGATTTCTTCTGAGTAGTTCATTTAGTTCTTGAGGACATGGGAGAAGTCAAGATGTTAGTAGTGGAATTATGTTGAAGTAATATCTAATGGTTTGATATTTAAGTTGTGGTGTTATTCTTCTAGTGGTGTCATGTGAACGTCAACTGCATGCCACTTCACCTTTATGGGCATAGGAGGATGCATTGTGTATTTGGCTATTAATTGTGGGGTGATACGTCATAAACGTATCCTTAATTTCTGATGTTCCATGTTGTTTTCATGTTATTTGATACATGTTTGCTATACACTTTATGTCATTTTTATCCATTTCTAGGACTAACATATTGATAAGATGCCACAGGCCAGTTGAAAGTGCATGGTTCCCCACGTGTGGTTTTGGTAATTAATGACAATCCTTATGGACTAATAGTTTCACTGAGATATTGATGGTGCAGATCTTGCACTCGTTGGAAAACCCCAAGAGGAAGGTATGATGATCACAACAGCAGTTTTCCCTCAGAAAGAAACCAAGGTTTAATCGACCAGTAGGAGAAAGGAGTAACTCAAGAAGGTTGAAGCAGCCGAGATGGCAGGGCACACTACCGGTTCAGAAGCAACATGGAACCTACACAACACAATCAAATCACTTTGCCCCAACGAAGCAGTGAGGTTGTCAATCTCACCGTTTTTGCTGAACATAAAGAGGTTAAACGTATGGTGTGGAAAACAGTAGGAAAGCAATATGTGAGCAGTATGAAAGTAGTAGATGTTTATCAGTATGAGGAAAAAGGACCGGGGTCCACAGTTCACTAGCGGTGTCTCTCCGTGAAAGATAAATAACATGTGTGGTGAACAAATTAAAGCTGGGCAATTGGCATAAATGAAGGTTGCACCATAGTGCATATGCAAGACATAAATATTACTATGTGATTCATGCGGGCATTACAACAAGATACATAAACCGTTATCCAACTGCATCTATGACTAATAATCCACCCTCCAAATATCATCCGAACAAACGTTGGGTATTAAGTTGCAAGCAACAGATAATTTCAGTAAGCAAAGTGTGTAATGTAAACAATAACATCATCCTTAGACAAGGCATTGATGTTTTCTCCCTAATGGCAACATCACATCCTCCATCCGTCACGTTTCTTTCACTCGAGCACAAATGCAAAGGAGGCATGAACCCACTATCGAGCATAAATACTCCCTCTTGGAGTTACTAGCATCTACTTGGCTAGAGCATCTACTAATAATGGAGAGCATGCAAGATCAAAAATAACATATGCATGAAGATAACATGATAGATTCATAATCAAAAGACATAGCATTCAACATTCATCAGATCCCAGCAAACACAACATGTAGCATTACATAAAGATGATCTTAATCATGTTAGGCAGCTCACAAGATCTAAACATGAGGTACAAAGTGGAGATAACAACCATCTAGCTACTGCTATGGACATGTAGTTCAGGGATGAAATACTCACGCATCACTTCGGAGGAGGGCATTGTGGTGTAGACCCCTCCGGTGATGAATTTCCCTCCCAGCAGGGTGCTGGGGAGAGATTGAGAACCCTCCCAATCTCGGGATGACGATGACGGCGGCCTCGGGTGTTTTTCGGGGAAAAGTGGGATCTCTTTAAGGTTTACGCCTCGGGGGGAATAAATAGGCGAAAGGGCAGAGGTGGTGGAGGCCTGGGGACCCCACACCACCCCCTGGCGCGGCCAAGGGGGGACCGCGCCACCCTATGGTGTGGACCCCTGAGGCCCCCCTCCGGGTCTATTTGGGACTCCGTGGAACCTCCGGGATTTCTAAGACTCCCGGGCTTCGAATTTTCCAATTCGGAGAATATTTCCAGAACAACTTTTCTGAAACTAAAAACAACACAAAATAGGGAACTGGCTCTGTGGCATCTTGTTAATAGGTTAGTCCACAAAATCGATAAAATGACATAAATTGTATAGCAAACATGTGGGGAATAACATGAAAACAACATGGAACATGAGAAATTAGGGATACGTTTACGAGGTATCAGATATCCTTGTAGGTTTGTCTATTGGCACCACTTGAACTCCATGTGTTGGATTCAAGGGTGGATGCCATCAAGATCATTTATTGTAATGAATATATTTGATATGATCAATAAGAATAATTTCCATCATATTATTGATCATATTGCAAGTATGTATTGAAGAAGGAGATTGTGTGAACATTCATGTTTACCTTCAAGACATCATCATCATGAATAAAGAGAATATAGTTAGTTGATCAAGTTGAAGTGCAAGTTCAAGACGAGCATCAAGAAGAGTTCAAATTCTTGATGCTTTCCACCCATATGGAGATTATTGTAAAGTGAAGATGGACATGTGAGAAGCTCTCCCATATTATCTTATGGGGGAGAAATTTACAAGTCTTTACAAAGAGAAGCGCAATCAAGAAAGGTGCTCCAACTTGAGGTGATCATTGATAGGTTTTCTATTTTATCGGTATCATGATGTTAATAAGGAGACCGGGTTATAGGATAGATAACCATTCTATCAAGAGGGGCTCTCGAATGAGTTGCTTGATCGTATCGTTCGTAGAGAGCTAAAACCTTTGCATCCTTGGCATCATCTTTCTTGGTTCTTATTTGGGTTTCCTCCATGTGTGATTTTAGATCTTGTCTTTTTCTTCATGTCAAGCTCAAGTTCATCAAAAACAGATTTCGTATAGATAACTTATTGTATTTTTGTTATTGGAGGTTTTGCCGGTTCCTATCTTATAAAGAGGTCTAGACTTTGGCCATTTTGTTTTATTCTGCCTTGTTGTACTATGATGTTTCTCTGCATATTCGTTTACTGCTCGTCGTTGCGATTTCAACGAGCCTAAGAACGCAGAAAACAGAGCCCGGATGCAAAAGATATGACCGTATCAATGTTTTCGCAGTTTTCATGGGGGGGGGGGGGGCGGAAATTCCGGTCTAAGGCCGGAATATTCTGGGTAAAATATCCGGCCCGGCACCAGAGAGCGGCCACTCGCTCTCCAGGGGGTCTTGGGTCGTCCGAAAATTTTTGGGGTGGAAATTTCCGGGGTAAGTAAAAAATTTCCAGCCTGGATGGCCCTAACGGCCATACTTGGGGAAGCTATAAATAGCCTTCCTCTACCTCAAGAGGAGGCTGCCCAAACCATTTCCTATGTCCTCCATTGTTGACCTTCAAGAGCTTGGGTTTCTCTCAATCCCTCCAATGATTCTTGCCCCTTTTTCGGGAAAATAGAGGAGATCTAGATCTACTATTCCACCAATCAATATCTCCTTTTAGTGAGGGGAATCCATTGGATCTAGATCTTGGGATTCATTTGTTATTTTCCTTGTTCTTCCTCCTTCCTCCCTCCATAGCATTAGTTTCTTTGGTAGGATTTGGGAGAGAAGGACTTGATCACTTTGCGTGTTCTTGTCATTGCATTAGGTGCATCCGTTTGAGTTCCCCACGGGATTCGCGAAAGAGAAGTTCGTGAGATTGTTACTCTTGGGTGCTTGGTCACGGGAGAAATTGTTCCTCTTGGGTGTATTGAGCACCCTAGACGGTTAGTGCTTGGGGCTTCCACCTTGTTGCAAGAAGCTTCGTTGAGAGCCTCCAACTTACTTGTGGAGGTAGCCTCAACCTCGTGTAAGGTTTGGTCACCGCCTTCAAGACGACCTCATAGTGGAAACGAGAATCTCCCTCACCGGAGAAGCTCAAGGAGAATAAGGTGTGCACATTCGTGCTATTGAGGAGCGCCTAGGTGGCTCCCCACCTCTCCAACGAAGACGTACTTCCCTTGGGAAGGAACTTCGGTAATCACATGGGTGTCTCCTTGTGCTTTGGTTATTTCTATACTCTAGCTCTTTACTTATGCATTTACCTTTGTGATAGCCATCGTGCTTGAAGTCATCTTTCTTGCTATCACATAGGTGCATATCTTGCTTAGCATTAGTTCTTGGTGCACATAGGTAAACCTAGCTTGTATAGGTTTTGTGCTTGATAAATTAAAACGCTAGTTTTATTCTACATTTATTCAAGCCTAAACCATAATTATTTTAAAGCGCCTATTCACCACCCCCTCTAGGCGGCATCCTTGTACTTTCAACAGTTCCCTGTTTTCTGTTGTTTTTCGTTTCAGAAAAGTTGTTCTGGAAATATTCTCGGAATTGGAAAATCCGAAGCCCGGAAGTCTGATACGTCATAAACGTGTCCCTAAGTGCCCTTTCGCCTATTTATTCCCCCGAGATGTAAACCCTAAAGATACCCCACTTCGTCCAGAAAAACACCCAAGGTCGCCGTCATCGTCATCCCGAGATCGGAAGGGTTCCGGAGCTCCGCGGTCGAATTACGTTGCACCGGTCGGATGGACGGAGCACCAGTCGGAAGACGGTTCACCGGTCGGATGATGGTGCCGCGGACTAATTACAGTGCCTCGGACGGGCTCAGGAGGTTGCCGCGGTCGGATTACGTTGCACCGGTCGGATGGATGGAGCACCGGTCGGAAGACGGTGCACCGATCGGATGATGGTGTCGCGGACTGATTACGGTGCCTCAGACGGATTACGTTGCCTCGGACGGATTACGTTGCCTCGGTTGGATCACGTTATCTCGGTTGGAGTACGTTGCCCCGTATACACGGGAACACTGGTTTTCTTGTTGACGTGGGAAAGATTGAGTCTGGTACGTTTACGTGATAGATGGTCTGAGTCTTGAAAAGGGCGAGGACCCTTCCGGGAGGGAAATTCAACACCGGAGGGGTTTATACCACCATGCCTTCCTCCGAAGTGATGCGTGAGTATTTCATCCCTGGACTATGGGTCCATAGCATTAGCTAGATGGTCGTTCTCTCCACTTTGTACCTCATGTTTAGATCTTGTGAGATGCCTAACATGATCAAGATCATCTTTATGTAATGCTACATGTTGTGTTTGCTGGGATCTGATGAATGTTGAATTCTATGCCTTATGATTATCAATATATCATGTTATCTTCATGCATATGCTATTTATGATCTTGCATGCTCTCTGTTATTAGTAGATGCTCTAGCCAAGTAGATGCTAGTAACTCCAAGAGAGAGTATTTATGCTCGATAGTGGGTTCATGCCTCTTTTGCATCTGTGCTCGAGTGACAGAAACGTGATGGATGGAGGATGTGATGTTGCCATTAGGGAGAAAACAACAATGCTTTGTCTAAGGATGATGTTATTGTTTACATTACACACTCTTCTTACTGCAATTATCTGTTGCTTGCAACTTAATACCCAACGTTTGTTCGGATGATATTCAGAGGGTGGATTATTAATCATAGATGCAGTTGGATAACGGTCTATGTATTTTGTTGTAATGCCCGCATGAATCACATAGTAATATTTATGTCTTGCATATGCACTACGGTGCAACCTTCATTTCTGTCAATTGACCAGCTGTAATTTGTTCACCACACGTGTTATTTATCTTTCACGGAGAGAGACCACTAGTGAACTGTGGACCCCAGTCATTTTTCCTCATACTTATAAAACACCTACTGCTTTCATACTGTTACTACTAATCTCATACTGTCCTCCTACTGTTTTCCACACCATACGTTTAACCTCTTTGTGTTCAGTAAAATCAGTGAGATTGACAACCTCACTGCTTCGTTGGGGCAAAGTGATTTGATTGTGTTGTGTAGGTTCCACATTGCTTCTGAACCGGTAGTGCGCCCTGCCATCTCAACTGCTTCAACCTTCTGAAGTTACTCCTTCCTCCTACTAGTCGATTCAACCTTGGTTTCTTTCTGAGAGAAACTGGTCGCTGCACTCTTCATACCTTCCTCTTGGGGTCTCCCAACGAACATGCGATCGCACGCATCAAGCACTTTTATGGCGCTGTTGCCGGGGAGGAAGAGAATTTATACAAGGGGAGTCTCTCACTTCGAATCTCTTTACTTTGTTTTTGTTTTGTTTATTCTATTTTATTTTATATTGTTTGCTTATCTTTATCAAAAAACACAAAAAAAATTAGTTCTTATTCTAGTTGTTATTTTTATCATCTTGTTGTTTTTCTTCACCATGTTGCCTCCTAAGTTTCCCCTTAAAGATCTTCTAGTTGGTAGTGGTTCTATACTTGGAAGGGATACCATTAAAGAATTCTTTAATCATGTTAGTAAGCATGAAAATTTAGAGGAAAAATCCATAGTAGAACTTGCTCCAAATTATGAAACAGCTGCAACTTCTCCGATTCACATTTTAGAAGCTAGGTTTGTTAACCTTCATCCCACATTGCATCATATGTTCCTCAACTTGAATAATATTGAAGACATCGGAAAAAGAAATTTTATTTTAGAAACCATGCATAAAGAATTTGGAGATGTTGCTATAGAAGCCAGAAAAATGTTCGATCATTTCAATATGCTAGGATCATGTGTATATGTTGTTGGTGCTCTCGAAAATGCCGAACTTAAAAGTAAAAATGAAGAGAAAATACCAATTCCCTTTAAATTGATAGCATTGCATGAAGCCCAAGAAAATAATTTTTATTGGATTGTTCCTGAGAATTTATTTGATGAGAATAGTAAACCTAAATGTTCTGAGAGAGGAGCCTATGAAACTCACTTAGATAAAATACAATGCATTATTAAGGAATTTCCAAATCTCAATTTGGATGCTTCTTCACTTGAAAATACTTGATTCCATTTTTCTGGACCTAGCTAAAAGGCGTTAAAGAAAAGCACTTCTTGGGAGATAACCCACGATTTAATTTTTGCTTTGTTTTTCTCTGTTTTCTTTGAGTAAAGGGGTTGTATACTTCTGTAGAAACTCCTTTGTATCTTTCTTTTCATGTTTTAGTAGTGCCAAGTAAATTTTCTGACGAGAGATGGAGTTGGTTTTCGGATTTCTGCGTAGAAAAAAGAATTCTGATGTCCACCGTAAAAAATCGTGAAAAATACAGGAAGATCAGAATGACCTGAATTTTTTTGTGATTATTCCTCGGATAATTCCTCAACTTTTTTTTTAAGTTTTTCTATTTGAGCAACGTAAGTTCCTCGATTTTTTTTTTGTCTTTACAGGCTGTTCTGGTTTTGACAGATTCTGCCATTTTTCTTGCATTGGATCTTTTGCGATATCCAGTGGATTTATTTGCTTCACGAAACATCAATGGCTATAGCTAATGTTTAAAATTATCAATTTCACTTGTGCCATACAGAAACCATGGATTTTCTATTGTTGCACTAACCCTCTAATGTGAATTACTGTTTGAGTATGGTGTGAAGGAAGTTTTCAAGTGTCAAGAGAAGAGGTGATATATGTGATCAAGAAGAGTGCAAGGTCAAAGCTTGGGGATGCCCCCGTGGTTCATACAAGAATATTTTTAGAATACTCAAGCATCTAAGCTTGGGGATGCCCAAGGCATCCCCTTCTTCATCAACTATCTATCAGGACACTTCTCGTGAAACTATATTTTTATTCGGTCACATCATATGAAGTTTACTTAGATCGTCTGTTTGTTTTTATTTTGTTTTATTTTGTTTTACTTTCTGCAATAATATCATTGGACCTAGCATCCTTGTTTGGGAGAGAGACACGCTCCGCTTTTTCATTTGAATACTTGCTATGCTAATATTCTTAGTTTTTCTTCTAGTTACTGCAAAAATTCCTGTTCAGCTCATTGCATCTCTTATTCAGAGCTGTTAGTTTTAGTAGTTTTATGTGATTACTCTCATGTTCTCTTGTTGTAGAATGTAGATAATTTTTGCTAAAACATGTTTTGTATGGTGCTTGTTGGGAAAAGAAACTGCTGCTTGAGGTTGAATTTTTAACGGTGCAAGTACAAGCTTGTATAGACTATGGCGAGAACTTTTTCATATCATGCTAGATGTTATTTTAGTTTTAAAGCCTTGTTGTTATTGAGTAGCATGATTACCTCAAATATCTGAGAGTGTTTAATGTGCCATTGAAAGAATCATGAGTTGTTCTTGTCATACTGAAGCAACAGTCACTAATAGACTCTATGATAATTTAGTTTAAGAACTTGTGGTACCACTTATGCTTTGATTAATGATGTTTATGTCGCTATGCATGATTATGGCTCTTATGCTCTCTTGATTTATCGGTGTAATGATTCGACAAAATCGAGAGAAAAAAAGTTGTCTTTTGGGCAAACAAAATAGGAAGGAAGAAAATTTCTTTTTTATTTTTATTAAAAACTCCCAGTCTTTTTTCTAGCCTCCATCTGTACTGAGTACGAAATTATAATCGTGCAATCCAACTCCCTAAAACCAAAGTTTTCCTATTGTGTCCACCATACCTACCTATATGTGATAATTAACTGCCACTCCAAGTAAATTGCTCATGTGTTACCTTTAAAACCTTCAAAATTACTCCTGCTTCGTGTTCCTGTTTTTGCTCATGAGGACGTAAATAGAGAATCTTTATCTCACTTGTTGATTGTATTTCACACCCTGGACTAGTGGCTTCATCCGCTTATCCAATTGATAGAAGAGCTGACAGCGGGGTGCCCAGCCCCAAATTAATACACACAAAATCTATTCACTATTTCCCCCCTGATTTATCAGTCAAAACATAATTGTGTAAACAAAAGAGAAAGAGGGATGACCTTCTACACTAGTTGCGTCCTTCATATGGGAGCCTCTCTTGTGAAATCTAGTTGGCTCATGACGTACTGTATTTTATGTTCACCATTCGTTGACATTAGCATACACTTTCCAAGATATAGACACTCCTCCACAGTATGTGATTGTTGGCAGGCACCCGAGGATTCAGTTAGCCATGTTTGTGTAAGATGGATGGGAGGAGTGTCGAACATTTTAATACCTCCAATTAATAAAATAAAAGCTCTAGAACATGAGTGATCCATGCTCCCCTCTGCGAAGGGCTTTTCTTTTACTTTTATGTTGAGTCTCCATCTTCTAACTTTATGCACAGTTGAGAGAGTATATTTGCCATTCTGAGTTTTATGTGAATTTGTCCCATAAACATTATTAATTTATTCATGATGTGTTATTGTTTGTTCTATAACTATTTGTTCTAATCTTCCTCATGAAACTTTGAATGTGTCCTAGCATTTATGTTTTCTCCACTCTTAAGGACTTGCGAAATATCACTTTGCCATGCTTTCTCTATACTTGAAACAAACGTATATCTTTCTTTGCATTGTTATTCATGATCTTTTATTTGTGTTACTTCTCACGATGCAGGGTGATTGCTATGCTTTATTATTAAAGTTCTATTTATCATGCTTGTGTTTAAGTTCTATGATCTCATCTTACATATGCTCTTACATTATGATAATCAAGTTTATGTTGGTAGCATGTCACCTCAGAAATTATGTGTTTTTATCGTTTATCTACTCGAGGACGAGTAGGAACTAAACTTGGGGATGTTGATACGTCATAAACGTATCCCTAATTTCTGATGTTCCATGTTGTTTTCTTATTGTTTCCCACATGTTTGTTATACACTTTATGTCATTTTTATCGATTTGTCGGACTAACCTATTGACAAGATGCCGTAGAGCCAGTTTCCTGTTTTCTGGGTTCTGGAGCTCTCCCCGGCACCCTGTCAGGTGGGAAATTCATCACCGGAGGGGTCTACACCACAATGCCCGCCTTGTCTCGCTTGTCTGCATGTGCAACGAGGAGTTCTGCGTCGTGGAGTCATTGTCCGTGGAGGACGAGCATGTGCAGATCTCTGTAGATTGTGACTTGAACACTATTATGATGGTATTAAAATTATTTTATCCTCTTTAAATGTTTCAACAAATATTGTCTTTAACTTGAATGTAATTGTATATTAATTGACCTTATTTCACTTTTTCAATTTTTATTACTCACTCCGTCCACTTTTATAAGACACACTACTCACCATTTTAATTCTAACAGCATACATAGTAAAATGAGCGAATCTATATATAAATGATTCACTCATTTTAGAATAGATGTGACCAAAATTGAATTGGCTTATAAAAGTGAACCGAGGGGATAGTTAGAGACGTGTGCATGTGCATCATTTATTTGGGTTCACCCTGGCTTATATATTGAAATTACAGTGTGCAAAAATTGAAGCTCCGTTTTATTGTTAAGATATGTACATGTTTGTCGATCCAGATTTAAAATTTTGGCATAAGAATTAAATAGTTACAAACAAGAAATACAAAGAAGCAACTTATATAAAATGGTAAGATTGAAAAATACCGTATATCCATTTTAACGACCCTTATTTTGACGGGGAGGGAGCAGATAAAAAAGTTTGAGAAGTATCATGGCATTGGCATATGCCATTCCCACCCATCATCCTCTCCCCGCCTGGCAGCGACCAAAATGCTTTGGCGCCACACAAAACATATGTGCCGATAGCCTGGTCCTGATACACCGCCGCCGCCGCCGCCTCCTCTCAGTCTCATGGCGACGGTCCCCGCGCATTTCGGCTCCTCTCGGCCACCGCCTCCTCCTCGACTCCTCGGCCGCCGAGCCACCTTTTCGGTCGGATCCCGCCGGTCCACCGCCGCCTGCTGTCGCATTACGAGGTTAGGTTTTCCTTATCTTGGAGGTCCCTCTGATAGGATCAGGGTTTGAGGGTGTCATGCTTCTCAGTAGGTGTTTGTGCTGCAGACGGCCTAAGATTTCTGCTGCCTGCACAAAATTGGCAGTACGCTCTGCTAGAACCGACGCTTTCACGCTTCCATCTATGGTTAATAGCTAGTGCATCGCTGTAGCCTCTGTAGTGTAGTTGTTCCTAAGTCTCCTTATGTTTCTCCCTGAATTTGGCAGTCTGTGGATTTTGTACAGTAATCATTTGTGTATTTAGTGCTCAATTTTTTTTACAGAAAGGTGCTTTGGGGAAATTTGTTGCTTTAGATGCCTGTTAATTCTTTCCTGCAATCATACACAGTTTCCGAAGGTTGCCCCGTTTGGGTTCATGGACTGCGAAGGCGATGTCTGGGGCAGAATCTTCTCCTGGTGACGGTGATGCGAGTGAGATCATCGATGCGGTGGAGGTGGAATCTAGCAATCCTGGTGCTTCTTTCCTTGCAAAAGTGGCAGTTGCTCTGGGAGTTGCAGTGACTGTCACCGCGATATCGATCTTCATGAAGCACCCAACATCTGGTCCTTCTTTCAGCATGCCACAAATTATCGATGCTTCCACGCAATCAGATACAGCAGCAGCAACTATCGGATATACATTTTCTCTATTTGGGAAGAAGGTCATAATTCCGGAATATACGCCAGGGTATGTGCATTTGACCATTTTTATGCCATATCTCTGTTCCCCACATGCTAAATGTTGTGCTATTACTCTAGAAACAAGTAGACGGAGTAAAAATGTATTACTTGTTGAAACTTATCCGTGAAGCACTGTGACTCTAAGGTGTTAGATATATTCCTCCATGAACTTTGATAGAACTGAACACTACACACAATGGTAAATGTCTATGTACAATTGCTTCTCGGATGATCCTGTAGACTCAAGGCATCATTCCCTGTAATGAGCTCTGGTCCATGCTTATACAGCTTAGCTTTATTTTCCCCTTTCTTCGTTGCTAGGTTTCAAGAACGTTATTTGCCACTGCAAATTATTTGACAACTGAATAGTTTTTATCAAAACTTTGTTTAATAGATATTTTTTCTTGCGGGTAACTTTGTTTAATAGATTGGGTTTGCTAATAAAATTTTTCTTCAGGTGGGTCTACTTCTGGTTGCTCATGGCTGCTGGATTTGGACTGTTTGTTAGTGAAGAGGCTTTAAACGTTTGGGTCTGTCCTCTGTACCGGTACCTCAGACTATGCTCACATCTAAGATTCCAACTCTATTTGGGACATGCACAGCTTTATTATACCTGTTCATATTAGTTTGTAGTTGATAAGTGTAATGGCTTTTTTTTCTTTATGATGTAGGTTGGGATTTCCTTAGCACGGACCCTTTGTTTGGATGGAACTTGGCAATCTCTTGTTAACTCATTCTCGACGAATGCATCTTATATAATTTCTACAGTGTTGTGGGTTTACTGGTATGCTCATCCTCTTTCCTCTGTTTATAGACCCTTTTATCAGAGGAAATTACAACATAAACTAATCTAAAATATTACCATAAACCATCCTTTGATGCAGGGGTGTTTGTATCAGTGATATGGTTCCGTTCTATCTTGGGAAACTTTTTAGGCAAACAAGAGCCTCCAAAGACATATACAGCAAGGTTAGGCAGGGATTCATCATTTATTTGCCTGCTCTAAGATTAATTGCTAACCTTGCTATAGTGTAATTCTCTGTTCTGCAAAATCACAGAACAAACCTTTTGTGCACCATTGCGATTTAATTGCAGCTATTTATTTTTAGCTTGGAGTTAGCAAGGAGAAAGCCCTTAGTGTATCCCGTGCAATACAAAAGTACGGGAACCTCATTGGTTTTGGTATGCATCCGAAAGTAGTTAGTTTCTCAATAACTAAGATTTGGGAAGGCATCATGTGCTGTCAATCCACAAAATGCGAATGCGTTGATAATTTCTTTTGAGCACATCAAGTTATTATTATCGGTTCAATTTACTGCAGTTGAGCGGTTTTCGATCGGAGTAAGGAATCCGACAGCATTTCTGGCGGGCGCAGCGGTTAGTACTTATTCAGGGTTCACTCTCTGGTGCAATTATCAAAAAAATATACTGCTTATGAAGTCCTTGTCACTGACATTACTGGTTTCTGTAAACAGGGCGTATCAGCAGATTGTTATTTCGCCGGAGTTTGTTGCGGCTGTCTATTTACTCTTCCTATCCAGGTAAAATGACATGGACCTGCTAACTTGTATGTTACTTGTTACCAAGCGACCACTTTGCTATTCCAATTTGAATTATTAACACAAGAACTTACAACATATAATGAATGAGAACCTGTCAATCCTACTCATGACATACACGATGTTACACTGCAGTTAGCGGTCGGATTTCTTCTCAGAGAACGCCCTGTTGTGGCGCTCGCAAGCGTTGCAGCCGCTGTGGTACATCCTCCGCCCCCACAATTCCCTTTTGTCCCTCGCCCTAACCCTTATAATCCAAGTCATATGCTTCCTTTTTCAACCAGGGCATCTGGACCGTGTTCCCATATGCAGCAGCAGCGTGCACAGCGTTGTTCCTCTACCTCCAGCGACGCAGGCCCAGTAGCTGAATGCAGTGATCCCCTCTGCACAGATTCCTGGTGCATGTCACCCACTTAACTCACCAAGACTCCAGGAATATCTTTAATGCAATGCCAGAGCTCCTGCCAATTTCCCCGCAAAAAAAGAGAGCTCCTGTCAGTTTCCTTAAAAAAAAAGGCTCCAGGAGTATTTCCCTTGGGTCTCTGGGGCTCTGAATATAGGCTTGTAAAACGACGGGAACCTATCAGTTGATTATATTGATTGACACTCGCCCCGGCATGAAGCACATAGTAGGAATTTATTGCAGGCTCTTGCTTTACTGCAGTACGGGTATGGTGCTAGCATCTGAACTGAAGAGCTGATGTAAATAGAACCTAAAAATTGTAATTATGTATTTATGTAGCATGTTGAGAACTGAGTGATAGCTCAATGGCAAGAGGAAACAGTGAGTGCGCCCCAGCCTGCCACCCGACAACGTATAACCAATGGAGGGGCCATTCACCCGTTGACAACATTTTATATGGTGCTAGCATCTGAACTGAAGAGCTGATGTAAATAGAACCTGAAAATTGTAATTATGTATTTGTGTAGCATGTTGAGAACTGAGTGATAGCTCAATGGCAAGAGGAGACTGTGAGTGCGCGCCTGCCCGCCACCTAACAACGTATGACCAATGGAGGGGCCATTCACCCGTTGGCAACATTTATTTATTTATTTATGTAGCATGTTATGCTTGGAGAGCGGTATTTTGGCTCGCAAGATCTGGTTAGCCTGGAATTTTTTTAAATCGGAAATGATATTTAGAAGTCAGAAAAGATTATATTTTTTCTTTTGTGGATACATATGTATTCTACATATCTGTAAACTTTAGTTAAATAGTGTTCCCTATTAGTTAGCCAAAACAGATTATAATATGGAACAGAGGAATACTTTAAATTATGACTAAGTAAAAAAAAGTTGTAGCTCTAAAAGGCCAAAAAAAAAAAAAAACTGAATATTGCTCCCCCACATTTGCGTAGATCACATCTGAAAAGGATATGTGGATGCGTACTAGACATTTATATTTACAAATATATTCATTTCTAAATTATTTGAGTTTTCATGATTATCTGTTTTTCTTTTCTTAACTGGGCTCCCTTTGGCTTGGGATCTGAACGACTACTCTGTCATTCTTGTGTTTTTACGTGAGTCAAAGTGCTAAACTGGTATTGGAATCTGATGCACGTGGCTTTATCAAGTAAAGCAGCGCCTTTATGATTCAGATCCAGTCGTAAGCGCGCTTTTGTTCGGCATCCAATGACAGATGCATACTTCGTTGCAAGTACAGACATTGCACGTTTGTCCTTCATTTGGTGTGTAATCTTGCTGCGTAGTACAGATTCGTTGCAAGCGTTTGCGATCGGGAAGAAACAAATTTAGGATGCTTTTCAGAGAAAATAAGATTGAAATTGTTGCTTATAACGTTTAGTGGTATACTCTCGGGGCCTCTTTGATTCGAATTATCCACAAAGAATGTTGGAATAAAGTAAAAATAACGACTCGAACGGCTATGCTCACTAAGTGTGCTTTAAGATCACACAGTTTCAGTTTGTTTATTTAGCGCAAATATTATGCTGCATGCTTCCTTTGAGATGTAGCCTATCGGCTCGGAGACGGAACGACTGGCTTCACCTACCCCAAATCCAGTCGTCTTGCTTTGACATTTGCCCCAACGGAACTTAAGCGCTGACAGCAGCTCATACGTCTGATGCCCCAAAATTCTCAGATCTTTAGCTGTTGCCATTTTGCAATACAAATAATGTGAACCAGTAGGCAAAACTGGGAGCATTTTTCATTTATAATTGAGTACACAGATAATTAAATCCGCGAGGGCAATATTACTGTTTTCAGTTTCATTTGTCCGTAAGAGTTCTCACATCTGCAAGTATTTTGAAGAACTATTTACCTACAGAGTAACTTGAAATTTTGTAAACTGGGATAAAAGTTGATCCCATAACTGAACCTTTTAAATCCCTGTCAGTAGTGGCAATGAAGTGACTACCTGGTGAGAATTTCTACGTTCACAAATAAATAAATGATATAACCAGACCATGAACTGAAAAACGACGCTGAAGTGTGACACATTAAAAGACCGCAACCATTTCATTTTGAGACAATCGATATGACAACACTTTACAAAAAAAAATCACACTGAGAAGTGAGAAAAAACTATGCCTACATCCATGGCCAGTGATAGACATCGAGCCCTGACCGACATCAGGCTCGTCCAGTCGTAGTTGCTATAGTGAGCGGATGCTTTCTTTTGACGCAGTAGACATAAATATCTTCCCGGTCCAAGGACACCACATCCGCGTCGACACTTGCGCTGCAAGCACTTAGTGACAGGCCTATAATTTCAGGAAAGGGTGTGCCACACAAATTTTTTGACGTGCCTATCAACAATGATAGTTTCTTTGAATATAAAAAATGACAATTATAAAATAGAACACAATTATTAAATAAGAAATATTTCACATTATAATAAAAAGTTAAATTATTGAACATATGCGCGGAAGACTAATTATTTATCGGTTGCCTATGTTACGTAGCTAGTACTACTAAAATGCAGCGTAGAATCTCTCCAACGTAAGTACAATTGCAAGCTTAGATGCTCCCGTTCCTTTGATTAGTCATTAACTTAATCATCTTAACTAATCAGCATCTTAACTAATTAGGGAAAATATTCCATTACTAAACACATGTATGGCCATAGCGTCTGCATGCTTACGCACAAGAATAAACGAGACATGTATGGCCGCTGGCGCCTGGCTGCATGCATTAGCTCAGTTTGATTAATCGACTAGTTATGCTTGCATGGTTAGACCGCAGGGTATGTCAGGACATATCGGGCATACCCTGTAGGTCCGCCGGCCAGTGATAGAGCCCTGACCGGCATCAGGCTCGTCCAGTCGTAGTTGCTATAGTGGCCGAATGCTTTCTTTTGACGCAGTAGATATAAATATCTTCTCGTCCCAACGCTACCACATCCGCGTCGACACTTGCACTGCAAGCATTTTAGGAAAGGATGTGCCACAAAATTATTTTGACGTGCCTATCGACAATGACAATTTCTTTGAATATAAAAATGACAATTATAAAATAGAACAAAATTATTAAATAAGAAAGATTTCACATTATAATAAAAAGGTAATTTATTGAAACGTACGCGCGGAAGACTAATTATTTATCGGTTGCCTATGTTACGTAGCTAGTACTACTACTAAAATGCAGTGTAGAATCTCTCCAACGTAAGTACTGTTGCTAGCTTAGATGCTCCCGTTTCTTTGATTAGTCATTAACTTAATCATCTTAACTAATCAGCATCTTAACTAATTAGGGCAAATATTCCATTACTAAACACACGTATGGCCATAGCGTGTGCATGCTTACGCACAAGAATAAACGAGCCGCTGGCGCCTGGCTGTATGCATTAGCTCAGTTTGATTAATTGACTAGTTGATTAAAACGAGGATATGCTTGCATGGCTAGACCGCAGGGTATGTCAGGACATATCGGGCATACCCTGCAGGTCCGCCGCTCCATGCACTACACTACATTGACATCGCCGCATGTCTATCTAATCAGTATGAGAAGGTTGAATTACAATTAAGGGAACATATTCTTGCGTAGGCAATTTTAGTGGTGGCCCAAACGCATCACGTTCTTGCTTTATTGAAAGAAGTTCATACACCCTCACCCCCACAAATTTTACAAAACATCTAGCTAACCCTAAAGCTTAAAACCTGGTACATAATACCTTCAAGATTGCAATTCGGGACAGAACACTCGCTAACCAGTTTAAAACTGTTTTGGCAAGGATTTGACACACGTGCCAATGAGATAGTAACGGGCCAACACCACGTTGGACATTATCCCAATCTTCTGGACATGTCCTGCCTTCCATGCGCCACCACGCCGGCTCAGCACGACCACCGCCACACCCCGCCGCTAGTCCGCAAGGACTCATGGTGCTAGAACCCCAATCTACCACCTCTCTGCAATGCCCTCGCGCTGCCACGGGCTCCCACTGCCGATAGCCGAGAGCTCGCATCACCCCGACCAAATCTTCGTGTTGACCATGGAGGCGCTCATGCTCCTCTCGCTTCTTACCCTTGCTCACCATCGGCACATCCGCCACTATAACCTGCATCATTCTCGTTTGGCTCCAGTACCATCGGCGTCGTCGATGGCTGCGCAGTCCTGATGCTATAAGGGGCTTTGTCAGTGAGCGCGCTGAAGAAAGGTGCGGCGAAGAGGTAACGACCATGTAGTCTTGATGTGCTTTGAATGTTGCAAAGGGCTTCGTCCGCTAGTGCGCTGAAGAAAGGAGCGACGGAGAGCAAGCCGGCGTGGGCAGGTTGGCAACATGCATGCCGATGTAGCAGAACACGCACAGCTCGCCGACGACGCATGTTCATAGAGCCTGGCAACCTCGTGGAGGACGCATGGCATATCATCGCGCCTATGTCTGTGCGTGTCGCGCAGTTGTTCCCTTCGTCGCCGGCGGCCGCGTTGGTGTGTTGTGCTCCCGGCGTTGGCATGCTGTGCTTCCCTCGTGCCTATGCTAGTACGCCCTGGCCACCACCTCTATGGGCACGCGCTCCTAGCTCTCGCAGTCTCACTCTCACTCGCCCACCTAGCTACCATGTACCGGCGAAGGACAATTGAAGGACCAAAATAACAAAATGCATGGGTCACGAGAGAAAAAGGAAAATATAGATGTATTGCCAAGTCTCCGAAAAAGCCTACCAAAACAGTTTTGAATTATTGTCTAGTATTGCAAACTTGAGGGTATTTTGTACCCAGTTTTAAACTAAAGGGAGTTAGTTGTCCATTAGATAAAAATTGTGGGGTTATATGATTTTGTTTCTTCTTTGGAAGAAGTTCATATGCCCCCGCTGCCAACAAATTTTACAAAACGGCCAGCTAACCCCCAAAGTTTAAAACCGTATACATAATTCTGTCAAGTTTGCAATACTAGATAAAACACCCCTCTACCTAGATTAAAGTTGTTTTGGCATCAGTTTCGCAGATGTGGCAATGAGATACTAACCGGTCAATGCCACGTTGGACCGGAGAACATCATCCGAACCTCCTCCACACGACGACCTCCACACCATGCAGCCAGTCGGGAAGGCCTCGTGGCACCATGACCCCGATCTACCACCGCTCCCCAGTTCCCTCGCGCCGCCAGGGGCTCCCTCTGCCGGCAGCCGAGAGCTTGCATCACCCTGACCAAAGCTTCTGGTCGCCTCGACCATGGAGGCGCTCATGAAGTACATACATTACACCTTTGTCCTTTGGTGTGTAATCTTGTCGCGTAGTATAGAATCGTTGCAAGAGTTTTTTGCGATCGAGACATAAAACAAGTTTAGGATGCTTTTTTTAGAGAAAATAAGATTGATATTGGTGCTTGAACGTTAGTGATATACACTTGAGGCCTCTTTGATCAGAATTATACACAAAGAGTGTTGGAATAAAGTAAAAAATAACGATTTAAATGCCGTGTCCACTTGGCATATATATTATTAGACGAAAGTCGTGTCGTCGTCCTCACCCCTCCCTCACCGAAGCCGGGATAGTAGGCCATTGTGCTAAGACCCCGAAAACCAGCGTATCGAAGCAGTCTCCATCACCAATGATGGAAACTTTAGGTCAGAAGAACAACCACACAGATGAACATGTAAACAAACAGAATCCCAGGAGATCCAACGAACATACGCCTCCACGCGCCCTCCGTCGACACTAGGCGCACAACTATAATAGACATAGTACGTAAATGAGCTTATTCTTAGCCGCGGCCTCACTACCTCAAAGAAGACACCGAAAAACCCTAAACAAAGAATATGAACTGACCCGATAGCGAGATGATGTGATCCGCCACGCCTCCAAGGCCGTAAGGCCACCGAGGCAGAGCGAGTCGTCAACATCGTCGGCACGGGGAACGAAACCCTAGATGGGTGTTACGATCGCCTCTCTCTTCTGCCTCACATGCATATAATTTTAAAAATAATTGTTTGCAACAAGCTATAGAGGATCCAACGGATTTGTACAACGCACAAATGGACATACTCCATCTATCTCGAATTAATTACCGTGAACTTGTCAAAATATGGATGTATATAGACATATTTTAGTGTACATATATATATCCATATTTTGACAAATCTAAAACGATTAATTTGGGACGGAGAGAGTAGAACAAAGTGTTATGCCATCTTCGATATTACAGAAGTGAAATTTGATTGTGCAAAGCAAAATACTACCTTTGTTCAGTAGTATGCGACGTTTTGACAGTTCAAACAAAACAGTAGTATTCTTCGGAATAGGTAGGAGTGGATGTAAAATTTTCCATAAATCATAGTGCGGGTTCTAAGAAAAAATTTCTATGTAATGTAATCCTAGGAATCAAATGACTCACTTAGGACGTGTTTGGTTCGCTAAATTTGGGACCCGGTTACACTGCAATCTCATACCGGTAGTTTTGTTTGTTTCGTTTTGCCCGTAAATAGATCCCACGTAATCAAATTACTCCCCGCAAGATCTCCCCCCGCAAGATCCAATGAGAGGATCCTGCACGATCCAACCCTGACCTCGTCTACCCAGATCTCCTCCCGCACCAGCCGTCCTCCGGCAAGATGCGGCGGCCGACGTCGGTGGTGGTACAGCCCCCCCCCCCCCCAACGCCTTGATATTGTTTACTATCCACGGCGGCGTCGACACCAAGCAAGTAGCAGCGGCTGCCATGGATCCCCTTCCCTCTGTGAGGTAGCATCCTTCTCGAGATCACTAACACCGGCATCCTTGTGATCTCCTCTGCTCTTTGGCGTTACTCTCATCTTTCTGGACAACCATCTCTTCTCTATTTGGATTATGGTATCCCATTACCGTTACCCGGACGAACCAAAAAAATTAGGAAATTTCTCATTCCGTTACCATTACCGGCCGTTAGTGCTGTTTACGTTAACAACGGACCTGAACCAAACACATCCTTAGTGGTTGAATTTTTTTTTTAAGATGTGATGGAAATAAAGTTTGTAAACAATGTTTCTCTAAGAAATTTTCATCAGCATTACAATCCACCAAAAATTAAATGGATTAAAAAAATCAAAGAGGTCATAAACGTGTTTTTTAAACGCAGAAGATGAAGATCTAAACGGCCTTCACATTTTACACAAAACACCCTTGAGCCGTCGTTCCCTTCCAGTTCGCACCCCGAATCACTCCCTCGCTCCACTCCTCTCCCCACCTCCAGCGATGGCCGGCCGCCTCGCCGGCGCCTCATGGCCCCTCCCCCGGGCGCTCCTCCTCCTCGCTATAGTAGCCCTCTTCTCTATATCCTTCCTCACGCTCCGCTCGCTCCGCCCCGCCGCGGCCCCCTCCCTCTCCGTCGATAAATCCAGCCGCCTCCGGCCCTCCTCCTCCTCCACGCCCGAGGTGTCGCGCCCGGCCGTATATCACTCCTACGAGGCGTTCGCGGCGGGGTACGCGGAGATGGAGCGGAGCTTCAAGGTCTACATCTACCCGGACGGCGACCCCAAGACCTTCTACCAGACGCCGCGGAAGCTCACCGGCAAGTACGCCAGCGAGGGATACTTCTTCCAGAACATCCGAGAGAGCCGCTTTCGCACCCAAGACCCCGACAGGGCCGACCTCTTCTTCGTCCCCATCTCGCCCCACAAGATGCGCGGCAAGGTCCCCTACGCTCTCTTTAGCCCTACTGCTCCTTTCGTCACATTGAAGTGCTATAATTTCCTTCGTGTATTGCTCGGGATCAAACTTTCCTTTCCAAAAGTTCAGTGTACCGCTGAGCGACCAGAAGCGACTCGAACTGATATTAGTTATTTTTTGTGTCGTTCTGGTCTTTGATTGAATTGTTCTTGCAGTTACTTACATGCATCGTTTTTAGTCTTGCAGGGTACTTCGTATGAAAATATGACGATGATAGTTAAGGATTATGTTGAAGGCTTAATAAACAAGTACCCTTACTGGAACCGGACGCAAGGCGCTGACCACTTCTTTGTCACATGCCATGACGTAGGCGTGAGGGCTTTTGAAGGACTTCCTTTCATGGTGAAGAACTCTATTAGGGCTGTCTGCTCACCAAGCTACAATGTTGACTTTATACCTCATAAGGATGTTGCTCTGCCTCAAGTATTGCAGCCTTTTGCTCTACCTGAAGGAGGGAATGACATTGAAAACAGGTTGAGATGACACTCCCTATTTGTTGTGCTATATAATGTACTTATAAGGGCTTCCATGTGTGATCTAAGGAAAAAAAAAAGCTCATACATGCTAGTTTTTATTCCATAGACAGACAACAGAAAATTGGTTGTATTTAACTGTTTATAAAACTCTCGAGTATCTTTTTTGCTAGACTTGATGGCTTGGTGCCTTTCACTATGACTCTAATAACTATAGCCTCTTGCGAAGTGAATATCTGGTTTATGTAGAGAAACATACACTTATTTACCCAATTGCCTTGTTATTCATGTACTAAATCTGACTAGTTCAGACGTGTAGATGATTTTACACCGTGTTTAATTTTTTTTTCTGGTGCATATGGAAATTTGGAAGTGCCCGTAATTGCTAATAATAAACTGGTTTTAACTACAGCCTGAACAACTATTTGCACTCTTCCTAAATCTATATCTTAACTTGTTGCTTGGAAACAGGACAAATCTTGGATTTTGGGCTGGCCATCGCAATTCAAAAATAAGAGTTATTTTAGCGCGGGTCTGGGAGAATGATACAGAGCTTGCTATCAGCAATAATCGGATTAATAGAGCTATTGGAGAGCTAGTTTATCAGAAGCAGTTCTACCGTACCAAGTTCTGTATCTGTCCTGGTGGCTCTCAAGTTAACAGTGCTCGTATATCTGATTCAATACACTATGGTTGTGTTCCTGGTTAGTACTTTTGACATGCAAAATACATGTCACCCATGACAATTCGTTGTTGTATTCCCTCTTCACGGGCACTCAATTGTTTTAGAACTCCCGAGATTATTATGTACTAATCCATTATGTTCTGTTTTTTTT
Source organism: Alopecurus myosuroides (assembly GCA_028641055.1). Taxonomy (NCBI): domain Eukaryota; kingdom Viridiplantae; phylum Streptophyta; class Magnoliopsida; order Poales; family Poaceae; genus Alopecurus; species Alopecurus myosuroides. The sequence goes on from CM054060.1 coordinate 263,290,188, forward strand.
AGTTATTTTGTCGGACTACTATGATCTGCCTTTCAATGATGTTCTTGACTGGAGAAAATTTGCGGTTGTACTTAAGGAGCGTGATGTATATGAACTGAAGGGTATCCTAAAATCTATATCACAGGAAGAGTTTGTTGCATTGCACAAATCTCTAGTTCAGGTATGCATCTCTCAAGGAAGATTTTGTCATTATAGAAAATCCTTGTGCATTCACCTTTCTTTATCGACAAGACAGAGTAGTTTTTTTTTTTGAAACGGAAAACCCAGCCTCTGCAACAAGACAGAGTAGTTATTTACAATTGGAAGAATGTTGTATATTAAATCTAATTGTTATAGACTGTAATCTAGAAGACCAGTATGCAAAGTAACAAGAGCACCTCTTTTGTTTGTTGGTCGAGTTTTTAATATGTCACCTGTCTCTGAAGTTCGTTTGTAAGATCTGAGTAGCAGATCCTTTCATTTAGCGACTGTTTTTCTGCTGTGCAACAAAAACTAGATGGCTATAAAATTTCTAGTGCAGTCCGATACTAACATGTTAAGTTGGGATTGCAGGTTCAGAAACACTTCGTATGGCACTCACCTCCTGTTCCTTATGATGCATTCCACATGGTTATGTATGAGCTGTGGCTGCGGCATCATGTGATCAAGTACTAACTAAAGCCTACACACTCGCTGTTTGCAACGTAATGGAGTGATCTGACAGATCTATCCGCTGGTGCTATATCGAGTACTGCTTCCGTTCTTCGCCCAGCTGCTGGATGGATCATTGGACGCAAGGTGCAATGGAAATTATCAATATAGAAAAGTAGGGCATCATTGATATCGCAAAAACGGTGTACTACTTATTAGATTCATTAGGTCATTCTTTCAAGATTAGCTGGTTCTCCCCAAATTGGAGTCTTTTCTGTAGCATTACTAGTTTGCTTTGGTATACTGAACTTCCGCTGATCTGCCTGAGTGACCGCATATGCTTTCTCGTACAAATTTTGCACCTACTCTTGTAAAGTAATGTACGCTATTACTGATGGGATAGTAAGCATCCAGATATATATCAGATTGACATGCTCCATACATTTTGCTCCGGCGAGAACGATCCAATTGGTTTACGCTTGTAAAGTAATGTACGGTATTACTGATGATATAGTAAGGATGCGAGGATATTTTGGATCGACATGCTTACAAAGAACTACTTGTGACATTTTGCCCAGGGGCTAATATGGCTGTGCACGCCAGTATCCATGCACTTGCAAACTATGATCCATGTACAAAGAGTAAGCATCCAAAGCTCTTAAATGCCAGAATGCAACTCATTTTGCATTACAAGAAACATAGTTGCAGATATATCAGTTTGACAGGCTAGCATTACAAAGAAGAGTCGAACAGTCGAACGTATCAGCAATGAGAGGGGAATAGCATTAGCAGGTTTCGTCATAGTTGAGTTGAGTCGAAATATTTGCATAAACCACCTGCGCAAGATGTACTTGAAAGTTGCTGAATTCATGTGGTTCAACATGGGTTACACCGTTACAGTCATACAGCATGGCATGCGGCAGAGCAAGCACACTGCCATGAGACCCTATAGGTTTGCCTCGCACCACTGACTAATAATGCAAGCTTTTCGGTGTTGGTTTGACATAGCAAACTTATATATATATAACACGAAGCATTTTATTATTTCAGAGATGGACAGTGCACCAAGACAGTAGTAGTGAGGATGTAGCATCCGCAGGCACGATACGTTGGAGCCTTCAGCAAGAGCAGATGCGGAGTGATCACTTGATCAGAATGCACCTGATTGGTGAACCCTCGGCCCCGACTAGTCTTAGAGGTAAGCAGTGTAGCATGTATAGTCCAGTGTTGACGTTGTCCAGTTTCAGGGCTTCGACTATGATGATATCCTAACAGAACAAAGTAAGCAAACCAACCGACAAGTTTCAGTCAATAATGCAATCTCTAAGAAGGTAAGTTCATTGAAGGAGCACTAAAATAACGTGGAGCACTAAAATAGCGTGGACAACATTTACCCCCAAAAGAGGTTGATTAGTAAGAAAATCAATTCGTCAACATGCAACGCTGTAATAACATGTTTTCATAGTTGGTGATTTAGTCAGTAATGCTTGAGAAGGAATTTTATGCTGTAGATCCGGGGAATGAGCAGCATAGCATCAGAGATTAGTAAAGAACACCAATGACTGGTGGATCAATTTCACATTTCTTGTTGGGCTCATGAAAGGGCAGCTTCTTACCGCATTTTTGAAAAAGGCAACATGGGCAGAGACCAAGTTATCAAACGAAGCAACTGATATATAATCAATCCCTGCAGAATTGGCAATATCACTATGTTAAGTTCACATCAGATAAAGTAAGTAAATGTATATAGTGGTCCACCAAGCAAAAAGATCATGAACTAACTGAACCTAGGTAGTTTACAATTACTAAGGTTCTACCGTAGCAAATATGGTAAGATACCAATACAGCTCTCGTTTACTTACCAACCAGCTTGATGTCGGTGTTGTCAACTAACCACTGTGCACCATCCTCCGTAAATCCAACATAACTCAGATCACCAGCTGCCTTCCACATGAGCCCCCTGCATACGGTTTGCTTACGTACATGTTCAATACATCCTATTAAATGACCAACTAATGATACCACGAAAAATGAATCATCTGCTTGAATATCTGTTCATAAAGAGGTGATACCTGTCTGTGTTCAACGTCCTGAAGAGAACTCGGCGAACACCTTTGGGTATATTTAGGGATTGCATTGCTTCAGCTGCACAGAATTAGCGGGGGCGTCATATATTTTCAATACTACTAGACAGCATGGGCGTGAATTGGATACTTAGAGTAAGAATATCAACACAGTTTTTTTCTTCAGAATGAAGAGATGTTGGTATGCGCATATTGAAATCGCATCAAACAACTGTAAAAGCATGGATTCGGTAGAGAAACTGATATCTGAATACAACACTATACGAGTGACATGACATGATATGAGAAGAAGCTCATTAGCAAGAATGCAAGATGATTCATCAATGGTGCAGCAGAGTGTCATAGAGGAGCCGAACTCCCTGTGAAAGAGAGAGAACACATCCTGCATGCCCCTCTACCTGTTATGTTTGTGTGTCTTGGAACATCGATCAGTAACGCAGGGCCTGTCCATGAACAAGAATAAGTCAAGTGCCAAATCATTCATGAGTAGTAGCAGTAGCAGCTAATCCTAATTAAGGCAGGGAGGCGCACCGTTGAGGACGTCGAGGTCGAGCGTGTCGACGTCGAGGCCGGCGGCGAAGTGCGCCTGGTTCATGTGGCCCGGCGCGTCGACGTGGGTGCCCATGTGGCACTCCATCCGGAGCTCCGACAGGTTGTAGTCGTCGCCGTCCTCCATGGACGCCTTGAGCCGCACCAGGGGGCCCACCGTGGCGCCGGGCGCGAACGCCGGCATGACCGGCCGGTACGCGTGCGTGATGTCCACGATGCGCCCGCCGCCGTACTCCTCCAGCCCCGGGCCGTGGCGCGCCGCCCCGCCGCCCAGCGCCGGCCCGGGCCCGCAGGTGTCGGCCTCCGCGCCCGCGTACCCCGGGTGCGCGTCGCCGGCCGCCGTGGCTAGAGCCTGGCGCGCCGGGAGGAGGACCAGCAGCAGGAGGAGGAGGGGGGTGAGAGCCGCCGCGTCCATGGTTGCTGGCCGACTTGCCGTGCCGTGCCGAGCGTTCTCTCGAGCTGGAGTATCAAGTATGTGGACTCTGGGGAGTGATTCTGACTGGAAATTCTACACCCACTCCAGCTACCACTGATCTTGCTCGATTCAGAACTGGATGGGGACCGGGAGGCTGCCGATAAGTACAGTACACACCGAGTTCAGTTGACCGATTTGCCTGCAGCTTCCGTCAGCTCGGCAGTTTTTGTCTGTCCGAAGTCCAAGCAGTTCCCATCAAATATCCATTCGTGCCCATCCGTCGGTAACGTGACCACGTTCATTTCCTTTGGCCTTTTGTAGGCAAATCGGGATTGGCTACCCGGATCAAACTTGTTTAATCTGTGGTTTTGTGGTGTAGCAAAGCGTGGCATTTTTTTTTTGAACATAAGCGTGGCATTATTAGATACCGCCCAAACAGGCTCGAAGAGCCGACAACCAACAGAATCCGGATGCTTGAAAATGGTGTTCCTTTCTCTCTCTCTTTTTTTTTTTGCGGGAGTACCTTTTTCTCTCTTCATATCTTTAAGATAGCGATTTCTTGCTGTTTGCGATACTTGAATTTGTTTAGCAAGAATACATTAGCGGATATAGCAATTGTAGGTGTCTATTTATCGCATATTTGTCATGCTTATGTAAGTACTCTCGATTAAATATTTACATGTACATTAGCGGATGCATCCCGGAGGGTTTGATTATTTAAAAATAAGCAGTCTGTCAGGTTAGCATTCAAAGAAGAGCTCAAGATATCAATTACTACTGATATGCTTCGTCGTATGAGTTGAAATATAGCAGCCAGAAATCACTCAAAAACAAAAGGTACCTGAAAATTGCTGGATAAAAGGTTCAGTGTGGGTTGCAGATCAAGAGTGTGAGAGCAAGCACATTGTCATTACACACTGTACGTTATGTTGCATCAGTGAATATCTCTAGTAAGAATTAGATGAAAAGGAATCGTGTAGTTACAGTAAGGGATGATGACGGAACCCTAGCCGCCTCCGGGTCGCTCCCAGGCGACTCCGAGGCGTCCCCCGCGCCGCCACCTCCGAACCCTCCCCCTCCTCGCCCAGGCCCTCGCCTCCGCCGGAGGAGGCCGTCCCACGGCGGACGGCGGCGGCGGGGGCTCTCCTCCGGTCTTTTTCTCCCCCAAAATCCAACTCTCCTCCCCAAAAATCCCCCAGCCCGGCCAGAGGCCCAGCCGCCGCCTCCCCTGCGTCCTGTGCTCGTTCGGTGGAGGCACGGCCCGTGGGGCGCTGCCGGTCATGGCAGAGGAAGACGAGCCTGCGTCGGAGCCGGGCGTCGTCGGCGGCGGCCTGGCGCGGCCGCGCCGCGGGGGCCCCTGATTTCGTGTGCGCTCGGGCCATGGCCCTGTGCATCCGCAGCTCGTGGCTCTGCTCCGCTTCTCCCTACCACTGCTTCGGAGACCTGCACGGCACGGCGCGGCCCGGCCTCTTGGTCTCCGTGTCGCCGGAGCGTGTTCCACTCGAGATGGCGCTGGTCCCTTGCAGCAGCGCCTTCGGGATGCCTCGAGGTCTCTCTCTGTGAGACATATCTCTGGCCAGCGCGGCGGTTCCGGGCGAAAGCTTAGAGACGAACGGCGCCTCCAGCATCGTTTTCCTTCTTGAAGGCGTCTCAGAGGAACCTGCGCATCAGTGTCTGCTTTTGGGCTCAATCCGGCGGCGAGGCGTTCAGCCTCGCAGTGCGGCCATAAGGTGCCTTTTCCTCCTGTTCTTGGTCCGCTGTGAAAGCTTGTACGAAGGCGTTTTTGCTACTCGTCGTGCAAGTCTGGCCTGTCTGCCGGTGATGGCCGCAACCCTTGTGCTGAGCTTCGTAATACCGGTGCGGTCTCGGTTGATCGGTTCCCTTCGACTTCGTAATTGTTCTTCCTCTCCCGCAATTGCTTGTTATCTGAATGGCAGAGCTTCTGGTCAATGTTCGTGAAGTCTGGTGGCGTCTCGGCCTTGTAATGCCCTTCGAAGGCATTGGCAGAAACTCCTCGTTGGATTGCCAGCGAGCTTCGTGTCTGGAAGGTCGTCTCGGCAGACAAAGGCCCTTCGACAAAGCCGAGGACACTCGTTGACCCGTTTTGCTCCGGGACGCCAACTCGTGGATGACCGATTGTGTGCGGGCGGCGATGCATTTGCAAAGGTCTCGGTATTGTGATACCCTTCGATGGCATCTGTGGCACTCCTCAGCCCAGTGCTTGTGTGTTCTCTCCTGCAGATGGCCGTCGTGCTCGGTGGTGTTGGTAGCACGGTGTGTTTGTGTGTGTGTGTGTTTTTTCTCCCTATTTCTTTCCTCCTGTACTCCCCGTGTGCTCTGGTTCACTTGAACCCATCTTGTAGAGGTTGCAAAACCTCATAGACAACTTTGATAAAAATTCAGGTGGGGATTCTCCCCCCCCCCCCCCCCCCCCGGTGAAAGCATCAAAAAAAAATAAAAATATCTCTAGTAAGGCTGCTGTTCAGAGGTTGAAATACTTTTTCGACAGTACAAACACATTTACGTGACATGAAAACTGAAAATTAAAAACATGGCATGTAGCGTTTATTTCACATGACATGACATCTTAACCTGTATTCTGCATCAGCGGGGACGATAGATTGCAGTCTTGGAGAAGAGCAGCAGCCAAGTGATCACTTGATAAGAATGCACCTGACCGGTGAACCCTCAGAGCCGACCAATCTTAGAGGTAAGCAGTGTAGCATGTATATTCCAGTCTTGATGTTGTCTAGCTTCAGAAATTCGACTAAGATAATATCCTGGCAGAGACGGAACAAAGTAATCGACTATATCAGTGACGGCAAATATTGTACCCCAAAGAGGCCAATTAGCAAGGACACTCTGGAACCAAAAACTTGGGTCGACTAGTCAACATGCGGTGCTCTAACAACTTTTTTTTTTTTGAGATTTGGTTATTTAGTCAGTGACGTTTGAGAAGGTATTTTACTGCAGTAGATTAGGGAAATAAGCAGCATAGGATTAAAGACTAAATGGCAATGAGGTTAACTGATGTCATCGATGTATACTTCTTTTCACACTCAGATAAGGGTAGCATCTTACCGCATTTTCGAAAAATGCCTTATGGGCAGAGGCCGCGTGCTCAAACGATGCAACTGATAGATAATCAAGCCCTGCAGATTTGCCAATACCACCATGTTAAGTTTTACACTAGATAAAATAAGGAGATACGTATGTTGATCCACCTAGCAAAAAGGTCATGCTATATGCAACTTAGAAATACTAGCTCGTTTGCGATTTCACAAGGTTCGAGCAAATATATGAAGGCACACCAGATCATGGAGAAAAGAGATACAGATACCACTGAGGTATCATCTGTAATGTACTTACCGACCAGCTTGATGTCGGTGTTGTCAACTAACCACTGTGCACCATCCTCTGTAAATCCAACATAACTCATATCACCTCCTTCCTTCCAGGAGAGCCCCCTGCATATCATTTTATTACAATTATTATGTACAAATGATATGACGAAAAATGTATATGTACTTGCGGTATACCTGTCTGTGTTCAGTGTCCTGAAGAGAACTCGACGAACACCTTTCGGTATATTTAGAGATTCCATTGCTTCAGCTGCATAGAGTTATTGGAGAATCATAAACCAAATACTTGGAGGCATCCATTTCCATCTAGAATATTCTTGGTGAAAATGTCGACACTTATTTTTCTGTTAAAAGGCAAATGGTGTCCTATGCGTAATGAATTCAGATCTGTAGCACTGAAAAGATTCTTGATCATGGTAAACCAAATATCTGAATACAACACCATATGAGTGAAATACTTGCATCTCTCATGGCATGCTAAATTAATCTCGTGACCCATCATATGATAAGAAGTTTGGTAGGAAGGTGATTCATGAATTTTGTGATGGGGGAGGTGAAGCCCTGCATTCGTACCTGTTATATTTGTGTGTCTCTGAACATCGACCAGTAATGCAGGACCTGTCCAGCAACAAGAACAAATCAATCACAAGTATCATGCTATTAATGCATTGAAGTCTCCAAACTCCCCGTATTCTTTGCATCATAGTGTCAACACAAACTCGCTAACATGGCAGGCCGGAGAATGATAAACACTAGTCAAAGCTTCGTTCTGGTCGGAGGAAAAAAAAAAGGCGAGCTCACCGTTGAGGACTTCGAGGTCGAGCGTGTCGACGTCGAGGCCGGCGGCGAAGTGGTCCTGGTTAAAGTGCCCCGGCGCGTCGAGGTGGGTGCCGGTGTGGCACTCCATATGGAGCTCCGACAAGTTGTAGTCTGACCCGTTCTCCATCGACTCCTTGAGCCGCAGCACGGGGCCGACGGTCGCGCCCGGCGCGTACGCCGGCTTGCCCGGCATGTACGCGTGCGTGATGTCCACGATGCGCCCGCCGCCGTACTCCTCCAGCTCAGGGCCGTGACGCCGGCGCGCCGCGCTTCCAGAGGGCGAGGAGGAAGAGCCGCCCAGCGCCGGCCCGCAGGTGTCGGCCTCCGCGCCCGCGTAGCCCGGGTGCGCGTCGCCGGCCGCCGTGCCGAGAGCCTGGCGCGCCGGGATGAGTATCAGCAGCAGGACGATGGTTAGAGCCGCCATGGTCGCCCGACCTGTCTGTCGTGCCCAGCGCTCTCGCTTTGGAATTTGGAGCTGCGGTCTGGGACACTGATGGTTACTGGGAAATTACGGAGCACCACTCTTCATTTTGGTATCCATAGTCGACTGGGCGGCTGCTGATAAACACGCACAGAGTTCAGCTTAGAGAGTGACAGTGAGATGCTTTGCTTTTCGTCCTCAGCTCGCCTGCTTGGGCGGCCTCTGAAAACCACAAAATTTCTCATCGTGCAATGCTACGCGGCCATCTCTCGTAAATGGTTGGTTGATTTATTCGTATATCTTCGTAGTATAGTATTCGCATATGCTAGCTGGTCATATTAAAAATCCAAAACAATTTGTCTCATAAACCTGTTAATCTAATCATCGATCTATTCACATCATTAACATTGTCTCAACGAGTATTTCAAAATAAGATCTCATGTTGTTATGTTTTAACGAGTATTTCAAAATAGTAGCCAGTTATGTACAATCATGCAAGACTTATATTTGTAAATGGTAAAGAGTGATGGCTAGTTACTTGGTAACTAAGTTAGTATAACTTAGTAACCAAGTGGTATTACCCGGTAAGTAAATGTATAAACTGACTACTATTGCTGAAAACATTGTCAAAATATAATAGTTTCAACGACCTCGTCGCGATGAAGGCGCCGTCGACGAAAATGGATTTTCAATTGGATTATTGATTTGTGAGGTAAAGATTTTTAATTTTTAAGAGTTTCAAGAAACCTTGGTGGTATCATGATTTTACATTGTGCGGGATATCGAGTGATACATCAAAGGTAGAGATAGGTAGAGATAATATGCAGCCCCACTGCATAGTCGTTCCCTGATTTATTAATGGTAAATAAATTTCCAAATCTTTCCCAAAAATAGACAGTCAAGACTTAGCATAACATTCTTTAGGTCACGATAAGCTCACGATACTTGTTGGGGTGCTCGTGGTGTTTGGTATCAAAGGAGTGTAAAATAATACTGAGGGCCCGTGGTTAGATAGTTTTGGCGTGTGTTTAAAGCCTTTGCCAGTGCTGATCCCGTGGTTAGGCCAATGAAAGCGTAAAGGTTGTATGTGCACATCATTCATACATGTGAAATCTGAAACAAAAAGTAAACTTTTTGATCAACAATGACAAAGTGATTGAGGTTCGCTTACATCAGTGAACTGGAGTTAGATCATCGATCTAAGTGCGATAGATTTTGACATGATCTTTGTTAGTTTTTAGAGTTTGGAAAACATTTGAATTCAAATTCAAATTTAAAAGAAAACATGACTTAGTGTCATGATGACATCATCACAACGAATAATTTAGAATAATGGAAATTAATTCCCAACTATATATAATAATATTTGTAAATAGTAGTAAGAAAAATATAATAAATGGGAAAATATGAATAAAGATGAAAGGAAATCTTAATTAATCTCGTAATCCTTTACATTGGGAATAATGCAACATTTCCAATATTACAAAAAGGAAAATGACAAATAAATATAAAAGACCTAAATCCTTTTAATGAAAAGTTGTACTAAATCTGCGACACTTAATTTAAAACGGAGAGAGTACATATTCTTCCATTTATCTATTGTCCTATTTGTGTAGGATACGAGACGTCATATTTTTTAATGAAATTTTACATGATAGATTGGGATATTTATACATATTTTCTCATACTATGGAAATGTATTTTTCGAGCATACAAAGGCAATAGCTGATCCACTTTTTCGTCAAAAGGGAATATCATTATACAATAAACTTGAAAATATCCGATAAATATCTTATGTAAAAGATTGGAAGCTCCTAAAGGAATTGGAAGGGTGTGTCCCCAACAAAAATTCATTCATGGATTAAATGTTTTCACCCAACGTTCAAAAGATGGCCGATTTTTTTTTATCGGGGTGGGGCCGCTAAGCCAAGTGCATAACGGCCGTATTTATCGGTTTAGGTGATTTATGGGTCCGACAACCGATTTATATTCATCGGATATTTTTTGATAAATCCGTTGGGACCCACATGTTCGGAATTAGCAAAATATTCATTAGGTGGAAGATTTTGTTTCCAATGAAGAAGAACCTGATCATGGGCTTGTCAATGAGGATGATATAGAGTCCATGTCCGATGATGATGGGGTGACAGAGGGCAATGCCAATGCAGACAAGAGGGCGATCCGATGGAGCCTCAAATTTTGGGGCTTTGATAATCCTAGCACTACGTGTGTTGTTTATGTTTGATAGAAATTTTATTTCGGTTGCGATTTCTAAGATAATTAAGAACTATGTTTGTGTTTTGATAGTTCCCGGTTTTGCTTTATCATGCAACTATGCAAACCTATGGTTATTTGTGTGTTTGTGGACCTTATTATGTAATATGTACCAATGTCTTATATTTGCTTCTCATTGTTCGTCATGCGTGTGCGCCTAGATTCGGCATTGTTTTTTAAAGGCTTAGAGAACAACCTGATGATTCTTTTCATTTTGTAGGTTTTGCATCTTCAAGTCATAGATTGCACCGGGATTCAAATGCAAGAAATTATGGTAAACATTTTTGTGAGATATTATGTGTGTGTGTGTGTGTGTGTTTGTGTGGAATATAGCATATTTTGAAGGAGATATTCCCTAGAGGCAATTAATAAAGCTTTATTTATCATATCTTAATATGTTCATAATATGGTTTATGTCATAATATAACTGTATTAAGCGGAAACATTAATGCACGTGAGATATGAAACAAAAATATGTCACTAGTAAGCCTCTATTCAACAAGTCTGTTGGGCAACGGATGATCAAATTTTTCAGATCGTGAGAAATTACGTCATTGACAATGGAGTCATATATCATTGGTTGAATGATGTGATGGACACACACCCGACTTAATAAAAAATCAGAAAACACAGTACCCAAACCTCTGATCGTGATATGATATTTAATTGCTATCCCCGATGTTATGAATTTACACCCTATGTCATCAACTATAAAGGTGTATATTGAATAAATGAGGGATATGTTGAGGCGTATCATCAAGAGCGGGGTTTGTCAATCCGGATAATGGACAAATACTCTGGGCCCACTCAACGGTGTTTTCATCGATAAACTCTTGCAAGCATGTGACTAAGTCACAGGGACGAAACATCCTGGTAATGAGTCGATAACGAGATCGTACTAGGTATGGAGATACCGAAAAACGAGTCTCGGATAAACCACGAAGGGTACGTTGCATAGAAAACAAAACATTTCCTACGTGCGATAAACCCGAATGGCCAAAATCTAATCTAGGAGATGAAAAGTAACGGGGAGAAAGAGAGTCTTGAGATAACATACCCTCGAAGACTCAAAGTGGTACGAGATAAAATCTCGTTGTTGGCGTAGTCGTACTCACGCCGATCCCGAGCGAGAAGAAGTGCACCGCAATCCGGCGGTGCCTCCGTAATCGGTCACACGTTCATCTCAATGAAGACTTTCGTTCCCTCGATCCAGCGGGTAGCGGAAGTAGAGGATCCCCTGGAACTCCAGCGGCACAACGGCGTGGTGGTGGTGAAGAATCCCACGGTCAGTGCTTCGCCGAGCCGGAGACCATGGAATGGAGCAGCGGGTGGAGGGAAAAGGAAGTGGGCAAGTGTGTGGAGAAGAGGAGCTCTCACCCTCCTTTTATAGGGGAGGGGGAGGCAGCCCAAGAGGGGGTGCGGCCATCCATGGGGTGCCCCCACATCTTCCCTCTTCATGTGAGTGGAAGCCACACTCACACCCACTCATGCTCCCTTAATTTTCCACTTAGAAAATCCAAAAGTTTTTCTTTAATAAATAAATAAAACATTTTTATTTCTTTATTTATATTTTTTAATTCCATTAACAAACATTTGCATGCAGCACCTCGAATCATTTGTTAATTCTATTAACAACCATTCGACGAAAAATCCCTTGAACTATTTCAATTTTCCTTGAAACAATTTCGGAGCTTCCCAAAATATTCTTCGGTATTCCGTATCCTCTCTAACGTTTCATCGAATCTTAAGTGTGTCACCCTACGGTTCGCGAATAATATAGACATGATCGAGACTCCTCTCTGATCAATAATCAACAGCGGGATCTGGAGACCCGTGATGACTCCTATATATTCAACGATGACTCTCGTGATCGTGTGAACCTTTCAATGTCGTAACAATTTCCCTTTGTCTCGCGATATTTTACTTGTCCGAGATCCGATCATCGGTATCCACCATACCTTGTTCGATCTCGTTATCCGACAAGTACTATTTTCTTGTTCCCGTGATATAACATCCTTGTGATCATATCACGTGCTTGCAAGCGGTGTGGATGTGATATCACCGAGAGGGCCCTTAGTATATCTCTCCGTCATATTGGATGGACAAATCCCATTCTTGATCCATGAGCTTCAACTAACACTTTCCGAATACCTAACGCCACCTTTATAGTCGCCATGTTATGGTGTGACGTTTGATGTCATCAAAGTATTCTTTCTGTATTAGTGATTAACATGATCTCATGGTCTAAGGAACAATGTTACTCCGAATGTAAGACATAACAACAAAACTAAATGACTTGATCGTATTGTTATACTTAGTTAGGGTCTAAGTTCATCACGTCATTCTCCTAATGACATGATCCCGTTATTAACAACATCCATTGTCTATGATCAGGAAACCTTGATCATCTGTTAATCAACGAGCTAGTTAAAAGAGAGGCTTCACTAGGAACGTTGGTTTGTTTATTAATCACACATGTATTAACTTTTCCAGTTAATACAATTCTAGCATGAGAAATAAACATCTATCATAAACAAGGAATAACATAATAAACACTTTATTATTGCCTCTCGGGCATATTCCCTTCAGTCTCCCACTTTCACTAGGGGCAATAATCTATATTACATAGTGATGAATCTAACACCCATTGAGTTCTGGTATAGATCATGTTATTCCCTTGAGAGAGGTTTAGTCAATGAATCTGCCACATTCAGATCCGTATGTACTTTACAAATCTTCACATCCCCATCTGCGACATGTTCACGGATGGAGTGAAAACGGCGCTTGATATGCTTGGAATTCTTGTGAGACCTTGGCTCCTTAGCAATGGCTATGGAACCATTGTTGTCACAATAGATAACCATTGGATCCAACGCACTCGGAACCACGCCTAGTTTGGATATGAACTCCTTCATCCAAACTGCTTCCCGTGTTGCCTCCGAGGCAGCAACATATTCCATTTCTGTTGATGATCTCGCCACCACGGATTGCTTGGAACTCCTCTAGCTTACTGCTCCTCCATTCATAACAAATACGTACCCGGACTGAGACTTAGAGTCATCCGGATCAGTATCAAAGCTAGCATCGACGTAACATCTTGCGACGAGCTCTTCTTCACCGCCATATATGAGAAACATATCCTTAGTTCTTCTCAAGTACTTAAAGATATTCTTGACCGCCGTCCAGTGTTCCAAACCTGGATCGGATTGGTACCTACTAGTCAAACTAATAGCATGTGCCACATCCGGTCTTGTACATAGCATAGCATACATGATAGAACCTATGGCTGAAGCATAGGGAATCTTATTCACTTTCTCTCTATCTTCTGTTGTAGCTGGACATTGAGTCTTACTCAACGTTTTGCCTTGCAACATAGGTAAGAACCCCTTCCTACTATATTCCATTCTGAACTTCTTCAGAAACTTGTCAACGTATGTACTTTGCGAAAGTCCAATTAAGCGCCTTGATCTATCCCTGTAGATTTTGATGCCTAATATATAAGCTTCTTCACCGAGGTCTTTCATCGAAAAACTACTGTTCAAATAACCTTTTACGCTTTTTAAAAGTTCTATATCATTTCCAATCAACAATATCTTATCCACATATAGTACTAGAAATGCTACAGAGCTCCCACTCACTTTCTTGTAAATACAAGCTTCTCCGTATGTTTGGACAAATCCAAACCCTTTGATCACCTTATCAAAACGGAGGTTCCAACTCCGGGATGCTTGCTTCAGTCCATAAATGGAACGTTGAAGCTTGCACACCTTGTCAGAATCCTTAGGATCAATAAAACCTTTGGGTTGCATAATATACAACTCTTCCTCAATGTCACCATTAAGGAACGCCGTTTTGACATCCACCTGCCAGATTTCATAATCGAAAAATGCAGCAACTGCTAACATAATCCTAACTGACTTAAGCATCGCTACTGGTGAGAAAGTCTCATCGTAGTCAACTCCTTGAATTTGTCGGAAACCTTTTGCGACAAGTCGAGCTTTATAGACGGTCACATTACCATCAGCGTCAGTTTTCTTTTTAAAGATCCATTTGTTCTCAACGGCCTTGTGGTCATCGGGTAAGTCCACCAAAGTCCAAACTTGGTTTTCGTACTATTTCGGATTTCATGGCTTCAAGCCATTTGTTGGAATCTGGGCTCATCATCTCTTCATCATACGTCGCAGGGTCATCACCTCCATCTACCATGAAGTTTAATACGGGATCTCTGTATAGTTCAGGAGCTGTACGTTCCCTAGTTGACCTGCGAGGTGCGGTAGTTTCCTCTTCTGGAGTTTCATGATCTTGATCATTAGCTCTCTCTTCAACTGACGAGGTCGACACCGGAACAACTTCCGGCGTTGCGCTACTCGCCATTCCAAGAAGATAAGGTTCAATAACCTCGTCGAGTTCTACCTTCCTACTATTCACACCTTTCGAGAGAAACTCCTTCTCCAAAAAGGATCCATTCTTGGCAACAAAAATCTTGCCTTCGGATCTGTGATAGAAGGTGTACCCTATTGTTTCTTTAGGGTATCCTATGAAGACGCATTTTTCCACTTTGGGTTCGAGTTTATCAGGTTGGAGCTTCTTCACATAAACATCGCATCCCCAAACTTTTAGAAATGATAGCTTAGGTTTGTTTCCAACCCATAATTCATACGGTGTCATTTCAACGGTTTAGATGGTGCCCTATTTAAAGTGAATGCAGTGGTCTCTAGTGCATAACCCCAAAAGGATAGTGGCAAATCTGTAAGAGACATCATAGATCGAACCATATCCAATAAAGTACGATTACGATGTTCAGAAAAACCATTACGATGTGGTGTTCCGACAGGTGTAAGTTGTGAAACTATTCCACATTGTTTCATATGCATGCCAAACTCGTAACTTAGATATTCACCTCCACGATCAGATCGTAGAAATTTAATATTTCTGTTACGATGATTTTCAACTTCACAATGAAATTCTTTGAACTTTTCAAATGTCTCAGATTTATGTTTCATTAAGTAAATATACCCATATCTACTCAAATCATCTGTGAAAGTGACAAAATAATGATATCCACCGCGCGCCGATACACTCATTGGTCCACACACATCAGTATGTATGATTTCCAGTAAGTCTGTCGCCCGTTCCATGGTTCCAGAAAACGGGGTTCTAGTCATCTTGCTCATAAGGCATGGTTCACATGTTTCAAATGATTCATAATCAAGTGATTCTAAGAGTCCATCAGAATGGAGCTGAAAGCTCATGATCCCTCTAATGATTTTGGTGATGATAACAACGCGGGTATCCTCTCTCTAACAATGTTATTTAAGTGTCTGCAGCTGGCCTCTCAGATGGTTATTGATAATACTCTCAAAAAGTTCAAAGAGGATTTCTGAAAATGATCTATATTGCAACCGGATTTTTCAGGTGGTGACCCCGAAATTTCCGGTGGATATAGGGCGGAATATCCGACCCTTGCACCGGAATCTTCCGGCCCCTCTGGACTCTTCAAACGACTAAGTGTCCTTCTCCAACTCCCCGCGCACAGAAGGTGGGGCGGATATTTGCCCGAAATATTCCGGGGCAAATTTCCGGCCCTCAGGTGCTTAGCAGTTTTTGGAGATTTCACAGGTGCCCGCGCACAGAGATGGGGGCGGACTATTGGCCGGAAATTTCCGGCCCCGGATTATTCAAAAATCCGCCCCCCGGATATTTCAAATATCCAGCCTGGTCCTTAGCAGAATTTCAGCGCGGTGCTGCTGCCCACGCGCAGAGATGGGGCGGAATATTGGCCGGAATTTTCCGGCCCTGGAATATTCAAAATTTCGCCCCTCGGATATTTCAAATATCCGGCCTTGCTGCACCGGAAATTTCCGGTGCTAACCCCGGCATATTCCGGCCCTGGCGCACTGCAATGGTTAGAAATTGGAGGAGCCTATAAATAGTTGTCTTCTTCCTCTAGACAGCTGGTTCGTCCATTCCTCTCTCTCCTCCATTGTTCAAGAGCTCAAAACGCCCCGATCTCCCTCCTCCTCCAACCAAACTCGATGCCCTTCAAGGATCTCATGGAGGAGGCCTAGATCTATCTTTCTACCAAGCCAAAAATTGTGTTTCCACACCATACCTCTTGGGATCTTGTAATCTCTTGGTTGCTTTGTCATCCAAGGGAAACCCTAGTGCTTGTAGCTTCCACCTTGTAGCAAGAAGCTTCGGATTGTTGAGAGCCTCCATCTCACTTGTGGAGTAGCCTCAACCACTTGTAAAGGTTTGGTCAACGCCTTCAAGTCGACCTCATAGTGGAAACAAGAATCTCCCTCACCGGAGAATCTCAAGAAGAACAAGGTGTGCACATTCGTGCTATTGAGGAGCGCCTAGGTGGCTCCCCACCTCTCCAACGTAGACGTACTTCTTTTAAGAAGGAACTACGGGAAACATATCCTTGTCTCCGTGTTTTCACTTGTGGTTATCTTGTGCCTTGCATTTACTTCTGTTGCATACTCGTTACTTGTCACATAGGGTGTCTACTTAGTTGCACATCTAGATAACCAAGTTATTTGCTTCCTAAAGCCCCACTAAAATTGAAAAAGGATTAAAATCTGTAGGTCACCTATTCCCTCCCCCCCGCTAGTTGACCTTTGTGTACTTTCAATTGGTATTAGAGCCTCGGCTCTTTTATCGGGCTTAACCGCCTAAGAGTATCATGGTCAACGGAGATGATCCCAAATCTTCTAAGGAGGAGCTCTCCAAAATGGCCGTAGCTAACCTAGAGGCAACAGTTTGTACCATCCAAACCCAACTGTCCAAGGTTAGCTCTAGTGTAGGCTCGGAGGTTTCCTCGATCAAGAAGATGATGGAGATCATGATGGGTAAACCTAAGGGGTCCTCGAACTCTCCGCACGTCTCCGATGAGGATAGTTCGGAAGAGGAAATAATTCCGGACGATTCCGAAATCGAAGAGAACATTGCCAAAGCTAAGGCTAAAGCCGCACAAAAGGCTAAAGCCAAAGCAAAGGAGAGTTCCGGTGGCTCCAAGTCTCAACCGGCTAATGGTTCGGGGTCCAATTCAAAAGTTCCACCTCCTCAAAATTATGACTATATCCACCCAATTGTTTCTATGCCACACATTCTTAATGTTGGACTTCCTCGCATGCTTAACACTAAGGAATTCTCTTCTTGGAAGTTTGAAATGGAGTCACATATTTCCGGATCATGCACCGCATTTTGGAGGAGCGTGATTCAAGGGTTTCACCCTCATGACCCAAGCAACTTGACTCCAAGGGAGGATGTGGAATCTCAACTCAACAATACTGCACTTGTCATCATTTAGAAGGCTCTTCCAAGGGAGTATTTCACTCACATTCGCAGTTGCAAGACCACCAAGGAAGCTTGGGACAAGCTTGACATCTTGTTTCAAGGAAATGCTAGCATCCAATCTTCCAAGTATGATGTGGCCATTGACAACTCCGAGAACTTCGTTATGCAAGAGGATGAGACCCCCGAAGAGCTATATAGAAGAGTTGTCACCCTCGCCAATCAATTGAGAGACTTTGGAAAGGAAGAGATCTCCGATGAGTGAATAAAGAGGAAGTTTGTCAAAGCCATTACACCCTTTGAGAAGAATCTCTCCACTAGCATCCGAACACGAGAGGACTACAATACTCTCAACTCAATTGGTGTGCTTAGTGAGTTCATCGCCATCTCTCTATCACACAAGAGTGCGGATGATGCTCTAGCTCGTTCTAGAGGAATGGGAAAGTCACTCAACCTCACTTTTAAGTCAAAGGCAATGGCTTGAGTTGATGAAAGTGAAGAACAGGATGATGATGAGGAAGACTATTGCTCTTGCTCACAAGTGCATTGCTCTTGCTATGCATGGATATTGGAAGAGATGGGAAGCTCACAAGGCCGGCTCTCCAAGACCTCCACGAAACAAGAACTACAAGAAGAAGGGGGAGCGACCAAGGACATGCTACAATGGTGGTAGTGCAAACCATTTCGTGAATGAGTGACCTTTTGATCCAAGAGAAGAAAATGAAGGCAGGCTTGTTCGCAAAAACAAGGCCAAGGCTCCACAAAACAAGAACTTTGCTAGAAGAGTGCTAAGGGCTCTCTACGTTCAAGAAGGGGTGTTTTGGAAACCTATATCTCCGGAGATGAAGAAGAACATCAAGTGGAAGGTGTGGCTCACGTCGCCATAGCTACCGCCTCATCTCCGTCAATCTCTCTATTTGAATCCCCGAATGAGATTGTGGCTACCCGACGTACATGTCTTATGGCAAAAGCCACTTCGGTATGCTCTCCTAACTCCAAAACAATTATCACTAGCCCTCCTTCATTATTGGATTGTGTTGAGAATGTTTGTGAGGAGGATGGTGAGGCATTTGGCTATCTAGCCTCAAAGGTGATACTAAGGAGAAAGTGAATGCCCTCTTGCGGCAACTTGATGAGGCTAACTCTCTTGTAGATGAAAAGGAGGAAATTATCATGACCTTAGAAAGCCATGGAGGTCACACTTGCAATGACAAAGAGCTTGAAAAGGCTCTTGAGAATGAGTGTTCCATTCGTGCCTCTCTTGAGGAGAAATTATCTAGTCTTCAAGAAAACTTTGCCATGAGTGTCTCTACTCTCTAAGCTTAGAAAGGATAATGAACAATCTCTTGCTATCATTAAAACACTTAAACATGAAGAGTTGAAGCTAGTAATTGCTCACGAGGAACTAGTTACAAGTCATGAAAAACTAAAGAAGGAGTTCATGTCTCTTAAAGAAATTAATGACAAGCTAACCAAGTCTCGTGACAATCTCCTAGCTCAACAATCAAACAAGAAAGTTATGTCATCCTCATCTACTTGCATGAATACATTTCCTAGCATCTCTTGTAGTGCAACTAATCTTGTAGGAAGTGCGAAGAATCTCAATGAGGTGGCCCCTCAACAAGTCAAGAATGGAAAGGAGGGACTTGGCTATGTAGCCAAGTCAAATAATAAGTACAAGAAGAAGAACAAGAAGAAAGTCACCTCTTCCTCACAAGAAGTAAGATTTGTGAAAGAGGGAGAGGTGACCAAAGAAAAGGAGACCAACACCATTGTGGGTGGTGACACCTCTAGGGGGAGCACCACTGATGGCTAGGTTGAGACTCCAAGTGCAGAGTGTGTAGCTAGTGGCAAGCCTTCTTCCCCACGAGGGTGACTCGAGGGTTTATATCGAACTCTTGGGGAGCCAGTATTTCAGCAGTTGTGTTCCAAGCTTCCTCCAGGATCCTGCAAACAAATAGAGAGTTTTGTGCCCTCAACCTCACCAAGTGGTTGTCAAGCACAAGGTGTGAGACTTCTAAATTGCAATGCAAAACTGAAAGTAAATGTGCAATAATTAAATCTACTACTAAATGCAAATGAGAAAATAAATATGAAATGGATTGTTTTTGTATTTTTGTGATGCAAGTGGTGATGGAGATAATGGAAATTCGAATTGGAGATGCAAGTAAAGTAAAGTGCAAGTAAAGTAAATTGCAGCAAAGTAACTAAAGTGTTTTCTTATATTTAAAATAGGACCGGGGTTCATGGTTTCACACTTGCATTCTCTCAAATAAAGTGGTAGACGGTGGACATAAAGAATTACATGTGAGATTACAATAACATGTTTAACATTGAGTACTTTCATATGGGCATCACGTCCTAGCATAGAGATCTCTACGGTCATATTGATCCCTCTTATACTCCACCAAGATGCGAAATAAATCATAACACCTCGATAATTAAGGAAAAACCAGAGTATAGCTTTAAGCAATGTGACATGAAGTTGAAGTAAGAACTTGCTAGATCTAGTCATGGAGATTGATTAGTGTCACTTCAAATCCCCGGTAACAAGGTACTCCTTTTTATCCCTAGTGAGGTAACTAACAAAGGTTTAACAAAACCTAAGTGGATCGCTGAACTTCTGTCACTTTCACAGCACTAGCCACCCCCCGTTACTCCAACTAATGCACCTGTCGTGGGATAATCACGGCAGACGTTACCGGGGGTAACTTATCTTGGGGCAATTCGACTCTGGTGTTTGGGAGAGGGTTTAGCTCAAGGGAAACCATGTTATCAATCGATCTGGTAGCTCTGGCAATCAAGTCGCCGAGTCTCCAATCTAGGGTTACAATATCTACTCTCGTATTACAGGGATACTCGAATATCTGGTGAAACTCGTGTTCTTTCTGACCCTAGGAGCCGGTTTATATCTTACTCGGCCCCCTAGCTTCCTATCCAAGGCACACTCGGAGTCCTACCTAGTCACCGCATACAAACCCTAGATTTCCTTATCGTAACCCACAAGCCGGATTACGAGGCCTACACTACTTCTTGGGCCTTCTAGAAGCTCCTTTTCCTTGAGCCGGTTCTTGCGCGGTTCCCTTTGGGCTGAGTTACACCTTGGCATTGGCCTACCGGGTTATCATCCCTCCATCAGTAGTCCCCAGAATAGCTTGGGCTTCGCGGGATCAACCATGAAGCGCACGCTATTCCCTGCAAAATAATAAACATACAAGTTCATAAAATACCGGGTTAGAATGCTTTCATAATAGCTAGGCCTAACTCTGCAGGTGGTCCATATTGTAACCCGGCTTTCTCCGAGTCTAACATTGTTTTCCCGGGTCAACACTCCGGGGAAACACATAAGACCCGGCTCGCACTGTTCGTTAGTTAATCCGAATATCGCGGTTGTAATCTGTTTCAATCTTTTCCGGATGTCTCGTAACGGGAGCCTTCAATGCTTATCCCGAAAAATCCGGTTAAGTATCTTTTTTCCGAAATTTTGGTTCCTACCGCTTAAACCTAGGGCGCTCCACCCCGCACCTATAAATAGGTGTTCTAGGGGTAACCCTAGATCGAGCACCTCACTTCCCCCCATTTCTTCGTCTCCATTTCCTCTCGGCGCCCTTTCCTTCGAGCTCGCGCCCGTGCTGACACGCCGTCCACAAGCACGTTACCGGAGACGAGCCGCCGCCGCCCGCGCACCGCACCCGTCCCCGCAACACCGCCGTTGACCTCCGCCGCCGCACCCTCGAGCAGCTCATCGGAGGGCCCAAGGGATCGCCGCCGTCACGCCATCAGCCGCCGCTGCGTTCTCTTCCCCGATCCCACCGGTAAGCCTCCTTATTCCATGGATCCCACCTTCAATTTCACTTGACTAGATTGGATTTGGCTCCGCCCATAGATGTCTTTCTTGCTTCGCGTTAGTTGGATAATCCACGCTTCGTTCTTCCACAACCAATGCTCAAGATAGATCCAGTAGTGCACCTCACAACGTATCTCCATCACTTGTAGTCATAAATTTTCCCATAAGATTTTCCGCCCAGATCCAATCTGCCAAGATTTCTTGTTAATGTTATTCCCTAAGTCGGATAATCCGTCATTTCTGGGTCTCATGTTGTTTACACTTTGCGCTTTGTCTCCTTTCTAGATTACGTCCATGGCTCCTAAGGCCATCACGAAAACAAAGGGCAAACAGCCGGCTAAGGCGAAGCCGAGTCAATCGATCTCCGCCAATTGGGAGAGATCGACGGTGACCAAGGCCAAATTGGACGAGCTCGCAGAGTCGGGCGTCCTCCCATCTCGGGAAGATATTCACTGGCGCATTCCTGGGGATGAGACTCGGCCCACCCCGGGTATAGATGAGGTAATATGCTTTGTAGAGCACGTGATCCGGGGCTTCCGTCCCCTGGGTCACCCTTTCTTCCGCGAATTGCTGAACCACTACGGTCTCCGAGTTTTCGATATAGGACCCAATTCTATGCTCAACATCACCCATTTCATTGTCTTATGCGAGTCATACCTATGCATTCCTCCAAACCTCGCACTCTTCCTTGAGCTATTCCAGTGCAAACCGTGCCGCGAAAGCGGCGACAGGGCCCTCCTGGTTTGCGGGGGGGGGGGGGGGGGTTCTATCCAAAGAAGAAAGAATTCCTTGATGCCGACTTTAAGCCTTAACTCTCATGTCAAACACTGGCAAAAGACCTATTTTTATTGCCAGGACACCTCCTCAGCCGGTGAAAAACCATTGCCGGGTTTCACCGAAGATCTGCTCACACTTTCCGACAATATTAGCTCTTATGCCTCTGAGTCGGATCGGAAATCTATTCAGCCCTTCCTCGCCAAACTCGTTGTACTCTCGGCTCAAGGCCTCCTTGGGCTTAACTTAGTCAAAACCTGGGTAACCTTCCGGATCCAACCCAACGCTGTCCGGCCCAAGCTTATGTGCAACTATTCTGGACACTTCACGGATTACCTTCGCTACTCCCTGAGGAATTACCCGGCCGCGGACGCGAACAAGATAATCAAGAATTTCTTGACCGAGAAAATGGAAGTGATCGGGACTATAGCCGGCCTGGACCCCTACACGGGGGATAACCCGGCTCCAGCAGTAAGATCCGGCCATTGCCCTTTATCCGACTGACATTCTTCTGGTATAATTACTAACCTTTACAATTGTACCTTTATCTCAGGAAGATAGCGCTTTCTGGAAGATTGAGACCCCTCCTCCTTCCGAAAACTCGGAAGAGGACGAGGAGCCGGCTGACTCGGACGAAGGTAACATCCGGGTTTCACTTATTTCCATTCCGTTATCTTATATCTCCAACTTGTTATGCTTTTTCCAACAATATTCTATACTTTCTAGGGTTGGAGGATAAGGAGGAGACTCAGTCGGACGAGAGCGAAGCTGAACCGGACGTTGAGGTTGGAGCCAAGAGGAAGCCCCGGGGGGTTGTATTCAAGGTTCCTCACTCCTCTATTGCCTCCAAACGCTATTCATTCGCTAACATGTGTGAGCTTAACCAACACTTATCCGATTCGCCACACCTGAAGGAACCCGCTCCAGTCAAGCGCAGGGTAACCCGGAACTCCCCGGGTGAGGACCCTCTCAACCCGGGTATCCCTTCGTCCCTAGCTCGCCGTGCCGGTATTCCCCAAACCCATCCTTCCAACTTTCCTCAAAAACATCCTTCTCCCAATCATCCACTAGCTGGACAATTCCGGGTCTCACTTTCGGACCTCTTAACAGCTTCCTCCGGGTCTAGTAATGACCTTCCAATAGACTTTGTGGTGAATACCGGGTAAGCTATCTTTCTTGCTATTCGATATACCAACACTTTCCATAAGTTTCATTCATCATGTACTAAGTGCTCCTTTTATTTTCCTCAGAGCCAAGGTCACCACCAGCGACCCGGACGATATGGACATGGACAACCCGGTGATGGAGGATCCGGTAGATACTGTGAAGGCCGCGGCTGGCGGCGCTGAAGAAGAAGAAGTCCTGCTGAAAGATCCGGCCGAGCAGGAGGCCGAGTATCCGATCCCCTCGCACACACCCGGGGATGGCGACGTCGTGATCCTGGGCACAGGAAGGAGTGATCCCACTCCCAACACCCAAACGACCCGGGTGTCCACCCCTAAGAAGGAGAGAACCCCGCTTCCGGGTAACCAGGATCTCGGTTCTTCCAAGCTGGAGCTCGGCAACCTCTCCTATGAAGAAATGATGGACGCGCTCTTTGCTTTGAAGACCACCGAGAGAGATATCCTGGAGGCCATGACTGCTGAGCACCAGGTAATCCTGATCAACATTGTGCATATACTCATCTAGTCCCCAAGTTCCGAGTTTAACTAGGCATAGTTTACTCGGTACTTCCCTTTATATCCGGCTTTTCCTTCCTCCACAGGCACAGGTGACCCGGTCCGAGGAGGTGTTGGCCAAAACCAACCAGCTTCTTGAGACCGAGACAAAGCTGCGTGTCGAGCTTGAAGTTGAAGTAGAGAACCTCGATAAAGATGTAAAAAGGTACAAGAAGAAATACCACAACACCGAAAATGCGCTGAAGAAGCTGTCGGCTCAAGTTGCCGATACGTACCGCGCTCTGCTTGGTAAACATTTATAACTTGCTAATTGTAACCCGGGTTTTCCATTGCGTACGATACCCGGATGTTATTGCTTTAACTTATCCTATTATACTGCAGGTCCAGGTGATGCTGCCCCAGACGAAGATGACATTGAGAAGTTGAAGACACTGAAAGGCGTTATCCAACAGTTTTCTGCCGGCACCAAGTGGATTCTGGAGGCTGTGCAGTGGCCGGCTATGGGCTATTGTGGCTTGGATACTTTACTTGAAGCGTGTTCCACTATCCCCGAGTGGATCGATATCTGGAAGTGTTCTTCGTGCCGGGTTGGGGTAACCCGCGGGCTTATGCTGGCCAAGGCTTATTTTCCAAAGCTTGAGCCGGCAAAGCTCGTGGCCGGGTTTCCCGAGTTCAACCTCGACGGCTCCAAATTTTCCGCCAAGAATTTTAAAGCCATTCAAACTGAGGTGCGTCACTCGGCGAGCTTGATCGCCGACAGTCTGGAGCTAAGCAGGATCGTTACACCTTACGATGCCGAAGACAAGCCGATCAAAGCGGATCTGCCCAAGCCCTTTGACATGCTGGAGAGGTGGAAGGCGGAATCTGCCAAGAAGAGGGAGGAAGCTGCGAAGAGAAGGGTTGAGGCCGACACTGCGCCTCCCTCCTCTACACCGGCTGTTCGTCCACCAGCTCGCGCCGACTCTGCTACTAATCCAGGTAAAGGTGCTGAGAAGACCGCCGAAGAGCAAGTCCAGGTGCCGGCTGCCAAGGACGCCGTTGAAGACTCGGCCAAGGATGTCGAGTGAAGTTTCACTTTTCGCTGCCTTAAACACTTTATTCGGCCAATGGGCATCTAAAACAATTATTCTTTTAATAGTGCGCCTGTGCACTTTTTGATACTACTCCCTCGGTTTGTAATACGCTAAAACCTTAATAGCTTTTGTGAGCCTTCTGGCCTTTTGCATTGATTTGATATTTACTAGCTTTAAACTTTTCATTGCTGGTTTTCCGATTTTCGCTATTTTTCCTTTTGTGAGACTCGGTTTCCGGGTCTAAGAGGGTTTTGACAAGTGGATTTTTTCTAAGTCCCCAAGTCCCCAAGACTCGGATATCTGGGTTTTTAAGCTTAATAGCTAGACAATTTGTTACTTTTTTCAAATTCCCAAGTCCCCAAGGCCCGAATTTCTGAGTCTAGGGGTTTGTAGTTTTCAAAAGAGCAAACTGTTTCTGCTAAGGCCCAAATCCTAGAGTTACTCACATAGGTTTGAAGTTATGCTTGATATATTGCGAGTTTCCGGCTGTTAACCTTGTACTCTGCATAACTTGTGGTTTGGATGACCCTTTTGATCCTCTTTGTTGTAAGCCGGCTTTCGCGTGGATAATCAATGCTGCTATAACTGTATAAAAACAGGGTCAGGAAAGTCCCAATGGGCATCATGACTGATTGTAATTACACGCTAGCAAAGCATGCCACGTTCTTGCGAGTCACATCGAGCTTAAGTAAGAGAAATCAAGAAAATTTGGATCTATTGTCCGGTTATAAGATTGTAACCGTACTTATTCTAAGTAATCGGTCCTTATAACTTCATGGCATCGTGGCCGGGTCTTTGGGTTTGTAACTGTGCTATTCAAGCAATCAGCCCCCAAGGCCTATGTATATAACCTTTAGAAAAACTATTGTACTATAAACAAACAAATAACACTTACCTGACAGAGATAAGAAAACACAAAGAAAAAACAGGAAATATAAAAAATTAACAAGAAACACATAAGAAAGTAGCAACATCATAGTTTAACCATCTCTTTATTGATATGAGAAAAGTTAGGTCAGCAAGCCGCCTCATTAAAAACCCTCCAGTCCCCTTAGGTACCCTGGATAGGAAAAGAGTGCGTCTGAAACCTGCTGCCTGTTACATCGTGTAGTTCCACTTGTAAGCCTAGTCTAGTCTAGGTATAGTAGGGACGTAGCTGAGCCACGTTCCATGGTCTTTCCCTCTCTTGCATAGACGAGGTTGTGTGAGCGGTGTCATTGACAGTATCCGACTCTTCCCTTGCATCTATCAAGTAATATGATCCGTTGTGCAAATTCTAGCTTACGATGAACGGTCCTTCCCATGGTGGAGATAACTTGTGTTTTCCTTCCTTTGATTGGACCAATCGCAACACCAGGTCTCCTTCCTGGAAGACCCGGGTTTTGACTCGCCGACTATGATATCTCCTCAGATCCTGCTGATATATGGCCGATCTCTCCAAGGCTTGTTCTCTGTGCTCTTCTAGCATATCCACGGTATCTTGCCGGGTCTTCTCGTTCTCCACTTCAACGTAAGCCGACACTCGGGGAGAGTCGTGAATAATGTCACTCGGCAATACTGCCTCTGCACCATAAACCATGAAAAACGGTGTCATCTGAGTAGATATGTTGGGTGTAGTGTTAATTCCCCAAACCACTGATGGTAACTCCTCAACCCATGCTCCAGCAGCTCTGATGCATGGGACTCGCAGTCGTGGTTTTAGGCCACGAAGTAACTCCTGATTTGCTCTCTCCACCTGTCCATTGGCTTGTGGATGGGCTACTGAGGCTATGTCAAGCCGGATACCATTGTTCCCACAGAATTTTTCCATCTCACCAAGGGACATGTTGGTTACATTGTCTGTTATTATGCTGTGAGGATACCCAAACCTGTAGTTGATCCTTTTTAAGAACTTGACTGCTGTGATTGCTTCGCAATTGGTAACTGGCATAACTTCAACCCACTTGGTAAATTTGTCAATAGCTACCAAAAGATGAGTCTTTTTGCACGGTGACATGTGGAAGGGGCCCACCATATCTATACCCCAAACAGCGAACGACCAGGTCAGCGGGATTGTTTGCAATTCCATAGCCGACACATGGATTTGGCGAGCGTACCTTTGACATCCATCGCACCTTGCCACCAAGCGCTCTGCGTCTGCTAAGGCTGTGAGCCAAAAGAAACCGTGACGATATGCTTTGTCCACAAGGGACCTTGTGGAGGCATGATGCCCACAATCTCCTTCGTGGATTTCCTTCAAGATCTGTCGGCCTTCTTCTGGTGCCACACAGCGTAAAAAGACTCCTGCTGCACTCCTTTCATATAACTCTCCATTGATGATGGAATAGCCCTTTGCTCGTCTCAGAATTTGCCTTGCTAAAACTTCCTGTGGTGGTAACTCGCCCCGTGATAGATAAGCTAAAAACGGCTCTGTCCACTCGGGAACAGCACGTACCGTGGCCACGAGCTCCAAATCCGGGTCTTGGTTAGCCACCTCTTCCTCAGACTCGGTTTTAACAGATGGCCGCCATAACTCGTCCAGGAAAACATTGGGTGGAACCGGCTCTCTGCGCGAGCCGAGTCTTGCGAGCGCATCTGCTGCCTCGTTCTTTCGCCTGTCAATATGCTCCACCTCATACCCGGAAAAACACCCGGCAACCCTGTCCACCTCTCTGCGATATGCTGCCATAGTTACATCCTTCCTATCCCAGGTTCCTGAGACCTGCTGCACCACAAGATCTGAATCTCCATAGCACCGTATCCGCCTTATGTTCATCTCCTTGGCTATTCTCAATCCATGTAATAATGCCTCATACTCGGCCACGTTGTTGGAGCAATCAAAGTGGATTTCAACACGTAGCTCAGTTTATCTCGTTTGGGCGATGTAAGTACCACCCCAGCTCCTGATCCCTCGTACTGCTTAGAACCATCAAAATGCATTACCCAAGACTCGGAAATTGGTGTCATTATGGGCATGCTCGTGTGAGTCCAATCATTGATGAAATCAACTAAAGCTTGGGATTTGATTGCTGACCTGGGCTCATAGTTGATGTGATAATCTCCCATCTCGATGGCCCACTTGGCTATTCTGCCTGTTGCATCTGAGTTTCTGATAATATCCGACATTGGTATAGAGCTAACCACTGTTATGGGGTGTTCCTGAAAATAGGGCTTCAATTTCCGGCTGGCCATAAAGACCCCGAAAACCAACTTCTGCCAATGTGGGTAACGCTGCTTTGCATCCGATAGCACCTCGCTGATGTAATAAACCGGCCTCTGTACCGGGTGATCTTTTCCATCCTCTTTACGCTCAACAACAACCATTGCGCTAACCGCCCGGGGCCCAGCCGCAATGTATAGTAACATGGGCTCCTTAGGACCCGGAGCTGCTAAGACTGGTGCCTCAGATAACTGCTTTTTTAGTGCTTCGAACGCCTCATCCGCCTCTTGGTCCCAAACGAACTTGTCGGATTTCCTCAAGAGCCGGTATAAGGGTATTGCCTTCTCTCCAAGCCTGGATATGAACCGGCTTAATGCTGCTACGCATCCTGTAAGTTTTTGAACATGCTTCAGGCTTTCCGGCTTTTTCAGGCTCTGAATAGCTTTGATTTTATCCGGGTTTGCCTCGATTCCTCTTTCGGAAACAATGAATTCGAGTAATTTTCCAGCTGGGACTCCAAATACACACTTTGTGGGGTTAAGATTCATCTGATACCTTCTCAGGTTCCTGAATGTTTCTTTCAAGTCATCAATGAATGTTTCTGCCTTCCTCGTTTTGATCACCACATCATCAACATAGGCATGAACATTGCGTCCAATCTGATCCTCGAAACACTTCTGAATGCACCGCTGGTAGGTCGCACCAGCGTTCTTCAATCAGAAAGTCATGGTTTTGTAACAGAAAGCTCCAAAGGGGGTTATAAACGATGTTTTCTCCCAATCTTCCTTCTTGAGCTTGATCTGATGATACCCAAAATATGCATCCAGGAAACATAATAGGTCACTTCCAGCTACTGCGTCTATAATCTGATCTATCCTTGGGAGAGCAAACGGGTCCTTTGGGAAATGCTTGTTGAGACTCGTGTAATCAATGCACATCCTCCACTCATTACTTTTTTTTTCATTACTAGAACCGGATTTGCCAACCAATCCGGGTGAAAAACTTCCATGATAAAGCCGGCCGCAAGTAGCCTGGCTATCTATTCTCCTATAGCCTTTCTTCTTTCCTCATTCATTTTTCTCAGGCCCTGCTTCACAGGCCGGGACTTAGGATCAACATGCAAACTGTGCTCAACTAACTCGGTCGGGATACCCGGCATATCACTGGGCGTCCAAGCGAAAACATCTTGATTTCCGCGAATAAACTCAATGAGTGCCTCTTCTTGCTTACTGTCTAGGTTAGATCCTACAGCAAATTGCTTGGAGGGATCACCTTCAACAAAAGCCATCATCTTTAGCTGTAGGTATACGTAACACGGCCTGGCCATGAACTTGGCGTAAGCCGGCCTTCCGAACAATGCATGATAGGGGCTGCACAACTTTACCACCTCGAACGTGAGCCACTCCACTCGGAAGTTGTCCTTTGATTCTCCAAAAGCGACCTCCAATGTAATCTTCCCTTCGGGGCATGCCGAATGCCCCGGCACAATCCCATGAAAAACTGTAGAACTTTTCTGCAACTGAGACTCCTTGAGCCCCATGCGCAAGAAAGTTTCCCAATATAGGATATTGATGCTACTTCCGCCGTCCATTAGAACCTTTTTCAACTCATAGCCATTGACCTGTGGGGCAACCACTAAAGCTAACACACCTGGATGCTCTATTCTTTTCGGGTGATCCCTTCTGCTCCATGTCACCTCTTGATCCGACCATCTCAAGTACCTCGGGACAGCTGAAGAAACCGAGTTTACTGCCTTTTTGAGTATCTTTCTATCCTTGTTAGAAGTTCCTGTAGTGTGAACGTGGTACTGCCCCAACTGCTTGGGGTTAGCTTGGAAACCTCCAGCGCCTCCTTGGTTGTTACCCGGATTACCGCCTCCTGGGTTGCCAGCCGGGGGTGGGCCATTGCCCGGGTTTCCACCAGGACCCGGTCCTGCTACCCGACCTGCACCTCGCATTGCCTTCTGTATTTCTTCGTTCTTCCATCTCTGTAAATCTACACACTGTTTCAATGAATGATTAGTCGGCCTGCCGTTCCTGCTGTGACGCGGACAGGGCATCCTGAAAGCCTCTATATGGTTAGCCGGTCTTGGCGGTCCTTGGTAATTTCCTCCGTTGAAATTTCCTTCTGCTCTGGGTCTGGAAAATCCGGCTTCTATATTGGCGAAAAACTCGGAACTTCCCTCATACGGGCGCTTGTTCTGGTTGTTTCCATTATTTTCTCCATTGTTACCCAGCGCAGATCCATTGCCGGGTCTTCCACTGTTGCTCGCGTTAGGTTTTGCTTTCTTATCATCAACGTCCTCCTCTGTGGTATCCGTGGCGGCGTGCTTGTTGCACGCGTCCATCAACTCTCCCATAGTTACCTCGGAAGCATTCCGACTAGATTTCATGCGCGTCAACTTTTGCACTAAGGGTATATACTTGCATGTTTTTGCTATAGCCTGTAATGCATCTTTTGGTTGAATATCCGTGGACGAGTGGAGTATTTCCATAACCCGACGCACCCAACTGCGCGTCGACTCTCTCTTCTTCTGGACACATCGCTCTAAATCATCAATTGTAAACAACTTCCTGCACGTTCCATGAAAGTGCTTGACAAAGGCCGTTTTCAGCTCGCTCCATGAATTGACGGACTTTTCGGGTAGATTATTGAACCATAACTTTGCTGCTCCCTCTGACATCATCAGGTACATAAACTTGGCTTGAAGATTTTCAGACGCGTTGCGAATCGACATGGCCATCTCATAACTACTCAGCCAGGTTTCTGGATCCATGGTCGGCTCGTAGTTGACCACTTTACCCGGCTCCTTGAACTTATCCGGGTAAGGCTCGGCTCTGATGGCGTCCGACAAACACTTGGGCCCGGCTAAATTTGCCGGTACTGGCCTCACCCGGGAAACATGTGATCCTGCTGCAGGTACGGCGGGGGGTGCAACCGCTACCGGCCCTCGTACCGCAGACCCGGCTGCTGCGCGCCTGGCTCGAGAACTGTCCACAATAGCTTGCGCCGCTGATACTGCAGGTGTTGCTGGTCTACGGGGAGGAGGCGGCATTTGCTGCTGCTCTGCCCTCCGCCGTGCTGAGCTCGTCTGAATATTGTCGGTATTTCCATTATACCGGCTAACATACGGTGTCCCATGCATTCCACTCCTGTTATCCGGGTAATTGGCCTGCTGAGCCACTGCTGTGCACAATAGATCTATCGCCCGTCGGGTCTCCTCCGCATG
Source organism: Alopecurus myosuroides (assembly GCA_028641055.1). NCBI lineage: Eukaryota > Viridiplantae > Streptophyta > Magnoliopsida > Poales > Poaceae > Alopecurus > Alopecurus myosuroides. The sequence continues at coordinate 263,321,782 of CM054060.1, forward strand.
GGCAAGGGCGGAGACAAGGGGGGGCTAGCAGGGGTCAGACCCCCCTCAATGGTTCGCCCCCCAACATATTGCAGCATATACTAATCGTATAATACTGGTATATACATGCTAATAGCTGCTCATAACTATGTATTTCTCTTAGTATTTAAGCCCAAAGCTAGCGGAAGTCTGTCTTACGCACCCAGCCCAGCAATCAATAGGCAACAACCCATCTAGCTAACTTCTTAGGCCAGAAATCGATGTCTCCTCTCGCCTCTCAAACATCACAATACAATCGATCTGGCTGCCCTAATGTTGTTCTCGCTCGAAAAACAACCAAACTTGGATGGCAGATGGCCGGCGAGTAGCGGCGGATATGGCAACGCCGGTGATCTTCGTTACCCGGACGCCGTATCGTTTGCGACATGGGTCCGTCCCATGAAATCACCACCGAATTATCAATCATGTACAGACAGGATACACACATGTACGTGCTTACGTGATCAATTCCCTCTTGTAATTTTTCCAATAATTTTTTAGTAACAAATGAAGAAAATGGATATACTAGTTCCTAAAAAGATGAATATAATAAGATGTTTTTCAAGCCAATTGTTTAAACGTCCAATCTGGCGTGCCGCTGAAATTTCATATCCAAGTGTTGACAATAGTAGTAGATCTATGTCTGAATTCTTAAACGGTAGTTTTGTGTTTGTTTTATTAAATACCTACGTTATATGATTTGAGATAGAGATAACATATATTCATTTCATTCTTTTGGCAAATACATGGAAATATCGTTTTTTATTTCTGGCTTGGTATCTTGATAAACGATAGAAGTACTTCACTTGCGACCTTCAGTGGCTCGCCCCCCTATATCTAAATCCTGGCTCCGCCCCTGCGCATGGGGTGACTCTCTTACGGGGATGCGATCCAATGCCAATGTTGCTGCATATACATTATCCATGGGGTTGTTAAAGTGACCCGGTGGAGTATGAAATCGTGGCGGTGGTGGTGGCGGCGCTGTATTGCCAGTTTCGATCCCTGTTTGCAATGTGGGTAACCCGGCTTGCACGTTTGTCGGCTGTCCTCCCAAGGTTGCAGGTTGACGTCCGGTTTCCTGATTCACAGCTGGAATTGATTGATCCTGAGGTGTAATAAACAGTGCGGCCGGGTTTATAATTTCACCCGTTGCCGGTAATCGCGACTGGTATCTCTGATTGTGCATCCTGGTCGACTGAACTTGGAGCCGGTTCTCCAATGCTTCCAGCTCGCGTTGACGTGCTGCTATCCCCTGTCTTTCAGCTTCCATGTCTCTCCTTTGCTGATCCAATGCACGGCGGGCCACATCCAGATCCGCAGCGCGTGCCGCCGCGTTTTCTGGGGTTATCACTGTTGCTAGCACCGTAGGATCTAAGATCAGGTTATTGTTGAACAGAGCCGGATTTCGTGGATTTGAGGGCCCTGCTCCTGGCGTTCTGTTCGTCATAAACCCAAACATGTTTCTTTGCAACTCGCTTTCCGGGGTATGGCTGGTGACTGAAGCCGACTCTCCGTCAACCCGGGCTATGACCGGGTCTCCATCAACCGGATTTTGTTGCTGGGCCAGCGCTCGTGCCGCTCCGACTGCGGCCGTAGTCACGTCCCCCTGATTAAGATTGGTTGCAGGGGCCGTGTAGACCGCGACCTGGCGCGCGATGCCTGGTGCAGATTCATACTCTTCCTCATCACAGCTATCCTCTTCGTACCGATCCTCCAGCAGGTGCAGGATAGACTCGGTATCATCTTCCCTCGTGACCCGGCCACGCGGGGTCCATGCCGGCTCCTCCGGCTGTTCCCTCTTCGTGGTGGGCTCTTCTATCAGATCGATCGTCCCGACCGACTCTTCCCCATCCGACTGAATGCAGGTCGCTCCTCCTGACACGGAATCATATTCAACATCATCAGGAATTGAACCGGACGTACGTACCATGCCGACGAAGATGTTGACCCGGCCAATTGTGACGATAGATCCGGCATCTAGCAAATCCGACTCTGGCCCCCAGCCAAAGTCGTCCACCATCTTCTCTCCTTCGGGGTTGGTGTAGATCTCGCCGACGACAAGGTTCTTCATGCTCTCCCGAGCTTCTCCCGTGATGTAAACACCCTTGGACGTAGGCCCCACGGTGGGCGCCAACTGTCGTGGGATAATCACGGCAGACGTTAACGGGGGTAACTTATCTTGGGGCAATTCGACTCTGGTGTTTGGGAGAGGGTTTAGCTCAAGGGAAACCATGTTATCAATCGATCTGGTAGCTCTGGCAATCAAGTCGCTAAGTCTCCGATCTAGGGTTACAATATCTACTCTCGTATTACAGGGATACTCGAATATCTGGTGAAACTCGTGTTCTTTCTGACCTTAGGAGTCGGTTTATATCTTACCCGGCCCCCTGACTTCCTATCCAAGGCACACTCGGAGTCCTACCCAGTCACCGCATACAAACCCTAAATTTCCTTATCGTAACCAACAAGCCGGATTACGAGGCCTACACTACTTCTTGGGCCTTCTAGAAGCTCCTTTTCCTTGAGCCGGGTCTTGCGCGGTTCCCTTTGGGCCGAGTTACACCTTGGCATTGGCCTACCGGGTTATCATCCCTCCATCAGCACCCATCACCCCACACACGCTCTCAAGAACTAGATTGATCAAAGCTAGCAAATAAGAACGGGGTACATAAGATACATCTACTCAAATAACTCAAGAGAAACAATTGAATCTCAGATTCAATAACTCATAGAAAAGATCCACCACATAGGAATTACAACGGTGCCCGTAATCATGTGAGGCAGCTCATACGAATCTAATTAGTGAAGCACATAGAGAGAGACATACAAGTGCTACTTCCACAAACCCATAGCCCTGGGGTGGACTACTCCCTCTTCATGGAGATGTCGATGGAGATGACGTTGGAGGTGTAGGAGATCACACCGGCGGTGCCCCGCCGGAGTTTTCCCCCTCCAATCTGGAACTTCTGGTCTCTGTTTCGGTGTTTCGGCGGCGCTCCCCTCCGTAAGGGTACGGGGGACCCTTTTTATAGTCGGTTTTAGGTCAAGACGGAGTCGGTAAGTCGAAGATGGAAGGAATTGGGGCCACAGGGGCCAAAAGGGGGCCTCTCACGCGGCCAAGGAATCTGGCCGCGTGGAGGGTCCTCTTTTGGGTCTCCTTGCCCAATTCTCATGGATCCTTCGCCCGCAAGTCTTCTCCTTCCAAGAAAATGACCCCCGCATATTTTCAGGTGATTTCGCGGAAGTTTGCCCCCTGAAACGTCAAAAATATAGAAAATCGGGGTTTCTGACAGGCAGGGTTTATTCCATAAAAGTTGGGGGACTTTGTAATTTAACCCCAAAAGACTATAAAACATTGAATTATACCCTTATATGATGCAATATGTAATAGAAAACCATGTGAAAATATGCAAAATTCATCTATGCATTTTACATGCATCAACATCCCCAAGCTTAACCCATGCTCGTCCTCGAGTATGAAGGTGATAAAAGTAAGATGGGTTTTGCATATTGAAACAATCATGGGATATCAAGGAGGATTATTCATGCTACATATAATCAAATGAGTAATACTAGAAATGAGTAGCAATATACAATTCATGTTGTAAGAAATATCAAATATGCAAGCAAAGATGCTTCATGAAAGTTCACAAAGTGTATAATGAAATAAAAGCACTATGGACCAAATGCATACACAAAATGAAAAATAAAATCCTATATTGGTCAAAGAATAGCATAATGGAGAATAGAAAATATGGTGGACACTTTGGAGAAAACTGAGTAGAGGTAAAACATGATCAAGTTTTATTTAGCCTCTAAATTATTCAACTAAAATTACTAATTGAAATGTGGTATCCATTGATCTAGAACTCTCATTGCCCCTTTATCACTAGCATCTTAAAATTGTGAGTATTGAAGTAATGAGAATGACAAGGTGGTTGAAAGCCTCATGCCCCGTGAGTGTGAAAACCTACTCCATGATTACTCAACTTAAGATTCCTAATAAGCTTTGTACAATCATAATAAGTATTAATGACATCATAGAGAACCGCAAAGAGGTACCTCTTTCCCCATGACATGGAAACAAGCCCATGTTACAATTACAATATGAACAAACGGAGTAGACTCATCATCCTTTTTATTTTCATTCACTATTATGCATAGCTTCTTATTTTATTATAGGATGTGTTGTAGAGTCACTGAAGCTGTAAGTAAATTCCACCATGATAAAGCATGGCTTGGGTTAGTGGCCCAATGCGTTTCTCTAGTCATATAGATACTTACTCATCAAAACTTACTATTCCTCTATTTCATTTCGGCATGGCAGGAGTCCAAAAACAAAAGTACATGATATCAACCAAATGTAATTTTTTTTGTGCAATGTTGAAAGCTTTCCGGTGATACACGTTTATAGCTAGCTCCCAACCACACACTTGTCAAACGCAAAACTTGTGGCTCCCATTATTGGGTCATGTTTATTAGATGCATAAAAAGTAAAGTGTTCCTTCAAAAGTTCGTGAGAGTCCTATCCCAAGTTCAACCCATGACAATTAATAAAGTGAATATCTTAATTTAGAACATAAATAACACAATAACATGGTGAACATACTTGGAATAGCAATGAAGCTAATGGGAAGATATGGTGGACTCACTGGAAATACTTGGCTAAGGAGTGTTGGAAACAAGTTTTTACTTGTTGGAATTTTTAAATTTTTGGGCTAGCAAGAGGGAGATATCTTGCAGTGGAGTTGTACGAAACTTGGCTGCCTCTGGACACATCTGCATATCACAAAATATTGTTAGATCATACAACAACAAAAAAACAATTGCCAAATAATACCAAAGTGCTATCATTACCTGTATCTCCTTCTCCCACCAATCATCAGATGCATCAATGGTATATGTGACAAGATCCCTACCCAAACCAGATGTGTGTTGACACAATCCCTTCCAAACAGTGTATTCTTTTTTGAGTGTTTCCACCTATTTTTCATTTGTCTCTGATCATAGTTTCTCTTCGTGCGCTAATTGAACTTCTTAACCAAATTTTCATAACCAAGTCTAGTCAAAACTTGCACTGGACGATTGTTCGCATTCACCTCTTCAACACACACATCAAGAAATACGCGATGCGCTACCGCATCCCAATATGCTTTCAAATGTTTAGGCTTCACAATCTAGATGCACAAATAACAAAATTATCTAGATGGATTTTGTAAAGATTATTTTCATACATATAGCAAGCATCATGAAGAGTGGCAGTGGACAACAAGAATAGCAAGCACTTGAATTTTGATACATACAGCAAGTACAACAAGCAATAGCGAGTCTCTGTTTTGATACAGACATACATACAGCAAGCATGGCAGCATCACGCACGGCAGCAACACAAGCATACACATCATACACAACCGCACGGCAGCAGCACGCATCTGTCAGCACATTCTTGGCACCCAAGCAGAAAATTTATACGAAGCAGCACAGCAGCACGGCAGCAGCACGCAGCACCCAAGCATCAACAAAAAAATCGCAGGATCCTCACCTTGGCACCTGAGGTTGACATGGTGCAGGGGATGACCTTGGTTTCCTCTCCCGGAAGCAGCAGGAGCTCCGGCGGCGCGTCGGCGGGATCGGGGGCGAGTAGGGCAGGCGACCGCGGCGGGAGCTCGTCTGTGTGGAAAACGGGGAGGCGGGGAGGCGCGGGATCCGGCGGTAGGTGGCGTCCCAGCGGCGCTCGGTGGCGTCCCGGCGGCGGATGCGGGCGAGCGAGGGGATCCCCAGTCGGGGGAGCGGGGGTCGGGGCAGCGAATCTGTTCGATCTACTTTTTTCCTTCGTGGGGTTGACCGGTCGGGAGAAGGGCTGGGGGGCGCGGTGGCAATCGGTCGTAAATATCCACAATGACATGTCTTTTTCGGAATACCCCTTCGCGGGCTGAGTTGAGAAACTCGGGAAACTGCTCCCGAGCAGATTCTCCTCGTATGTGCAAAGTGGGTTTCTCGGTGGGTAGAAACTGGGTAGAATCTGGAGACTTCTTTTGAGTTTTTGCTTATTTAGACCCAGAAACTGCCCAGAAACTTAAAAGAAGTGTCCCTTACTCATTTCATGACAAACTAAATAAACCAGCAATTAACATCAAGGACATGAATAAGAGATAGCTCAAGACAACATTATTGCAAATTTCTACACATAAAAAGCCTATAAATCATGCAAACATATGTAGCTCTTCAAATCAACCATGGCATCCCTATTCGAAGTCATAATACTAGCATCCAATACATTCCAACCCCAAACTCCAGTAGCTCAATCTCATATAAAATGATGGTGGTGGTCTTATCAAAACAAAAATAAAAACAAAAACTAGACGCTTCAAGTCTCTACAATAAATGCTTTGCTTAGAAAAACAGAAAGTAGATGTGTGCTAACCAAAAGAGTGTAGCTCCAGTGGGGTGTTCATCACATCCCCAAGCTTATGGCTTGCACCATTCTTGGATGTCTTGAGGCGCAGCTCCTCTATTCACTGTGAAAAAACTTCACAAAACATGTTTCTCCCATTCGTTTTCGGTGGGGTGAGATTAGCAAGGACAAACAAATCACATGCTTGCTATGCAAAATTCCAAATCAAATGATCCAGTAGATAGAAAATAAGGTTCATTATGTTGTATGTTCACTCTCTTGCTTGAAAGAATCATGGAAATTCGATTCCCAAGCCCAAAGAGTGCATAAAACAAAAGAAGGCAGAATCTGTCCAGAAAAGCAGCAGCAGCAAAACGAACGTTTTTACCTAAGCTAGACTCGTCAAAAAATTAAGCCAATTTTTGTTCTTATAGAGGACGAAAAGTTGCAGAACATACTACAAAATTAGCTCAATCCTACATACCAATAAAAAACGTAAAATCATACGGTGAGAAGACTCGTGCTGAAACAGAAATTTCATGCACTAGGATAGCAACTTATAAGTCCAAATGGGTTTGACTTGACTCTTTATTGAAAACTCCAGAAAAAAAAAACTATTCTCTTGAGACAGAAAGAGGACACTAGGAAAATCCAAACAAAAATAACCGGGTTGCCTCCCGTAAAGCGCTTTCTTTATAGCCATATAGCTAGGCTTTACTTACTTGATAATCAAGAGGGATAAAGCTCATGAGGGAGCTTGTTCTTCAGCGTGCCCCTCTTCCTTGGGAAGTGCTCCATGCTTTTCTTGTGAGGGAACTGAAACTTGACATTCCCTTCCTTGGAGTCTATGATTGCACCTGTAGTACGAAGAAAAGGTCTACCCAAAATAATAGGACTAGGGGATTTATCCCCCATATCCATAATAATGAAATCAACGGGTACGAAAGTCATGTGCAATTCAATCATAACATATTTTACTTGTCCTACAACATGTTTAGTAGAGTTATCAGCGAGGACAAATTCACTTGAGCACTTTTCTAAATTTTCTAGTTCTAGCAATTCATATAATTCTTTAGAGAGTACCGATACACTAGAACCTAGATCTAACATAGCATGGTGAATTTCTTTTCCAATTGAAACTAGCACCTTGGGGATCCATGCATCCCCAAGCTTAGGAGGTATCATGGCCTCATTCTTGTACCTAGCAATTTTTTCTTGCAAGACATGATTAGCAATATAAGATCCAAAGCCAGGTTGATTAACATTTATAGTGGGATCACTAGCAAATTTTTGTAGAGTAGCAATAAGTTCTTGCAAGCTACTTTTTTCTAAATCAAGCAATGGATCCTTAATTTCAGTAAGCATCATAATTTCCTCTAATTTACTCTCTAATTTAGCTAGCATGCTTGATTCATGAGGACTAATTTCATCTTTGCTAGCAAGATAAGACATATATGGAAGTAAATATTCAGGGTACTTCACTATTTCATTCAAAGTTTCTTCTAAGCTAGTAGGGACATGCTCACTTGTATTCTCAGCAATATGATCAATATTTTCAATAATAGGAGCAGAAATAGTAATAGAATTCATTCCTACACTAGGTTGTGCTTGTGGCTTTCCTGCTGACATGCTTAAAGAGTTGCTTGATTATCAGCTAATTTTGACAATGCTTTATCTAAATTCGAAGATTGAGGTTGAAATCCTTTAATATCACTACTAATGGATGCAATAGACTTATTTAACTCATGTATCATAGCATTGTGACTAGCAACTTGTTCCATAAGCAATTTATTAGATTCAGAAATTTCACTAGAAGGCTTCCACTTATTTTCATTAGCATTAGGATATGGAACAAAAGGTTTATTTGGCACATAAGGAGGTTTACTATATGAATTGTAAGCATTACCAAAACCATTGCTACCATAATTCCTAACAAAATTAACATCCACACTTTCAGAATTACTACCAACTAGCTCCTGCAAAGGCACATTCTCCATATTTTGTTTATTAATAAAGGCAAGAATAGTGTCCATTTTAGAAGACAAATCATTGGTTTCTTCAATTGAGTTTATTTTCTTAGTGGGATTGGGTGCTCTTTCAGTATTCCATTGACTATAATTTTGCAATATGCTTTCTAATATGCTCTTAGCCTCTCCTACAGTTTTACTCATAAAGGCACCTCCAGCAGCAGAATCAAGTATATTTCTAGACATGTAGTTTAGACCATTATAAAAAGAGTGTAGTATGGTCCATTCATTTACTCCATGTGATGGGCATGTTCTAATCATTAATTTAATTCTATCCCATGCCATGGCTACATGTTCATTATCATTTTGCCTAAATGAGAGAATATTATTCCTATTTTGCAAAATTTTAACGGGAGGATAATATTTCTTAATGAAAGCTTATTTTAAATCATCCCAAGACTTTATACTAGCTGTAGGTAGTGAAAGTAACCATTCTTTAGCCTTTCCTCTAAGTGAAAAGGAAAATAATTTCAGTTTTAAAACACTACTTTCCACATTTTTAAATTTTTGCATATCACATATTTTCATGAAATCATGAAGATGCATAGAGGCATCCTCCATAGCACTACCACCAAATTGCTCTCTAGTAATTAAATTAAATAAACTAGGACTTACTTCATAGCTTTCAGCTTGTATTTCAGGTGTAGTAATTGGCCTAGCAATGAATTGGTCATTGGGTGTATTTGTGTAGTCACTTAATTTAGTTCTATCACCCATTTTAACAGTTTTTATGTAGTTTTTAATTTTTTATGCAAAACTGAAAAGTAAAGTAACTAGGCAAATTCGAAATACTAAAATAAACTAGATAACTAAATGCAAAGTTAAAATGCAAACTAAAATAAAATATGCAAGACAAAACAAAAACAAAACAAAAACAAAAACAAGACAAGAAACAAAACAATCTTCTTGAAAGAAGGTGGAGATAGAAAGGACGGTACTCACGTAGGTGCAACCTCCCCAATCTTAGGTGTTTGCACACCTTGTTGGTGATGAAGACTTCTTGTGAGCTCCCTTGGACAACTCCTTCACCTATGGCTCCCCGGCAACGGCGCCAGAAAAACGCTTGATGGCTAGGTTGAGACTCCAAGTGCAGAGTGTGTAGCTAGTGGCAAGCCTTCTTCCCTACGAGGGTGACTCGAGGGTTTATATCAAACTCTTGGGGAGCCAGTATTTCAGCAGTTGTCTTCCAAGCTTCCTCCAGGATCCTGCAAACAAATAGAGAGTTTTGTGCCCTCAACCTCACCAAGTGGTTGTCAAGCACAAGGTGTGAGACTTCTAAATTGCAATGCAAAACTGAAAGTAAATGTGCAATAATTAAATCTACTACTAAATGCAAATGAGAAAATAAATATGCAATGGATTGTTTTTGTATTTTTGTGATGCAAGTGGTGATGGAGATAATGGAAATTCGAATTGGAGATGCAAGTAAAGTGAATTGCAGCAAAGTAACTAGAGTGTTTTCTTATATTTAAAATAGGACCGGGGTTCATGGTTTCACACTTGCATTCTCTCAAATAAAGTGGTAGACGGTGGACATAAAGAATTACATGTGAGATTACAATAACATGTTTAACATTGAGTACTTTCATATGGGCATCACGTCCTAGCATAGAGATCTCTACGGTCATATTGATCCCTCTTATACTCCACCAAGATGCGAAATAAATCATAACACCTCGATAATTAAGGAAAAACCAGAGTATAGCTTTAAGCAATGTGACATGAAGTTGAAGTAAGAACTTTCTAGATCTAGTCATGGAGATTGATTAGTGTCACTTCAAATCCCCGGTAACAAGGTACTCCTTCTTATCCCTAGTGAGGTAACTAAGAAAGGTTTAACAAAACCTAAGTGGATCGCTGAACTTCTATCACTTTCACAGCACTAGCCACCCCCCGTTACTCCAACTAATGCACCCATCACCCCACACACGCTCTCAAGAACTAGATTGATCAAAGCTAGCAAATAAGAACGGGGTACATAAGATACATCTACTCAAATAACTCAAGAGAAACAATTGCAATCTCATATTCAATAACTCATAGAAAAGATCCACCACATAGGAATTACAACGGTGCACGTAATCATGTGAGGCAGCTCATACGGATCTAATTAGTGAAGCACATAGAGAGAGAGATACAAGTGCTACTTCCACAAACCCATAGCCCTGGTGTGGACTACTCCCTCTTCATGGAGATGTCGATGGAGATGACGTTGGAGGGGTAGGAGATCACACCGGCGGCGCCCCGCCGGAGTTTTCCCCCTCCAATCTGGAACTTCTGGTCTCTGTTTCGGTGTTTCGGTGTTTCGGCGGCGCTCCCCTCCGTAAGGGTACGAGGGACCCTTTTTATAGTCGGTTTTAGGTCAAAACGGAGTCGGTAAGTCGAAGATGGAAGGAATTGGGGCCACAGGGGCCAAAAGGGGGCCTCTCACGCGGCCAAGGAATATGGCCGCGTGGAGGGTCCTCTTTTGGGCCTCCTTGCCCAATTCTCATGGATCCTTCGCCCGCAAGTCTTCTCCTTCCAAGAAAATGACCCCCGCAGATTTTCAGGTGATTTCGCGGAAGTTTGCCCCCTGAAACGTCAAAAATATAGAAAACGGGGTTTTTGACAGGCAGGGTTAATTCCATAAAAGTTGGGGGACTTTGTAATTTAACCCCAAAATACTATAAAACATTGAATTATACCCTTATATGATGCAATATGTAATAGAAAACCATGTGAAAATATGCAAAATTCATCTATGCATTTTACCTGCATCAACCACTCATAATGACTTTTCCGGAAAATACAATCCATCTTATGTTCTTATGAAATCTAGAGATGGTCATGTGTATTCTAAATATGTTGGTACTTCTTATGGTGATGATTATCATTGGAGTATTTGGGTTCCAAAGACCCTTGTTGCTAACAAAGTGGACCCATTCAACGATGGGTACCTAAATCAAGACACTAATCTATTGTAGGGAAGTGCTTCCGGTTCGAGCAAATGGACGGTGGATAGTGGTGCATCCCAACATATGACCAGAAGCAATGACGCAATGAGTGATATTCATCCTCCATTACCTCATCTCAATTGCGTTACTTGTTGATAACTCCGAACTAAAGGTATTGGGACGAGGCAAGGTGGCCATCTCAAATGACTTGTCAATTGAGAATGTTCTCCTTGTCGAGTCCCATGGCTATAATCTCATCTTGGTTCTTCAACTTGCTAAAAGTGGTTTTACCTCGTTCTTTAATAAGTAGAATGTGATTGTCACTTGGGAGACGACTCTTAAAGTATACTTTGTTGGTCATGTCGAGAACGGCATGTATGTAGTGGACTTCTCTAAAGGAGACACGTGTGCCGCGACATGCCTAATGGCTAAAGTTGACGTGGGTTGGCTATGGCATCGCCGGTTAGCCCACACCAATATGGGGACGTTGCATGACCTTCAAAGTGGCAATCATGTTCTAGGACTAACGAATGCTAAGTTTGCCAAAGATCGTGTGCATAGCTCGTGCGTTATTGGAAAGCAACATGGAGAAGCTCACCCCACCAAGACCAACATCACCACCTCAAGAATCCTCGAGCTCATTCACTTGGACCTATTTGGTCCCCTATCATATGATAGTCTTGGAGGCAAAAAGTATTGTTTGGTGACTGTGGATGACTACTCGAGATATTGTTGGGTGTACTTCTTCAAGAGGAAGAGTGAGACTCAAAAGCGGGTCATCGAGTTCATCACTTTGGTGGAGCGCCAACATAATACGAGCATCATTGCTATCCTAAGTGATAATGGCTCCGAGTTCAAGAACTACACCGTGGAGGGATTTCTTAGCGAGGAAGGAATTGCTCATCAATATTCCACTCCCTACAACCCTCAACAAAATGGTGTGGCGGAGAGAAAGAATCAGACACTAATGGATGCGGCACGGACCATGATTGCGGAGTTCTCTTCTCCTTATAACTTTTGGGCCGAGGCCGTCTCCACCGCTTGTCACGCTAGCAACCGATTGTATCTCCGCAAGATCTTGAACAAGACCCCTTATGAGATTCTCACGGGCAAGAAGCCGGATGTTTCATAATTCAAGGTCTTTGGGTGCAAGTGCTTCATACGTAAGAGAGGTAAACACTTGTCGAAATTCGATACCAAATCTTATGAGGGTATCTTTGTTGGTTATGCCACAAACGCTCACGCCTATAGAGTCTACAACAACACCGGACAAGTTGAAGAAGCTATAGACGTGGTGTTTGATGAGGATAATGGGTCCCAAGGGGGCCGTATAGATCATGGTGTTGTAGGATATGCAATTCCTCCCATCGTCATAAGAAGAATGGGGATTGGTGAAATAATCCCCATCGAGGGTTACCGGATGACGGGAGGAGAAGGACTATGCTCCACTCAAGTGGAGCCATTGACTACACCCATTGATACTCAAGCTACCCAACAAGATGCACCAATCCCTCATGCTTCAAATCAAGGCCAAGCTAATGATCAAGATCATTCCATCAATCAAGTCCAAGCTAACACTCAAGGCCAAGCTCATGATGAAGGCCAAGCTCACAATGAAGGACAAGAAAAAGACGCTCATGTTGATGATAGAACTCGACACATAAGAGGTACACCTCCTTTTGATGATCAAAATCAAGGGCAAGGTGGACAAGACTCCAATTATGAAGGTGATGATTAAGCCAAATCCAAGGAAACTTTGGAGGAGATGCTCGCTCATAGGGCAAAGAGAAGGTTAGATAATCTTGCTCGTGCCGGTCACACGGAGCGGAGGACATGATGCTTGGACAAGTTCGTGGAAGGGTCGTCACAAGGAGACAATTGGCGGATTTTAGAAAGGCTCATGCTTTCATCTCTCACATTGATCCCAAGAAGGTTTATGAAGCTCTTGAAGATCAATATTGGCTTGAAGCTATGCACGATGAACTCAACAACTTCGAGCGCAATAAAGTGTGGAAGTTGGTACCAAGACCCAAGGATTGCAAGAACGTCATCGGCACCAAGTGGATCTTCAAGAACAATCAAGACAAGGATGGCATCGTCATTCGCAACAAGGCAAGATTGGTAGCTCAAGTTTCTCTCAAGTCGAAGGCGTCAATTTCGGTGAAACTTTCACTCCTATAGCTCGTCTTGAATCAATTCGTATCTTCCTTGCATATGCTTCTCATCATAACTTTAAGCTACAACAAATGGATGTTAAAAGTGCATTATTAAATGGTCCCGTCCATGAGTTGGTCTATGTCAAGCAACCTCCGGGTTTCGAGGATCCCAACCACCCCGATTATGTCTACAAACTCGATAGGGCGCTCTATGGACTTAAACAAGCTCCATGTGTGTGGTACGAGCACCTTAAAGAGTTTCTAGTGGACCGTGGGTTCAATGTTGGCTTAATAGATCCCACCCTTTTCACCAAAAAGGTTGGGGGTGACTTGTTCATATGCCAACTCTATGTGGATGATATCATTTTTGGTTCTGCTAACATCGCATTCCATGATGAGTTTTGCAAGCTTATGACGGATAAATTCGAGATGTCTATGATGGGAGAGTTGGAGTATTTCCTTGGCTTTGAGATCAAGCAACACCCCGAAGGCACATTCATCAAGCAAGCCAAGTATACTCAAGATATGCTCAAGCGTTTTAACATGCATGATGCCAAGCCTATGAAGACTCCCATGTCCACGACTATTGATTTGAAACCTGACCCGAATGGTAAAGAGGTAGATCAAAAGGTATACCGCTCCATGATTGAATCTTTGCTCTACCTTTGTGCATCTAGACCCGATATCATGTATAACGTAGGTAAATGTGCAAGGTTTCAAGCCTCTCCGAGACAAATTCATTTTGAAGCGGTTAAGCGCATCTTTCGATATTTAGTTCATACCCCAAACTTCGGTCTTTGGTATCCCAAGGGTTCAAGCTTTCAGCTCATTGGGTATTCGGATGCGGATTATGCGGGCGAGAAGACGGATAGGAAATCTACATCCGGGGGTTGTCAATTTCTTGGTCGCTCATTGGTATGTTGATCTTCCAAGAAGAAAAATTGGACCGCCCTCTCTACCACCGAGGCCGAATACATCTCCGCGGCGAGTTGTTGTGATTACTAAGGATGCGGCAAACATTGCGAGATTATGGCATCGACTTCGACAAAGTCCCCCTCTTGTGCGACAACGAGAGTGCCATCAAGATCTCCTACAATCCCGTTCTTCGCTCCAAGACGAAGCACATTGAGATACGGCATCATTTCATTCGGGATCATGTTGAGAAGGGTGATATTGATCTTTCCTATGTGCCGACCAAGGATCAACTCACAGACATCTTCACGAAGTCCCTTGATGAACCAAGATTTCGGGGTTTGAGGAATGAACTAACTGTTATCGATGCGTCTAACTTCTCTTGAAACCTTGCATAATTACCTTCACTACATGTGCTATCTAGGTGTAGATGTAGGCATGGACACAGGGGGAGCGTATTTCAACTCATGAATCAACACTCCACCTTTCATGCGCAAAACAATCAAAACTTCACGCATATCTAGTCATTTTGTGACTTATTGTGCTTAAATGTGAGTCATACTTTTGGGCCCAAGATACATCTTCACGGCTCCTTGGTATACACTCAAACACGGTGGCTCCGGCCACCAACATTTCTCTTCGTGTTTTTGTTTGGAATTTGTTTGTGTTTGTGTGTTCATCGCCATTGTTCTCATTTGTTTTGTTGATTTTGGAGGCTCACTTCTTCTACCCATTTTCCACAAAAACTCGGAGTGCACAGGAACACCGGAAATTCTGGCCTAAGGCCCGGAAATTTCCGGCCCCATGATATTTGCCTCAGAAATTTTCTCCCATTTCCAAGGTGCCCGCTCACAGAAGGCACCCCGGAAATTTGGGCGGAAATTTCCGGTGCAAATATCCGGGGCTGGAATATTCCGTGTCTTATGCCCCGGAAATTTCTGGGGCTCAAGATTGTCCTGAAATTTCCCCCAAACATCCACTGTGCCCGCTCGCAGAAGGCACACCAGATATTTGGGGAGGTACTACCTCCACCCAGTAGCGGTACTACCGCTGAGCAAGGTTTTGCTCATGATCGAAATGAGTACAACGATACTACCGAGCCACTACCGCTTCAGTACTGCTGGAGACAGTACGCATTTTTCTCCTGGCGGTACTTCTGGCGATACTGGGCGCGGTACTACCGCTCGCTGTGCAGAGCGGTACTACCGCTGGCAAGCCCGGTACTACCGCTGGACCAAATCAATCTTGGTGGCTTTGTCTTGGAATTCTCTTCACCTTTTTGGCGTCTAGTTTATATAACCTGAAATACTTGAAGCACTGTTAGAAGCTTAGTGGTGTTGTTATCAACTCCAAAACCTAAGAGAGATCAAAGATGCAAATGCACTTTCAATCTCCCCCTTTTTTGAGATTGATGACAACACAACTAAAGAGAGGTACAAAGAATTTGGACGAGCACTTCGAGGGAGTGATACATAAGGAAAAAATTGCTTATGAGGCAAACTTTGTTCTCTTTTAGAAAGTGTGCTCCCCCTAACTCTTTGAAACCTAGCAAGGGTACAGTAGATATGATAATATGAATGCTTTCTTAATAAATAACGATAATAGCCATAAAAACCAAATACATAACATCAAATGGTTCAACACACAAGCACACACGACACAAAGTTTGACAAAGAAACACAAACCCAAGCAAATGAATCGATCCTAATAGAACTCTCTCCCCCTTTGGCATCAAGGCACCAAAAAGGGAAGAGGCGATGCTAACGTCCCTGGAGGTCACTCGTCGGGGCTAGAGGCACTAGCAGGGCTGCCAAGATGACGCTCATCCTCCGAATGCACGTCTTCGACCTCCTCGTCAGTCTCACCACGAGTCCAAGGCTCGTGTGAAGTAGTAGCATCATCTAGAAGATCTGGATCAATCCATACGTTGCCTTGCTTGGACTTCCACTTCCTAGAAGTCGTGATCCTGTCCTCAGAACCAGCACGAACAGGCACCCCCAGATGGGCAAACTTGTCACGTGTAAGCTGTCTCTCCTCCTTGCTACGAACATGAGAACGATATGCCTTGTCCTCCATATCAACCTGGCGACAGAATATCTTCTTCAATGTAGAAGACATCCACTTGCGAAAGCTATCCTTCTGAGCTCTCCCCTCCATATCGAAATCCGAGTCACTCGAGCCATCGGTGTCCAGACCAAGATCATCCGGACCAAGTAGAGTAGTGGCATGCTTCTTGACACGAAGATCCTTGATGGCATGAGTTTTCAGTTCTTGGTCATTATCCAAGAGAACATCAGCAAACTGGGCATTGCGCCAAGTGGTGGAGATGAGCTTGTAGACCAAAGCAGCAAAGACAGGCACTCTCCTCCTCATTATGCAGTTGTACATATCATTCCAAAGAATGTCCATCACATCTAGCCTCAGGCCATCATCACGACGCCTATGAGTGTACACCATCAAGTCAACGAGCGAACCATGGATTTGATCAAAGTTTCCCACTCGAGGAGTCAAGGTGTTCCTGAAAATCCTGTGGAGAATATCATAGACAGGCAACAGATGCTTGGACTGACCAACCACAGCACGTCCAGGAATGTAAAGATCATACAGCTCAGTGAGGGGCATGGACTTCTCCGGATAAGGAAGCCTGAAGTAAGTGGTGTGAAAATCAGCATATGGGGTCTCTCCAAAGTCCTTTAAGCCCAGAATAGTGGCAAAGTGACTCCATGACACAGAGAACTTCTGATCCTTTGTCATCCAAGAGATCTTCCTCTCATCAGTGTGGAAGTACAGTGTGGCATAAAACTGTCCCACAAGATGCTCATCGTAGTCCTTGTTGAGCTCGATGAAATCCAGAAGCCCAAATTCTTCACAAATCTCCAGGGCTTCACCAAAATAGTCCATCTTGGATCTCATATATGCAACATTGACCGAGAACTGAGTAACAACCTTATTCTTGTTGAGTGGGTACTCCTCATAGAAGATCCTCTCCTAAAAACGAGTCTAGAAACACTCGTTTGCCCTATCTTCCCTCGGATGGTTATAAGGGTTGGTCCTCCTTTCCCTACAGAGCTGCTCATCTGACATATTAGAAAGGGACTTGTCACGAGCTGCTTTTGACTTCATGTTGATCGATTTCTGTCTCCTTGTCAAATTTCCTTGTGGCATAACCTCGGGGGCTTCATCTTCCACGGGGTTCTTTCGGCCTCTCTTCGCTGCACGCTTGCGACCTCCACCTTTGGAACCACTAGCACCTGCTCCTAAGAAAGCAATAGGTGGATAGCAGAAGATAAGAAAAACTTCAATCAAAAAGATCTGCGAGAAGGAATCAAACTAGAACTCCAAAATGTTTCAGTCTCCAGGAAGCGGTAGTACCGCTTGGGGGCCACGGTAGTACCACTGCTTCCAGCGGTTCCAGCCATAGCGGTAGTACCGCTGGTGACAACGGTACGCTGCTGGCGGATTCGACCATGGCGCCCAATCGAGACTACCGAATCCATCACAAGACTAGAACACGAGCAGTGCTAATATGATTTCCTCTACGTAGGGAACACAACAAACTACCCCGAGACTAGGAGATCTCTAGACCCTAGGAATCGTCATCTCTCAAGATTTCTCGAGGGAGAGAGATAGGAAGGGTACCGGAGCTCATCGTCGAGGAGGAGTTGGGAGTGGTCCCCGGGCGTTCTCCGGCGAGAGAGGAGCGTTCAAGGACCGGAGAGAGCCCTCCCCGGTGAACGGAAGGCTTGGCGGCGGTGAGATCCGAAGTGGGGAGGAGATGAGGGATAGTGGGGGGGGGGGGTTATGAGGGTAACCCCCGTTTCCCAGATCTCTTTTATCCCCACGGATTTTTGCCACAGCGGTAGTACCGCTACGCTCAGCGGTAGTACCGCCCACCTGGTACTACCTGGGCCAAGAGGTAGTACCGCTGCTGAGTCTATGTTGGGCACGAACTCCTGCAGCAGTAGTACCGCTAGGGTCCAACGGTAGTACCGTGCGCTGGGTACTACTGACAGTTACAGCGGTAGTACCGCTCGTAACTGGCGGTAGTACCGCTAGCCAAGTCTTCATTGCACCAAGGGATCAAAGAGATTGAAAATTTCAGAGAGAGAAATGTCTAAGGGGGAAATGTTTGGGCTTGGGATTAGAACACCAGCTGATATGGTACTACACACTCCAACTTTTGCAAACAACCTCAAAAATCAAATAAGGAAAAGAGGGAGTGTTATTCCCAAACCAACACCGACACAACAAAAAAACACAACCCAACAGAACAAAAATACCACAATAAAACCAAAAACAAAAGAACCAACTCTTCAAGAGAAGAGGTTGGTGGCCTAAGCCACCATGTAAGAGATCATGGTATGTCACCGCGAAGATATATCTTGGGTACATTGCCAATTCTCTACATTGAAGCTCACAATTCAACATTAGAAAAAGAGAGATAACAATGAGTATTTGCTTTGGGCATAATGGGGGGAGGGAGAACCCAATGTGTTAGGACAACACTCCCCCTATGTCCATGCCTACACCTAAGCTGAAACATGTTTCATCTATAGGGGTGTGTGCAAGATCCTCAAGTCAAACTCCTAGAATCAATGACATTTAGTTCATTCTCAAGAACAAGTATCTTGCATCGTCGAGTGGCTTCGTGAAAATGTCCGCAAGATTGTCCCTGGTTGGCACATAAGATAGTGCAATATCCCGTCTTGCCACATGATCTCGGATGAAATGATGGCGAATCTCAATATGCTTCGTTCTTGTATGTTGCACGGGGTTGTAGGCCATCTTGATGGAACTTTCATTGTCACACAAAAGAGGCACCTTATCCATATGAAATCCATATTCCTTGAGAGTTTGCCTCATCCATAGAAATTGAGTGCAAGCACTTGCGGCGGCTGCATACTCGGCTTCGGCGGTGGAGAGAGATATGCAATTTTTCTTCTTGGAAGACCAACTCACCAAAGACCTACCAAGAAATTGGCAAGCCCCGGAAGTAGACTTCCTATCATCTTGATCACCCGCCCAATCGGAATCCGTGTAGCCCTTGAGAGAAAATTCTGCCCCCTTTGGGTACCAGAAACCAAATCTTGGGCTATGAACCAAATAACCAAAGATCCTATGGACCGCCATAAAATGGATTTCCTTAGGAGCCGCCTGATACCTTGCACACACACCTACACTCAAAACGATATCGGTCCTAGATGCACAAAGATAGAGCAAAGAACCAATCATAGAACGATACAACTTTTGGTCCACATCTTTACCCTTCGGGTTACGTGATAGGTGGCACTTGACTTGCATGGGAGAAGACTTGATCTTTACATTTTGGAAGTTAAACCTCTTGATCATGTCTTGGGTATACTTGGCTTGAGAAATGAAACTTCCACGAGCCAATTGCTTGATCTCAAAACCAAGGAAGAATTTAAGCTCTCCCATCATAGACATCTGGAACCTATCAGTCATAAGCTTAGAGAACTCGTTATTGAAAGCCTGGTTAGGTGAGCCAAAGATAATATCGTCCACATAGAGTTGACATATGAAAATCTCTCCCTTTACTCCTTGGTGAAGAGAGTGGGGTCGATCTTCCCAACTTTGAAACCACGGTCATCCAACAATTCTCTAAGGTGCTCATACCAAGCACATGGTACTTGTTTGAGACCATAGAGAGCCTTTTCAAGTTTGTAGACATGGTTAGGAAAGTTGAGATTCTCGAACCCCGGAGGTTTCTTAACATATACTTCCTCTTTTAGTGGACCATTCAAGAAAGCACTTTTGATATCCATTTGTTGCAATTTGAAATTATGTGAAGAAGCATAAGCAAGGAGGATATGGATGGACTCAAGGCGAGCCACGGGTGCATAGGTTTCATCAAAGTCAATGCCTTCAACTTGAGTGTAACCTTGAGCAACCAATCTTGCCTTGTTCCTTATGACAATGCCATGCTCCTCTTGCTTGTTCTTGAAAATCCACTTAGTGCCAATAACATTGTGGCAATCTTTGGGCTTCTCAACCAATCTCCAAACTTTGTTGCGCTCAAAGTTATTGAGCTCATCATGCATTGCTTCAACCCAATCGGAGTCCTCAAGAGCTTCAAATACTTTCTTTGGTTCCACCATAGAGATATGAGCTTGATGCTCACTAAAATGTGCCAATTGCCTTCTTGTGGATCTTCTAGCTTGAATATCTTCCAATACCTTGTCTTGGGCATCAATATGCTTAAAATCTCTTCTTATCCTTTTGACACGATGGGATTCGATATCCGCATTATTGCGCGGAGGGATCACTTGATCATCTTGATCATTTGGGTCCCCATCTTGACCAACTTGGCCTTGATCATCATCATCATCAACAATATTTTCAACACTAGCTTCAACTTGAGGATAGGATGAAGAAGATGGTTGATCTTGGCCTTGACCTTGACTAGCATGAATGATAGGAGTGGTTGCATCTTGCGTAGTAACTTGGTCAAAAAGAGGAGGGTCTTCAACATGTCCTTGGTTAGGTGAAGCACTTGCATCCTTGGCTTGTTCTTCTATTGTAGAGGAGGGCTCCACTTGAGTAGAGCATAGTCCTTCTCGATTCGCCATAAGGTGTCCCTCAATGGGGCGGAAAAATCCCACACCCATCCTTCCTATGGTATCTTGAGGTATTTCAACATCTACATTAGAAACATGAAATTGCGCCACTTGGGAGCCATCATTTTCCTCGAAAGCCACACTACAAGATTCTATGACAATCCGTGAGGCTTTGTCAAAGACTCTATAAGTGTGGAAATCGACACCGTAACCAACAAATATACCCTCAATAGCTCTGGATTGAAATTTAGACAACCTAACACCCTTGATCAAATAAAAGCACTGACAAACGAATACACGGAAGTAGGAGACGTTGGGCTTGTTGCCGGTGAGGATCTCATATGGAGTCTTGTCCAAGCCTTTGCGGATGTAGATGCGGTTGGAGGAGTGGTATGCGGTGGATATGCCTCGGCCCATAAATATTTGGGAGAAGTGTACTCCGCCAACATGGTCCTTGCCATATCCAAGAGAGTGCGATTCTTCCTTTCGGCAACACCATTTTGTTGAGGAGTGTAAGTGGCGGAGTATTGATGACGAATGCCTTCTTCACTAAGGAATTCATTCAAAGTGTAGATCTTGAACTCTGAACCATTATCACTCTAATAGCCATGATTTGCACATTGTGTTGATGTTGCACTTCGTTGGAGAAATCGATGATGGTTTGTTGGGTTTCACTCTTGCACTTGAAGAAGTAAACCCATGTGTATCTTGAATAATCATCGACAATCACCAAGCAATATTTCTTGCCACCAAGACTTGCCTCGGGCACGGCACCAAAGAGATCAACATGGAGAAGCTCCAAGATCCTCTTTGATGAAATAATAGTCTTGGCCTTGTGCGCTTTATCATGCATATTTCCTTCAACACACGACCTACAAACGCGATCCTTTGAAAAGGAAACATTTTCTTTTAGTACGACAATAAGGCCACCTTTGTGAAGACTTTGCAAACTTCTCATGTTGACATGGGATAAGCGGCGATGCCACAACCATCCCACGTCCGCCTTTCCGAAAAGACACATTGTTTGAGAGTTGGTAGACTTCGAAAAGTCCACCACGAACAACTCATTTTCAACATGTCCCACGTAAGCGACGTCAAGAGTCTTGCTCCTCAAAAGGACCACAATATCAACATCAAAAAACACGGAGAAACCCATCTTTCCAAGAGAGCGGACGGAAAGTAAATTGTAACCAAGGGATTCGACAAGCATGACATTCACGATAGTGATATCGGGAGCAACCACAACCTTGCCGAACCCGGATACCTTAGACGAGGACGAGTCTCCATAAGTGACGGTTGCTTGTATGTCATTTGGGCGCAACTCCGTCACAAGTTCTTTGCTTCCGGTCATATGGCTAGTGCATCCACTCTCAATTATCCATTTAGTCCCACCGGAAGCATAGTTCTGCAAGAGATCATTGACTAGAGTTAGGACCTGAGGAGGGTCCCTTCATGTTAGCAACAAGGGTCTTTGGAATTCAAATAGTATAGTCAATGAAACCCTCAATAGGACCAACATATTTAGCTTGCACAACACCATAATAATCAACATATAAGAAATGGTGTGGATTGTTAGTTCCCGTGGACGTGCTACGAGTAGTGTTGTCCCTCATGATACTACTACTCGAGGCATCATTGCTAGCTTGTGCGGGTGTGCTACGAGTAGTGTTGTACCTAATGAAAATACCACTCGAAGCATCATTGTTGGTCTTCTTCTTGTTCTTCTTCTTGGCGACATATCCTAGACCTTGCTTACCCACTTGTGGCCTTGGAGCACACAATTGTGGTCTAGCAATGACTACATTCGAGCTAGGGGCAACCACTTGTGGGGTAGAGATCACAACCTTCTCAACTTGAGGGCTTTTGCCCTTGAGCCTTGCAAGCTCAACCTTCAACCTAGCATTTTCCTCAATAATATTTGCATGATCACAAGAATAAGTAGAGGTGCTAGGGTTGTTAAGTTGATTGAGTTGAGTTTGAAGTTGTTCATGCAACTCTTTGAGGGAAGAGTGTTGACTCTCCAAAGCTTTGTGAGCCTCGGTTAGTTTTTCAAACTCCTCGGTCAGTTTACCATGACCAACCCCAAACTCAACCTTCTCCTTTTTAGCCTTTTTTATTTAGCAATAGCGAGATCACGTTCCTTACTGATATTAGAAACAAGTTCATTATGAGTTTCTTCAATAGATTCAAGTTCCTCATCAAGAGAAACTCTACCATCATGCTCTTCCTCAAGTGTCATAGAGAGGGACGCAATTTCATCCACATCCCTTCTTTCAACCTCACATGTCTTCTCAAGAGCTTCTTGGGCCTCTCCCAATGGGCTCATGAGATGCTCAAAGTACTTCTTGGTCTACCCTTGCCTGTTAGACATAAAATGTTCCAAGGAGAGCCTCTCATCTTCTACTCTAAGATTAGCAAGATGTTCTAGTTCACTCGGGGTCATAGAGTTGGAGGAAGATGATACCTCCGCGGCCTTAGCCATGAAGCACTTGGCATTTTGTTGAGGATGATTGTCGTTGGGGGATTCAAAGAGAGATGAAGATGATGGAGTAGAAGCAATAGCAAGAGCGGCCACTTCATTTGGGGTTTCTTCTTCTTCATCACTCCTCTTGAGTCAATAGCACAAACTTGGTGGGAGACTTCTTGTTGAATGGTTTATTCTTGAAATGAGGTTTCTTGTACTCAACCTTAGACTTGTACTTGCGAATGAGCTTGCCACTATGGAGTTCTCTATTTTCATAGGGACACTCCGCGATGAAGTGGTGCTTATCTTGGCAATTGAAGCAAGACCTCACTTTTTGAGCCCCATCATTTCCATAGCGAGACTTGGTCTTCTCCTCAAAAAATTTCTTGCCCTTGGGAGGATTGTTCCAAAACTTTTGCACGGTGAGAGCAATGAGATCCTTTAGCACGGGATCATAGTCTTGTTCCTTCAAAGGAGGCAATGCCTCTTCTCCTTCTTATTCATACTCAACCTCTCTTGACACAACCTTGTCCTTCAAAGCAACAGAGGCTCCTTTGTGCATTCCAATGGCCCTAGCACGGTTGTCAAGAGCATTCTTGGTTTTCACTTGATAGGAGCACATTTATTGCATCACTTGGGTTGAGGTCATGGAAGAGAAATCATGTCTTCCTTGAATTCTCTTCATGTCCACACCCTCAAATGGCATTATGGCAATCATGTAATTTCTCTTCATCCAAGCATCATCAATGTACTTGGCACCAACATTTGAGAAGGCGGTGGCAAGAGTCTTGAGTCTACGGTACATGTCAACATGGTCCTCTCCATCATGCATATAGAACCCTTCAGCCTCATTGGTCAAGGCATCATATCTATTCCTTTGCATGCTCTCATTGCCCACAAACATGACGACTAGAGCGTCCCATTTTTCCTTGGCGGTGGAATATTGTTGAAGATGCGGCATGTGGTTAGGACCCACGGCTTGTTGAAGAATGGACAAGGCGGTGTAGTTGAGTTGGCAATCTACGGCTTCTCTTCTTGTGAGGTTCTTGGGGTCATGAGGCTTGTATCCATCATGAGTGATCCTCCAAAGATCTATACAAGAAGAGTTCAAGTGAGTCTCCATGTAATATTGCCATTCACGAAAAGAAAAAGCATCAATTTTAGGTGGATCTCCCCTAGGGATTATATGAGGATGAGGGACGAGGGGATCGGGAGAATATCGTCCTTTGACGGAGTGATATTCTTCATCTCCCTCCGTGCCCTTCTCGGTGGAGTTTTTGGCGGAAGCAATTTTAGATGGATCACCATCTACCCCTTTCTTGGCGCCCTCCGGAGAGTAGATTCGGCGACCTCCGGTCCTTTGGCTTTGAGGAGTTGCGCCAAGACTTGGCGCAACTCATCAAATTTGGTGTCTATGGATGAGGTCAATGACTTTCTCAACTCATTGAGATCATTCATGGTCACCTTGGCCATAGACGTTTCGGTATCCAAATCGTCTCCCATACTAAAACTCTTAGGAGGTTAAGACCAATAGAAGAGCCGAGGCTCTGATACCAATTGAAAGTAAAGTATGGGCACCTAGAGGGGGGGGTGAATAGGTGCTACGACCAATTTTAATTTTTCTTTAACAATTAGGCTTGACACAAAGGCAAATTCTCTAGATAATGCGACTACGGTGAATTTACCTATATGACAAGGATAACAATAATCACAATGCAAGTAAGTAAAGGGAGTGAGGGAACGAGGTAACCAAGGTGAAGCACACGGAGACACGATGTATTCCCTAGTTCCTCCTTGTTAAGGGAGTACGTCTCGTTGGAGGGATATGAGCTCGCCACAAAGGCCTACTCAACGCCACAAAGGCCTCACACTATTCTCCGATGAACCCCGGCACAAAGGCCTAGTTCACCTTCCACTATTGATCTCCTTTGAGGCGGGAATCGAGTCCTTTACAAACAACTTGGGGCACACACCCACAACCAAATTGGGGGCTCCCAACTCTTCTTGAATCACCAACAAGTAGCAAGATGCCTAGGTTCTCCACAAGAGGAAACCCTAGGCTAGACCCCTCTAGCTAGAGAGGGGGAAATGAAGAACGAGTCGGTGAAGATGTAGATCTGGGTCTTCTCCTTCAATCCTCCAAGTATCAACGAGTTTGGGTGGAGGGACTGAGAGAGATCTAACTTTGGAGGCTCAATAAATGCTTGACTTAAATGCTGGAGTGAGAAACCTCTTGGGGAAGAAGGGCATGGGGTACTTATAGCCCCCTCCCCAAACTAGCCGTTTTGACCCTTTTTCGTGCCTGGCGGTACTACCGCTGGACCGATCGGTACTACCGCTACCTGGGTATGCACGCGGTACTAGGGAGGCCCAGTCGCAGGGCGTAGGCGGTACTGCTTCTAAAGTACCGTGGTACTCCAGCAGCGGTACTACCGCGAGTGCACACCGGTACTACCGCTGGCCACTATCTTCGAAATAATTCGAAGTGGCTGGTGGTAGTACTAGGTCACTACCGCTCTAGTATCGTGCGATACAGAGAGCAAAACTTAGCCAGCGGTACAAGAGCCGGTACTGAGGGCGGTACTACCGCTTCCTGTAGGGAGCGATACTACCGCCACCCAGTAGCGGTACTACCGCTGAGCAAGGTTTTGCTCAAGATCGAAATGAGTACAATGGTGCTACCGAGCCAATACCGCTTCAGTACCGTTGGAGACAGTACGCATTTTTCTCCTGGCGGTACTGGGCGCGGTACTACCGCTCGCTGTGCAGAGCGGTACTACCGCTGCCAAGCCCGGTACTACCGCTGGACCAAATCAATCTTGGTGGCTTTGTCTTGGAATTCTCTTCACCTTTTTGGCGTCTAGTTGATATAACCTGAAATACTTGACGCACTGTTAGAAGCTTAGTGGTGTTGTTATCAAATCCAAAACCTAAGAGAGATCAAAGATGCAAATGCACTTTCAACCATCATGACTTCCCTCAACATTCCCAATGTGCCTGCTCCCCCTCCTGACAGGATTCATACAAAAACTAGAACAACCGCTACGTAGACTGGGATATGGGTGTTGACGATGATGAGGACATTGCTTCTGCTAACGAGGAGGAGGAAGATACCCAGGCCTAGAGTTTTCTCCATGGGACGTAGTGCTCTCTTTTATGTTTTTGGTATCCTGATGCCAAAGGGGGGAGAAGATCTAGAGATCGCGGGGATTTGCTAGGGTGGGATTCGTTCTTTATATCGTTATTATCTCTTCGTGCGTTTTTTCGAAATTCGTCTCATCGTGCTTGTTATTCGTGGATTTGTTCGTGCGAACTTATATTATTAGGAGGCATGTCTCCTATATATTCTATATGTGATGTTTATGTTGTATCGCATTGTTAGATTATCTCCATGCAAATACCCGTGTTGTCATCACTCACCAAAAAAGGAAAGATTGAAAGCTCATGATCCCTCTAATGATTTTGGTGATGATAACAACGCGGGTATCCTCTCTCTAACAATGTTGTTTAAGTGTCTGCAGCTGGCCTCTCAGATGATTATTGATAATACTCTCAAAAAGTTCAAAGAGGATTTCTGAAAATGATCTATATTGCAACCGAATTTTTTAGGTGTTGACCCCGGAATTTCCGGTGGATATAGGGCGGAATATCCGGCCCTTGCACCGGCATATTCCGGCCCCTCTGGCCTCTTCAAACGACTAAGTGTCCTTCTCCAACTGCCCGTGCACAGAAGGTGGGGCGGATATTTTCCCGGAATATTCCTGGGCAAATTTCCGTCCCTCAGGTCCTTAGCAGTTTTTGGAGATTTCACAGGTGCCCGCGCGCAGAGATGGGGGCGGACTATTGGCTGTAAATTTCCGGCCTGGTCCTTAGCAGAATTTCAGCGCGGTGCTATTGCCCGCACGCAGAGATGGGGGCGGAATATTGGCCGGAATTTTCCGGCCCCGGAATATTCAAAATTTCGCCCCCCGGATATTTTAAATATCCGGCCTTGCTGCACCGAAAATTTCTGGTGCTAACCTCGGAATATTCCGGCCCTGGCGCACTGCAACGGTCAGAAATTGGAGGAGCCTATAAATAACTGTCTTCTTCCTCTAGACAGCTGGTTCGTCCATTCTTCTCTCTCCTCCATTGTTCAAGAGCTCAAAATGCCCCGATCTCGCTCCTCCTCCAACCAAACTCGATGCCCTTCAAGGATCTCATGGAGGAGGCCTAGATCTATCTTTCTACCAAGCCAAAGATTATGTTCCCACACCATACCTCTTGGGATCTTGTAATCTCTTGGTTGCTTTGTCATCCAAGGGAAACCCTAGTGATTGTAGCTTCCACCTTGTAGCAAGAAGCTTCGGATTGTTGAGAGCCTCCATCTCACTTGTGGAGTAGCCTCAACCACTTTTAAAGGTTTGTTAAACGCCTTCAAGTCGACCTCATAGTGGAAACGAGAATCTCCCTCACCGAAGAAGCTCAAGGAGAACAAGGTGTGCACATCCGTGCTATTGAGGAGCGCCTAGGTGGATTCCCACCTCTCCAACGTAGACGCACTTATTTCAAGAAGGAACTACGGAAAAAATATCCTTGTCTCCGTGTTTTCACTTGTGATTATCTTGTGCCTTGCATTTACTTCCATTGCATACTCGTTACTTGTCACATAGGGTGTCTACTTAGTTACACATCTAGATAACCAAGTTATTTGCTTCCTAAAGCCCCACTAAAATTGAAAAAAGGATTAAAAATTTTAGGTCACCTATTCCCCCCTCTAGTTGACCTTTGTGTACTTTCAGGAGCTTCTTCATGCGTTTAACACCAATATGACCTAAGCGGTAATGCCACATGTAAGTAGCAATATAATCATTTAACTTAATTATTTTGGTATTCACATTATGAATATGTGTATCAATACTATCAAGATTCAAAAGAAATAAACCATTCTTCTCAGGTGCATGACCATAAAAGATATTATTCATATAAATCGAACAATCATTATTCTCAGACTTAAAAGAATAACCATTCCGCATTAAGCAAGATCCAGAAACGATATTCATGCTTAATGCAGGCACCAAATAACAATTATTGAGGTTTATAACTAATCCCGATGGTAGACGTAGATGTAGCGTCCCGACGGCGATCACATCAACTCTTGATCCATTGCCGACACGCATCGTCACCTCATCCTTTGCTAGTGGTCGCTTATTCTGCAGCTCCTGTTTCGAGTTACATTTGTGAGCAACTGAACCAGTATCAAATACCCAGGTGCTACTGCGAGTACTAGTAAGGTACACATCAATAACAAGTATATCATATATACCTTTGTTCAGTTTGCCGACCTTGTTATCTGCCATATATTTGGGACAATTGCGCTTCCAGTGGCCAGTACCCTTGCAATAAAAGCACTCAGTCTCAGACTAGGGCCATGCTTGGTTTTCTTCTCAAGAGCCAACAGATTTGCCACCCTTCTTGAAGTTTACCCTTGGCTTGCCTTTCTTAAAACTAGTGGTCTTATTGATCATCAACACTTGATGTTCTTTCTTGATCTCCACTTCAGAAGTTTTAAGCATCGAGAGAAGCTCAGGAAGAGACTTCTTCATGCTTTACATATTATAGTTCATCACGAAGTTCTTGTAACTAGGTGGCAGAGATTGGAGAACACGATGTATCCCTAGGCTATGAGCTTATCAGCGTACGCAAACATCTTGAGTACATGCTCACTAACGGAGTTGTTCTCTTCCATCATGCAGCTAAAGAACTTTTCGGAAGCGTCATAACTCTCAACTGCATCATGGGTATCGAAAATCATTTCCAATTCTCCCATTGTAGCATAAGTAGTGCTGTCCTCGAAACGTTTTCGCAGCTCTGGTTCTAATCCATAGAGGATGCCGCAATGAACTATACTGTGGTCTTCTTGTTGAGTCAGATAAACATTTTTATCTTCATCAGAAGCATCATCAGCGGGCTGGTCACCTAGCAGTGCATCAAGCACACAGAGCTTCTTGCAAGCGGTGAGGAGAATCCTCAGGTTAAGTGCCCAGTTGGTAAAGTTGCTTCCATTGTTTGCTAGTTTTTCTCTCTCCATGAACATATTGAAATTTAAGGTGGGTGATGCCATGATCTACAACATATTTGCAAAGACTATTTAGACTATGTTTATGATAAATTAAGTTCAAGTTAATTCTAAAATTATCCCATGAACTCCCACTCAAAAACAACATCCCTCTTAGTCGTCTTTAGTGATTACACGAACCAAATTCACTACACCGAAACCGATCATCACGTGAGACAGTGTAGTTGCAAAGGCGAACATCAACATGTTCATCATATCATTCATATTATTCATGCTTTACCTTTCGGTTACGTGTTCCGAGGCCATGTCTGTACATGCTAGGCTCGCCAAGTAGAACCGTAGTATTGCGTGTGTTTCAAGTCCATGTCTGTACATGCTAGGCTTGAAAACACCCGTTGTATGCGAACGTTGAGTCTATCACACCCGATCATCACGTGGTGTCTCGAAACGACGAACTTTCTTAACGGTGCATACTTAAGGAAGAACATATTATTATCTTGATATTAAGTGAGAGGGATCATCTTATAATGCTACCGTCGTAATCTAAGCAAAATAAGATGCATAAAAGGATAAACATCACATGCATGGATAATGTGATACGATATGGTGCTTCTTACACTTGATCTCCATCTTGTGCATCATGGTATGATCTCCATCATTCCACCGGCGTGGCACCTCCATCTTGATTGTCCATTACAACATATCACATGGATATGATATACAGCACGCAGGCCATAAAAATAAGACAACCATATGGCTCCAGCCGGTATGTCAATAATTTACAAAAGATATCATCTCATACATAACGTTTGTAACATTGACCATATCACATCACATGCCCTGCAAAAATAAGTTAGACACCTCTAATATACTTTTGCATATTTTACGTGGCTTGGGCTTACGAGGATAGAACCGTTCATACCTACGTACAAGAGCCACAATGTTGATAAAACATATTTTTAACAACCCTTTGTAGATTAGATCTTAACTGTAGTAGGAGAAATGGACACCCCCTTAGTCACAAGTGAGACAATTCTCGCGTACATAGTACACGTAAACTTAGTCTAGGGCAGCTTCATCCTACTATGCCATTAAGATCATATAAAATACTCAAAGAGGCAAAAACATGATCATCAACGCCCACATACTCCTATGTGTTCTACCCGTACAAATCATCTACACATAGATCCGGCTCTGATACCACTGAAGGGTATGTTGCATAGAAAACAAAAAAATTCCTACGCGCGATAAACCCGAATGGCCAAGATCTAATCTAGGAGATGAAAGGTAACGGGGAGAAAGAGAGTCTTGAGATAATATACCCTCGAAGACTCAAAGTGGTACGAGATAAAATCTCGTCGTTGGCGTAATCGTACTCACGCCGATCCCGAGCGAGAAGAAGTGCACCGCAATCCGGCGGTGCCTCCGTAATCGGTCACACGTTCAGCTTGATGAAGACTTCCGTTCCCTCGATACAACGGGTAGCAGAAGTAGAGGATCCCCGGAACTCCAGCAGCACGACAGCATGGTGGTGTTGAAGAATCCCACGGTCAGGGCTTCGCCAAGCTAGAGACCATGGAATGGAGCAGCGGGTGGAGGGAAAAGGAAGTGGACAAGTGTGTGGAGAAGAGGAGCTCTCACCCTCCTTTTATATGGGAGGGCGAGGCATCCCAAGAGGGGGGTGCGGCCAGCCATGGGGTGCCCCCACCTCTTCTCTCTTCATGTGAGTGGAAGCCCCACTCACACCTACTCATGCTCCCTTAGTTTTCCACTTAGAAAATCCAAAGGTTTTTCTTTAATAAATAAATAAAACATTTTTATTTCTTTGTTTATGTTTGTTAATTCCATTAACAAACATTTGCTTGCAGCACCTCGAATCATCTGTTAATTCTATTAACAACCATTCGACGAAAAATCCCTTGAACTATTTCAATTTTCCCCGAAACAATTTCGGAGCTGCCCAAAATATTCTTTGGTATTCCGTATCTTCTCTAACGCTTCATCGAACCTTAAGTGTGTCACCCTACGGTTCGCGAATAATATAGACATGATCGATACTCCTCTCCGATCAATAATCAACAGCAGGATCTGGAGATCCGTGATGACTCCTATATATTCAACGATGACTCTCGTGATCATGTGAAACTTTCGACGTCGTAACGATTTCCCTTTGTCTCGCGATATTTTACTTGTCCGAGATCCGATCATCGATATCCACCATACCTTGTTCGATCTCATTATCCGAAAAGTACTTTTTTCTTGTTCCCGTGATATAACATCCTTGTGATCATATCACGTGCTTGCAAGTGGTGTCGATGTGATATCACCGAGAGGGCCCTGAGTATATCTCTCTTTCATATTGGATGGAAAAATCCCATTCTTGATCCATGAGCTTCAACTAACACTTTTCGAATACCTAACGCCACCTTTATAGTCACCCTGTTACGGTGTGACGTTTGATGTCATCAAAGTATTCTTTCGGTATTAGTGATTAACATGATCTCATGGTCTAAGGAACAATGTTACTCCGAATGTAAGACATAACAACAAAACTAAATGATTTGATCGTATTGTTATACTTAGTTAGGGTCTAAGTTCATCACGTCATTCTCCTAATGACATGACCCCGTTATTAACAAAATCCAATGTCTATGATCAGGAAACCTTGATCATCTATTAATCAACGAGCTAGTTAAAAGAGGGGCTTCACTAGGAACGTTGGTTTGTTTATTAATCACACATGTGTTAACGTTTCCGGTTAATACAATTCTAGCATGAGAAATAAACATCTATCATAAACAAGGAATAACATAATAACTACTTTATTATTGCCTCTCGGGCATATTCCCTTCAAACAAGATATCAATGACATAAGGTAGGGGAACTTTCATTTAAGGTTCAGCGACGAAGATAATCGTGGATTGCACAAGGACCAAAGAGAGGAATCACATGTCTCACTTTGGTCATTGATGAGAGAGGGATCTCAATCATGTCTCTAGTGATCTCGAACAGTTAGCGTGTCACGCTTAAGGGTAATCGATGACAGAGTGATTGATAGCAAGAGAAAAACAATGGAGAACATGCCTGGAATAGTTCCGGGATATATCCGATGGAGATCGGAGGGCAACGAAAGATATTTTGGTGTTCGAATAAATTAAATAATGTGTATTTATTATTAGTTAGTGTAACTAATAATTAAAAACATATTTATTTATTTAATAAAGCCATTTTTTCATGAATGTGCCTTAATAGGCAAAATATGCCCATTAGGAGAAAATGAGAAATGGAGAGAGGGAGGAGCCCTAGCCGCATGGGCCCTTGGTGGCCCATGGGGGGAGTGCATATTCCCCCTTGGCCGGCGCCCCATGTGGGAATTAGTCCCACATGGCTAAGCCAAGGGGAATCCCCCTCCACTATCTCCTATAAAAAGAGAGGCACCCCTCTCCTTTTTAGCACACAATTTATCTCTCTCTCTCTCTTCTCTCTTCCCGTGGTTCCCATATTTTGGAGCTGCGAGAGAATCGAGATCCCCCTCTCTCTACACCCACCACCATGTAGTATTTTCTCTAGTCCGTCTCTCTACCTCCGCTGCTTTGCTGAATCGGAAATTCGGGAGCACAGATTATACCGTACGTTTGTAATCCCTGCTAGGCATCATACTTTTGGTGTTAGAGTCACATCGTCATCAAATATACGACCATGAGGATGTCTTCGTACGACTTCATCATCAACGCTTGGGCGGGAGCGTAATCCCCGCTTTCGGTCTCAAGAGTATGATCTCCGATCTTCTCCGTTACTTCATATATGGATAGAAATAGATTCTGTCTTGTTTCTGGTTATCGTGAGTAGGATTTTTTTTTTGTTATTCTACTACGTAGACCCCTTCATATTTTACATTATTCCTGCCAGGAAACTTGAGATTTAAAGAAAAACCTTACCAATAAATAGTTAACCAGTAAAATCGATAAATTAGCTTATACGCCGATTCATCTCTTATATTGGGCCAACCGATGAATAAACAGGGGAACACGATCATAATTTCTTTGTAGTTCAAGCAAAATATATACATGATCGGCGAAAAAACAGGGGCATAAAAAGTTGGGTCTGCGGCCTAAAACCTAAGCCTGCCTATGGGTGGCTTACGAGAGCCACGGGTGCAGCAGCGACGCGAAGGCGCATTATCTCCTAGTCGTCGCCTAGGTCCATAAAGTTGGCATCCTGGTCAGCCTTGACGCGGCTCCACTCGTCCTCCTTTCCCTTGTGCGTGCGCTCCTGGGCGAGCCCCTGCTCGAGGAGATTGGTGTCGCAGGCCTCATCGAGGTGGCGCTGTTTCTAGATGTCGTGCTCCTCCCCCCGGGAGCAGGCGCAAATCATGGTGACCACGCGTTCGACGTCGCCGTCCGCCACGTAGTCCTTAGGAGCAGAAAGAGTCCGCGTCGTAGCCGTCTGACGACAATGCGAGGACCAGCGCCCCGGAGGAGGAAGACGAGGAGGCGCCGAAGGACCTAGCCGCGTCGGAGGAGCTCCCGTCGCCGTGGCGACGCGGCACACACGGGCGGTCGAACTTTGGGAGCACACGATAGAGGAGTGACAGAGGGGGGTTGGTGTATCGGCGCGCAGCGCGCTTCCTCGCAGCTTCGGCGATGACCACCTTCTTGCGCTCCTCATCAGAGCCGTAGGCGGCACCGCCCTGTCCACCGCAACACATGTTTGAGCGAGGACTCGGCCACATTCTCCGCGGCGGGGCCGGATCTGGGGTTGGTATCTCGCGATTTCTCGTCGACGGCGGGTACACGACTTGATGTTTGACCTGAAAATGCACCACATAAGGGTCGAGTTGCCGCATTTGCGGGCTATTTTGAGGCCGGCCTGAGTATACGGGCTCTGCTCTCACCCAAAAATCGTGCCGACCGGCCGATCCTGTATACGGTCCGGACTTTTTTAGTTCTGCTTATTTTCAAGGCTCCGGTAGAGTTGGTCTTGATAAATGTTTGCGGCCTAGGTCGATCCCACTTTCAAGGCCTGGTGTAGCCTGTACGTCAGAGGGAATTCGAATCATGTTGCATGCTGTTTTTCATCAGTTTGCACATTGCGATGAACTAGTCGATCAGATACACTCTAGTCAGTTTACCAATGAAATTAGATCATTTTAGAAGAACAATATGAGAAAAGGATTTGCAATATGAATTCATGCATATATAGTGGCTTTAAGATTTGCCAACATTTCGTAAGGGTGTGTGTGTGTAATGTATCGAGCAACTGAACCGTGAGCGTTCTATGCCTTCAGGTTATGGATACAGATCAGAATCGATATTAGATCAAGCAAATTGGCTAGCACACAAGCGATGTCTTGACGGACCTATTTGTCTCATGTAGTACTATTTCTATTTTACTTAACTTAATTTGATTGCATGCCAGTAGCAAAGTTGCAACACCGGTCTACTCTGGTGGTACAGGAACACGGGTGGCGGCGACGACGAGAAGGTCGGACTTCCTCCGCGTGGTGATGCCAGCCTCCTCCGTCATGTCCAGCCCTGCCGCGTCCACGCCTCCAGGCAGCTCCAGGTCGAAGTGGAACAGCAGCGCCGCGAGCGCGAGCTCGATGTGCGCCAGCCCGAACGTCATCCCGGGGCACATCCTCCGCCCCGCTCCGAACGGTATGAACTCGAAGTCCGTCCCCTTGAAGTCCCTCCCGCCACCTTGCTCGAACCTCTCCGGGACGAACTCCTCGGGCGCGTCCCAGTGCGCGGGGTCCCTGGCGATCGCCCACGAGTTCACGATCACCGTGGCGCCCTCGGGCACGTCGTACCCGAGCACCTGGCACGGCCTGCGGCACTGCCGGAGCGTCAGCAGCGGGCCCGGCACGTGCAGCCGGAGCGTCTCCTTGACGACCATGTGTAGGTACTGGAGGCTGCCGAGGCCGTCCTCGGTCACCTCGCTGTGGCCGGCCAGTGCTCGCCGGACCTCCTCCTCCGCCTTGTGCCGAACCCTCGGGTTCCGCATCAGCTCCGCCATCACCCACTGCAACGCCGTCGTCGCCGTCTCGCTGCCGGCGGCGAACATGTCCTGCGCGTGTCAGAGAAACAGAGGAAATAACAGCGGATTAGTGAGACGTGACGCGCATGCATGACATGGCGTCGGATCAGTTGAAGACTTACGATCATGACGAATTTGATGTTGTCGGTGGTGAGTGGATGCTGAGAGCCCAATTCTTTCTGGAGCCCGAGGAGCACGTCGACCAAGTCTTCGTCTTCCACCTCCTCCGCGGCGGCTTTTCTCTCCCGGTGCTCCTGGATGACGGCGTCCATGATCTCCAGCATCGCGCGGCGGCAGCGCTTGATCCGGCCGGGCTCGCGGCTGACGAGCATCGCGAGGCGCGAGGACGGGAACAGGTCCGGCAGGCTCAGCCCGGGCATCATGCGGAACAGGTCCTCGAACAGCTTCAGGCACGCGTCGCGGCCCTTGAACGGGCGGCTGCCGATGATGGCGCGCACGGTGGAGTCCGCGACGTAAGCCGCGATGATCTCCGTCAGGTTCACCGGACGCGACACCGACGGCGAGGCGACGGAGCGGAGGAGGCGGCGGAGCTCGTCCTGGCGGACGGGGCGGAAGGAGTGGACGCGGCGCGCGCTGAGGAGCTCCTGGGTGCAGATCTTTCGGAGCTGGCGCCAGTCGTCGCCGTAGGGCGCGAAGACGAGGCCCTCGGAGCCTTGGAACCAGAGGCGTGACATTGGCCCGACAGGACGCGACGCGAAGGCCGGGTCGTGGGTCTTCATGATCTCGCGCGCCGCGTCCGGGGACGAGGCCACCACGGCCGTGACCTCGCCGAAGCGGAGCAGCATCAGCGGGCCGTGACGCCGCGCCAAGTCGCGCAGGGCGTGGTGCGGGAGCGCGCCCGCGAGGTGGTGCAGGTGGCCGATCACCGGCAGCGCCCATGGCCCCGGCGGAAGCCGCGCGTGTGGCGCCGAGCGTCTGAGCAGGAGGGGGATGATTGCAAGGAGAGGCAAGAGCAGCAGGTAGAGTGGGACGTCGACGCCCATGGCTGCTCGGACACAGGCTCGTCCTCGGATGGAGGGAACGCAATGAGAGTGGCCTTAAATGATGGCGGGAACACCAGCGAGCAGCGTGCTGGTACGAAACCTTGTACCGACGCATCACACAATTGTTATGCATCCGTGTTTCATGCAGCTCACGTCAAAGATACTTTGGCTTTCTAACACAATGGATGTGAAATTTCATTACAGTTAGGTGGTACTAGATGGACCTGTCGCGTCTTGCCGCGCTTCCCCCCCCCCCCCCCCCCCCCCCCCTCAAATGTAGGTTAAATGTGTGTGCTTTGTGACTCATCATCGGGCGAATATGTTTTGGCTTCCGACCGAGTCCGACAGTAGCGACACCCTTTGGCGGCGTGCTCTTCTTGAAGGCATCGTCGTGACGGTGCTCTCGCTTTCTCTATCCACCCGATGCGACATTCTTGTGCATCTTACCTGCAAGACATCTTATCTGCGCCGTGGGACGAGGTGGAAGTGACCGCACCGGCACTCTTCTCCTCCACACCGGTGAACGCGGTGTTGAAGCGCGGGTAGCACTTGTGTACCGTGTGCCCGGGCTTGCCGCAGAGCTGACAACGGGGTTTGTTGGAGTAGCCCCCTTGCCTCCACCTTGGCGTGCAGAGTTGCCACCGTCCTGCATGTTTCCGCCATTGCCGTAGTCGTAGCCATAGCCACGGCCTCCATTGCCTCCACGACCATTGCCTTGTGATGGTGCTTGGTAGCCTCCGCCACCATTGGAACCACCGCGCCTGCCTCCGTTGTTGAAGCCACGGCCTCCACCGCGGCCACCGCGGAACGCACAATTTGCAGAGTGATGTACGCCACCTCCCCGGAGCAGCTCAAGGCGCATCTCAAAGCTAAGAAGTTGGGAATACAGCTCACCGACGGAGACGGCTTCAGTTCGGGAGCAGGGGGCCGAGACGATCGAGTTGTACTCGGAATCGAGCCGAGCGAGGATGTAGGAGACGATGTCTTCGTCGTCGAGCTTCTTGCCGGCGGATGCCAGCTCATCCGTCAGTGCCCGGATGCGGGCAACACATTCGGCGATGAAGAGGGTGCTCTTCTGGGTGTTTGCCAGCGCGATGCGGGTGTTAACGGTGCGTGCATGCGTCTGCAAGGTAAACATGGCCTCGATGGCATCCCACATCGTGGCGGCGCTGGTAATGGTGACGACTTGCGTCCCGATCTACGGCGACAGGGTCGTCAGCAGAAAGGTAAGGACCTGCTGGTCCTGGGCCACCCATGCCCCGTAGTCGGGGTTGATCTCCTTCGCGATGACGCTGGAACGAGTCACCTCGATCTCCTTGGCCGGCGCCGCATGCTTGTTGTCGATGAAGCGTTCCATCATCACCCCCCGGATTGCAGAGAGGACCTGCGCCTTCCATAAGACGTAGTTCGTCTTGGTCAGCTTCTCAATCACAGATTGGTTGAAGGGGTTGTTGGGAAGGGGGTTGGAGGAACTCAACGCCATGGATGGTCTCAAGAGGACAAGCTCTGATACCATGTCAAATCTCGTAGATTAGATGGGTTTAAGCTATGCCTTTACCTTGGCATGCCTGCGTGCTAATATAGCTGAACCCCGGTAATGGATTTACACAAGTTGTTACAAGGTTTGATCTACAAGAAAGAAAAGAGATCAGTTGGTTCAAATTCTACCAAACCGACTCGGTTACAACAGCCTATCTACAACTGTTGAGATCTTCTAACACAATGCTACACGGCCATCTTTCATAAATCGTTGGTTGATTTATTCGAATATCTTCGTAATATAGTACTCGGCTCCATATCGAAATATAAAACGTTGCCGTTTATTAGACAAAGTGTACTTAGACATGTTTTAGCGCAAGATGCACATGAATCTATACACTAAAACATGTCTAGATACGTTTTGTCTGAAAATGCTAAAACGTCTTATATTTTGATATGGAGTTAGCATATGTATTCTATCTGTTTTTTCTGGTGCTATGCTACGACGTCTCAAATGAAAATTGCTCGTATGGAGGGAGCATCTAGATACTCAATCCATCTCAAAATAAACGTACTAGAAATAAGTTGAAATGGATATATCTAGTACTTAAATACATCTAGATACATCCATCTCAACGACACTCATTTTAAAACGGAGAGAGTACATAATCTCGCGTCAATTATTGATTTTAAATATCCAAAACAATTTGTTTCATAAACCCGTTAATACAATTAGCAATCTGTTCACACCATTAACATTGTCTCAACGAGTATTTCAAAATAAAATCTGATGTTGCTACGTTTTAACGGTTGTTTCCACCACCAGTTATGTACAATCATGCAAATCTTATATTGATAAATGGTAAAGAGTGATGGCTAGTAACTTGGCAACTAAGTTAGCAAAACTTAGTAACCAAATGGTACTACCCGGTAAGTAAATGTATACGCTGACTAATATTGACCAAGAAATTTTCAAAATATAATACTCCCTCCGTATCATAATATAAGATGTTATAGCACTTTCTAGACAAAATGAATCTAGACATGTTTTAGTGTAAGATTCATATGCATGTTACACTAAAACATGTCTAGATACATGTTGTTTATGAAATGCTAAAACATCTTACATTTTGATACGGAGGGAGTAATTTTCATGACCTCGTCGCGATGAAGGACTATTGGTTTGTGAGGTAAAGGCTTTTTAATTTTTAATAGTTAAAGAAAACTTAATTGTATCATGATTTTACATTGTGTGAGATATCGAGTGGCGTAAAAAAGGTAGATAATATGCAGGACCACTACATGGTCTGTTCCCTGATTTATTAATGCTAAATAAATTTCCATATCTTGTCCAAAAATAGGCAATCAAGAATTAGCATAACATTCTTCGGGTGACGATAAGCTCAGGATACTTGTCGGGTTGCCTGCGGTGTTTTATATCAAAGGAGTGTAAAATAATACCGAGAATAAATCTAGCCAACCTCGCAACTCTTTGAGAGCCTGTGATTAGATAGTTTGGGCGTGTTTTTAAAGCCTTCGTCGAATGTCAATCCCGTGGTTAGACCAATGAAAGACCAGAGA
The DNA here is from genome assembly GCA_028641055.1 of Alopecurus myosuroides. Lineage (NCBI taxonomy): Eukaryota > Viridiplantae > Streptophyta > Magnoliopsida > Poales > Poaceae > Alopecurus > Alopecurus myosuroides. The sequence continues at coordinate 263,361,419 of CM054060.1, forward strand.
CTGTATATGCACATAGTTCATACATGTAAAATCTAAAAGAAAATAGCTTTTTGATCAACAATGACAAAGTGATTAAGGTTCGCTTACGTCAATGAGTTGGATTTAGATCGTTGATCTAAGTGCGACAGATTTTGACATGATCTTTATTGATTTTTAAAGTTTGGAAAACATTTGAATTCAAATTCAAATTTAAAAGAAAACATGACTTAGTGTCATTATGACATGATCACAACAGATGATTTAGAATAATGGAAATTCATTCCCAACTATATATAATAATATTTGTAAATAATATTAAGACAAATATAATAAATGGGAAAATCTAAAACATATAATCGCGACCCCCCGCCGGCCTTCTGCGCCTGTTCACGTGGCGAGTTCGGGCTAGCGATGGCGTGATGTCTTGTCTCGTTCGGTCCTGCCTCTTACCGCAGTGCTGCGGTTCGCTGGCTCGGTGATCGGCTTGTTTTGCTGCTCGCTGGTTGGTCGCGGGAAGCTAGAGAAAGGTTGCGTGGTGGATTTTCTCATCATCCTTTGGCTTTTCGAGGAAGACAGGTATGTCATCGAGGTGTGTGTTATCTTCCTCTTCCTTGGTTTTGTTTTGCTGTCGTGAGGACCGTTCTCCAGACGGTCCCACTGTAATTGTCGTGGTGTGTAGCATGTGTTTGTTCCACCCGTAATTTGGGAAGAAACAATGATACAACGACTCATACTGAGAGCCCCACGTCGCCCTCCACTCTATCCCTACGCGACCTCTTTCTCTCCTCTGTGTTAGCACTCACTCTGACGGGCCACAAGATCAAGAGGAAGGTGGGCCTCGCGAGGAGATGGGCCGCGAGCCCAGCAGAAGAACGCGTCAGCCGAACGTTCGTGTGACAGGCAAGCAGTGGGTCACCTGATAAGTAGCGTGCGATCCAAGAAGAAGGCATCGAAGATCGATCACAAACGAACGGCGACGGCTTCTCCTCCCACCTGGCTCTGAATCCCCTACCCCCATTCCTGCTGTTTCCTTTACGCACACTTGTGCTTGTATCCAGATCCTTTCCCCAAACTGTAACCCAAATTGGTATGTGAGAGTAATTCCAGCGAGATCGACTGCGTAGATAACAAGTGGTATCAGAGCCATCACATCAGAGCCAGCCCAAAAAATTTCGCCCACACCACCGATCTGGCGTCATCGATTATCGAGACTAGGCAGCAGAAGGCAAATCGTCTTGCAGAAGAGGCGATGGAGGCAGTCACCATGACGAGCATGAGGGATCTGCTCAAGGAGTTCCGGGACGAGATCCGCGGTGAGATACAAGGAGCAGTGGAGAAGGAAATCACCAAGTGGACTCCCGGGATCAACAAGCAAATCCAAGGGCTCCAGGTCACGGTGGATCTGCTCCAACAACAAGCTTACCGCGACCAGTTCCATGACGCAGAGGAGGCGTCGGCGAAGGATCTCTCCGATCCATCGCTGTTGAAGGCGACCGCGCCCCCGTGCGACCTTCTGGCGAATTCTCCTCGGGCCAATGGCCACGGTTCTGCATCACCTCCACGGACGGCGATAGACGGGATCCTCGCGATCTCGGATGCCCCTCCGGCCAACGGTACGATTTCACCCCCAAACCCCATGCATCAGCCGCCGGCTATGCCGTTTCCGGTGTTTGACGGCGAAAATCCGCAGCTCTGGAAGGATTTGTGTGAGCAATACTTCTCAGTCTATGGAATTCAGGAGTGTTATTGGGTGCAGATGGCAACACTTAATTTTTCCCCCACAACCGCAGTTTGGTTACAGTCAGTCCGTAAGAAACTAATGGGATGTAATTGGGATAGCCTCTGTAGTACCTTGTGTGTTCGTTTTGGTAGGGATCGACACCAACAACTGATTAGGCAATTCTATACTATTCGACAGTTAGGAACAGTCCAGGAATACATTGATTCGTTCGAACATTTGATGAATCTATTGTTATCATATTCTGACGACATCCACCCATTTTATTTCTTGATGAGGTTTGTGGGAGGACTTCATTCGGACTTACGCGCAGCGGTGATGGTGCAAAGACCCCCAGACCTGGATTCAGCGTGTGCACTAGCTCTAGTCCAGGAGGAGGTGCAGGAAGGAATTCGGCATGATTCGGGGCGCTATTTCGAGCAATCATACCGCTCTGCTTCACGTGCGGTGTTGCCAGTCGCTCCTCAGCAGCAGCACAGGGCCATGACAACTCCAACAGTAACTGATCGTCGAGGGGTGGAAGCAGCACACCACACGCGGCCAGAGACACCCAGGCCAAAAACCGCAGAAGCAAATCAGTTGTCAACGCTTCGTGCTTACAGGCGTGCTCGAGGTCTCTGTTTCAAGTGCGGTGAGAAATGGGGTCTGGATCACACTTGCCCAGCAACTATTCAGATGCACGTCTTGGAAGAACTACTGGATTTTATTGATAATACTGAATCCCCCAATGACAGTGAACTGACAGAGAATGAGGAGGTTAGCTATGCAATATCGCTCTAGGCATTCAATTGAAACGAGTCTTCAATGCTTTTGCAGCTAACAGCATCGGTACAAGGGGCCGTAGTTGTGATCTTAGTGGATTCAGGCAGTTCCACATCATTCATCAATGCCAAACTGGTGCAGTCCTTCTCGGATATCAGGCAATTACCTAAACCAGCACGAGTTAAGATAGCAAATGGGTCTGAACTGATTTGTTCACAGGAAATTCACAATTGCAAATGGGAGACACAGCAGCAGGTGTTCCACAGCAATTTCAAAATCTTGCCGTTGGGTGGGTTTGACATCATCTTGGGTATGGATTGGTTGGAAAAACATAACCCACAGATTGACTGGGTCACTAAGCAGATGACATTCAGTAAGGACAACACCTCTGTGTGCCTGCAGGGTCAATGCGTCCCTGACACGAAATGTGAATCGATTTCGGCTATGCAATTACACCAACTTATTCAAGATAGAGAGGTGGAACATATGGTGTTCATCTGTGATTCACACAAAAACGAGGAGCAGACAAACAGTCAAGCCACCATCCCCGTGGCCGTTCAGGCATTGGTCGACGAGTTCAACACCCTATTCGCTACTCCAACCGAGTTACCACCTCGTCGTGCTTGTGACCATACCATACCCCTGCTACCAGGAGCCCAACCTGTGCACATCAGGGCGTATCGCCACTCTCCAGACTCAAAGGATGAGATCGAGAAACAAGTTGAAGAAATGCTTAGCAGTGGGATAATTCAACACAGCACCAGCCCCTTTTCTTCTCCAGTCATTTTGGTGCGCAAGAAAGATGGACAATGGCGAATGTGTTTCGATTACAGAAGACTCAATGCACTCACAGCCCCTACTAAGTATCCCATCCCGGTGATTGATGAATTACTCGATGAGCTGATAGGGGCGAGCTGGTTTAGCAAACTTGATCTGAGGGCAGGATATCACCAAATACGTCTGGCAGCAGGAGAAGAATTTAAAACCGCTTTCCAAACGCACTCGGGACACTATGAATACAATGTTATGCCATTTGGATTGGCAAGGGCACCAGCAACGTTCCAGGGGGCCATGAACAGCACCTTGCATTCAGTCTTGAGACGCTATGCTCTGGTATTCTTCGACGATATCTTAATCTATTCAAAAACCTTGGAAGAGCATTTGGTGCATTTGTGGGAGGTTTTCTCATTACTTCACATAGAGGAGTGGAAGATTAAAGGAAGCAAATGCTCGTTTGCCAAACGACAACTCTCCTATCTGGGGTTTATAATCAGTGCAGAAGGAGTGGCCACAGAACCTGAGAAAATTACACGTGTACAAGGTTGGCCAACACCACAAACAGTGAAGGAGCTGAGGCAATTCCTAGGGCTGGCGGGCTACTATCGTAAATTCATCCGTCACTATGGCATCATCACAAAACCCTTGATGCAGCTGCTTAAGAAAAACGTAGCATTCATGTGGACAAGTGTGTGTGATACAACATTTCACACACTAAAGGACTGCCTCACAAATGCACCAGTGTTAGCGCTTCCGGATTTCTCCCGTCCTTTCACGGTGGAAACTGACGCAATTGACTTGGGTATTGGCGCAGTCCTGCAGCAGGATGGCCATCCATTAGCATATCTGAGTAAAGCGTTGGGCCCTCGCAACAGGGGATTGTCGACCTATGAAAAAGAACTGATGGCGATTCTGCACGCGGTGGAGCAATGGCGTCAGTATTTACAGCCATCAGAATTCATTATCAAAACCGACCAGCGTAGCCTGGTCCATTTGGAGGAGCAACGGCTCCACACCCCTTGGCAACAGAAAGCATTCACAAAGCTGTTGGGCTTGCGTTATCAGATCTGCTACAGGAAGGGGTCGACAAATGGTGTAGCAGACGCTCTGTCGAGGCGACCCTGCAGCGATACAGAAACCCTCAACGCCATTTCCTTTTGCAAACCAGCGTGGCGGGAGGCAATTAAACAGAGTTACAACACGGATCCTCATGCAAAAGAGCTACTGCAACGAGTCCAGGATGATCCCACGGCTACCAAGCACTTTACGCTGCTCGATGGGATCCTGCGTTACAAAAACAAAATATGGGTGGGCCGCGACAGTGATTTACAGCAGCACATATTGCGAGCAGGTCATGATTCAGCAGTGGGGGTCATTCAGGGGTACCAGCTACGTACCAGCGCCTGCACTCGATCTTTACATGGCCAAGGATGCTTGCCACAGTGAAGGAATATGTGCAAGCATGCCCAATCTGTCAATGTGCTAAACCTGACAGAAACCGTTACCCAGGACTGCTCGAACCATTACCAGTACCCAAGCAAGCATGGCAAATGGTGTCGATGGATTTTGTGGAAGGGCTGCCCCAATCTGGCAAGTTTAACTGCATCCTGGTGGTGGTGGACACCTTTTCCAAATATAGCCATTTCATCCCTCTGGCCCATCCATTTGCAGCTCCACAGGTGGCGACAGCGTACATTGACCATGTCTATAAGCTACACGGTATGCCTGAATCGATTATTTCTGATCGAGATCCCATTTTCACTAGCAAGTTTTGGCGCGAGCTCTTCCGCCAAACGGATACACAACTCAGGATGAGCACACCGTATCATTCAGAGACAGATGGTCAAACAGAAAGAGTCAATCAATGCATGGAAACATTTCTGCGATGTTTTGTTCACTCTTGTCCTCGCAAATGGAGTTCATGGCTACCTCTTGCTGAATATTGGTATAATACTTCGTGGCACAGTGCTTTGGGTACCTCTCCGTTCCAGGTGTTATATGGACATCAGCCACGCCACTGGGGGATTGCAGATTCGGCAGCAGCGCCAGTTACTGAACTGTCAAAATGGCTCACTGAACGTCAGGAGATGACAGCTTTGATTCGCCAACATCTATTGCGTGCTAAGGATCGAATGAAACATCAAGCCGACAAGAAACGCTCTGAACGTGTCCTGGAGGTAGGAGATCGAGTGTTCATCAAGCTGCAGCCTTATGTGTAGAGCTCGGTCGCCAAACGAGCGTGCCACAAACTCTCGTTTCGGTACTTTGGCCCCTATCCAATAATTCAACGCGTTGGGCATGTGGCGTATAAGGTGGCTCTGCCAGAAACATCAGCAATTCATCCCGTATTCCATGTCTCCCTGCTCCGGAAGGCTCTGAAACCAACTGATCAGGTATCCACTGTTCTTCGCACTGACGCTAACCTCTTTGTCGTCCCTGTCAAGGTACTAGCACATCGACGCAAGGCAAAATCAAACAGACTGGTGGATCAAGTGCTTGTTTGTTGGTCCAGTTCTTCCCTACCTGAGTCTTGGGAAGATCGCGAAGAACTCCGATCGCGTTTTCCGTTTGCAGCGGCTTGGGGACAAGCCGGCTCTGAAGGAGAAGGGGATGTTAGCACTCACTCTGACGGGCCACAAGATCAAGAGGAAGGTGGGCCTCGCGAGGAGATGGGCCGCGAGCCCAGCAGAAGAACGCGTCAGCCGAACGTTCGTGTGACAGGCAAGGAGTGGGTCACCTGATAAGTAGCGTGCGATCCAAGAAGAAGGCATCGAAGATCGATCAGAAACGGACGGCGACGGCTTCTCCTCCCACCTGGCTCTGAATCCCCTACCCCCATTCCTGTTGTTTCCTTTACGCACACTTGTGCTTGTATCCAGATCCTATCCCCAAACTGTAACCCAAATTGGTATGTGAGAGTAATTCCAGCGAAATCGACTGCGTAGATAACACTCTGTCGCCTCCCGGACCTCCGCCGCCACTACCGCGCCGCCTTCTTTCCCTGGCCTCCACTACCACCATCACAACGTACTCTATGTTGTCATCCCCGCACCACCACCCACCTCTCTCGCTAGGTCCACCGACAAGCACGCATGGATGCCAGTCTGGAACACGCTGTAGAGCGAGCGGCAGCGCGTCATGCCCAGCACCCGAGCCCGTGTCGCGGAGGAGCCCCGAGACGGCATGGGCGACATCATCATCATGGAGGAGCGGGGCGATGCGGCCGTCGGCCGTGGTGAAGGAGTCCGAGAGAGCGCAGCTGAAGACGGCGGCAAGGGAATCGATGGTGGACTTGGGGTTCTAGATCGACTACGGCGTGTTGAATGACATCGTTGTCAGCTATGTTGTAGACATGCTGGAGCAGAGAGTACAAAAGATAACTAAATAGGCAGATCCGTGGCTGCTCTGAATCACCGTGCTTTTCCTTCTTTGGTTCTTGCATGTATGTATTACGGTAGTTATTTAGTTTTTGAATATATAAATTATTTGATTTGTATCTGGATAACCTTTTAACTACCTGGATCTTTGAAGGTTGAACACCAGAGAAAATCGTTGGTCAAGATCTTGGGTCGAGTGTCAATGTTGCAAATGGAGAACGCCTACCGTTAAATGGTAAGACCTGTCATGGCATTCATGATTTCATCCGTAACACCCGCGTATGGTTTCTTGGTGTCACGGTTCTTCTCTTTATCTATTTGGTCTTTTTATGGAGTTGGATTTTGTACTGAACTAAGGGAGTATTCTCACTACTAGAGAATAGACCTCTAGTCACCAAGATGCTTGGTTACTAGAGATCAACTATTGGTTGCTAACTATTTATTATCACTAACATTCTTGATTTTTTCGTGGTTGCTAAAACCTTGTTCCGAATGTATTTAGAAACCAACATTGAATTTATTGGTTACTAAAGAACAATATTTAGTTACCAGCCCTTGATAACTAAAGGTTCAATAGAGCAATAGTAACCAAACTATTAGATTATTGGTGACAAATGGCACACATTTAATGTCCTATTTCTTGTAGTGTCTTTCACACGTCTTAAATGTTGCTTCCTATTGTTATTATCAAACTGTAAATTCTATAGTAAGTTCCTAAGTAGATTTTAGCTTGCTGGAGTAGGATGTTGAAGTCAGCTGGGGTCCAACTGTTTAGTTTGGTCAATGGAAATTCATTCCCAATTATATATAATAATATTTGTAAATAATAGTAAGACAAATATAATAAATGGGAAAGTATGAATAAATATGAAAGGAAATTTTAATTAATCTCGTAATCCTTTACCGTGTGAATAATGCAACATTTCAAATATTAAAAAAAGGAAAATGTCAAAGAAATATAAAATACCTAAATCCTTTTAATGAAAAGTAGTACTAAATCTGCGACACTTAATTTAGAACACAGAGAATACATATTCTTCCATTTATCTATTGTATTTTTTAATGAAATTCTACATGATAGATTGGGATATTTATATGTACTTTCTCATATTATGGAAATGTATTTTTCGAGCATATAAAGGAAATAGGAGAACTATTTTTTCATCAAAAGGGAATATCATTATACAATAAACTTGAAAATGTTAGATAAATATATATGTAAAAGATTGGAAGCTCCTAAAAGCATCGGAAGGGTGTGTCCCCGACCACAATTCATTCAGAGATAAATGTTTTCAACCAATGTTAAAAAATATCGTCCGATTTTTGTTTTTTATCGGGGTGGGACCGCTAAGCCAAGTGCATAACGGTCGTGTTTACCGGTTTAAGCGATCTATCGGTATGACAACCGATTTATATTTATCGGGTATTAATCGGTTGGGACCCACATGTTCGGAATTAGCAAAATCTTCATTAGGTGGAAGATTTTGTTTCCGATGAAGAAGAATCTGATCATGGGCTTGTCAATGAGGATGAAATAGACTACGAGTCTGATAGTAATGGGGTGATAGAGGGCAGTGCCAATGCAGACAAGAGGTAGATCCGATGGAGCCTTAAATCTCGGGGCTTTGATAATCCTAGCACTATGTGTGTTGTTTATGTTTGCTAGAAATTTTATTTCGGTTGTGACTTCTAAGAGAATTAAAAACTATGTGTGTGTTTCGCTAGTTCCCTATTTTTCTTTACCATGCAACTATGCAAAACTAGTTACTTGTGTGTTTGTGGACCTTATTATGTAATATGTACTGATGTCCTATATTTGCTTCTCATTGTTTGTCATTGGTGTGCGTCTATATTTGGCAAAAAAAAATTGTAGGCATAGAGCACAGCCTGATGGTTCTTTTCATTTGGTAGGTTTTGTATCTTCAAGTCATAGATTGCACCGGGATTCAAATGCAATATAGCATATTTTACATGATTGCTGCGAGGAAACTTGAGATTTTAAAAAAACCTTGTCGATAAATAGTTAACCAATAAAATCGGTAAATCAGCTGATATGCCGATTCATCTCTTGTATTGGGCCGGCCGAAAAGTTAACGATAATCGATATCCAGAACATTATTTTCACCTATTATGGCGAGCGACTCTTCAAAAAAAAATTGAGGTTGATCTACTTATGTAAGTTTTACCTTCTGCAATTGTTTACCGCCTTTTTAGAGAAATTTCAAGACGTAAAATGTTGATCTAGAGAAAAGTCTTTGAAGATCTTTAATGTATTGTTGAAATATATTGCCCCATGGCTTTATACATCATTTCGGATGTATGAATTGGTATAGTGCATCCAATTCAATATGAAGATACATGGACAACACAATATTGGGATTGATCTAGTAGTGCTTGTAAACTGCAGAACTGGAAACGCGAGATACATGTCGAGGTGGACGTGAGACGCATAGTAGAAAGGGGATCATGAACTGAATATTTTTAAATTTGCTAATCGCGGGAAAAAACAGGGGAACACGATCATGATTTCTTCACATTTCAAGCAAAATATTTACATGAACGGCGAACAAACATGGGAATAAAAAGTTGGGGCTGCAGCCTAAAACCTAACCCTAGATACGGGTGGCTCACCGGAGCCGGGGGCAGCGGCGACGCGGCTGCGCAGTCACTCCTAGTCGTCGCCTAGGTTGATGAAGTTGGCGTCATGGCCAGATTTGACGCGGCTCCACTCGGCCTCCTTGCCCTTGTGAAATTTAGCCATGCATTTTACATTATATCAAATAGCTTTTGGTTGACAATAAGAGAAGGATATGAGAAACATACTATCAAATTCAAGTCTTTTGGGGCAACCATAATTTCACTTGCACCACACACCAAAGCTTCCACAATTTCCGGTTTTAGAGAACTTATATAGTTATCTAAAACCCTTCCACTGGTGCTAAAGGTTGATGCCGAAGACACCGAATTAGCCGCAATAGTCAAGAACCCTCTTGACATCTTTGGCAAAACCAGTTACCTAAGTGAATTCACTTTCCACCACTCAAGCATGTCAAATTGGGGACCATTTTCCTCACCCGCGTCTTCTAGGTAGTCACTCGATTCACTCTGATGATTTATTTTTTATGGTGTTGGATCGCCAAGATAGAAAGTCACCGTACGATTTGGGCACTGACTTACTTGTCATAAGGGACTTGGATGACGATGGGGCACATTTGTCGGATAGCTTCTTTTCCATTTCAAATTTCTCAAACAAGGTGAACAACTCATTGCGCATGATCCCCGTCTCAATTTTAGCCTTCTCCTTATTACGGAGCTCGTTAAAATCCCACTCTATATACAACAACTTGTACCTTGGGTCTAGGATAGTAGCAAGAACCATGACCTTGTTCTTTTGTTCCCAATATTTGTTGAACTTGTCCATCATCGCTTCTCCCATTTGCTTGTAGGTTGCATTCTTGTGTTGCCTGGCTCTCACCACCAAAATCTTAATGCTTACAATGTGGGGGTAGAGTATGTTCGCCGTGGGATATAAAGAGTCCTAAAACTCCGTAGTCACTTGAGAGAAAGAGAAGAGCATTGGCTTAATCAGCTCAAACAAATCCCATTCATCATCACTTGGTAGACATTGGTAGTAGTGGTCGGAGATGGCATAACTCTTTAGAGCATCTTTGTCTTGAAGCCCGATAGCTATAATTTTATAAGTTGAACTCCACCTTGTAGAAACATCTAGTGTCAAGTGAGGACCACATTGAAGATCTAAATCTCGACAAACCCCAACAAAGCTTTTCATGCGAGAAACGGACTTCTTGAAGTACTTCACCGTCTCCCTTAAGTTTGATGACAACGTGCTCATACATGTGGTCCCATCTTGCACCACCAAGTAGATCATGTTTACACAACACCGAACATGGAAATAGTTGCTCACATATACTTGGCTTTTGCAGAAATCAAACTTTGCCTTAAAATCTCCAATAGACACATCATTGTTAGAAGTATTGTCTAGTGTGATGGATATTACCTTGTTCTCTATCTTCCATTCTTTCACACAATCCCAAAGATCATCCGCAGTTAAATGATCACTATGCGGTGGCTACAACTCCATAAAAGCAAGCACACGGGTTTGCATGTTCCAATTGGCATCTATATAATGTGCCACCACACACATGTAAGATAATGTTTGATTGCTAGTCCACAAATATGTAGTGATACTAATGTACTCCACATCCTTAAGTGCTAATTTAATCAACTCCTTTTCCTTCTTGTAAACCCTCATGCACTCGGCTCGAATTGCCTTTCGACCAATGGATTGATAAAGTGGATTCAAATACTTCATCACAATGTTGAACTACTCATGTTCAACCATGCGGAATGAGTTCTCATGGACTATTATCATCTTAGCAATGAGCTCCTTAACGATTTATTTCTCAAATCCAACATCTCCCATGGGAGTATTTTCACTAGCATTGATTGTCTTGAGCCCAAGATGGTTTTGCATATTTACCCTCTCAAGTTTCTTTATGCGGTGCTTGCATTTTTTCCAATGCCTATTGAGGATAGAGGTGCTTGAGCCTCGCCTATATGTATAGTCATTAGTGCCATGGTTGCACCTTGCCTTCAACACCTTAGGCCATTTTGGATCTTATTCCGTGTGCACCATCACCTTCTAAAAATGCTCCCAAGCTGGAGAATTCTCTATGCATTCTTTTGGATTCCAAAATTATTGGAAACTGCTAGAGAACAATCAGACGTGGAAGATGAGGGGCGATGAAGATCCTCCACCAAAGAGACCTAAGTCAATTTACTTGTCCTCTCAAGAGATGGATGGCAATGAAGATGAGAAGAGTGAGGAATTGGGATGGAGTCAAACTCTCGGGACAAGTAAGGGAAGGACGGATGAAAGAAATAAGTCAAGGAAGAAGGTGAAGAAAATGACCAAGGACGCTGCTGCTTGTGATGGCGTCTTGACGGGGAGACTTCTTGATGATGATGAATTTTAAGTCCCCGGCAACGGTGCCAGGAATTCTTTGATGCTACACCTTGATGGTGCCTTGAGGCGCCAGAAATTCTTCGCTATGGATGGTGTGTTGGGAACCCCAAGAGGAGGGTGTGATGAGTGCAGCGGTAAGAATTTCCCTCAGTTAAGAACCAAGGTTATCAATCCAGTAGGAGAAAGAGGATCTTCGGAAGGTTGATGCCACTGATGGTGGTGATGGCACCTCACCGGTGTCAGCAACAACGCGGAACCTGCACACAACACAACCAATGTCCCACCGGTACAGTGAAGTTGTCAATCTCACCAGTCTTGCTGAAAACAAAGATTAGACGTATAGTGTGGAAAATAGCGTATGATTGCAGTAAGTAAAGAAAACAGGGAATCGTAGTGGTTTGTTTAACAGTGTAGAAAAATGGACCGGGGTTCATAGGTTCACTAGTGGTGTCTCTCCATAAAAGATAGCATGTTGGGTGAACAAATTACAGATAGGGAATTAACAAATAGAGGTTGTACCGTAGTGCACATTCATGACATGATGACTACTATGATATTAAGTGTGGGCATTACAACAATATACATAGACCATAATCCAACTGCATCTATGACTAATAATCTAACCTCAAGTTATCATCCGAACCCCCTTAGGTATTAAGTTGCAAGCAACAGATAATCACATTAAGAAATGTGTGTAATGTAAGCAATGATTGTGCACGCGGGCACTCACACCGCTGTTTTCTCCCTAGTTGCATCATCACATCCTCCCCCGTCATGTTTATGTCACTCGAGCACAGGCGAAAAGGAGGCATGAACCCAACTATCAAGCATAAATACTCCCTCTTGGAGTCACTAGCAACTACTTGGCCAGAACAACCACTAGCAACGAAAAGCATAAAAGATCAGAAATAACATATGCAATAAACACTATAATCAACTTGGCATAAGTTCACTATTCATCGGATCCTAGCAAACACAGCACATAGAATTACATAAGAACAATCTCGATCATATTAGGCAGCTCACGAGATCTAAACATTGAGGCATAGGAGGAGAAGACAACCTTCTAGCTACTGCTATGGACCCGTAGTCCAAGGATGAAATACTCACGCATGACTCCGGAGGCAGGCATGGTCATGAAGAGGCCTCCGGTGATGATCTCCTCTCTAGCAGGGTGCCGGGAGACAGCTTCAGAACCCCCCCCTTATCTAGGGTTGACGACGACAACGGCTGCGGAACTTTTCGGGGATTTTTTATCAGGTGCCTAGGGTTTTCCTTCGGAGGGGAATAAATAGGCAAAAGGGCAAAGGCGGTGGAGTCCTGGGGGCCCCACACCACCCTCCGGCGCGGCCAGGGGGCGCCACCCTATGGTGTGGGCCCCCCTGAGGCCCCCCTACGGGTCTCTTCAGGACCCCGTGGAACCTTCGGGAATTCTAAGACTTCCAGGCTTCAAATTTTCCAATTCCGAGAATATTTCCAGAACAAATTTTCTGAAACTAAAAACAGCAGAAAGCACAGAACTTGCTCTATGGCATCTTGTCAATAGGTTAGTCCGGAAAATCGATAAAAATGACATAAACAAGGGAGAAAACATGTAGCAATTGGCACAATATCATCATGGAACATCAGAAATTATAGATACGTTGGAGACGTATCAAACATCCCCAAGCTTAGTTCCTACTCGTCCTCGAGTAGGTAAACGATAAACAAAATAATTTCTGGGGTGACATGCTACCACACAATCTTGATCATAAAAATTTAAAAGCATATGTAAGCTGAGATCATAGAACTTTAACACAAACATGATAAATAGAACTTTAATAATAAAGCATAGCAATCACTTTGCATCGTTAGAAGTATATGAAATAAAAGATGATAAATAACAATTCAAAGAAAGATATACGTTTGTTTCAAGTATAGAGAAAGCATGGCAAAGTGGTATTTCGCTAGTCCTTAAGAGTGGGGCAAAACATAAATGCCAGGACACCTTCAAATTTCATGAGGAAGACTAGAACACATAATTTGAGAACAAGCAATAACACATCATGAATCAATTAATAATGTTTCTGGGACAAATGCACATAAAACTCAGAATGGCAAAAATGCTCTCTCAACTGTGCATAAAGTTATAACTCAACATAAAAGCAAAAGAAAGGCCCTTCGCAGAGGGAAGCAGGGACCACTCATGTGCTAGAGATTTTATTTTATTAAACAGATGTATTAAATTTTTGACACTCCTCCCATCCATCTTTCACAAACCATGGCTAACTGAATCCTCGGTTGTCTGCCAACAATCACATACCATGGAGGAGTGTCTATATTTTGGGAGATGTATGCTAATGTCAACGAATGGTAAACAACAAATACATTACGTCACAAGACAACTAGATTTCACAAGAGCGGCTCCGATATGAAGGACACAACTGGTATAGAAGGTCATCCCTCTTTCTCTTTTGTTTACACAATTATGCTTTGACTAATAAATCAGGGGCACAAATAGTGAAGATATTTTGTGTGTATTAATTTGGGGCTGGGCACCCCGCTGCCAGCTCTTCTGTCAATCGCATAAGCGGATGAGGCCACTAGTCCAGGGTATGAAATCCAATCAACATGTGAGATAAAGATTGTCTATTTATGTCCACATGAGCAAAAACAGGAATACAAAGCAGGAGTAATTTTGAAGGTTTTAAAGGTAACACATGAGCAATTTACTTGAAGTGGCAGTTAAATACCACATGTAGGTAGGTATGGTGGACACAATGGGAAAACTTGGTTTTAGGGATTTGGATGCACGAGTAGAATTCCATACTCAGTACAGGTGGAGGCTAGCAAAAGATTGGGAGCGACAAATCAAGAGAGCATAAGAGCCATAATCATGCATAGCGACATAAACATCATTAATGAAAGCATAAGAGATATCACAAGTTCGAAAACTAAATGATCATAGAGGCTATTAGTGACTGGTTCATAGTCATAAACATGGTGCGAGCATGCGCCAAGTCAACCAAATAAAACATTCAAAAGAGAATACCATAAATTTATGCTTCACTATGACAAGAACAACTCATGATTCTTTCAATGGAACATTAAACACTCTCAGCTATTTAAGGCTAATCATGCTAGTCAATAACCATAAGGCTTTAAAACTAAAATAACATTTAGCATGATATGAAAAAGTTATAGCCACAGTCTATACAATCTTCTACTTGCACCATTAAAAATTCTACTTCAAGCAGCAGTTTCTTTTCCCAAAAAGCACAATACAAGATATGTTTTAACAAAAATACTCTTCATGATTCAGCAAGCAAAAATGAGATTACTCACAAAACACTACTAAAACTAACAGCTCTTAGATAAGAGATGCATGCAAAACATGAGCTAAATAAATGCAGTAGCCAGACAAAGATTAAGAATACAAAGTATTCCTATGAAAAAGCGGAGCATGTCACTCTCCAATAAAAGAATGCTGGGTCCAACCAAGCTTATTGCAAAAATAAAAACAAACTGAAAGCGAAAAAAAAGACGCTCCAAGCAAAAATTCAAGATATGACCGAATAAAAATATAGTTTCAGATAATTTGTCGATGAAGAAGGGGATGCCTTGGGCATCCCCAAGCTTAGACGCTTGAGTCTTCTTGGAGTTTGCTTGGATGTACCACCGGGGCATCCCCAAGCTTAGGCTTTTCACTCTTCTTTATCACGTCATATCATCCTCTTCTTTTGACTCTTGAAAACTTCCTTCAGACCAAACTTCTCACAATCTTCATTAGCAACGTTAGTGAAATCGAAATAATAAATTCACATGGTTCAGTTTCAACACAATCCTAACACTCATAAACACATTAGATACTGTCACAACTTCTTTTAAGACTCTTTTTCTCAAAAGAACACCAAAAGAAAGAGATTAAGATGCAAATGCAATTATTGGCAGAAATCTGTCAAAACAGGACAGCATGTAAAGATGATTTTTTTCAAAAACATTCTGTTGCTCAAATAAAAAATTATTAAACTAATAAAAGTTGTGTATATATCCCAGGATTACGCACAAAAAAAATAGGTCATTCTGAATTTTCCGTGATTTTATACGAATTTAACAGTGGACAACAGAAATATGTTTTCCGCGCAGATATCCGAAATATAGTCTCAACTTTCCACTAGAGGCTTTACTTGGCTCAACAAATACACAAAATAAAAGATACAGAGAGGTTGCTAAGGAAATATACAACACCCAGGTGCAAAGAAAACAAAATAAAACGATGGAAAACGGGTTGAAAACGGAGAAATAAAACAGGTTGTCTCCCGGCAGCGCTTTTCTTTAACGCCTTTCAGCTAGGCATAGAAAGCAACTCAAGTATTTTCAAGTCAAGAGGCATTCAAATCAATACCAAGAACTCTCCTTTTAATCCTCTTACCCTTCTTCTTGGGTTTGTGGAATATGTGGCCACAATCTGGTGCGAAGGCGAAATTTAACGTACCTTTCCCCACATCTATTACTCCCCCCAGGAGTTTCAGCAAGGACCTTCCAAGTGTAATTTGTCCTTCTCCTACATATTCAATAACAAGATAATCAGTGGATATTGTCCTTCCCATGATTTTTGTAAACACTCCCTCAGCTATCCCAATGGGCAAACCAGCGGTATTATTGATAAGAGGTATTTCTTCTAACCCTTCAGAAAGTTTCCAAAGATTCAAAGACTTATAAATATTTTTAGGCATAAGAAAAAATTCAGTCATAATGTCGAAATGAGCATGAAAAGTTTCCATTTGTAACAACTTTTACTGTAGGGATCCACATTGAAGATTCAAAGTTTATTGGCACATAATCATAATAAGCACGAATCTGGTTATAGACTTCTTTTAAACAAGATATATTTGTCTCAAGAGTATTTAATCTAGCCTGAAAGCTCACAAGGGAAGAATCAAATTTACTAGTTGAGCTAGAAGTTTCAATCAACTTTTTAATGGCATTAAGAGTTTGATCCCCATCACAACGTAGGAAGTCTCCTCCTACTGCAGAGTCTAAAGCATGTCTATTGCAAAGAACAAGACCAAAGTAAAAACTACTAAGAAATAAATTCAGGGTCATCATGGGTTCAATTTTACTATAAGAATATAAAATCCTAGACCAAGCTTCCTTGAAACTCTCCTCACTCCCTTGGTTGAAAGTGAAGATTGTTTCTTCTGGTGACATAGTGATAGGAACAAAACTAGACATAAAAGCAAGAAATAAAAAATAACGACTATAAAGTAAACTATATTTTTTTGTGTTTTGATATAAAGAAGCAAAACAAGACGAAAATAAAAGCAAGACAATAAACAAAATAAAGAGGTTGAGAGTGAGAGACTCCCCTTGCCAGAAGAATTCTTTCTCCCCGGCAACGGCGCCAGAAATTCTTGCTGCTTGTGATGGCTACCGTGGTGGGAGGAAGTCTTCTTATATATGTTTCTTTGGTCCCCGGCAACGGCGCCATAAATTCTTTGCTGCTTGTGATGGCGTCTTGACGGGGAGACTTCTTAATGATGATGAATTTTAAGTCCCCGGCAACGGCGCCAGGAATTGTTTGATGATACACCTTGATGGTGCCTTGAGGCGCCAGAAATTCTTTGCTATGGATGGTGTGTTGGGAACCCCAAGAGGACGGTGTGATGAGTGCAGCGGTAAGAATTTCCCTTAGTTAAGAACCAAGGTTATCAATCCAGTAGGAGAAATAAGATCTCCAGAAGGTTGATGCCACTGACGATGGTGATGGCGCCTCACCGGTGTCAGCAACAATGCGGAACCTGCACACAACACAACCAAAATACTTTGTCCCAACAATACAGTGAGGTTGTGAATATCACCGGTCTTGCTGAAAACAAAGATTAGACGTATAGTGTGAAAAATAGTGTATGCTTCCAGTAAGTAAAGAGAACAAAGAATCATAGTGGTTTGTTTAACAGTGTAGGAAAATGGACCGGGGTTCATAGGTTCATTAGTGGTATCTCTCCATAAAAGATAGCATGCTACGTGAGCAAACTACAGCTAGGCAATTGATAAATAGAGGTTACACCGTAGTGCACATTCATGACATGATGACTACTATGATATTTAGTGCGGGCATTACAACAATATACATAGACCGTAATTCGACTGCATCTATGACTAATAATCCACCCTCAGGTTATCATCCGAACCCCCTTAGGTATTAAGTTGCAAGCAACAGATCATCGCGTTAAGCAATGTGTGTAATGTAGGAAATGATTGTGCACGCGGGCACTCACACCGCTGTTTTCTCCCTAGTGGCAACAACACATCCTCCCCCGTCACGTTTCTGTCACTCGAGCACAGGAGAAAAGGAGGCATGAACCCAACTATCGAGCATAAATACTCCCTCTTGGAGTCATTAGCAACTACTTGGCCAGAGCAACCACTAGCAACGGAAAGCATGCAAGATCACAAATAACATATGCAATAAAGACTATAATACACTTGGCATAAGTTCAATTTTCATCGGATCCCAGCAAACACAACACATGGAATTACATAAGAACAATCTCGATCATGCTAGGCAGCGCACAAGATCTAAACATTGAAGCATAGGAGGAGAAGACAACCATCTAGCTACTGCTATGGACCCGTAGTCCAAGGATGAACTACTCACGCATCACTCTTGAGGCAGGCATGGTGATGAAGAGGCCTCCGGTGATGATCTCCTCTCCGGTAGGATGCCGGGAGACAGCTTCAGACCCCCTGATCTAGGGTTGACGACGGCGGCGGCTGCGGAACTTTTCGGGAATTTTTGACCAGGTGCCTAGGGTTTTCCTTCGGGGTTGAATAAATAGGCGAAAGGGCAAAGGCGGTGGAGCCCTGGGGGCCCACACCACCCCCCAGCGCGGCCAAGGGGGGTCACCCTATGGTGTGGCCCCCCTGAGGCCCCCTCCGGGTCTCTTCGGGACTCCGTGGAATCTTCGGGAATTCTAAGACTTCCGGGCTTCGAATTTTCCAATTCAGAGAATATTTCCAGAACAACTTTTCTGAAACTAAAAACAACAGAAAACAAGGAACTGGCTCTATGGCATCTTGTCAATAGGTTAGTCTGGGAAATCAATAAAAATGACATAAAGAAGGGAGAAAACATGTAGCAATTGGCATAATATCATCATGGAACATCAGAAATTATAGATATGTTGGAGACGTATCAGACGCAAGCATTAGAGAGAAACTTGATGAGTTGATGAGCACAATGAAAGGGATGGTGCTTGAAGTATTGAAAGGAAGATATAGTTGACCGAGAAGAAGCAACAAGAGAAATTGGTGTGGTGGAAGCAAGTAAAAATAGCATAGTGATAAGAAGTTGGACAAGGAGAAGCGCAAAGCCAACTTTAAGGAGAGTAGGATTCTTCTTGAGGAGAACTGGATGAAGAAGAAGTAATAGCCGAGGAGAACCAGATCATGATGATGGAAAAAAATTGACGATAATTCGAGTACATATTGAGAGACTAGAACGGGCGAGATCATGCAATCAAGGATAATATGAGGCGGGCTTGGCCCAATTCAGGGCAGTGTCTTCAAGGCGCCGGCGTTGGGAATGACTACGATGTGTGATGATCTCAGAGATATGTTTGTTGGAATTATGAGAAATTTTCCAATTTAGTTAATCCATAAAAGCAGTAGATAAAACATGGCTAGAAAACTAGGAAATAAACTAGACATGTGATTTACCGAAAAATAGTAAACCATTGAGTCTAAGCAGACTGGTAGAAACAGAACATGAAGCATCATGCCAAACAGAAACTGAAGCAACACGTACGATGCAGAGGAAGAACTGCTCGCATGGGCTGGGGGAGACATGTTGTCGAAGAGGTCATCAACGTCGGGGAAGAAGTCGTCGTCTGAGAAGTTGTTGACATCATCCATGTTGGCGAAGAAGCCAGCAGTCGCGCGACAGCGTTCCCTAAAAACCTTAACGCCCTTCTCCCGTACAAGGTCCGAAGGGACGGGGTTCTGGAGGCCTTCTGTCCGTCCCACGGTGCACGCTACGGCATGGGATGGAGAAATCTTGATCTGCGGCGTAGTGCTCGAGAATCAGGAGGCAGTCGCATATGAGGTGTGGCTATGGGAGAGGAGCAACCTCTCTTTTAGAAGCACATACGACGCAGGAGGCGAATTGGCATCGTGCAACCGTTCATATTCGTTCATTCGTGTGTGAGAAAAAGAAGACAACGCGTACACGTGGCATAGGTCCTACCTTGGCTCGGCTCATTCTCGAAACCCGACGCGCGCGCGTCATGACGAGGAGGACGGTGGAGGGGGAGCGTGTATGCAGCTCTCTACTTCTAATGCTCATATAGCAAGTGGAAGAGGCCCCCTTATAGGAAGGTGAAACTTCCATTTAACTAGTAATGTGAGACTAAACTTGTGTCCTACCTCTTGCCATACACGATTTAATGAATTTATGGAAAGCTAAAATGGGCGGGGCCATTTAGGCTAAAACTCCAACAATGTTTGCTCCATTTTTGTTTGTGACTTGTTCTATGTTTGATCATGCATTTGGACTGAAAACTATATTTAAATTTGAATTTCAATATTTATATTTATGCATTTGAAATGTTACTATATATTGTGTGATGCTGAGTACTGGAAATATTGAATCATAGATAAGCTAAAACAGATGGAAACGTAGTTTTGGAATAACAGAACACGCGCCCGGCCTGTACTCAAGAACAGTTTTTGAGGATACTCCATACCGGTGTTTTAGCACGAGAGAGTTCAGAAACGCTTTGCTACACACATACGGGTCGGATACAAACGTTTCGACTTGCATTAAGGGGCGCTGACTGACCATGGCATGCATGGAGCTAGTGGTGATTCATTAACCATTGTCATTGCTCCTGCACTGCACGCTGCAGCTTCCGACAGGCCACTGAATCTCAGCCGCGAGGCCGAGCACCTCGCCGAGGGGTCCTCCGATGCCCACCCAGCTTGCTGCGGACTCATGAACGCCGACGACGTCGTCATCCAGGACCGTGGCCATCAACGACGGTGGTGTGGCCGTGGGCGTGGCGGCCACCTGCTTATTGCAGTAGAGCTCGGCGATGTTGTCGTAGTTGAGGCTGAGCCGGTTCTCCCGCTGCTCTGGGAGGCAAACTCCACCGGCGAAGTCCAAGAGACCTCCCGCAGCAGCAGCCTTGCTGCCACCGGAGCAGTTGTCAGAGGACGACCTGCTGCTACCATGATCAGTTTGGGTGGACGACTTGTGCCGGTCACGACGAGGAGGACCATCCGCCACAGCAGCTGCATCTTGCTGCTGCTGCTGCTTTTTTGCAGGTGGAGGGTGGCGTGGCCGGCCGGCGCGGTTGAGGTGGCGCTGACAGTACCTCTGGTCGGGCTCGGCGTCCCTGGCGCAGCGCCACTTCTTGCCGTCCGTGCGGCCGCACCTCCTCCGCGCGACGGCCTGCTGCATGCACTGCAGCAGCATGGACATCCTCGCTGCCTGCTGGGCCTGGTAATGGGGGACAAGCAGCGGGGTGTAGTTGTAGTAGTAGGAGGATGGAACTTGGGTTGGCGCCACGGCGGCGGCATTGATGTCGGAGAAGAGGAGGTAGGAGGGGATGGGAGCGGAGGCGGCCATGTGCTTGTAGATCAGAGCCTGCCGTTGCAGCTCCACCCACTGCGCCGCCGTGAATAAGCCCCCGCCGGAACCTAGCACGCGCCGATTAACATCCAGATCAGTACATGCATGCAAATGCAATGAAATTAACCATGAAAGCATATCAGAGACGTAAGACGTACCCATGGTAGTACTAACAATAGGAACAGGAGCAGCCGCGGCTGGTGGTATTCCCACGGCGGGGCTCTGACCGACGCCGCTGCCGGCAACCCTGTCGTCGTCCTGCTCCAGCTCCGTAGGTTCTCTCGTGCTGTTGTACTTGATTCTCACTCAGGTGCTGCGTGCATGTTTCCTTGTCCCCCGGCCTGGCGACGCTTTTATAAACCGAGACCGAACGTATACGTACCTAGAGGGCGGAGACCGATCGAGATCGGGGCCGGTGCAGGTGGCTACGTCATGGGCTTGATGCATGACCATGATGATGAGGTGAAGTTACACAACCGAGATAAACAAAGTCGATCCGATGCATGCGCAGAAAAGGTAAACTAAAGACGAGTGCAATTTTCTCCATGCATCTGCAATTCTGCATGCATACAGTGAAGATCACAGTGATCTGCGGCACCGCATGAGCCATGATCGAGCCGTCGTTATCCAGGGGCCGTGACCACCATGCTGTCCGGGGACCCTCTCTGTTCAGTTTCAACGCTCCACCATTCCGGTCTCCGCAAGCATGCGCACGGAAAAGAGTGGTAACATAAAAGATGGACCGGCTCGTGCATAGCTGGGTGCGTCGTTTTCCATACTTGCCAAAGCATGGACTGAGTGACATGACATGACAACTCCATGCCTGCATACCGCCCCCGGGGGTGGTGGAGATCACCAACATGTACTTCCCTTTTAAAACGTATAAAGATATAAATATTTTCGAAATTCAACGTTTTTCCAAGTTTGGCAAAGTTTATATAGACTGAAATGTACCTACAATTACCGAAACAATATGCTTAGGTTCACCATAAAATATACTTGGCAATGCCCCGCACGTTCCGGCGAAAATTTGTGGAAAGAAAAAACATAAAGTTTTTGTGGATATCATTCTCTCCTCATGTAAAGAATTTAATGTGCACACTCACTAAATATGTATATTTTGCTAGTGTAATACCCGTAGTTATAGGCTCCGTAAGGGTAGATATAAGATTGTGCATAACAACATTCATGCATTCTTTGCAAAACCGGGATAAACTTTTGCGCTTTTTGGTGAAAGAAAGTGATCTAGTCAAGCTGGGATATTGTTGATGAGTTGGAAACAAGTGGTGGACATGTGCCAATAGTATCTGAGTTAACCTTGAATCATCTATATTGGAATCAGGGACCATTTCCAAAAACCATTTTGGGATGTTTAAGTAAAAGTGAGTTTAAGGCTCTTCTATCTCTCCTGATTGAGCTAAGTCTCATTCATCTAATCTTAACTCATTCTTTCAAATTGGAAACCTCATTTTAGATGTGACCTTGCAAGTTAAACCTGAAACGTGGAATTCAAATTTGAAGTTTAAGAGTTTAAACTTGAGCATTAAAATTCAAATATATCAATAAATAGACATTTAAACACTTCAATCCATAACTCAGTTAGATAGTACATTGTTTCAAAAATGGAATCATACTAGAGTTCAAATCACAATTTATACAATGGAACTAAAAAACAATTGAATTTATTCAAATGCAAGAAAACAATAAGTACAATGCTTTATTTCCTTGACCACAAGTTACGGGAGGCAATTACATAGTGAATTAAAAGTACTAATGCTCAAAACAGAAAAGTAACCTATACTATACCTAACTTGCCCGAACCTTCTGGTTTTCAATTGAAGCTTCCAACCTGCAAAAACAAACACATCAAAATATAAATAGATTGGGGTTAAGATTTTAATGTTTACCCTCACCACTGGTGGGGAAATTTGATGTATTAGTCCAATGGAGTCCTGACTAGGATTAATTTATAGCTAGGAACTCAAAATCTACGAGGGGCAACAATGCAAATCCTTAGCAACTGAAACAAGGGACATATCATGCACATCTGGAAGCCAACATAGATAACAAGCTATAGGGACAAGGAGCCAACATGGACATAAGCCAACAAGGACAATGAGCAACATTTCCAGCATGCCAATAGGGACATGTAAGCCACAAGCTGACAACATTCTTAAGCCAACAATACCATATACCAACTTGTGCATGATCATAAGCCCTTAGTACATTTCAAAAGCCACAAAAATGCCACTTCATTTTACTGAACTAAAGAAAAGTCGATCCAACAAATAAAGGACCTAAATTGGTATGAGGAACCAATCAAACCAAGTAATTCTACCAGAACCAGAATTATACAAAGCAAATAAAGAAAATAGACCATGAGGAGACGTCCATCACATTAAACCCTAAGCAACATGGACTAATGGCAAGAAGCAACCCAACTAATGTTAGAATGATGCTACCTATTAGCCCATAGAAACTTGGAACTAAGGAGCAAACTAGCCTAATAAAGTTACCTCACGTGTAAGCAAACAACCAAATATTTTAAAAGCCACAAGATAATTCACAACAACTTCCGCGAGGGGTTGAAACTTGAACCTATGCCCATATGTAAGAAACATAATCACCAAATCCATGTAACCTGGT
This sequence comes from Alopecurus myosuroides, assembly GCA_028641055.1. Lineage (NCBI taxonomy): Eukaryota > Viridiplantae > Streptophyta > Magnoliopsida > Poales > Poaceae > Alopecurus > Alopecurus myosuroides. Next base: position 263,385,298 of record CM054060.1, read on the forward strand.
GTCATCGCCATAATCCATCATAATCAGTATAAATTCAGAGCCTAGCTGCACATGCAGAGTCAATATGCCACTGTTCTTTACAGGAACATCAAGAAACCATAAGACCATCTCATTGCAGCTATAATATATACTCTAGGAAAAATGAAATAGCTAGGAGGAGGAGGCTAACCATGAGAAGGTTGTTCATCCTCCTTAAGATAAAGCAGCATTGCATACAACATGTCATTAGAGGGATTTTAAGAGTGGATCTGCACAACTCTATTGTCGGACCCACGGATACCAGGGTATCCTGGGCCGTCTGCTGCTAGTCATTACTATGTGATTCATGCAGGCATTACAACAAGATACATATACCGTCATCCAACTGCATCTATGACTAATAATCCACCCTCAGGATGTCAACCGAGCAAACTTTGGGTACTAAGTTGCAAGTGAAAGTAAAGTATGGGAACCTAGAGGGGGGGGGGGTGAATAGGTGCTACGACCAATTTTAATTTTTAACAAGGTTTAGGCTTAACTCAAAGGTAAATTCTCTAGATAGTGCAACTAATGGTGAATTTACCTATATGACAAGGCAAGCAATTAATGCAACTAGGACAACACTTAAAACAACAAGTACTACAATAAATGCTACAAGAACGAGTAAGTAGAGAGTGAGGAACGAGATAACCGATGGAAGCACACGGAGACACGATGTATTCCCGAGTTCCTCCTTGTTAAGGGAGTACGTCTCGTTGGAGGGGTGTGAGCTCGCCACGAAGGCCTACTCAATGCCACAAAGGCCTCACCCTATTCTCCGATGAACTTCCGCCACAAAGGCCTAGTTCATCTCTCACTATTGAACCCCTTTGAGGTGGGGATCGAATCCTTTACAAACACTTGGGGCACACACCCACAACTTAATTGGGGGCTCCCAACTCTTCTTGAGTCACCACTAGTAACAAGAAGCCTAGGTTCTCCACATGAGGAAACCCTAGGCAAAGATCTCTCAAGTGAATGAGAGGGAAATGGAAATCCGGTTGGTGAAGATGTAGATCCGATGGTCCTCCTTCAATCCTCAAAGAATCAACAAGTTTGGGTGGAGGAGGAGGGAGATCTAGCTTGGTGGGTGAGCTCAATCAATGGAGGCTTCAATGCTGGTGGAGCTAACCCTTGGGGAAGAAAGAGAGGGGCTATTTATAGCCCCCACTCAAACTAGCCGTTTTTCTGCCCAAAATGCGACCAGCCCGGATTGCTCCAGAATTTTCCGGATCCCGGAATCATCCGGACTGATTCCGGATTGCAACAAAGAAATTCACGTTGCAGTCGGAATCATCCGGACTGAATCCGGATTGCAACAGAGAAAATCCCGTTGCAGTCGGAATCGTCCGGACTGAATCCGGATCCCGGAATCATACGGAATAATCCGGATTGCAACAGAGAAAATCACATTTCAGTCGGACTCATCCGGACTGAATCCGGATTCCGGACTCCTCCAGAATAATCCGGATTGCACTTTGAAAAACCTTTTTTTGACCCGGAAAAGTTCGTTGATCTTCGATTTCTTCACCATTTCTTTGACACCGTATACGTGCTGATTTAAGACCAAATCCTTTGACAAAGTAGCACATACGGTTAGTAACTTCTTTATGTTGTTAACAAACACACAAAACAGCGAAATATCGAGAATGCACTTTCAATCTCCCCCTTTTTGGTGTTTGATGACAACATAAAGATATCACGGGGATAAATCAATATGAACTAAAGAAATGGTGTCCAAAAAATAGACGGAGTTCTTCCTCGATGTGTGTTGTGAGGCCTACACTTCATAGGCTTTGCTCCCCCTATGTTTTAGACACCAAGCCGTCTAAACAAGTTCATACAACATGCATAGATAATGATAGAGATAATAGCACGCATGAATAGTAGCATAACCACGGGTAGGGTGACACAAATACGTCACGAGGTTCCACACAAATAATACGAAGTTCCGAACGAAAGAAACGAAATAAAGATACCGGAGCACAAGCCTATAAGATCGAAATCAAAAGGCAAAAGACTTGTGCCCCAACCCTTGCAAAGCCCGTGTAATCCTAATATGGGACTCCTTCTCCCCCTTTGGCATCAAGACGCCAAAAAGGGAAAACGAGTCCAACTAACGACCCAAGAAATAACACGTCATCTTCATCTTCATCATCCTCGTCTTCTTCTTCCTCCTCCGGTTCATGAGTACCACCACCACCAAGCCCAACAGCATCAAAGTCATCTTCAGCAGACCCTGACTCCTCACCATCATCATCAACATCAGTAGGAGGCACACCAAAGTAGAAGTCATCGTCATGGATCTCAGGCATCTCAAACGGCACATAGACAGTGGGCTCAAGAGAAGGAGGATCATCAAGTATCTGAATCCCAGCAGCTCTGCGGTCAGAGTTCTGAATGCGGCGGGTCTCCTTAGCCAACTCTCTCGCCTCATGAGCAATTTCCCTGGTGTCACTTCACATGTTGAACATAGCCTTGAAGAACTTGGCAATGCCACTGGGAGGACGCTGAGAGGCACTACCACCACTCGTGGAAGCAGAAGGAGTGGCCATAGGAGATTTGGACTTGGACCTTGAGTACTCCGGAATCTCCACTCCACGAATGAGAGAGGGAACCATGCTCTTGCCTAGGAATCCATGATCTCAACCCCTACCTTGTGATTGATGAAACTCTGAATCAGTGGACCATAAGCAGGCTTCCTCTTCTCACATATCCCAAGGCAAACCTCACGGTATATGAAATCCATCACATCAATCTTCCTCTGGTTCTGGGGCCTAGTGATGAACATGAGGTTCACCATGTAAGCCCGGATGGCTGATTTATCACCAGCCTTGATCATAATGGTGTTGCGGAAGATCTTGGACAACAGATTGTAGTAGGGGTACATGGCAGAATTGAAGGGCAGAGTCTTGCCCTGTGCATCAGGAGGATAGTAGAATGCCAGGCTAGAGTTGTCAAACTCAGAATTTTCATGGATTTTGAAACCATGATTAGCATAAGTGAAGGTCCACCTGTAACCAAGAGCCTCAGCCCACTCACCCAAATTGCTAGTGACCTTCTGATCCCCAGTCATCCAAGTCACAGCATGAGAGGCATCACCATGGGCATGGAAAGTGCAGTAGAACTGGGCTATCAAGTCAGGGCAATACTCACACTCAACATCCAGCAGAGGAATCAGACCCATCTTCATAAGGCAACCATGCACATGACGGAGATCACTGTATTTGTGCTGGTTATAGAAATCCATGTCAATCTGGGACTGCTTACAGACAAGAGGCTGAGCCACGGAGTAGAACTCTTCCCAACACTCCAGTTGAAGGTTGGTCCATAAACGAGGATCATCACAGGTAGAGTCATGAAAGCGGTATGGATTCTTCCTCTTGATATGCTTCCACTGAGGGATAGTGCAACCTGCGAGGTCCAGTGTGGGAACCCTCTCCTCCTGATCATCACGGTTCCCACCCCCATGAGCTGTGCGCCCCCTGACGGGACGCGAACCCCTTCCAGCCAACTGCTTCCTCTTGGTACCCGGTCTAGAGCTGTCACCTGTGAATAGAGGACATAGGAACATCAGAAGATAAGTGCATATGCCAAACGGGAACAATAGGAACTCAAACGTTTTGAAACAGTGCAAATTCTCATAATTTCTGGCAGCATCCGGACAAATTCCGGAGGCCCGGAATTTTCCGGCTGAGCCCGGAAAAATCCGACCGGGTCGGACTGGTCCGGAATGAATTCGGGCTCCTCGATTTGACTCGAGAAAAATCCCAAAATCTCGAAATTTTGACTCAAAGCTGTTCCAAACAATTTGGGGGTACCATAGAGATGATCCTAGAGGTGTTCTAAGTGCAGGAAAAAACATGGGATTGGCACGAGATTTGAGATGGATCTAAGTCTAGATTGTGATGTGGTTAGACTAGATCTACGAATCCATGGCATCTAGGTAGAGATTGGCATGACGAACACGTTGATAGAACTTGGATCTAGATCAAACCTTAGGTGAGATTTCATCTAGAACCAAAAACAACCAACAAAAACGAAAAAGAAGAGATGCCAAACACAATACCTTCCATGGGGGAGTGCTTGACCAAAGGAGGGATCAAACGATCCTCCCTAGGGGCAACCGGGACGAAAACCGCGGATTTAGGTGGCTAGGGCACGGGAGGGGTGGAAAGAGTGGAAAGAAAACTGCCTCCCGTGGGTGTGGGGGTATTTATAAGGAAAACTGTCTCGTCCGGAATGGCCCGGAAAAATCCGGCTTCCGGAATATTCCGGACCCAATCCGACCTACTCGGAATAATCCGGGCTTGGCCGGAATGAATCCGGGACAGGCCAGAAAAAGGCCAAACCATTCCAAAAAAGACAGTTTTGAAAGGCTAGGAAAGATGTGATGTTGTGTGGAGTAAGGCATATGCATAGATGAACATGAGAGAGGACAAATAGAGCAAAACACAAGGGGTTAGATTTCCTAGTCTTACTTCTCGGGGAAAACGCAAATAATATTGAAATAGAAACGAGAAGTAGTATTCAGAAGAATAACACAATAACCCAAAAGATATCCAACTAAGAACCAACTCTTCAAAAGAGAAGAGGTTGGTGACCTAAGCCACCATGTAAGAGTTGATGGTATGCAATTGCGAAGATATATCTTGGGGGATTGCCAATACTCAACACTGAAGCTCACAATTCAACATTAGAAATAGAGAGATAACAATGAAATTTTATCTTTGGGCATAATGGGGGGAGGGAGAACCCAATGTGTTAGGATAACACTCCCCCTATGTCCATGCCTACACCTAAGCTCAAACATGTTTCATCTATAGGGGTGTGTGCAAGATCTTCAAGTCAAACTCCTTGAATCAATCATATTTAGTTCATTCCTCAAGAACAAGAACCTTGCATCATCAAGTGGCTTCGTGAAAATATCCGCAAGATTGTCCTGGGTGGGCACATAAGATAGTGCAATATCCCCTCTTGCCACATGGTCTCGGATGAAGTGATGGCGAATCTCAATGTGTTTGGTCCTTGTGTGTTGCACCGGATTGTAAGCAATCTTGATAGCACTTTCATTGTCACACAAAAGAGGCACCTTATCCAAATGAACTCCATATTCCTTGAGAGTTTGCCTCATCGATAACAATTGAGTGCATGCACTTGCGGCGGCAACATACTCGGCTTCGGCGGTGGAGAGTGATATGCAATTTTTCTTCTTGGAGGACCAACTCACTAGGGACCTACCAAGAAATTGGCACGCCCCGGAAGTAGACTTCCTATCATCTTGATCACCCTCCCAATCGGAATCCGTGTAGCCATTGAGAGAAAATTGTGCCCCCTTTGGGTACCACAAACCAAATCTTGGGGTATGAACCAAATAATGAAAGATCCTATGGACCGCCATTAAATGGCTATCCTTAGGAGCCGCTTGATACCTTGCACACACACCTACACTCAAAACGATATCAGGCTTATATGCACAAAGATAGAGCAAAGAACCAATCATAGAATGATACAACTTTTGATCCACATCCTTACTCCCTTTTGGATTACGAGATAGGTGGCACTTGACTTGCATAGGAGATGTCTTGATCTTAGCATCTTGGAAATTAAACCTCTTGATCATATCTTGGGTATACTTGGCTTGAGAAATGAAGGTCCCACGAGCCAATTTCTTGATCTCAAAGCCAAGGAAGAATTTAAGCTCTCCCATCATAGACATCTCGAACCTGTCAGTCATAAGCTTAGATAACTCATTATTGAAAGCTTGGTTAGTTGAGCCAAAGATGATATCGTCCACATATAGTTGGCATATGAAAAGCTCTCCCTTTACTCTCTTGGTGAAGAGAGTGGGGTCAATCTACCCAACTTCGAAACCACGATCAACTAACAACTCCCTAAGGTGATCATACCAAGCACGAGGTGCTTGTTTGAGACCATAGAGAGCCTTGTCAAGTTTGTAAACGTGGTTAGGAAAGTTGAGATTCTCGAACCCCGGAGGTTGCTTAACATATACCTCCTCTTTTAGTGGACCATTCAAGAAAGCACTTTTCACATCCATTTGTTGCAATTTGAAATTATGAGAGGATGCATAAGCAAGGAGGATACGGATGGACTCAAGGCGAGCCACGGGTGAGTAGGTTTCATCAAAGTCAATGCCTTCAACTTGAGTGTAACCTTGAGCAACCAATCTTGCCTTGTTCCTAATGACAATGCCATGCTCATCTTGCTTGTTCTTGAAAATACACTTAGTGCCAATAACATTGTGGCAATCTTTGGCTTCTCAACCAATCTCCAAACTTTGTTGCGCTCAAAGTTATTGAGCTCATCATGCATAGCTTCAACCCAATCGGAGTCCTCAAGAGCTTCATACACTTTCTTAGGCTCCACCATAGAGATATGAGCTTGATGCTCACAAAAATGTGCCAATTGCCTTCTTGTGGATCTTCGAGCTTGAACATACTCCAAGACCTTGTTGTCTTGGGCATCAATTGTCTTCAAAGCTCTTCTTATCCTTTTGACACGACGGGCTTCGATCTCCTCATTATTGCGAGGAGGGATCACTTGATCATTTGGGTCCCCATCTTGACCAACTTGGCCTTGATCATCATCATCATCATCAAAAACAATATCTTCAACACATGCTTCAAGTTGAGGAGAGGATGAAGAGGATGGTTGATCTTGGCCTTGACCTTGACTCGCATTAGTGAGAGGAGTGGGTACGACTTGCGGAGTCACTTGGTCAATAAGAGGAGGGTCTTGAACATGTTCTTGGTTAGGTGTAACATTTGGCTCCTTGGCTTGTTCTTATATTGTAGAGGAGGGCTCCACTTGAGTAGGGCATAGTCCTTGTCGAGTCGCCATAAGGTTTCCCTCGATGGGGTGGAAAAATCCCACACCCATCCTTCCTATGGCTTCTTGAGATATTTCAACATCTACATTAGAGACATGAAATTGCGCCACTTGGGAGCCATAATTTTCCTCGAAAACCACACTACAAGATTCTATGACAATCCGTGAGGCTTTGTCAAAGACTCTATAAGTGTGGGATTCGGCACCGTAACCAACAAAAATACCCTCAATGGTTTTGGAATGAAATTTAGACAACCTAACACCCTTGATCAAATAAAAGCACTTACAACCGAATACACGGAAGTAGGAGCCGTTGGGCTTGTTGCCGGTGAGGATCTCATATGGGGTCTTGTCCAAGCCTTTGCGTATGTAGAGGCGGTTGGAGGAGTGAAATGCAGTGGATATGGCCTCGGCCCATAAATATTGGGGAGAAGAGTACTCCGCCAACATGGTCCTTGCCATATCCAAGAGGGTGCGATTCTTCCTTTCGGCAACACCATTTTGTTGAGGAGTGTAAGTGGCGGAGTATTGATGACGAATGCCTTCTTCACTAAGGAATTCATTCAATGTATAGTTCTTGAACTCCGAGCCATTATCACTCCTAATAGCCATGATTTGCACATTGTGTTGACGTTGCACTTCGTTGGAGAAGTCGATGATGGTTTGTTGAGTTTCACTCTTGCACTTGAAGAAATAAACCCAAGTGTATCTTGAATAATCATCGACAATCACCAAGCAATACTTCTTGCCACCAAGACTTGCCTCGGGCATGGCACCAAAGAGATCAACATGGAGAAGCTCCAAGATCCTCTTTGATGAGATAATAGTCTTGGCCTTGTGCACCTTGTCATGCATCTTCCCTTCAACACACGACCTACAAACGCGATCCTTTGCAAAGGAAACATTTTCTTTTAGTCCGACAATAAGGCCACATTTGTGAAGACTTTGCAAAGTTCTCATGTTGACATGGGATAGGCGGCGATGCCACAACGATCCCAAGTACGCCTTCCCGAAAAGACACATTGCTTGAGAGTTGGTTGACTTCGAAAAGTACACCACGAACAACTCATTTTCAACATGTCCTACGTGAGCGATGTCAAGAGTCTTGATCCTCAAAAGGACCACAATATCACCATCGAAAAAGACGGGAAAACCCATCTTTCCAAGAGAGCGGACAGAAAGTAAATTGTAACCAAGGGATTCGACAAGCATGACGTTCTCGATAGTTATATCGGGAGCCACCACAACCTTGCCGAACCCGGATACCTTAGACTTGGATGAATCCCCATAAGTGACGGTTGCTTGGATGTCATTAGGTCGCAACTCCGTCACAAGCTGTTTGCTTCCGGTCATATGATTAGTGCATCCACTATCGAGAATCCATTTAGTCCCACCCGAAGCATAGTCCTGCAAGAGATCATTGACTAGAGTTAGGACCCGAGATGGGTCCCTTCATATTAGCAACAAGGGTATTTGGAACCCAAATAGTATAGTCAATGAAACCCTCAATAGGACCAACATATTTAGCTTGCACAACACCATAATAATCAACATATAAGAAATTGTGTGGATTGTTAGTTCCCGCGGATGTGCTACGAGTAGTGTTGTCCCTCATGACACTACTACTCGAGGCAATGTTGTTTGCTTGAGCGGGTGTACTAGGAGTAGTGTTGTCCCTAATGACAACACCACTCGAAGCACCATTGTTGGTCTTCTTCTTGCTCTTCTTCTTCTTGTTCTTCTTCTTGGCTACATAGCCTAGACCTTGCTTGCCCACTTGTTGCCTTGGTGCACTCAATTGTGGTCTAGCAATGACTGCATTAGAGTTAGGGGCAACAACTTGTGGGGAAGGGGTCACAAACTTCACAACTTGAGTGCCTTTACCCTTGAGCCTTGCTAGCTCATCCTTCAACCTAGCATTTTCCTCAATAATATTTGCATGATCACAAGAATAAGTAGAGGTGCTAGAATTGTTAGTTTGATTAAGTTGAGTTTGAAGTTGTTCATACAACTCTTTGAGGGATGAGTGTTGGCTTTCCAAAGCCTTGTGAGCCTTGGTTAGCTTTTCAAACTCCTCGGTTAGTTTACCATGACCAACCCCAAACTCGACCTTATCCTTTTTAGCCTTTTTATATTTAGCAATAGCAAGATCACGTTCCTTAGTGATGTTTGAGACAAATTCATTATGAGTTAATTCAATAGATTCAAGTTCATCCTCTAGAGAAACTCTACCATCATGCTCTTCCTCAAGAGTCATAGAGAGAGATGCAATTTCATCCGCATCCCTTCTCTCAATCTCACCTTTCTTCTCAAGAGCATCTTGGGCCTCTCCCAATTGCCTCATGAGATACTCAACGTACTTCTTGGTCTCCCCTTGCATGTTAGACATAAAACGGTCCAAGGAGACCCTTTCTTCTTCTTCTCTAATACTAGCAAGATGTTCAAGTTCACTAGGGGTCTTAGAGTTGGGGGAAGGTGATACCTCCGTGGCCTTAGCCATGAAGCACTTGGCATTACGTTGAGGAAGATCGTCATTGGGGGATTCGAAGAGGGATGAAGATGATGGAGTAGAAGCAATAGCTAGAGCGGACACTTCACTTGAGGTTTCTTATTCTTCATCACTCTCGGAATCATACTCCTCTTGAGTCAAAGAGCACAAACTTGGTGGGAGACTTCTTGTTGAAAGGCTTCTTCTTTAAGTGAGGTTTCTTGTACTCAACCTTGGACTTGTCCTTGCGAATGAGCTTGCCACTATGGAGCTCTCTATTCTCATAGGGGCACTCCGCAATGAAGTTATGCTTATCTTGACAATTGAAGCAAGACCTCACTTTTTGAGCCCCATCATTTCCATAGCGAGACCTTTTCTTCTCCTCAACAATTCTCTTTCCCTTAGGAGGATTGCTCCAATTTTTTTTGCACGGTGAGGGCAATGAGATCCTTTAGAACGGGATCATAGTCTTGTTCCTTCAAAGGAGGCAACGCCTCTTCTCCTTCTTCTTCATTCTCAACCTCTCTTGACAACACCTTGGCCTTCAAAGCAACAGATGCTCCTTGGTGCATTCCAATGGCCCTAGCACGGTTGTCAAGCGCATTCTTGGTTTGCACTTTGTAGGAGCACATCTCTTGCATCACTTGAGTTGAGGTCATGGAGGAGAAATCATGTCTCCCTTGAATGCTCTTCATGTCCGCGCCCTCAAATGGCATAATGGCAATCATGTACCTTCTCTTGATCCAAGCACCATCAATGTACTTGGCACCAACATTTGAGAAGGCGGTGGCAAGAGTCTTGAGTCTCTGGTACATGTCCACCTGATCCTCTCCATCATGCATATAGAACCCTTCGGCCTCATTGGTCAATGCATCATATCTATTCCTTTGCATGCTTTCATTGCCCACAAACATGACGACAAGAGCGTCCCATGTTTCCTTGGTGGTGGAATATTGTTGAAGATGCGGCATGTGGTTAGGACCCACGGCTTGTTGAAGAATGGACAAGGCGGTGTAGTTGAGTTGGCAATCTACGGCTTCTCTTCTTGTTAAGTTCTTGGGATCAAATGTCTTGTATCCATCACGAGTGATCCTCCAAAGATCTATACAAGAAGAGTTCAAGTGAGTCTCCATGTAGTATTGCCATTCATGAAAAGAAAAAGCATCAATTTTAGGTGGAGCTCCCCTAGGGATTATATGAGGATGAGGGAAGGGGGGATCGGGAGAATATCGTCCTTCAACGGTGTTATATCCTTCCTCTCCACCCGTGCCTTTCTTAGTGTATTGTTCGGCGGAAGAATTTTTAAGTGGATCACCATCTACCCCTTTCTTGGCGCCTTCCGAAGGAATTTCCGGAAGGGAGGATTTGACTTCCTCCGGTCCCTTGGCTTTGAGGAGTTGTGCCATAAGTTCACGCAACTCATCAAATTTGGTGTCTATGGATGAGGTGAATGAATTTCTCAAAGCATTGAGATCATCCATGGTCACCTTTCCAACGGACGTTTCGGTATCCAAATCTTCTCCCATACTAAAACTCTTAGGCGGTTAAGCCCGATACAAGAGCCGAGGCTCTGATACCAATTGAAAGTAAAGTATGGGCACCTAGAGGGGGGGGGTGAATAGGTGCTACGACCAATATTAATTTTTAACAAGATTTAGGCTTAACTCAAAGGTAAATTCTCTAGATAGTGCAACTAATGGTGAATTTACCTATATGACAAGGCAAGCAATTAATGCAACTAGAACAACACTTAAAACAACAAGTACTACAATAAATGCTACAAGTACGAGTAAGTAGAGAGTGAGGAACGAGGTAACCGATGGAAGCACACGGAGACACGATGTATTCCCGAGTTCCTCCTTGTTAAGGGAGTACGTCTCGTTGGAGGGGTGTGAGCTCGCCACGAAGGCCTACTCAACGCCACAAAGGCCTCACCCTATTCTCCGATGAACTTCCGCCACAAAGTCCTAGTTCACCTCTCACTATTGAACCCCTTTGAGGCGGGGATCGAATCCTTTACAAACACTTGGGGCACACACCCACAACTTAATTGGGGGCTCCCAACTCTTCTTGAATCACCACTAGTAACAAGAAGCCTAGGTTCTCCACATGAGGAAAGCCTAGGCAAAGATCTCTCAAGTGAATGAGAGGGAAATGGAAATCCGGTTGGTGAAGATGTAGATCCGGTGGTCCTCCTTCAATCCTCAAAGAATCAACAAGTTTGGGTGGAGGAGGAGGGAGATCTAGCTTGGTGGGTGAGCTCAATCAATGGAGGCTTCAATGCTGGTGGAGCTAACCCTTGGGGAAGAAAGAGAGGGGCTGTTTATAGCCCCCACTCAAACTAGCCGTTTTTCTGCCCAAAATGCGACCATCCCGAATTGCTCCGGAATTTTCCGGATCCCGGAATCATCCGGACTGATTCCGGATTGCAACAGAGAAATTCACGTTGCAGTCGGAATCATCCGGACTGAATCCGGATTGCAACAGAGAAAATCCCGTTGCTGTCTGAATCGTCCGGACTGAATCCGGATCCCGGAATCATCCGGAATAATCCGGATTGCAACAGATTAAATCACGTTGCAGTCGGACTCATCCGGACTGAATCCGGATTTCGGACTCCTCCGGAATAATCCGGATTGCACTTTGAAAAACCTTTTTCTGACCCGGAAAAGTTCGTTGATCTTCGATTTCTTCACCATTTCTTTGACACCGTATACGTGCTGATTTAAGACCAAACCTTTGACAAAGTAGCACATACGGTTAGTAACTTCTTTATGCTGTTAACAAACACACAAAACAGCGAGATATCGAGAATGCACTTTCAACAAGGAACAGATAATCTCAGTAAGCAAAGTGTGTAATGTAAACAATGTTTATATCGTTGTTTTCTGCCTAATGGCAATAACACATCCTCCATTTGTCACGTTTCTGTCACTCGAGCACGGATGCAAAGGAGGCAAGAACCCACTATCGAGCATAAATACTCCCTCTTGGTGTCACTAGCATCTACTTGGCCAGAGCATCTACTAACAACGGAGAGCATGCAAGATCATAAATGACATATACATGAAAGAACATGATAGATTAATAATCAAGAGATATAGCATTCAATATTCATCGGATCCCAGCAAACACAACACGAGGCATTACAATAAGATGATCTTGATCATGTAGGACAGATCACAAGATCTAAACATGAGGCATAAAGAGGAAAGAACAACCATCTAGCTACTGCTATGGACCCGTAGTCCAAGGATGAACTACTCACGCATCATTCCGGAGGCGGGCATGGTGGTGTAGAGCCCTCTGGTGATTATTCCCCCTCCCGGAAGGGTGCCGGGGAGAGCTCCAGAACCCTCCCGAACTAGGGTTGACGGTGACGGCGGCTGCGGATGTTTTTCGTGGAAAAGGCTCTGGTATTTAGGGTTAACCCTTCGAGGAGAGGCGAGAGGGCAACGTCGGTGGGTGAGAAGAGGGCCACACCACCCCTGGGCATGGCCAGGAGGACCCACACCCACCCATGATGTGGGCACCCCTCTGCCCCTCTCCGGTTCTCTTTTGGACTCCGTGGATCCTCGGGGAATTCTAAGACTTCTGGGCTTCAAATCGTGCAATTCCGAGAATATTTCCAGAAAAACCTTTCTGAAACTAAAAACAACAGAAAACAGGAACTGGCTCTATGGCATCTTGTCAATAGGTTAGTCCCAGGAAATCGATAAAAATGACATAAAGTGTAAATTAAACACGTAGCATATGGCATGAAAACAACATGGAACATCAGAAATTATGGATACGTTTATGACGTATCATGCCCTCAGCCCCGGGGGAGAACTACTCCCTCCTCATCATGGGAGTCAGCAACAACGATGAAGATGGTGGTGGAGTCGATGGAGATGGCTCCGGGGGCACTTCCCCGTACCGGCAGGGTGCTGGAACAGAGATTTATGTCCCCCAAAACTTGTCGGCGATGGTGGCGGAGAAACAAAACTTTTCGTGGATGGAGGCTTCATATTTTAGGGTTTATGCATCGGGGGGGTTATATAGGCAAAATGACGATGTCGGTGGGCGCCCGACGGGCGCACACCACCAGCAGGCGCGTCCAGAGGGGACCCGCACCCCCCTATGGTGTGGCCTCCCTGTGGCTCCCCTCCGGGTCTCCTTTGGACTCCGTTGACGTGCCGAGAATTCTAAGACTCTGGGATTTTGTTTCGTCCAATTCCAAGAATATTTCTTGAACAACTTTTATGAAACAAAAAACAGCAGAAAACATTAACTGGCTGTGTGGCATCTTGTCGATAGGTTAGTTCCAGAAAACCCATAAAAATGACATAAAGTGTGTAGGAAACATGTAGCATATAGCATGAAAACAACATGGAATATAAGAAATTATAGATACGTTTGAGACATATCAGCGGCAACCACGGCAGCGAGAGAGGCGAAAGAGGAATCACTGGAGAGAGAGAGAGAGAGAGACCAAGTGAGCTTGTTAGATGTAGGTTTGGCTCGACCCAGTACCTTGTGCGCGTAGGAGTTGGTCTAGTACGACTGTCTGACTGTCGGATATATGCCAAATAGGGGTATGTCGGGCATTGGCTCAAGGCCAGATAACCCGGATGGCCCATAGGTAATGGAACAATAAAGTCTATTGGGCGGCCCAGTAAGCCAACACACAGGAAGGAGGATTCTATAAGAACCCGTATTACGTCCCAATATGTAATCCGGCTTGGAGAAGAAGCCGGACATCTTGTTGACAAAGAATATGAATACCTTCCTTACACTCCACATTTTCCTTCCAGTAAGCCCTAGTTCGGCTGCATATATAAAGCCGTACGGGAGACGCCTTAGGGAAGAGAGAGAAGATAGACAAAGAACCTAGAATCACATTATACTTTGCATATTTCAGCCTTTAGCCCTGATTTAGTGAGATTGCAGGAGTAGGGCGCCGCCATTGTAGCGACGTACCGAACCTGGGTAAAACTGAGTCCCCTCCTACGACAACTTCCCTATGTTTCCACCCACATTCTACCATTAGGATTATGGCACCCCCTTCCATGAACCAAACTACAAATACTCCACAGTTGGCACCCACCATGGCGCCACCGCCGTCTGGGATTACGTTTCGAGCGGGAATACTCGGTGGAATAGGCAACACAAGCACGGTTGGGAGCCTCGGATTCAACGGAATTTCCAGTTGCTTCATCGACAATGGTTCGTATTTTCCAGCACGGAAGTAATGTCTACGCACGCTTCTATTCTTATAGACAGTGTTGGGCCTCCAAGTGCAGAGGTTTGTAGGACAACAACACATTTCCCTTAAGTGGATCACCCAAGGTTTATCTAACTCAGGGAGGTAGAGGTCAAAGATATCCCTCTCAAGCAACCCTGCAATTACGATACAAGAAGTCTCTTGTGTCCTCACCACACCTAATACAATTGTCAGTTATATGGGTGCACTAGTTCATCGAAGAGATAGTGAAATACAAGTAATATGAATGACTATAAGTGATAATAGAAATCTGAAATAAAAATGGCAGCAAGCAAACATGTATCAGAACTGGTTGTAAATGGTGTTTCAATGCTTAAAAACAAGGGCTAGAAATCATACTTTCACTACTGGACACTCTCAACAATCATGACATAATTGAATACATAAATATAATCTCTTCAATATGATACTCCTAACCACTCTCTGGTTGGATAACAAACACCAATTCAATTTGTAGGGCTATGAAAGCACGCCTGAAAGTCGCATTCCCCACTAGGTAACCCCACACTGTCACCTTGAGACCTAGATGGTTCTAGACAAACACCACAATTTCATAGAGATATCCAACACAAAATATATAAACTTTCGCACAAGAGTCACCTTCACACCTTAATAAAACCACTTGAGTAGAATAATAGATAAAGAGTAACATCTACTTATTCAACTAGATTACAAAGCTCATCATCACATAAAGATCACATCATGGGAGAGAGATGAAACACATAGCTACCGGTAGAGCCCTCAGCCCCGGGGGAGAACTACTCTCTCCTCATCATGGGAGTCAGCATGAAGAAGGCGATGGAGTCGATGGAGATGGCTACGGGGCAATTCCCCGCCCCGGTAGGGTACGAGAACAAAGATTTTTGTCCCCCGAAACTTGTCTTCGATGGTGGCGAAGCTACGGAACTTTTCGTGGATGGAGGCCGGATGATTTAAGGTTTTTGCGTCGGGGGAATAAATAGGAAAAAGGGAGATGTCGGTGGGCTCCCAGGGGGCGCGCCACCAGGTGGTGTGCACACATCGGTGCCCCCTCCTCCGGGTCTCCTTTGGACTCTGTTGATGTGTCGGAAACAATAGGACCCTTGGATTTTGTTTCGTCCAATTCCGAGAATATTTCCAGAACAACTTTTCTGAAATAAAAACAACAGAAAACAGGAATTGGCGATGTGGCATCTTGTCAATAGGTTAGTCCTGAAAACATCCGGAAAACAAAGGAAAACATGTGAAAACATATAGGAATTGGATAGAAAACAAGCATGGGGCATCAAAAATTATAGATATGTTTGAGACGTATCAAGCATCCCCAAGCTTAACTCCTGCTCGTCCTCGAGTAGGTAAGTGATAACAAAATAATTTTTTAGGTGACATGCAGCCAACACAATCTTGATCAACAATATTGTAAAGCATTATATGCTGAGATCATAGTACTCTAAAAATAGGCATGATAGATATAATTCAAACAATTAAACTTAGCAACCATGTTGCAACATGAAAAGTAACACAAACAAAAGATAATGAATAATAATCCACTAAAAGTTATACTTTTGCTTCGAGCATAAAGACAACATAGCAAAGTGGTATTCCACTTGTCCTTAAAGTGAGAGAAAAACATAAATGCAAGAACACCTCTAAAGTTCAAGTGGAGACTAGATACAAATAATTTGAGAACAAGTAATAGAATATCATTAATCAATCAATAATAATCTTTGGGACCGATGCACATTATACTCATAATGACAACTATGCTCTCTAAATCGTGCATAAAGTTAGAAGATGAAGACTCAGCATAGAAGTAAAAGAAAGGCCCTTTGCAGAGGGAAGCAGGTATTAAATCATGTGCTAGAGCTTTTTATTTGATTAAAACATATGTATTGAAAACAATTTTTAGAGAGGTGTATGTCTATGTCAACGAATGGTAAATACACAATATATTATGTCACAAGTTAACTAGACTTTTCAAGAGCGGCTCCCATTGAAAGATGTTGTTTCTACTGGGGTCAGTACATCATCCCTCTTCTCTTTTGTTTCCAAAATTATGCTTTAACTGATAAATCAGAGGCAAAAAGAGTGAAGAGAATTGTGAACTAACCAAATTTGGGGATGGGCACCCCGTTGCCAGCTCTTCTAGCAAATTGGATAAGCGGATGTGCCACTAGTACATGTGTGTAAAGTCCAATCCAAAAGTGAAATAAAGATCGTCTACTTACGTCCTCATGAGCTAAAAAAGAGCACAAAACAGGTATAATTTTGAAGGTTCTAAATGTAGCACATGAGAAATTTACATTGGAGTGGCGGTTAAATACCACATATAGTTAGGTATGGTGGAAAAATGTGGCAAACTTTTGGTTTTGGGAGTTGGATGCACGAGTAGAGATCATACTCAGTACAGGTGAAGGCTAGCAAGAGACTGGGAGCGACGAACTAAGAGAGCAATAATGGACATAATCATGCATAGCGACAAAAACATTATTAATCAAAGCATAAATGATATTGCAAGTCATAAACTAAATGATCATAGAGGCTAGAGTGACTGGTTTGTAGTCATAACATGGTGTAATCATGTGCCAAGTCAACCAAATAAAGCATTCGAAGGAGAATACCACAATATTATGCTTCGATATGATAAAACAACTCATTATTTCTTTAAATGGCACATTAAGCATTCTCATATATTTGAGACGAGTCATGCTAGATCAAAAACTACCAAGCACATGATTAAAATAACATGTAACATGACATGATAAAGTCTAAGCCACAGTCTAAACAAGCTTTCCATTGCACCACTATAAGCATGAAATATTTTTACTCTTCTGCAACACCAATCAACATTTTTGAAAAAACTCTCGTAGATAATATTCATCAAAGACTAGAGAGCTAAGACATATATAACTAAAGCAAACCAACAGATCTGAACAAAATAAGAGTGGAAAACAAGGGCTAAACGTGGTACTAGCAAAAAGTGAACACTCACAGAACAATAAGAGTAAAAACTAGAGTGTTCTAAGCAATGAAAACAGAGCGTGTCTCTCTCCAAACAAATACGGTAGGATCCAACCATATACTACAAAAAAAAACTAAACAAACTGAAAGCAAAAATAACAGACGCTCCAAGAATAACACATAATATATGAAGCAATAGAAATATAGTGTCTTGAAAGAGGACTTGGTATTTTTGTTGATGAAGAAGGGGGTGCCTTGGGAAGCCCCAAGATTTCACGCTTTTACTTCTTGGATATTTCTTGGGGTGACATGGGCATCCCCAAGCTTGAGCTTTTGTCCATGCTTCATCTCATCATATCATTCTTCTCTCCCTACACTTGAAAACTCACTCCATACAAAAATTCACACAATCTTCATTAGAAACGTTAGTGTAATAAAAATAATATGTACACTTTGGTTCAGTTTAACCACAATTCTACCACCTATTAAAGCATTAGCTACTTTCACAACTTATTCGAAAGCTCTTCCTCTCAAAAGAACACCAAATGAAAAAGATTAAGAGGCAAATGCAAATATTGGCTGAAATTTGTCAAAACAGAACAACAGGTAAAGATCGAATTTTTCAAAAATATTATTACTCAAATAAAAAAGTGCAAAACCAATGAAAGTTAGATAATAACCTGGGGCATGTGCACAAAAAAATTAAAATCAATTCGACGTTCTGGCCGAGAGAATTAATTTTTTTGGTGGCAGCACAGAATCTGTTTCACGATAGCAACTTCCCAAATCTTACTTCCTCCCTATTAGAGGCTACTCTTGACAGAAGTAACAACTTCCAAGACTCAAAGAAAATAAAACAAAACCGAAAGAAAAAAAATATAATGGGTTGTCTCCCATAAGCGATTTTTTAAAAATCCTTTTAGCTAGGCATGATAATTTGAGAAGATGCTCACATAAGAAATATGAATTGAAGCAAAAGAGAGAATAAAAAAGAAAACATAAAACAAATTTAAGTCTAACCCACTTCCTATGAAAAATAATCCTGTAAATAAAAAATCATGAAAGCACAAATCAACAAGCATAGGAAAGCAAAACAAGTGCAAATTCAGAAATTTCAACATAAAGAGAGAAACTTAATATTGTTGAGATGCATAAAACCATGTTTCCCTCTCACATAGGAACTTTCAGTAGCATCATGAATAAAATTATAAATATAACTATCACATAAAACATTCTTATCATGAGCCACATGCATAAAAGAATTAATACTCTCCACATAAGCATAGTCAATTTCATTAATAGTAGTGGGAGCAAATTCAACAAAATAGCTATCATTATTATCCTCATCACCATAATCATCAAATATAGGAGGCATATTGTAATCATAATTAATTTTCTCCTCAATAGTAAGTGGACTGAAAATATCATATTCATCATTGTAATCATCATAAGAACTCGAACATGATAGACAAGTTGTATGTTAGGGAGATGGCATTGGGTAATCCCTCCATAATCATGACAAGTTTCATGAGGATAATTGTGATTATAGCCTATGTTATAGCATTCTTTATAATAATTATCAAAGACTGGAGGCATAGTATTATCATAAGCAATATAATAGTTATCTTCCAATGTTTGTTCATTTGTAAACATATCATCATTTTACTAGAAGGAAGTGTATCAAACATATAGTAATCAATAGCAAAAGGATTTTCAAACACATCATCCACAAGCCTAGAGCTTTCTATATCATCATTGGAAGGAACATGGATAGTACTAATAGTACCGCAATTATTATCATCATCATTTTCAGAACGGGTACCAAAGAGATTTTCAATATCAAAAGTAGTGTCCTTTTCCCAATCATGATCACCACTATAACTAATAGGCATAGGATAATCATCGAGTTTAGACTCATCAGCAACAACTATAATAGGAGCAACATGCTTAGGAAAAGATATTATTTCCTCTCTCCTTTTACTCCTCCTCTTCTTCTTCCCCTCTTTAAGAGGGAGAGGCTTGAAAGGAAGCTTCTCCACATACCCTGGTTTATTGTCAGAAATAATAGATAATTTTTTGGAGGACTCCTCCTCTTCATTAATAAGAACAAAACACATATTAGTCCTGTCATATTTTGGTAAAGTCTCATATTTTATAATATTTTATATGTATGTATTTGTGTGGCAATTATTAACATAATAAAGATGACAACCATGCAGGCCGCTATTCATATCAAAAGCACTCATATCTACAAAAGAAGTTTTTCTTGATAACTCTTCACACCCCAAAAATAATGTAAGTTCATAATGCTGATTAGGAGTGATCATGTCATCACAATAAAAACTTGCACTACACATTGGATTTGAAAGGCTATTATCATAGCCCGAGTATTGAAAATTGAAATGACCCACTTTATAGCAAAGTTCACAAATAAAAGGATAGATGGCTGATGCGCGTGTAACACACGTTCGTTGGGAGACCCCAAGAGGAAGGTATGAAGAGAACAGTAGCAAGTTTCCCTCAGAAAGAAACCAAGGTTGAACCGACCAGTAGGAGGAAGGAGTAACTTAAGAAGGTTGATGCAGTTGAGATGCTAGGGCGCACTACCGGTTCAGCAGCAACATGGAACTTACACAACACAATCAAATCACTTTGCCCCAAGGAAGCAGTGAAGTTGTCAATCTCACTGGTTTTGCTGAACACAAAGAGGTTAAACGTATGGCATGAAAACACTATTAAAACAGTATGAAAACAATAGCAGATGTGTGAAAAATAGTAGTGGTTGTATTATCAGTATGAGAAAATGGACCGGGGTCCACAGTTCACTAGTGGTTTCTCTCCATAAATATAAATGACATGTGTGGTGAACGAATTACAACTGGGCAATTGATGGAAATGAAGGCTGCACCGTAGTGCATCTGGAAGACATAAATATTACTATGTGATTCATGCGGGTATTAAAATAAAATACATAAATCGTCATCAAATTGCGTCTATGACTAATAATCCACCTTCCGAATATCATCCGAACAAACGTTGGGTATTAAGTTGCAAGCAACAGATAATCGCAGTAAGCAAAGTGTGTAATGTAAACAATTTAAACGAAGTAACCATCGTTGTTTTCTCCCTACTGGCAATAGCACGTCCTTCATCCGTCATGTTTCTGTCACTCGAGCATAGATGCAAAAGAGGCATGAACCCACTATTTAGCATAAATACTCCCTCTTGGAGTCACTAGCATCTACTTGGCCAGAGCATCTACTAATAACGGAGAGCATGCAAGATCATAAATAACATATGCATGAATATAACATGATAGGTTGATAATCATAATACATAGCATTCAACATTCATCGGATCCCATCAAACACAACAAGTGGCATTACATAAAGATGATCTCGATCATGTAGGGCAGCTCACGAGATCTAAACATGAGGCATAAAGCGGAGAAGACAACCATCTAGCTACTGCTATGGACCCGTAGTACAGGGATGAACTACTCAAAGATCACTTCAGAGGAGGGCATGGTGGTGTAGACCCCTTCGGTGATGAATTTTCCTCCCGGCAATGTGCCGAGGAGAGCTCGAGAACCCTCCCGATCTCGGGATGACGATGACGGCGGCCTCGGGTGTTTCTCGGGAAAATTGGGATATTTTTAGGGTTCACGTATCAGGGGATATATAGGCGAAAGTGCGATGGAGGTGGATGCCCGAGGGGCTCACATCACCCCACGGCATGGCCAGGGGGGCGCGCCGCCCTATGGTGTGCGCCCCTCCCGTGGCCTCCCTCCGGGACTCTTCGGGACTCCGTGGAACCTTTGGGATTTCTAAGATTTCCGGGCTTCGAATTGTCCAATTCCGCGAATATTTCTAGAACAACTTTTCTGAAACTAAAAACAGTTGAAAACAGGGAACTAGCTCTATGGCATCTTGTCAATAGGTTAGTCCCGGAAATCAATAAAAATGTTATAAAGTGTATAGAAAACATGTAGATAATAACATGAAAACAACATGGAACATCAGAAATTGAGGATACGTTTATGACGTATAACCATTCCCAAGCTTAGTTCCTACTCGTCCTCTAGTACGTAAACGATAAAAACACATAATTTCTGAGGTGACATGCTACCAACATAAACTTGCTCATCAATATTGTAAAATCATATGTAAGCTGAGATCATAGTACTTTAAACACAAGCATGATAGATATAATTCTAGAAATAAAACATAGAAATAACTTTGCATCATGAGAAGTAAAACAAATAAAATATCATGAATAACAATGCATTGGAAGTTATACGTTGCTTTCAAGTATAACATAGCAAAGTGAAATTTCGCTTGTCCTTAAGAGTGGGGAAAAACATAAATGCCAGGTTACCTTCAAAGTTTAAGAGGAAGTCCAGAACAAATAATTTGAGAGAAAGTAATAAAACATCATGAAGCAATTAATAATGTTTCTAGGACAAATGCACATTAAACTCAGAATAGAAAGTATGCTCTCTCAACTGTGCATAAAGTTAGAAGATGGAGACTCAACATAAAAGTAAAAGAAAGGCCCTTCGCAGAGGGAAGCATGGATCACTCATGTGCTAGAGATTTTTATTTTATTAAATAGAGGTATAAAATGTTTAACACTCCTCCCAACCATCATACACAAACCATGGCTAACCGAATCCTCGGGTGCCTGCCAACAATCACATATAATGGAGGAGTGTCTAGTTTTTAGAGAAGTGTATGCTTATGTCAACAAATGGTAAACATAAAATACAGTACGTCACAAGCCAACTAGACTTCAGAAGAGCGGCTCCCATTGAAGGACACAACTGGGGTAGAAGGTCATCCATCTTTCTCTTTTGTTTACACAATTATGCTTTGACTGATAAACCAGGGGCAAAAATAGTGAAGAGAATTTATTTGTATTAATTTGGGGCTGGGCACCCTGCTGCCAGCTCTTCTATCAATTGGATAAGCTGATGAAGCCACTAGTCCAGGGTGTGAAATCCAATCAACAAGTGAGATAAATATTCTTTATTTGCGTCCTCATGAGATAAAACAGGAACACAAAACATGAGTAATTTTGAAAGTTTTAAAGGTAACACATGAGAAATTAAATACCACATGTAGGTAGGTATGGTGGACACATTTTGCATACTTTGGTTTCTGGGAGTTGGATGCACGAGTAGAGCTCATACTCAGTACATGTGGAGGCTAGCAAAAGACTGGGAGCGACAAATCAAGAGAGCATAAAGGCCATAATCATGCATAGCGACAAAAACATCATTAATCAAAGCATAAGTGGTACTACAAGTTCAAAAAACAAATGATCATAGAGGCTATAGGTGACTGGTTTGTAGTCATAAACATGGTGTAAACATGCGCCAAGTCAACCAAATAAAACGTTCAAAGGAGAAAACCCAAATTTATGCTTCAATATGACAAGAACAACTCATGATTCTATCAATGGCACATTAAACACTCTCGGCTATTTGAGACAAATCATGCTAAAAAATAACCACTAGGATTAATAATTAAAATAATATCTAGCATGATATGAAAAAGTCTATCCATAGTCTATACAAGCTTCTGTTTGCATCGTTATAAATTCTACCACATCCAACAATTTATTTTCCCAATAAGCACCATACAAAATATGGTTTAACAAAAAATCTCTAAATGATACAGAAAGAAAGCATGATAGTACTAACATAACTCTACTAAAACTAACATTTCTGAATAGGTGATGCAATGAAAACATGAGCTAAACATGAATTTTGCAGCAGCTAGAAGAAAAACTAAGAATACGAGCATAACGAGTATTCAAATGAAAAAGTGGAGCATGTCTCTCTCCCAAACTAGGATGCTAGGTTCCAATGGTTTTTATTGCATCAAGGAAACATAAGAAAACAAAGGAAAAAAATAGATGATCCAAGTAAATTTCATATGATGTGACCGAATAAAAATATACTTTCACTAGAAGTGACCTGATAAATTGTTGATGAAGAAGGGTATGCCTTGGGAACCCCCAAGTTTATATGATTGAGTCTTCTTAGAATTTTCTAGGATGAACCATGGAGGCACCCCCAAGCTTTGACCTTACACTCTTCTTGATCACATTATATCACCCTCTTCTCTTGACACTTGAAAACTTCCTTCACACCACAATCAAAGAGTAATTCGCATTAGAGGGCTAGTGCAACAATAAAAAATCCATGGGTTCTGTATGGGAACAATTGCTATTGGTACTTTTAAACATTAGCTACAGCCACTAATGTTTTGTGAAGCAAATAAATCCACTTGACATCATAAAAGAGCAAATGGAAGAAAAACGACAAAATCTGCCAAAACAGAACAGTCTGTAAAGACGAATTTTTTTGGGGCACTTACGTTGCTCAAATCGAATAACTTAAAGAACGGAAAAGTTTTGGAATTAGCTTAGAAATAAGCACAAAAATTTTAGGTCATTCTGATCTTTCTATATTTTTAACGATTTTTTACGGTGGACAACAGATATCTGTTTCCTGCGCAGAAATCCAAAACCAACTCCAACTTTCGTTAGAAAATTCACTTGGCACAACTAATGCATGAAAATAAAGATACAAATGAGTTGCTACAGAATTATACAACCCCTTGACTCAAACAAAACAGAGAAAAACAAAGCAAAAAACAGAACCATGGGTTATCTCCCAAGAAGTGCTTTTCTTTAACGCCTTTTAGCTAGGTCCAGAAAAGTAGATTCACGTGTTTTCAAGTGAAGAAGCATCCAAATTAAGATAAGGAAATTCCTCAATAATGCATATTATTTTATCCAAATGCGTTTCACATGTTCCTCTCTCAGAACTTTTAGGTTTGCTATTCTCATCAAATAAATTCTTAGGAACATTCGTGCCAAAATTATTTTCTTGGGCTTCGTGCAATGTTATCAATTTAAAGGGAATTGATATTTTCTCCTCAATTTCATTTTTTAGGTTCATCTTTTTTGAGAGCACCAAATACATCTACACATGAGCCTATCATATAGAAACGATCGAAAACTTTTCTAGCTTCTATAGCAACATCTCCAAATTCTTTAAGAATGGTTTCTAATATAAAATTTCTTTTTTGATATCTTCAATATTATTCAAGTTTAGGAACATATGCTGCAGTATGGGCTGAAGGTTAACACACCTAGCTTCCAACATATGGATTAAAGAAGTTGCAGCAATTTCATAATTTAGAGCAAGTTCTACTATGGATTTTTCCTCAAAATTATCATGCTTACTAACATGATTAACTAATTCTTTAATGGTATCCTTTCCAAGTATAGAACCACTACCAACTGGAAGATCTTTCGGGGTAAACTTAGGGAGAAACATGATGAAGAAAAACAACAAGGTAATAAAAATAAAACTAGAATAAGAACTAATTTTTTGTGTGTTTTTTATAAAGAGAAACAAACAAGACAAAACAAAATAAACTAAGCAAAACAATAAAAAAGTAAAGAGATCAGAAGTGAGAGACTCCCCTTGTAGAATTTCTCTTCCTCCCCGGCAACGGTGCTAGAAATTAGCTTGATGCGCGTGTAACAGACGTTCGTTGGGAGACCCCAAGAGGAAGGTATGAAGAGAACAATAGCAAGTTTCCCTCAGAAAGAAACCAAGGTTGAATCGACCAGTAGAAGGAAGGAGTAACTTTATAAGTTTGATGCAGTTCAGATGGTAGGGCACACTACCAGTTCAGCAGCAACATCGAACCTACACAACACAATCAAATCACTTTGCCCCAACGAAGCATTGAGGTTGTCAATCTCACAGGTTTTGCTCAACACAAAGAGGTTAAATGTATGGTGTGAAAACACTATGAAAACAATAGCATGAGTGTGAAAACAATAACTTTAGTGGTTGCATTATCAGTATGAGAAAATGGACCGGGGTCCACAGTTCAATAGTGGTGTCTCTACATAAAAGATAAATAAAATGTGTGGTGATCGAATTACAGCTGGGCAATTGATAGATATGAAGGTTGCACCGTAGTGCATACGCAAGACATAAAGATACTATGTGATTCATGCGGGAATTACAACAAAATACATAGACCGTCATCTAACTGCGTCTATGACTAATAATCCACCTTCCGAATATCATCCAAACAAACAGTAGGTATTAAGTTGCAAGCAACAGATAATCGCAGTAAGAAAAGTGTGTAATGTAAACAACGTAATCGAAGTAAACATCGTTGTTTTCTCCCTAATGGAAACATCACATCCTCCATCCGTCATGTTTCTGTCACTCGAGCACAGATGCAAAAGAGGCATGAACCCACTATCATAAATACCCCCTCTTGGAGTCACTAGCATCTACTTGGCGAGAGCATCTACCAAAAACAGAGAGCATGCAAGATCATAAATAACATATGCATGAAGATAACATGATATATTGATAATCAGAAGACATAGCATTCAACATTCATCCGATCCCAGCAAACACAACATGTAGCATTACATAAAGATGATATCGATCATGTAGGGAAGCTCACGAGATCTAAGCATGAGGAAAAAAGTGTAGAAGACAACCATTTAGCTACTACAATGGACCCGTAGTCTAGGGATGAACTACTCACACATCACTTCGGAGGGGTCATGGTGGTGTAGACCCCTCCGGTGATGAATTTCCCTCCTGGCAGAGTGTCGGAGAGAGCTCCAGAACCCTCCCGATCTCGAGATGGCGATGACGGCTGCCTCGGGTGTTTCTCGGGAAAAAGTGGGATATTTTTAGGGTTCACGTATCGAGGGAATATATAGGCGAAAGGGCGATGGCGGTGGATGCCCGAGGGGCCCACATCACCCCACGGCGCAGCCAGGGGGTGCGTCGCCCTATGGTGTGGCCCCCCTGTGCCCCCCCCTCTGGGCCTCTTTGGGACTCCATGGAACCTTCTGGATTTCTATGATTTTCGTGCTTCAAATTTCAAATTCGGCGAATATTTCCGGAACAACTTTTCTGAAACTTAAGACAGCAGAAAACAGGGAACTGTCTCTGTGGCATCTTGTCAATAGGTTAGTCCCGGAAATCGATAAAAATGACATAAAGTGTACAACAAACATGTAGGAAATAACAGGAAAACAACATGGAACATAAAAAAATTAAGGATACGTTTAGATGCTTGAGTCTCCTTAGAATTTTCTGGGATGAACCACGGGGGCATCCCCAAGCTTTGACCTTGCACTCTTCTTGATCACATTATATCACCCTCTTCTCTTGGCGCTTGAAAACTTCCTTCACACCACACTCAAAGAGTAATTCACATTAAAGGGTTAGTGCAACAAAAAAAAATCCATGGGTTCTGTATGGGAACAATGGATAGTAATAATTTTAAACATTATATACAGCCACTGATGTTTTGTGAAGCAAAAAAATCCACTTGACATCGTAAAAGAGCAAAAGCAAGAAAAATGGCAGAATCTGCCAAAACCAGAACAGTCTGTAAAGACGAATTTTTCGTGGCACTTACATTGCTCAAATAAAAAAATTTAAGATAAAAAAAGGTCGTGGAATTAGCTGAGGAATAAGCACAAAAAGTTTCATGTCATTTTGATGTTTCTGTATTTTTCATGATTTTTTACGGTGTACAACAGAAATCTGTTTCCTGCGCAGAAATCCAAAACCAACTCCAACTCTTGTCAGAAACTTTACTTGGCACAAATAAAACAGGAAAATAAAGGTACAAAGGAGTTTATACAGAAGTATACAACCCCTTGACTCAAATAAAACAAAGCAAAAAATAAAACCATGGGTTATCTCCCAAGAAGTGCTTTTCTTTAACACCTTTTAGCTAGGCCCAGAAAAGTGGATTCGCGTGTTTTAAAGTGAAGAAGCATCCAAATCATAATTTGTTCGAATAATAGAATCAAAAGGCAACTTGATTCTCTTTCTAGGAAACTGTTCCATACCTTTCTTGAGTGGGAATTTAAATTTAATATTCCCCTCTTTCATATCAATAATAGCACCAACAGTTCTAAGAAAATGTCTTCCCAAAACGATTGGAAAAGAAGCATTGCATTCAATATTCCAGTCAACTAAATCAATGGGGACAAGATTGCTATTAACCATGATAAGAACATCATCAACTCTCACCAAAGGTTTCTTTCTAACATTATCAATAAGACGAACATCGAAATAACATGGTTCCAATGGTGGTAAATCAAGCATATCATAAAGTTTCTTAGGCATAACAGAGATACTAGCACCAAGATCACATAGAGCATTGTAATCAAAATCATTCACTTTCATTTTAATGATAGGTTCCCATCCATGATCTAACTTCCGAGGATAGAGGCTTCACATCTTACTTCATCCTTTCTAATTTGCATGAGAGCATTTGTAATATGTTTCCTGAAAGCCAAATTCTTAACACTAGCATTAGGACAACTAACAATATTTTGTAAGAACTTAATCACTTTAGTTATGTTGCAATCATCAAAGTAAAGATCATTTTTATCAAAGGTAATGGGACCACTGTCTCCCATGTTTCTAAAAATTATAGCACTATTATCAGGAGCATTTTTAGCAGTTTCAAGCAATTTTGCATTTTTAATAGCAGGAGTGAGAATATTGCAAACAAATTACTTTACCATTTATAGTAGAAGGTTTACTAGCATGAGAGGCTTCAGTTTTACTAGTGGTGGTAATGGTGCAAACATTATCTATATTATTCTTTCTATCCATTTCATCTTCTCTTTCCCATCTAGTATGTAATTCAGCTAACATCCTAACATTGTCATCAATTTGAATTTAGATGACATTTGTGACAGCAAAAGGATTCTCATCTATAGTTTCTGTTTTAGCAGTCATCCTATTGGTCAAAGAAGATTGTGCTTCAGACATTGATGAAATAGAAGTTTCAGCGTGAGCAATTTTAACTTGCAAACCATATATTTCTCTATTTAAACTCTCAAGTTGATAACTGATATTTTTTTTTAGCATAATAGATTGTTCTTCGATGATCTTAGTAAATAGGTTATTTTGCTCATATTTATTTTGCATAAAGTTTTTAGTGGCTCTTTCAACTTCTAAAATTCTTTCATTAGTCATTCCAGTTCTATCATTATTACCACTATTAATAGGATAAGACCTATAATTGTTGCTACCAAAATTATTCCTATAAGCATTGGTGTTGAAATTATTATTTTAATGAAGTTCACATCAGCATGCTCTTAATGATCAACCAAATAGGCTAAGGGAACATTGTTTGGATCAATAGGAGCATGGCCATTCACAAGCATAGACATAATAGCATCAAGTCTATCACTCAAAGAGGAGGTTTCTTCAATAGAATTTACCTTCTTACCAGTTGTAGCTCTCTCAGTGTGCCATTCAGAATAATTTACCATCATATTATCAAGAAGCTTTGTTGTTTCCCCCAAGTTCATGGACATAAAGGTTCCTCCAGCAGCTAAATCCAGAAGGTTTCTTGAAGAAAAAATTAGTCCTGCATAAAAGGCTTGGATGATCATCCAAGTAGTCAGTCCATGAGTAGGACAATTATTTACTAAATATTTCATTCTTTCCCAAGCTTTAGCAAAATGCTCATTATCAAGTTGCTTAAAATTCATAATGCTACTTCTTAAAGATATAATTGTAGCAGGAGGATAAAATTTTCCAATGAAAGCATCTTTACGCTTAGTCCAAGAATCAACACAATTTCTAGGCAAAGATAGCAACCATTCTTTAGCTCTTCCTCTCAAAGAGAAAGGAAACAATTTAAGTTTAATAATATCTCCACCTATATCTTTATATTTTTGCATCTCACATAGTTCAACAAAATTATTAAGATGGGAAGCAGCATCATCAGTACTAATACCGGAAAATTGCTCTCTCATAACAAGATTTAATAGTGCAGGCTTAATCTTATAAAAATCAGCAGTAGGAGCAGGTGGAGCAATAGGTGTGCTAATGAAATCATTGTTGTTGGTGCTAGTAAAGTCACACAACTTAGTGTTCTCAGGAGTAGTCATTTTAGCAAGATTAAAAACTAGATAAAAATAACAACTCGAATAAGAACTAATTTTTTGGTGTTTTTGATAAAGAGAAGCAAACAAGACAAAATAAAATAAACTAAACAAGAGGAAGGTATGAAGAGCACGGTATCAAGTTTCCCTCAGAAAGAAACCAATGTTGAATCGACCAGTAGGAGGAAGGAGTAACTTCAGAAGGTTGATGTAGCAGTGTAATGTAAAAATGTAAACGAACTAAACATCATTGTTTTCTCCCTAATGGAAACAACACATCCTCCATCTGTCATGTTTCTGTCACTCGAGCATAGATGCAAAGGAGGCATGAACCCAATATCGAGCATAAATACTCCCTCTTGGAGTTACTAGCATCTACTTGGCCAGAGCATCTATTAATGACAGAGAGCATGCAAGATCATAAATAACATATGAATGAAGATAACATGATAGATTGATAATCAGAAGACATAGCATTCAACATTCACCGGATCCCAGCAAACACAACATGTGGCATTACATAAAAATGATCTCGATCATATGAGGCATCTCACGAGATCTAAACATGAGGCATAAAGTGGAGGAGACAACCATCTAGCTACTGCTATGGATCCGTAGTCCACGGATGAACTACTCATGCATCAGTTCGGAGGAGGGCATGATGGTGTAGACCCCTCCGGTGATGAATTCCCCTCCCAGCAGGGTGCCGGGGAGAGCTCTAGAACCCTCCCGATCTCAGGATGACGATGACGGCGGCCTCGGGTGTTTTTCGTGGAAAATTGGTCTCTTTTTAGGGTTATCGTATCGAGGGGAATAAATAGGCAAAAGGGCTATGGCGGTGGACGCCCGAGGGGCCCACACCACCCCCAGGCGTGGCCAGAGGGAGCTCCGCCCTATGGTGTGGCCCCCTCCGGCCCTCTTCGGGACTCCGTGGAACCTTCGAGATTTCTAGGACTTCCGGGCTTCAAATTTTTCAATTCCGCGAATATTTCCAGAACAACTTTTATGAAACTAAAAACAACAGAAAACAAGGAACTTGCTCTGTGGCATCTTGTCAATAGGTTAGTCCCAGAAATCGATAAAAATGACATAAAGTGTATAGAAAACATGTAGGAAATAACATGAAAACAACATGGAATATCAGAAATTAAGGATACGTTTATGACGTATCATTCATCACCTTATTGCTCGCCTAAATTTACCAAGTTCTCCAGGTTACGTGTATTGCGCGTGGTTGGGAGAATAGTTATCATCGGTGGTTCTTGCGGTGAAAGATCGGGTAAACATATATATCAATGTTGGTAGGCGATGGATTTTCCACCATGCGTAAAGGTATGCACCTAGCAGTAATTTACAAATATCGTTAGTCACCTTCGTGCCATATCGACAGTGTCAACCAACATACCTACTATGGATTGGAAAGTTAGAGGTTCTTTCCACATTCGCACATCCCGGCTGGTTGACCACATTAGGTCCAGCGATACCGGGAAACAACGTTTAAGCGTAGATAATACTTACCACAATCTTGGTGGGGTCATAAGCTCGAGAGTGATGGCATGCTGTTGGTTGTCATACTAGATGCTTCACATTGGGTAGATGTGCGGAGAGCAGTGAAGTGCTTGACATGACTTGATGACCACTGAGTGGGCTAGAGCACACATGGTGTGAGGATAGAGCAACAAAGTTGAGGAAACTATTGGGTAAAGTGGAACACCTGTGTAGAGGAAAAAAAACTATAGCAACTACATCCTTACTTCAGAAGGGAACTACGATCACAACGAGAAAGGAATCCTACTTGATTCTAACACCCGGCGGGGCTAACAGTAATAACTAAAACCGGACTTTTGAAGAAATGTATTCCAACACTTGCATTACGCCCATGACCCAATGTCACGGCGATAGATTGAGCATCAAACACATTGCCACTATTATGTACAGGAACTTGCCGAGTAAAACTCGTTACTCACATTTTCCCATTTGAACCCCTGTTTACACTTTGAAGACGTTCCGGAGGATCACAGCGGAGTCTACCAAGACGATGATATCTACTACAAGGATTCATATCTATAAGGTGACGTCAAAGGAGTAGACTACCTGATAGCGTACGGAGCAGAAGACGCCGAGGAGGAGAATTAAATCCTAGACAACAATATAGGAACCGAGGCGAGAAACACTAGATAAGTATTACATAGGTTGTTGAGCTCTCTTGGTTCTAAGTTTGCTTTTATCATTGTGCTCTATGTTGACACATGTCAACACCGCACTACTCGAACTCCCTCCATTGGAGGATGAAAATATTGAACTCTTTATGCCCTTTTTCCTTGTAATATTCAGCGGTGTGTAATATATTTGGACCCATCGTGTTTCTATTTTACTACTCCGAGTGATGTAATATTTACGAATAAGTCCTTCCTTTGGTGTTATGTCAATGACTTATACACTACATATGCAGTGGTGCGCGAGATCACTGTAGTTACCCTTTAAATAAATTATTAGACCACAAGCACTAAGATTCTGAACGACTAAGTACTAAATCAAAATTAATGGTATGTGAAGATACTCCACTAACTCACCAGAATCTTGCATGGAAGATGACCAAGTACAAAATTAAAATTCAGAAGAGTGAGCAATATCAATTTTCAATATACATTAGGTTGCTTAGTAGGCATGTAACTGATACACTTAGACAATAAATCGTCAAAAAACATACATATCACCAAGATAATCCAAAGTTATGTGGAGAAAACATGAATATGAAATTATATGTGAATGGAAAAGGAGTGTTTCAGCTATGGAAGTAGTGGCACACTCCGTCTCATCATAAGAGAAAGGGAAAACAAATCTACACTTATACCTTGGAAAAAACATTAGAATGACCAACATTAGGATTTCTGTTACAGAGCTATGAGAATAGATAATTGTTGGTCAATAAGCTGAGGCGAAGATCCGGGAGAACTAATTGTTAGGAGAAAATTATCGGGCAATTAGGTTAGAGAAAAGACAGGGTAGAAAAGGGGATAAGGGGGCGGCGATGAATGGCATTAGAACTAGAAGGGCTGAAGAGAAATAAGCGGCTCGAGATTTATGTTGTCGCTCGGCAGAAGGCTAAAAGAAATAGGCGATGAGTGGCACCGAACAACATAGTATTGTATGGTATTAGACTCCTCAACTGCTGCTACAACTACAAAGATTCTACATTGACAAAGAATCAACGGAAAGTGGGATTTGTCCTAGAATCACTATCAAATGGCTAATATTTTTTGTAGTGATGTGGACATGTTCCATGTGAAGATAGATTACGTAAATGGTCTTTTAGTATGGTTTTGTTTTAAAAGAAGTATAGATTTTGATGTTGCATTTGTTTAATACGAAATATTTTAATATTTTTATTCTATATTTGATCAAACTTAGTACTCCCTCCGTTCCTGAATCTAAGGCCTATAGCTTTTTTTTCTATTCCATTCAATTCCTTCAATAGGTGTCAAAATGCATTTGAACTTTATTACTCGAAAGTTGTTCGCGCAGGAGGCAGTAGCTGGATTTCACACTCAAAGTGTTGAGGCCTATTCTTTGATGCAGGGTAGAATACCAAAGTGTTTTTTGAGAAAAGTTCCAAAATACATGGTTTATTACGATTTACGGACAATATTAGCCATCCATAATTGAGTTTCATAGGGATTTGACATATTATGTTCAATTTGTGACTAGTAGGGACCCCCCTCTCGCGATTTTTTGTAAGAGAAAATGAGTCTGTCATATGCCAAATACCTACATCTTAATATTCGTGCAGAAAATATATGCCTTACGTTCAGGAACGAAGGGAGTAATATTTTACCTTGGACTAAATTTACACGTATTTTATTTTGAAAGGAAGGTAGTAAAAATCCGGTTGATACATAAACAATGTAACACACCATATAATCAAAGCTAAATAATACCATACAAACTTGTTATGGAAGGAACTGCACAGTGAGAAAGTGAACTTGTGAGTGCTATGTCTTGAGCCAACAATAACTATAAGAAGGAATAACTCAAATTATACTAGCAATGTTATACTGAAGGCACAATGGTATAGTCAATGTTCATTGCATATAGCTGAAGAGGGGGTGACCTGAACAATCCCCATGGTAAGGGACGAGGGCTCTCGTGAATAAAAAGACGTTGGTGGAACACTCGACTCGAGGGGTACTGCCCGCTAGAATTTATTCCAATCAGGTGAAAAGTGTCGATTACAGGTGGTGATGTTTACAGATTGAATCTGGAGCAGCTCTGAATATAGGGTTGTCTGTTCCTCTTGTGACCCCCTCCCGTGCTTTATATACGTATCCGGGTCCTGGGGTCATACATGAGGTGGACCCGATTCTGAGTCGGTTATTACTCTTTCCTATTCTTTCTGCCTAAGTATTTCCTTATTCTGCTCCTGGGTAGACTTCTTTCATGGGCCTTTGTGTAGATTACTTGTGGAGCCTGCTAAGGTACCTATTACCGGGTCGCATCGAGTACACCCATCGTTGAGGGTCTCTCAGGTACACCCCACGTCAGTACTCCCAGAGTGCCTGATGGAGTCATGGACTCGATCTAGGGACTCAAATTCTAGGACATGTTGCTTTAGGTGGTTTTCTATGAATAGTTTCTGAAGGATACAGCTGAATGGTCTTGGTCTACTCGACTGGTTAAGGTCGATTAATCTCACTCGAAAGAATAGACCATCGGCCTACAAAGGCTTCGAGTCCTCAGGCTTGAACCTGGAAAAACCTAGGGTAATTCGACTCGTGCTACTGAAATCTTACCGAGTCGAACTCCAGTTATCAGTTATTTTACCCAACGCGTCCATCGAGATTTTCATTACATGTCTTCGCATGGAAAAGTAGCAGGTATGCGGCAGTGGTGCAACTCCCAGTCCGTGGGAACTGATCCGCGGGTCTTATCTTCACACAATGAGTATGGCATCTGATGCTTGCGTTGGGATACCCCAAGAGGAGGGTGTGATGAGCACAGCGGTAGGAGTTTTCCCCTTAGTTAAGAACCAGGGTTATCAATCCAGTAGGATAAGGAGAATCTTCGGAAGGTTGATGCCACTGACGGTGGTGCTGGCGCTTCATCGGTGTTAGCAACAACGTGGAATCTGCACACAACACAACCAAAATACTTTGCCCCAACGGTACAATGAGGTTGTCAATCTCACTGGTCTTGCTGAAAACAAAGATTAGACGTATAGTGTGGAAAACAGTTGAATGCTTGCAGAAAGTAGAGATAGCAGGAAATTGTTGTGGTTTGTTTAACAGTGTGGAAAATGGACCAGGGTTCATAGGTTCACTAGTGGTGTATCTCCATAAAAATAACATGTTGGGTGAACAAATTACAGCTGGGAAATTGACAAATAAAGGTTGCACCATAGTGAACATTATAACATGATGATTACTATGATATTTAGTGCGGGCATTACAACAAGATACATAGACCGACATCCATCTGCATCTATGACTAATAATCCATCCTCAGGTTATCATCCGAACCCCCTTGGGTATTAAGTTGCAAGCAAGAGATAATTGCATTAAACAAAGTGTGTAATGTAAGCAATGATTATACACGCGGGTACTCTCACCGCTGTTTTCTCCCTAATGGCAACAGCACATCCTCCCCCTTCATGTTTCTGTCACTCGAACAAGGCAACAAGGAGGCATGAACCCACTATCAAGCATAAATACTCCCTCTTGGAGTCACTAGCAACTACTTGGCCAGAGCAACCACTAGCAACATAAAGCATGCAAGATCACAAATAACATATGCAATAAAGACTATAATCAACTTGGCATAAGTTCAATATTCATCAGATCCCAGCAAACACAACATATAGAATTACATAAGATCAATCTCGATCATGATAGGCAGCTCACGAGATCTAAACATGGAGGCATATGATGAGGAGACAACCATCTAGCTACTGCTATGGACCCGTTGTCTAGGGATGAACTAATCACGCATCACTCCGGAGGCAGACATGGTGATGTAGAAGCCTCCGGTGATGATTTCGATCCGACAGGGTGCCGGAAAACAGCTCCAGAACCCTCCTGATCTAGGGTTGACGGTGACTGCGGCTGCGGAACTTTTTCGGGGATTTTGATCAGGTACTTAGGGTTTTCCATCCGGGGGGCTTAAATAGGTTAAAGGGCAAAGGTGGTGGAGCTCCAGGGGCCCCACACCCTAGCTGGTGCGGCCAGGGTGGCCCGCGCCGGCCTGTGGTGTGCCCCCTGTTGCCCTTCTTCGACTCCTCTTCGGTCTTCTGGATGCTTCCGGGGAAAATAGGACTTCCAGGCTTCGAATTTTCCAATTCCGAGAATATTTCCAGAACAACTTTTCTGAAACTAAAAACAGCAGAAAACAGTGAACTGGCTCTGGGCATCTTGTTAATAGATTAGTCCCGGAAAACGTATGAAAATTCTATAAATAAGGGAGAAAACATGTACCAATTGGCATAATATGATCATGGAGCATCAGAAATTAGGAATACATTTATGACGTATTAGCATCCAGAGTTCTAACGCAGTTGTGCGATCTGGGAAAACAAGAGTGCTATGGCGCAATTCATTCGTGCCAGTTTTTTGAGTGACAAAGGAGGAAACCTCAACCTCGAGTGATATTTTCCGATCACTCGAGTATTTTTTCCGTTCGAGTATCTGTGTCAGAAGATGTACCACCTTGTTTTTGCTATCAGCGAATTGGACGTTTCCTGAGGTGAACTTATCATGTGAGAAGATAACTTTCGCGAGTGGGGTTTAACCACCTTTTGACCGTTCAGTGCGCAGTAATATAGGGATTTTCAGTAAATGCCTAGATTCCCGCGCATAATGGGTGGCGTGAAGACGTACATGTTAGCCTCCCGCACCACGTGTAGGGCTGATCCAGCTTCGTAGAACATCAATGGTGGGGGTGTTATTACCCCTTTATAAATAACGCAGAGGGGAAGGTTAATTCTTCACCTTCTTCTTCCTTGCACCCGCAACTCCCCTTCTCTCAAGCAAAGAAACCCACGCCTCCATTGACGTGCTTCCCGAGCTTCACCAACTTCTCGTCATGGTGCACACCCGCAAGAACGGAGTCACTCCTGCGGCCAGCAGCATCGAAGGACAGAGGAGGAGAGGGGGAAAGTGGACCAAATCCACTGGAACCGCGAAGATTCTCACCGTCGCCAAGCGTCAAGGGCTCGTCCTTGCTGATTAATGTAGATGCCCAGGTTCAGAGACGCACCCCCCCTTGGAGAACGACGAGCAGGTGGAGTTCACTAACCACATCTTCAGGGGAGTCACCTTCCCTCTGCATCTATTCTTCCTTGCCCTCCTAGCGGTATATGGCGTGCAGCTGCACGACATACCCCCCAAACTCGATTCAACACATCGCCTGCTTCGTTGTGCTGTGAGAGTGCTATCTCTGGATAGCCCCGCACTAGGCGCTCTTCAAGCACTTCTTCAACATGAAGGCTCAGCTGAGTGGTAGCGACCGTCACGAATTCGGAGGCTGCAACATCTAGATTAACCCGAAGGCGGGTTACTTCAAGATGGGATTCGTCAACTCCTTCACTGGGTGGAGGACTCGATGGTTCTATGCAAAGGACTCTCCCAATGCCAACACCACCCCTCTAGTCGATCTGGAGAGTCAAGTAGTGCATAGGAGTGATACTTCATAAACGTATCCTTAATTTCTTATATTCCATGTTGTTTTCATGCCATATGCTACATTTTTTCCTTACACTTTATGTCATTTTTATCGATTTCCTGGGACTAACCTATTGACAAGATGCCACAAAGCCAGTTCATGTGTTCAGCTGTTTTTAGTTTCAAAAAAGTTGTTCTGGAAATATTCTCAGAATTGGAAAATTCAAAGCCCGGAAGTCTTAGAATTTCCGAAGATTCCACGGAGTCCCGAAGAGGCCCGGAGGGGGCCACACAATGAGGGTGCGCGCCCCCTGGCCGCGCCTGGGGTGTTGTGAGCCCATCGAGCGCCCACCGCCATGTCCCTTTCGCATATATATTCCCCCCAATGCGCGAAACCTAAAAAATACCACTTTTCCACGAAAAACACCCGAGGCCACCATCATCGTCAACCCGAGATTGGGAGGGTTCTCGAGTTCTCCTGGACACTCTGCTGCGAGGGAACATCATCACCGGAGGGCTATACACCACCATGCCCGCCTCCGGAGTGATGCGTGAGTAGTTCATCCTTGAACTACGGGTCCATAGCAGTAGCTAGATGGTTGTTCTCTCCTCTTTATGCCTCATGTTGATATCGTGAACTTCCCTAAATGATCGAGATCATCTTACTATAATGTTACATGTTGTGTTTGCTGGGATCCGATGAGTATTGAATGTTATGTCTCTTGATTATCAATCTATCATGTTGTCTTCATGTGTATGTTATTTATGATCTTGCATAAACTCCGTTGTTAGTAGATGCTCTTGATAAGTAGATACTAGTGACACCAAGAGGGAGTATTTATGATCGATAGTGGGTTCATGCCTCCTTTGCGTCTGTGCTCGAGTGACAGAAACGTGACGGATGGAGGATATGATGTTGCCATTAGGGAGAAAACAACTATATTTATTTACATTACACACTTTGATTACTGCGACTATCTGTTGCTTGTAACTTAATAACCAACGTTTGTTCGGATGATACTCGGAGGGTGGATTATTAGTCATAGATGCAGTTGGATGATGGTCTATGTATCTTGTTGTAATGCCCGCATAAATCTCATAGTAATCATCATGTCATGCATGTTTCATTATCTATCGATTGCCCAGCTATAATTTGTTCACCACGCTTGTTAGCTATCTTTTATGGAGAGACACATCTAGTGAATTGTTGACCCCGGTCCATTTTCTCATACTGATAATACAACAAATGCAATTACTGTTTTCAGACTGATACTGTTGTTTTCATATTGTTCTCATACTGTTTTCCGCACCATACGTTTAACCTCTTTGTGTTCAGCAAAACCGGTGAGATTGACAACCTCACTGCTTCGTTGGGGCAAAGTGAATTGATTGTGTTGTGTAGGTTCCACGTTGCGTCTGAACCAGTAGTGCGCCCTGCCACCTCAGC
This sequence comes from Alopecurus myosuroides, assembly GCA_028641055.1. Taxonomy (NCBI): domain Eukaryota; kingdom Viridiplantae; phylum Streptophyta; class Magnoliopsida; order Poales; family Poaceae; genus Alopecurus; species Alopecurus myosuroides. Next base: position 263,423,937 of record CM054060.1, read on the forward strand.
TGCATCAACCTACGGAAGTTGCTTCTTTCTCTTATTGGTCGATTCAACCTTGGTTTCTTTTCTGAGGGAAACTTGCTGCTGTGGTCATCAAACCTTCCTCTTGGGTTCTCCCAATGAGTGCAAGACCTGCACCATCAAGAACTTTTCTGGCGCCTTTGCCAGGGAGGAAGAGAATTTCTGCAACGAGATTCTCTCACTTATAATCTCTTTACTTTGTTGTTGTTTTTCTTAGTTTATTTTATTTTGTCTTTTTTGCTTCTCTTTATCAAAAACACAAAAAAATTGTTCTTATTCTAGTTGTTATTTTTGTTACCTTGTTGTTATTCTTCAGCATGTTGCTCCCTAAGTTTACCCTAAAGGATCTTCCAGTTGGTAGTGGTTCTATAATTGGAAAGGATACCATTAAAGAATTCTTTAATCATGTTAGTAAGCATGATAATTTTGAGGAAAAATCTATAGTAGAACTTGCTCCAAATTATGAAACTGCTGCAACCTCTTTAATTCACAAGTTATAAGCTAGGTTCCCATACCGCAGCATATGTTCCTCAACTTGAATAATATTGACTCAATAAAAAAAATTATCTTAGAAACCATGCTTAAAGAATTTGGGGATGTTGCTATAGAAGCTAGAAAAGTTTTTGATCATTTCAATATGCTAGGATCATCCGTAAATGTTGTTGGTGATTTCGAAAGAGCTGAACCTAAAAATGAAAAGGAGGATAAAATACCAATCCCCTTTAAATTGGTAGCACTTTATGAAGCCCAAGAAAAGAATTTTGATTGGATTGTTCCTGAAAATTTATTTGATGAGAGTAGTAAACCTAAAAGTTCTAAGAGATGAGTTTCCGAAAATCATTTAGATAAAACACAATGCATTATTGAGGAATTACCTTATCTTGATTTGAATGCCTCTCCTCTTGAAAACACTTGATTCCACTTTTCTGAGCCTAGCAAAAAGGCGTTAAAGAAAAGCACTTCTTGGGAGATAACCATGGTTTTATTTTTTGCTTTGTTTTCCTCTATTTTATTTGAGTCAAGGTGTCATTTACTTCTGTAGCAACTCCTTTGTATCTTTATTTTCATCTATTAGTTGTGCCAAGTAAAGTTTCTAGCAAAAGTTGGTGTTGGTTTTGGATATCTGCGCAAGAAACAGATTTCTGTTGTCCACCGTAAAAAATCGCATAATTCATAGAAAGATCGAAATGACCTGAAATTTTTTGTGCTTATTCCCCAGATAATCCCGAAACCTTTTGTTTCTTTATGTTTTTCTATTTGGGGCCACATAAGATCCCAAAAAAATCGTCTTTACAGACTGTTCTGGTTTTGATAGATTCTGCCTTTTTGCTTGCATTCTCTCTTTTACTATGTCAAGTGGATTTCTTTGCTCCACGAAACATCAGTGGATGTAGCTAATGTTTATAAGTATCAATAAAGATTGTGTCCTTGTAGAACATGTGAGTTTTTAATTGTTCACTAACCCTCTAATGTGAATTACACTAAGTGTGGTGTGAAGGAAGTTTTCAAGGGTCAAGAGAAGAGGGTGATATAATGTGATCAACAAGACTGCAAGGTCAAATATTGGGCATGCCCCCGTGGTTCATCCCAGCAAATTCTGAGAAGACTCAAGCGTATAAGCTTGGGGATGTCCAAGGCATCCCCTTCTTCATCAATAATTTATGAGGTCACTTCTAGTGAAACTATATTTCTATTCGGTCACATCATATGAAATTTACTTGGAGCGTCTGTTTGTTTTTATTTTGTTTTCTTTTGTTTTCTTTGCTGAAATAATATTGTTGGAATCTATCATTCTTTGTGTGGGAGAGATACACGCCTCCGCTTTTTCATATGAATACTCGTTATGCTCGTATTCTTAGTTTTTCTTCTAGTTGCTGCAAAAAATCATTTTAGCTTCTGTTTTTCATGCATCTGTTATTCAGAGCTGTTGGTTGTAGTAGATTTATGTTAGTAATATCTTGTTTCATTGTTTTATCTCTTGGAGATTTTTTGTTTAGTATAAAATTCTTGGTGTTGGAAAGAAGTAGTACAATTTTCATGCTTATAACAGTGCAAATATAAGCTTGTATAGACCGTGGCTAGACTTTTTCATGTCATGCTAGATGTTATTTTAGTTGTTAAGCCTAGTGATTATTTTTGTAGCATGACTTGTATCAAAGAGATGAGAGTGTTTAATATGACATTGAAAGAATCATGAGTTGTTCTTGTCATATTGAATCATAAATTTGTGGTGTTCTCCTTTGAATGTTTTATTTGGTTAACTTGGCGCATGCTTACACCATGTCTATGACTACAAACCAGACACTTATAGGCTGTATGATCATTTAGTTTTTGCACCTGTAGTACCACTTATGCTTTGATTAATGTTGTTTTTGTCGCTATGCATGATTATGACCATTATTGCTCTCTTGATTTGTTGCTCCCAGTCTTTTGCTAGCCTCCACCTGTACTGAGTATGAGCTCTACTCGTGCATACAACTCCCAAAAACCAAAGTTTGCCAAATGTGTCCACCATACCTACCTACATGTGGTATTTAACAGCCACTCCAAAGTAAATTTCCATGTGTTACCTTTAAAACTTTCAAAATTACTCCTTTTTTGTGCTCCTGTTTTAGCTCATGAGGATGTATATAGAGAATATTTATCTCACTTGTTGATTGGACTTTCACACCCTGGAATAGTGGCTTGATCCTCTTATCCAATTGATAGAAGAGATGGCAGCGGAGTGCCCAGCTCCAAACTTAATACAACAAATTCTCTTCACTATTTCCCCCCCTGATTTATCAGTCAAAGCATAATGTGTAAAAAAAGATAAAGAGGGATGACCTTCTACCTAGATGCGTCCTTCTATGGGAGACGCTCTTGTGAAGTCTAGTTGGCTTGTGACGTAGTGTATTTTATGTTTACCATTCGTTGACATAAGCATACACCTCTCTAAAAAAATGTTTTCAATACCTCTGTTTAACAAAATAAAATCCTAGCACATGAGTGATCCCTGCTTCCCTTTGCGAAGGGACTTTCTTTTACTTTTATGTCGAGTCTCCATCTTCTAACTTTATGCACAGTTGAGAGAGCATAGTTGCCATTCTGAGTTTAATATGCATGGGTCCCAGAAACTATTATTAATTGATTCATGATGTGTTATTACTTGCTCTCAAATTATTTGTTCTAGACATCCACTTGAACTTTGAAGGTGTCATGACATTTATGTCTTGCCCCACTCTTAAGGACAAGAGAAATATCACTTTGCTATGTTTTCTTTATGCTCAAAACAAACGTATAACTTTCAAGTGCATTATTATTCATGATCTTTTATTTGTGTTACTTTTCATGATACAAGGTGATTTCTAAGTCTCATTGTTAAAATTATATCTATCACGCCTGTGTTTAAAGTACTATGATCTCAGCTATGCTTATGCTTTTACAATTCAGATGATCAAGCTTATGTTGGTACCATGTCACCTCAGAAATTTTGTGTTTTTATCGTTTTCCTACTCGAGGACGAGTAGGAACTAAGATTGGGGATGTTGATGCGTCATAAGAGTATCCTTAATTTCTGATGCTCCATGTTGTTTTCATGCCATATGCTACATGTTTTCCTTACACTTTATGTCATTTTTATCGATTTCCCGGGAGTAACCTATTGACAAGATGCCACAGAGCCAGTTCTTGTTTTGTGTTGTTTTTAGTTTCATAAAAGTTGTTTTGTAAATATTCTCGGAATTGAAAAATTCGAAGCCCGGAAGTCTTAGAATTCCCGAAGGTTCCACGGAGTCCCGAAGAGGTCCGGAGGGGGGCCACACCATGAGGCGGCGCACCCCCTGGCCGCGCCTGGGGGTGGTGTGGGCCCCTCGAGCGCTCACCACCATCGCCCTTTCACCTATATATTCCCCCGATACATGAACGCTAAAAATATACCACTTTTCCATGAAAAACACACGAGGCTGCTGTCATCGTCAAGCTGAGATCGGGAGGGTTTTGGAGTTCTCCCTGGCACCCTGCCGCGAGGGAAAATCATCACCGGACGGCTCTACACCACCATACCATCCTCCGGAGTGATGCGTGAGTAGTTCATCCCATGACTACGGGTCCATAACAGTAGCTAGATGGTTGTTCTCTCCTATTTATGCCTCATGTTTAGATCTCGTGAGTTGCCCTACATGATCAAGATCATCTTATTGTAATGATACATGTTGTGTTTGCTGGGATCCGATGATTATTGAATGCTATGTCTCTTGATTATCAATCTATCATGTTGTCTTCATGTGTATGTTATTTATGATCTTGCATGTTCTCTGTTGTTAGTAGATGCTCTGGCCAGGTAGATACTAGTGAATCTAAGAGGGAGTATTTATGCTCGATAGTGGGTTCATGCCTCCTTTGCATCTGTGCTCGAGTGACAGAAACGTGACAGATGGAGGATGTGTTGTTTCCATTAGGGAGAAAACAACGATGTTTATATTGTTTACATTACACACTTTTCTTACTGCGTTTATCTGTTGCTTGCAACTTAACACCCAATGTTTGTTCGGATGATATTCGGAGGGTGGATTATTATTCATAGATGCAGTTGGATGACGGTCTATGTATCTTGTTGTAATGCCCGCATGAATCTCATAGGAATCATCATGTCATGCATGTTTCATTATCTATCAATTTCCCAGCTGTAATTTGTTCAGCACACTTGTTAGCTATCTTTTATGGAGGGACACCTCTAGTGAACTGTGGACCCCAGTCTATTTTCTCATACTGGTAATACAACCACTGCAATTACTATTTTCACACTTCTACTGTTGTTTTCATATTGTTCTCATATTGTTTTCCACACCATACGTTTAACCTCTTTGTGTTTAGCAAAACCGGTGAGATTGAAAACCTCACTGCTTTTTTTGGGGCAAAGCGAATTTATTTTGTTGTGTAAGTTCCAGGTTGCTGCTGAACCGGTAGTGCGCCTTGCCACCTCAGCTGCATCAACCTTCGGAAGTAGCTTCTTTCTCCTAGTGATCGATTCAACCTTGGTTTCTTTTATGAGGGAAACTTTCTGCTATTCTCATCAAACCTTCCTCTTAGGGTCTCCCAACGACTGCAAGACCTGTACCATCAAGGAGCACGTGAAAAACCAGCTGACTGAAGAGGAGAAGAAGCAAACTAAGGACTTAGTGTCCCAGATTGCCACTCTGAAGGCCAACAAACTCACTATGATCCATCTTGACGTGTTCCTGAAGCGTCGAATATAGCTGCTCCAAGCTAGAGCATAGCCCATGTGGGCGTACTCGAGCACTGACTCATCTCATCATCTATGCAGAGAAGAGCTCTCGAGTAACGAACTCGAGGATTGCCTGCGATAGATCAGTCGAGTCAAGAAGACCGATCCTGTCGAATCGACTCCTGCCATGCCTCCTCTCTCTTCCGTGACTGAGTGCACCGAGGTAATTTTATCTCTCACTTTACTTCCATTTATCACACTATTGCATTTCCTGAGTTTTTCACTCGTCAGCATTCTTCATTTTGCTTCTTGCTCCTTATACTCGAGGGAATTTTCCTGTTTTTGTTGCTTGATTTTGACTTCAACTTCTTTTTGGAACTTGGACATTGTCCCAAGGGAGCCACCCAAAGCTGGCACTGTCCCCTTCAAGGAGGTTTTGACTGTGGCTTCTGCTACGGATTTTGACTCAATCCCTTTTGTTGCCACATCCCATTCTTCTCGGGATGTTGAGGACTTTGAGGAAGGCCCTGAGGAGACTGCCGAGGAATCGCACGTACCCTCCAAGCGCACTCGAGCGGACAACGATCACGAGGAAGCTACTTCGAGGGACTCGAGTTCTTCGATTGCTACCAGATGGGACGAGCTAAGGAATCCGATTCACGCCATTCCCCTCTCTTCAATGCCTCCTTCTGCTCCTCAACCTATGGCCACGTCCTCACAGCCTCCGACTGCCAAGAAACCCCGACGTGTATGTTCTCTTGGGTCTTTCAGCGGGTAAGTTTTCTCCCTTCTCTTTCAAAATCCTTCGAATCTTAATTTTTATTTAACTCTTGCATTTTTCTTCTTGTATTTTTTCTTTAGCAACCCACCTAGGGCTCTGACTCCTCATCCCCAAGGATGTTCCAGTTCGAGTGCTATCCCGACTCCTCCTCCTCCTCAACGAGGAAACAATTCGGGTACTGCTCCTAACACTCGCTCTCCTATTGCTTCTAGTTCCTCACGGGACACTTGGGAAAAGGCAGCCGTCCAGGAGGATTCACACGGGCGTTCGGCTATTCCTGAAGCTGTTCCGAGGAAGCCTACGCCTTTGGGTCTAGAGCATGGACAACTAATTTGACAGACGTGAACACTTTAACTCCAGAATTCCAGGTTAGAGACTGATGACCCACAAGTATAGGGGGTGTATCATAGTACTTTCAATAAATCAGAGTGTCGAACCCAACAAGGAGCAGAAGGTGTTGACAAGCAGTTTCGATAAAGGAATAACTGTAAATACTGGAAAATAGATTTGTAGGGGTTTTTGATATTGCGGATAAATAAAGTGCGAGTAAATAAAATGCAGTAAAAATAATTGCAGCAAGTGGCCCAATCCTTTCTTCAGCAAAGGACAAGCCGGTGAGTTTACTTATGATTAACAAACGTTCTCGAGGACACACGAGAGGTTTCTGTCAAGTGCTTTTGTTCCATACAGCTAAATAATGTTAGGTGTTTTGATAAGTGTTGTGTGGGTGAACCTATGCTAATGTACCATCCCATCGAAGACTAATACATACTTGTGATTATACCCCTTGCAAGCATCTGCAACTACAAGAAAGTAATTAAGAAATAAATCTAACAGCAGCTTTAAACTCCGGGGTCCTACGCTCCCTCGTGTAATGGTTTCCTAACGGGGGTTTAGGTTTCTGTCACTCCGGCTACCCCACAATTAGTAGCCAAATACACGATGCATCCCCCTAGGCCCATAAATGGTGAAGTGTCATGTAGTCAATGTTCACATGACACCACTAGGAGAATAACACCACAACTTAAATATCAAACATTAAATATTATTCAACATTACTTCACTACTAATAACTTGGCTTATCCCATGTCCTCAAGAACAACACAAAATACTCACAACACATCATATGGATCATGATCAGAGGTGATATAATGGATGATAACAATCTGGTCATAAAGTGCAAACACCGATAAATATCACAAGCATCAACTACTAACAAGTAATCCACACCGGGAGAGAGATCTAATGCAAAACAACGATAGAGGCACCTAACTGTTGCAGCGGGATGAAGGTGGATGATGAGGGTGATGGTGCGAGTGGTGATGACGATGATGATGACGATCTTGATGATGCTCGAAGTGATGACGGTGACGACGGCGGTGATTTCCCCTTTCCAGAGAGGAATTTCCCCGGCAGATTTCTCCCTGCGAGAGAGCTTTTTTCTCTCGGGTGTTTTCCGCCCCGAGTCGGCGGCGGAATAATTCTTCGACGATGGAATGAGGCTTAGGGTTTCCTCTGGGACAGGCACGCCAAAAATATCCCCCAGAGGTGGGCCCGGGTGGCCACACCTAGGGGGCGCCACCCCATGGTGGGCCCCCTCTGGCTCTCCTTATGGTTGTGTTCTCCCTCTGAACTTTTAGGACACCCCCGGTGTCCCACTTCTTCTTATGATCTTCTGAAATACGGTATCTCGATGGTGCTTTTTCCATCAGATTCCTGGTCCCGGTGTTTATTCTCCAAAAATTATAAAACATGCAAAATAAGATAAAATAACATAATATATGCATCATAACATGAAATATATCGATGAATAACAGAAAATTATGATATAAAATAGTGATGCAAAATGGACGTATCAACTCCCCCCAAGCTTAGACCTCGCTTGTCCCCAAGCAAAACTGAACTGAGAAAACATGACCACATGCTTATGGAGCGAAGAGTCGATAAATAAAATACGGACAAGAAGCATTACATCTATCTATGCACCAATCATTATAGAGAGAAACTTCCTCTCATGTAACCTAACTTGAAACGAGTAATGGGAGTCACAAACAAAGATGCAAAAGAGAGAATCAAAATTGGTAATGGCAAACTTCATTCTTGGTTAGAGAACATTTAATGATATCCTGCTTATCTTAGGTGAAGTCTTTATAATAAGGCTCATCTTGTAGAGATTAAGATGTTTAATTATAACAATGCTTTTACAGTGATTCATAGCTTTTCAAAGTAATATTCAATCAGATAATAAAGCATGTGCTAAACAAAGAAGGATGGAAAACATGATTGAATAAATCAACATATAGATGATGAGATCACAACAACTCACATGCTTGCTGGAGACGGAGAGAAATGGGTTTACTGACTCAACACAAAAGTAAAAGAAAGGCCCTTCGCAGAGGGAAGCATGGACCACTCATGTGCTAGAGCTTTTATTTTATTAAAGAGAGGTATGAAAACAGTTTTAAGAGAGGTGTATTCTTATGTCAACGAATGGTAAACACACAATACGGTACGTCACAGGCCAACTAGACTTCATAAGAGCGGCTCCCATATGAGGGATGCAACTGGTGAAGAAGGTCATCCCTCATTTTATTTTTTTTACACGATTATGCTTTGACTGATAAATCAGGGGGAAAAATAGTGAAGAGAATTTGTGTATTAGTTTTGGGGCTGGGCACCCCGCTGCCAGCTCTTCTAGCATTTGGATAAGCGGATGAAGCCACTAGTCCAAGTGTTTGAAGTACAGTCAACAAGTGAGATAAAGATTCTCTATTTACGTCATCATGAGCTAAAATAGGGGCACAAAACAGGAATAATTTTGAAAGTTTTAAAGGTAGCACATGAGCAATTTACTTGGAGTGGCATTTCAATACCACATGTAGGTAGGTATGGTGTACACAATGGCAAGGTTTTGGGGCTCAAGGTTTTGGATGCACGAGAAGCATTCCCTCTCAGTACAGGGTTTTTGGCTAGCAAGGTCGGGTAGCAAGCATAAGAGTTGAGGGAAAACAAACAAATATATATATATGATGAAACCAATCATGCAATCTTAATTGAAAGCCCAAGCGATCTTAACTTGTGAATACTAAGTTTACGAGCTGATAGGCCAATTCCTCTTTCTTATACTAGCATCTCAAATTATTATTTTTGCTGACCCAAGCTAAGTTTGCCAAAACTAACTAGATTAACTTAATGATCTCTAGAGTGATACCAAATACTAATAACAAGCTCAACCATATGACAGAAATTGAAATCTAAAATGATATGTGCGGAAAGTAAATGATGAAACTTCTCATTAATATTTCAAACCGGCAACTCACACCAATAGATACAACGATAACCAACTAAGGAGAGACACTTCCATACTGCAAATCATCCTATATGATAACTTCTCTACTCATGATATGACTCTGCTGAAAAAGTAAAAAGATGAAAGATAGTTATGTGATACCGCGGCACTCCCCCTAAGCTTGGAACATGCCGAGGGGATGCCAAACCCAATGACGAATCAATTCTTCGGTGGTGGTGGTGAATCCTTCTCATCCTCGGCCTTCCAAGGTAAGGGTTCTCCATCCACAAATAATGCCTTGGTTTCCATCATCCTGAAACTAGCAGCAGAGCTTATACGTTTAAACCTGCTCTCATACTTACAGTTCTGGTTATGCACATCATAGATTTGAGCTTGCAGACCATTGTTGGTCTTGGTGAGTGAGAAGATCTCCTCCCAAAGCTTCAAATTTTCCCTCTTGTATTCAGCGATCTGCTCTGTCTTTATCCTGTGAATGATCTCAAATTCACGCTCCGCCATCTTCTTGTACCTAAAGACTTCTTGCTCCAGCTCCTTCATCCTAGCCTCCTGACTGCCTTCTCCTTCAGGGCCCCGAACATCCTCAATCTGCACCTTCCCGTCCTTAAGCAGCAATTCCTTGGGATGCACCTTCAACTCGTTCATGTACGAGTTGACGACTTTCTCAAGGAAACTATCCTTGGGAGATCCAGGAGATCCAGCAAAGGACATTGTGGCTCTAGATCTGAAGATGTAACCTGGCAGAAACAAGTCGAAACAGAAACACGACGAGAAAACGATATATGGACCTCGGGGGATCCGGGGGATTATATAGCAGAAAGTTTCATAACGAAAGGAAAGTCCGGGTCAAAAAACGAGTCGAAGAGGGGCTCCGGGGCGCCCACACCGTGGGCTGGCGCGACCAGGGGTGGGCCCGTGCCACCCTATGGTGTGGAGCCTCCGGGCTCCGTCTCCCTCTCGTTTCCGGCTCATAACTTTTCATATTTCCTAAAAACAGTAAAAATATAAGTTAGAAGGTTTTTCGCGAACATTTTCTTACCAACACTGATACCTATTCGAAAACTGACTCTGCAGTTTCTAAAATATGCTTCTTAATAAACTCATCCGAGATCATGGCTTGAATACAATCAACATTTTCATTATAAGGATCTCTGGAGATATAATGCTTGAGTCTTTGGCCATTCACCACTTGTGAGGAGTTGTCTTCAAGGGAAACAATTTTAATTGCCCCCGAACGATATAATTCTTCGATAACAAAAGGTCCTTCCCATCTCGAGAGTAATTTTCCTGCAAAAAATCTGAGACGAGACCTATACAATAGCACCTTTTCACCAACATGAAATTCTTTTTTAATAATTCTGTTATCATGCCATCTTTTAACTTTCTCATTAAAGAGCTTAGCATTTTCGTATGCTTCACTCCTCCATTCGTCTAAAGAACTTAAGTCAAGCAACCCTTTCTCACCAGCAAGTTTAAAATCTCTATTTAGGTCTTTCACTGCCCAATAAGCTTTGTGTTCTAATTCTAAAGGCAAGTGACAAGCTTTTCCATAAACCATTTTAAAAGGAGACATGCCCATGGGGTTTTTATAAGCAGTTCTATAAGCCCACAAAGCATCATTTAATTTCTTAGCCCAATTTTTTCTAGATTTGTTAACAGTCTTTTGCAAGATAGATTTGATCTCTCTATTTGATAATTCTACTTGCCCACTAGTTTGAGGATGATAGGGTGAGGCAATTCTATTATTAACATCATATTTAGCAAGGGTTTTTCTAAAACCACCATGAATAAAATGAGAACCTCCATTAGTCATAAGATATCTAGGTACACCAAACCTAGGGAAAATAATTTCTTTAAGCATTTTTAATGAGGTTTCACCATCAGCACTTTTAGTAGGTATAGCTTCTACCCATTTAGTAACATAATCAACAACAACAAGAATATGAGTGTATCCTTGTGAAGGAGGGAAAGGACCCATAAAGTCAAAACCCCAACAATCAAACGGTTCAATAACAAGAGAATAATTCATAGGCATTTCATTACGTCTAGAAATATTTCCAACCCCCTTTGACATTGATCACAAGATAAAACAAATTTTGTAGCATCTTTAAAGAGAGTAGGCCAATAAAAACCTGATTGTAGAACCTTATGTGCGGTTCTATCTCCAGCGTGATGTCCTCCATAAGCACTACTATGACATTTTCTCAATATCTCTCGTTGTTCATTTTCAGTTACACATCTTTGCATAATACCATCAACACCTTCTTTATATAAGTGTGGGTCATCCCAAAAATAATGCCTCAATTCATAGAAGAATTTTCTTCTTTGCTGAGCTGTAAATGTAGGAGGCAAATACTTCGAAACAATAAAGTTAGCATACTCAGCATACCATGGACTCTCTTGAGAGCTCACTTTTATGGCAACTAACTGTTCATTAGGAAAGCTATCATTAACAGGAATAGGGTCATCATGGATATTTTCTAATCTAGATAGATTATCAGCAACCGGATTTTCAGCACCCTTCCTATCCACAATATGTAAATAAAATTCTTGCAAATGAAGCACCCATCTAATAAGCCTAGGCTTAGCATCTTTCTTTTCCATTAGGTACTTAATAGCAGCGTGATAAGTACGAATAGTAACTTTACAATCAACAATATACTGCCTAAATTTATCACAAGCAAAAACTACAGCTAGTAATTCTTTTTCAGTGGTAGCATAATTCTTTTGAGCAGCATCAAGAGTTTTACTAGCATAATGAATAACATTTAACTTCTTATCTATCCGCTGTCCAAGAACAACACCTACAGCATAATAACTAGCTTCACACATAATTTCAAACAGTAAATTCCAATCAGGTGGTTGAACAATAGGGGCAGATATTAAAGCCTTCTTTAAAATTTCAAAATCTTCTCTACAATCTTCATCAAAAACAAAAGGTACATCCTTTTTAAGAAGATTAGTAAGAGGATTTGATATTTTAGAGAAATCTTTAATAAACCTTCTATAGAAACCAGCATGACCAAGAATACTACGAATAACTTTGACATCCCTGGCAGAGGGCATTTTCTCAATAGCTTCAACTTTAGCTCTATCAACTTCAATACCTCTTCCAGAGATTTTATGTCCAAGAACAATTCCTTCATTAACCATAAAATGGCATTTCTCCCAGTTAAGAACAAGATTAGTCTCCTCACATCTCTGCAAAACTTTATCAAGATTCTGCAAACAATTATCAAAAGAAGTTCCATGGACAGAGAAATCATCCGTGAAAACTTCCACAATTTCTTCACAAAAACCATGAAAGATAGAAGACATGCATCTTTGAAAAGTAGCAGGAGCATTACATAAACCAAAAGACATACATCTATAAGCATAGGTTCCATAAGGACAGGTGAAAGTTGTTTTCTCCTGATCAATCTTTTTAACAACAATTTGAGAGAACCCAGAATAACCATCAAAAAAGCAGAAATGAGTTTTGTTAGACAACCTTTCTAATATTCGATCAATAAAAGGTAAAGGATAATGATCTTTCTTAGTGACTTTGTTAACCTTACTAAATCAGTGCACATCCTATAACCAACTACTACTCTTTGAGGAATAAGTTCATTACTTTCATTTGGCACAACAGTCGTCCCTCCTTTCTTAGGAACACAATGCACAGGACTAACCCATCTACTATCAGCAATAGGATAAATAATGCTAGCATAAAGGAGTTTCAATACCTCATTTCTTACCACATCCTTCATTTTACGATTTAAACAACGTTGATGTTCAAAAACTGGCTTTGCATCAGGCTCAATGTTAATAGCATGCTGACAAATAGTAGGAGAAATCCCTTTCAAATCATCAAGAGTATAACCAATAGCACCTCTATGTTTCTTCAATATCCCCAATAATCTCTCCTCTTTATCAGAAAGTTGAGAACTAATAATAACATGATATAATTTCTTATCATCAATATGAGCATATTTAAGATTATCAGGAAAAGGCTTTAAATCAAAAACAGGATCTTCCTTGGGTGGTAATGTTGTACCCAAGTCTTCCACTGGTAAATTATGTTCAGCATTGCTGGCTGATGTAGGAAAATCTCATCAATTTCATTCCTTTCTTCCATAAAGACATCACTTTCATGGTCTTCCATGTATTGTTGCAAAGGATTGTTAGGAGCAAGAGCAATAGCAGCCAACTATTCAACTCTATAATTTTCATTAGGTAATTCACCTTCATAAGGTGTTTTAGCAAATTTGGAGAAATTAAATTCATAAGATTCTCCATCAAACTTTGTAAGGATTTTCTCCTTTTTACAATCTATAATAGCACATCAAGTATTTAAGAATGGTCTACCAAATATGATAGGACAAGTATCACTAGCATAAGTGCCTAGTACTAGAAAATCAGCAGGATATTTAGTTTTACCACATAAGACCTCCACATCTCTAACAATACCAATTGGAGAAATAGTTTCCCTATTGGCAAGTTGAATAATCACATCAATGACTTCAAGTTCACAAGAACCAATTTCATGCATGATTTCATTATACAGCTCATAAGGAATAGCACTAGAACTAGCACCATATCACATAAACCATAATAGCAATGATCACCTAACCTAACAGATAGCACAAGAACACTAGGTTTCCTAGATTTACTAGGATAAGAGACAACATTAGAAGCATCTTCACAAAATATAATGTGTCCCTCTTCTACATTTTCAGAAACAAGGTCCTTTACTATTGCTACTGTAGGTTCTACAGTTATTTGTTCCTCGGGTTCTACAAGCTTCTTTGCACTTTTATTAATCACACTAGCTAACATAGAGTGTTCTTTTACCTTAGCAGGGAAAGACATTTTCTCAATTTAAGGTTCAGGCACAATAGAGTCAACAGTATGAACTTCTATATCTCTAGCAGGAACACAACTAATAGTATCTTTATAAGGTGCATGGTACTTATCCCATTCCTTTTTAGGAATATCAATGTAAGAAGCAAAAGCCTTATATAAGTTTGCAGCACCTTGAGAATCAAGACCATAAACAACACTAACATTATGAAAATCCTCAGATGACATAAAAGTTTTAATGCATTCATAATCATAATTAATACCTGACTTTCTACCTTTTTCATTCTCCCTTGCTTCAATGTTTTCTTGAATACGGCCAAGAAGATCCCATTTAGCTTCATCCTTCATATGTGTAAATGATCCATAACAAGAAGCATCCAATAAACCCTTATTACTGGGGAGCTCATGAATGGGGCATTTGAGCATTAGTAACTTCAATCTCCCCCATTCTTGGGCAATACTCTCTCCGTCATGAGGCCAAAAATTATATATATAATTCCGATCTCTATGGATTTCACTTGGAGGATAGAATTTAGAATAAAAGAGAGGTCCAATTTTCTCCCATTCAATAGTCTGGCTATTTTTCAGCAGCTTGAACCATTCAGTGGCTCGGCCTGCCAATGATATAGAGAATAATTTCCTATTCACTTGGCTCATCGTAATACCTGCACACTTGAACAACTCGCATAATTCATGTAAAAAAGCAAATGATCACCAGGATTGACATTTCCATCACCTGAATAGAAATTATCAATGACGTGTTTAACAATCTTTGTAGGTATTTTATAAGGATCCAAATCATTAGGTGGTGGGTCACTTAATACCCTAGCAGTGGCAGCAGTGCCCACAAATAAGGACTCAAAAGGAGTTCCAAACATAGTGTAATAAAGCAGTAGAAAGAAATAAAAACAACACTTACAGCAAAAGCTTCCTATATCAATTCCACTTCCCAATAGCGCTTCAGTCCTTGGCAACAGCGCCAGAAAATAGTCTTGATGACCCACACGTATAGGGGGTGTATCGTAGTACTTTCGATAAATAAGAGTGTCGAACCCAACGAGGAGCGGAAGGTGTTGAGAAACAGTTTCGATGAAGGAATAACTGTAAATATTGGAAAATAGATTTGTAGGGGTTTTTGATATTGCGATAAATAAAGTGAGTAAATAAAATGCAGTAATAATAATTTCAGCAAGTGGCTCAATCCTTTCTTCAGCAAAGGACAAGACGGTGAGTTTACTTATGATTAACAAACGTTCTCGAGGACACACGGGAGGTTTCTGTCAAGTGCTTTTGTTCCATGCAGCTGAAATATGTTAGGTGTTTTGATAAGTGTTGTGTGGGTGAACCTATACTAATGTACCGTCCCATCCAAGACTAATACATACTTTTGATTATACCCCTTGCAAGCATCCGCAACTACAAGATAAGAAATAAATCTAACCACAACTTTAAACTCTGGGGTCCTACGCTCCCTCGTGTAATGGTTTCCTAACGGGAGTTTAGGTTTCTGTCACTCCGGCAACCCCACAATTAGTATCCAAATACACGATGCATCCACCTAGGCCCATAAATGGTGAAGTGTCATGTAGTCGACATTCACATGACACCACTAGGAGAATAACGCCACAACTTAAATATCAAAATTAAATATTATTCGACATTACTTCACTACTAACAACTTGACTTCTCCCATGTCCTCAATAACAACACGAACTACTCACAACTCATCATATGGATCATGATCAGAGGTGATATAATGGATGATAACAATCTGGTCATAAAGTGCAAACACCGATAAATCTCACAAGCATCAACTACTAACAAGTAATCCACACCGGGAGAGAGATCTAATGCAAAAGAACGATAGAGGCCCCTAATTTTTACAGCAGGATAAAGGTGGATGATGAGGGTGATGGTGGTGGTGGTGATGACGATGATGGTGAGGATCTTGATGATGCCCGGAGTGATGACGGTGACGATGGCGTTGATTTTCCCTCTCCAGAGGGGAATTTCCCCAGCATATTTCTCCATCCTAGAGAGCTTTTCTCTCTCGGGTGTTTTCCACCCCGAGGCGGCGGCGGAATAATTCTTCAACGATGGAATGAGGCTTAGGGTTTCCTCGGGGACAGGCACGCCAAAAATATCCCCTAGAGGTGGGCCCGGGTGGCCACACCTATAGGTGGCGCGGCCAAGGGGGGTCGCGCCACCCCATGGTGTGGGCCCATGGTGGCCCCCCTCTGGCTCTCCTTCTAGCTGTGTTTTTCCTCTGAACTTTTAGGACACCCATGGTGTCCCACTTCTTCTTCTGATCTTCTGAAATACGGTATCTCGATGGTGCTTTTTTCCATCAGATTCCTGGTCCCGGTGTTTATTCTCCAAAAATTATAAAACATGCAAAATAAGATAAAATAACATAAGAGATGCATCATAACATGAAATATATCGATGAATAACAGAAAATTATGATATAAAATAGTGATGCAAAATGGACGTATCAAATCCCCCCAAGCTTAGACCTTGCTTGTCCCCAATCGAAAATGAACTCGGAAAACATGACCACATGTTTATGGAGTGAAGAGTCGATAAATAAAATACATACAAGAAGCATCACATGTATCTATGCACCAATCATTATAGACAACAACTTCCTCTCATATAACCTAACTTGAAACAAGTAATGGGAGTCACAAACAAAGATGCAAAAGAGAAAATCAAAATTGGTAATAGAAAACTTCATTCTTGGTCAGAGAACATTTAATGATATCCTGCTTATCTTAGGTGAAGTCTTTATAGTAAGGCTCATCTTGTAGAGCTTAACATGTTTAATTATAACAATTCTTTTACAGATTGATAGCTTTTCAAAGTAATATTCATTAAGATAATAAAGCATGTGTTAAACAAAGAAGGATGGAAAACATGATTGAATAAATCAACATATAGATGATGAGATCACAACAACTCAAATGCTTGCTGGAGACAGTGAGAAATGGGTTTACTGACTCAACATAAAAGTAAAATAAAGGCCCTTTGCAGAGGGAAGCATGGACCACTCATGTGCTAGAGCTTTTATTTTATTACCTCATATGGCTGTCTTGTACATCCATACACACAATCCTAGAATCAAGAATAACAAGCACATTAACGGACACGTGGTATACGCTCATCTTTCAGTCTTTCATATTTTACGTGGCTACTTCACATATTCGTTTTACTTACTCTATCCTAGTTATTAGGCAAAGTTGAAGGATATTTTAGAGAAGCAACCCGAGTTAGCAGATACAAGCCAAGGAAAGACTGCTTGGAAAGGAGATGCATTGAATAGAGTATTAGGAGATGACAAGTCTGGTCATGTACATGGTTTTGGACTAGTTCCTAACCCAAACAAAGTTGTTGATGTGTCAACTTCCTGTCGCTTCCCGAATACACATTTTACTTCTTTGGAGGATATACCAAATGAAGCCATGCTATCCATTAGAGTTGACATGAAAAAATTAAGACAACATGTGAAGAATCAACATGCTGAAATTCTAGAACTAAAGGAGAAGATAAGAAACATGGAAAGAGAACCAAATCAGGTAATAATTTTAGGAAATTCACCATCCATTTTTCAGAACTAATCTAGCTGCTATGACAGAGAAATAAGGATCCACTTCCTTCGCTTCGAGATGATCTTAAAGTAGATGGAAACCATTCCAAGAGGAAAGTATGTACCTTTTTAAGTACATAATACATTTCTCAAAGTACACTATGCAAATATGCCTCACCCTTTAATTTTCTATCTCTATTTGTAGAGAGTATATGGTACATCTCCCAGTAGACAACTCCTAATGGTCGAGCAACCAAATAGTGTGATGGTACTATATGGATGTTGTTTTGCATTGCAACCGCAACTTTATAGAAACTATTGATTTATATTAGCTTTCACTATAGATCAAGAAAAGTGGTTTACATGGTATGAACTCGCAACCATCTGTCAATAATGCTGCTCCAGATAAGATTCACTCTTTAATTGTTTTCCAGAACTTAGCATTGTCGATGATCAAACTGTTATGCTTGAATTCTTTGCAATGGAATGTCCCAGTTATCTTTTCTCAAACTTGTGGTGTATTTACTTGATCACAAAGTAAAGACGTTTTAATTTGAAATGGCAATGCACGAGAAGGGGAGAAAAATGTTGTTGCACACTATGTTCGTTCCCTCCTGTTATTTGGACCTTATTACCATTCCTAACTCTAAGCTATCATGTATCTTATGGTAATTCGAAATGGCAAGAACATCAATTTTGCCAAACTTTTCCTCAACAAATTTATTAAAAGTAGTTTCTGTACTAATAAATTTCTTAAGCATATTTTCAAGATAAGAGCGTACACTTTTATTGTCGTTGTAGAAATTACCATAAGAATGGACATAACCATTATTACTATTAGGAGGATATTGCCTATAGTTGTTGCTACCAAAATTATTCCTATAAGCATTGTTGTTGAAATTATTATTTCTAATAAAGTCCACACCAACATGCTCTTCTTGAGAAACCAAAGAAGCTAAAGGAACATTGTTTGGATCAATAGGAGCATGGCCATTCACAAGCATAGACATAATAGCATCAAGCCTATCACTCAATGAGGAGGTTTCTTCAAAATAATTTACCTTCTTACATGTTGAGCTTTCTCAGTGTGCCAGTCAGAATAATTTACCATCATATCATCAAGAAGCTTTGTTGCTTCCCCCAAAGTAATAGACATAAAGGTTCCTCTAGCAGCTGAATCTAGAAGGTTTCTTGAAGAAAAATTCAGTCATGCATAAAAAGTTTGCATGATCATCCAAGTAGTCAGCCCATGAGTAGGGCAATTCTTTACGAAACATTTCATTTTTTCCCAAGCTTTAGCAACATGCTCATTATCAAGTTGCCTAAAATTCATAATACCACTTCTTAAAGGAGGATAATATTTTCCAATGAAAGCATCTTTACATTTAGTCCAAGAATCAATACTATTTCTAGGAAAAGATATCAACCATTATTTAGCTCTTCCTCTAAAAGAGAAAGGAAACAATTTAAGTTTAATAATATCTCCATTTACATCCTTATATTATTGCATCTCACATATTTCAAAAAAATTATTAAGATGGGAAGCAACATCATCATTACTAACACCAGAAAATTACTCTCTCATGACAAGATTCAACACTGCATGCTTAATCTCATAAAAATCACCAGTAGGAGCAGGTGGAGCAATAGTTGTGCTAATAAAATCATTCTTGTTTGTGCTAGTGAAGTCACACAACTTAGTGTTCTCAGGAGTACTCATTTTATCAAGATTAAAAATAGGATAAAAATAACAACTAGAATAAGAACTATTTTTTTGTGTGTTTTCAATAAAGAGAAGCAAACAAGACAAAATAAAATAAACTAAGCAGAACAAAAACAAAGTAAAGAGATTGGAAGTTAGAGACTCCCCTTGCAGATATCCTCTTCCTCCCCGGCAACGGCGCCCGAAAAATAGATTGATGCGCGTGTAACACACATTCATTGGGAGACCCCAAGAGAAAGGTATGAAGAGCATAGTAGCAAGTTTCCCTCAGAAAGAAACCAATGTTGAATCGACCAGTAGGAGAAAGAAATCACTTCTGAAGGTTGATGCAGCTGATATTGGCAGGGCGCACTACCGTTCAGTAGCAACATGCAACCTACACAATACAATCAAATCACTTTGCCCCAACGAAGCAGTGAGGTTATCAATCTCACCGGTTTTGCTGAAAACAAAGAGGTTAAACATATGGTGTGCCAAACAATACTTGTTTGCAGTAGATGAAAAGAGAACAGTGATGGCAGTAGGAAAAACAATAGTAACAGTATGAAAACTATGATTGCAGTGGTTGTATTATCAGTATAAAGGAAATGGACCGGGGTCCATAGTTCACTAGTGGTGTCTCTCCAAAATAGATAGATAGCATGTTGGGTAAACAAATTACAGCTGGGAATTGACAGATATAAAGGTTGCACCGTAGTACATATGAAGGGTACGTTCCATAGAAAACAAAAAAATTCCTACGCGATAAACCCGAATGGGCCAAGATCTAATCTAGGAGATGAAAGGAAATGGGCATAAAGAGAGTCTTAAGGAGAACATACCCTCGAAGACACAAAGCTTTACGAGATCAAATCTCGTTGGTGATGTAGTCGTACTCACATCAATCTCAAGATCGCGAAGATGAGCGCTGCAATCCGGCAGCGCTTCCGCACTCGGTCACACGTACAGCTCGATGACGACCTCCGTTCCCTTGATCCAGCGGGGCAGCGGAAGTAGAGGATCCCTCGGAAACCAGCAGCACGACGGCATGGTGTGGTGGAGAAAACTTAGTTCGGGGCTTCGCCAAACTCATGAACATGAGGTGGATCAGCGGGAGGATGGAGATGGAGATGACACCAAGTGTGTAAGGGAGAGGGATCTCATGCCTTCTATTTATAGGAGGGGAGGCAACCACGAAATTTTGGTGCCTCCACCTCTCCCCTCATCATGTGGGTGGAGTCTCCACTCAACCCACTCATACTCTCATTAATTCCCACTCAAAATTCCAAGGGTTTTCTATAATAAATAAATAAAACAATTTTATTTCTTTCTTTTAATATTTGTTAATCCTATTAATAAACATTAACACTTACCCCCCTTGAACTATTTGTTAATCAAACATTAACATATACCACCTTGAACTATTTCAATATTCCCCGAAACAATTTCGGTGTTGTCCAAACTTTTCTGTGATATTCCGTATCCACTCAATAGAGTCATCAAACCTTAAGTGTGTCACCCTACGGTTCGTGAATAATGTAGACATGATCGAGACACCACTCCAATCAATAGTCAACAGCGGGACCTGGAGATCCGTAATGACTCCTACACATTCAACGATGAATCTAGTGATCGTGTGAACCATAAACGTTGTGACTAATTCCCTTTGTGTCATGATATTTTACTTGTCCGGGATCCGATCATCAGTATCAACCATACCTTGTTTGATCTCGTTACCGAAAAGTACTCTTTTCTCGTTTCCGTGATATGACATCCTTGTGACCTAGTCACATGCTTGCAAGCGGTGTCGATGTGATATCACCGAGAGGGCCCAGAGTATATCTCTCTGTCATTTGGATGGACAAATCCCACTCTAGATCCATGGGCCTCAACTAATACTTTCCGAATACCCAACGACACCTTTATAGTCACCCTGTTACGGTGTGACGTTTGATGACATCAAAGCACCCTTCCGGTATCAGTGATTGACATGATCTCATGGTCTAAGGAATAAGTTACTTCATATGTTTGATATAACAATGTAAACTTAATGACTTAATCGCATTGCTATATTCACTTTGGGTATATGTTAATCATATCATTCTTCTAATGACATGACCCTGTTATTAACAATATCCAATG
This sequence comes from Alopecurus myosuroides, assembly GCA_028641055.1. Taxonomy (NCBI): domain Eukaryota; kingdom Viridiplantae; phylum Streptophyta; class Magnoliopsida; order Poales; family Poaceae; genus Alopecurus; species Alopecurus myosuroides. Next base: position 263,445,518 of record CM054060.1, read on the forward strand.
TTCATGATCAGGAAACCTTGATCATCTATTAATCAACGAGCTTGTTAAAAGAGGGGATTTACTAGGAACCATTGTCTGTTTATTAAACACACATGTATCAACATTTACGGTTAATACAATTCTAGCATGAGAAATAAACATTTCTCATAAACAAGGAATAAGATAATAACCACTTTATTATTGTCTCTCGGGCATATTCCCTTCAGTCTCCCACTTGCACTAGAGTCAGTAATCTAGTCTGTAAGCACTTAACACATATGGCGTTCCAGTGTTATTATCATGCTTCGCATGTGGTAAACATCATCAAAAAGATCTGCACTGTTCAGGTCCTATTGCATTTGCATGTTCTTTGCATCTACATGCATCACTCATTCTCTAATGAGATGGCTTTGTATATATTTGGTCAACTGGTGAAACCTTAAATCCTCAGCTTAAACCAATGTTACTAACATTGTGAAAATGTAGCTTCATAGTGTCAGCATTCTTGGAAATTCATCAAGTTACTTTCCGAATACCCAACGACACCTTTATAGTCATCCTGTTACGGTGTGACGTTTGATGACATCAAAGCACCCTTCCGGTATCAGTGATTGACATGATCTCATGGTCTAAGGAATAAGTTACTTCGTATGTTTGATATAACAATGTAAACTTAATGACTTAATCGCATTGCTATATTCACTTTGGGTATATGTTAATCATATCATTCTTCTAATGACATGACCCCGTTATTAACAATATCCAATGTTCATGATCAGGAAACCTTGATCATCTATTAATCAACGAGCTTGTTAAAAGAGAGGATTTACTAGGAACCATTGTCTGTTTATTAAACACACATGTATCAACATTTACGGTTAATACAATTCTAGCATGAGAAATAAACATTTATCATAAACAAGGAATAAGATAATAACCACTTTATTATTGTCTCTCGGGCATATTCACTTCAGTCTCCCACTTGCACTAGAGTCAGTAATCTAGTCTGTAAGCACTTAACACATATGGCGTTCCAGTGTTATTATCATGCTTCGCATGTGGTAAACATCATCAAAAAGATCTGCACTGTTCAGGTCCTATTGCATTTGCATGTTCTTTGCATCTACAAGCATCACTCATTCTCTAATGAGATGGCTTTGTATATATTTGGTCAACCGGTGAAATCTTAAATCCTCAGCTTAAACCAATGTTACTAACATTGTGAAAATGTAGCTTCATAGTGTCAGCATTCTTGGAAATTCACCAAGTTCAATAAAGAACTCCTTGACACAAAATACTCTTATTATTTTGTTGTCAACACAACGATATACTTAGCCTTTGTTGTAGTATCCGTCACAATACTTTAATTTTGAAACTCTTTCAATCCAGCATGGAACTTTCTTCCAACATATTGTGCTACCCTTCATCACATATTTTAATTGAGATAAAATTATTTGAATAGAAGACAAGACTATTAGTGTAACATATTACAACTAATATTTTTTCATTACTACATAGGAAAACATATCCTTATCATTTCTAAAAATCACACAAGGATCTATCCCACTGTTGTCGAATCATCATATGAATTATCCTGCTATAACATTTTATAGCATAGAACTCATCTGGTTGTGTACATAGCATGGAAAAATGACTTAGAAATCTCAATTTCAATGATGCTCATCATGTGTCAAAACACTTGAATCTTGCTCAATTATTTTCCATGTGACAAGAAATCCTTCTTGTCATTTCGATATTGACTTACTTCAATATTAGACGCTTTAATCCATCTCTTATGGATATCGATGCCCAATATCTCCTAAGCCTTTCATCAATATAAAAATCTTAACCGTATTAATTTAAAATACATATTTTCCAATCAACCATATGTCGTGTACATAAAGCATTGGAAATATGTCATAGCGCTCCCACTTAATTTCTTGTAACTTTACAAGCATTTTTATCGTTCATGATGGAATCAAACTCTTTTGATAACTTCGTTAAGGTAAAGATTCCTACTTCGTTATGCTCACTTCAACTATTGAAGTTTGCATACCTTTCCAACAACATTTTGAATTTTACAAAACTCTCAGATTGTGTCATGTACACATCCTTGATCAAACTTTCTTGAAAGGAAAGTTGGGTTTTGTTATTCAACTACCATATCATAATATGTAATTTTCGCTAGAACTTTCCGCAAAGACTAAAGAATCACTACGGAAGATCAAAATCTTGTAGTAGTCAACTCTTTGAACTTTGTCGAAACCATCTTTTCGATAAGTACAACTTTCAAAGGATGTAAATATCCATGTCTTTGTTTCTGCATAGACCCTTTTGCTATCGTTAGGCATCATGCCTATCGAAATGACTACCAAGTCACATACTTGATATTCATATAGGATACTATGGCGGATATAATGACTCATAGTCAATTTGACGAAGTCGGGTCCCATCATTTGCTTCCTTTATAAGGTCCAGGTCCTTTTGTTGTCAACTAGCAAACTATGCCCGCGCGTTGCAACGGGATAAAGACGTTACGGAGGCGCACGAGGCTTTGTCAAGTGTTTCTTAACCGACAAGTAAAACATGATTCACGGCATGGAAAGAAGTAACTGCTTTGTTATGGGTTGATTTTAGTTGAAAATTGTATGTGTGAGCTTCTACCCTAAAACGCAACAGTCTTATCGTTTTTATCGTTCGAACGCAAGCATCCAACACGCTCGAACAAATTCATGTTGACCCGTTCCATTTTTCCTCCTCACTTGTAACATCCCAAGTATGAAAAACTCCCAACTTAGAATGTTTGTTTCTTGATTTTATTTCAAATGCATCATGTCATCATATCCACACATGTGTTGAGTTTGAATTTCAAATCAAATGACAAATCAATATGTTTCACACTTGGTCTGTTACAACCTTTTCAAATAAAATATTCAAATAAAATAATTAAATTGTTTTCCAAAATTATGAATTGGATTGAATTTTGTAAATGGTTCAAATATTCTTTCTATTATTAAACCCAATATGCCAATTCCATTTTAAATTCAAATAATTTGAAATCTCAAAAATTTCAGAACCAAAACTTGTGAATCTGAACTATTGGAAAAAGGGAAATTCATAAAAATTATTGTTATAATTTTTTATGCCCCATTCTCCTTTCTTTTTTCCCCTCTTTTCTTTCCTACAAAAAAAATAAGTTGAACAAAAAAAAATAAAAACAGAAAAGAAGAGGGGGAGGGCAGGCCAGCCCAAGTGGGCTGAGCCCACCACACCCCCACGAGGCCCAGGCGCCCCACGACGTTGTCGTCTTCCTCCTCTGTACAGAGCACACCTGCTCCCCCCTCCTCCTTAAAAACTCCCCTCTCCCCTCCAAACCCTAGCTCTCCTATCCCTTCTTCCTCCTCTAGCCGCTGTCGCCTCCTTTCTTCCCTCTCCCTTCCCCTTTCTCCTCTGTTCCCTGAAGCCGAACAGCGAAAACTACCGACAGAACCCCACCTTTCGTCGCCTCCATGGCCCTCCTCACGACGAGCTGACGGTGGGAATGGAAACCCCCCGCCTCCTTCGTCGTCTACGCGGGAGATCCGGGCCAGAGCTGGCCTAGGAGCGCCGCGAGCTTCCTTTTTCTTCGTCGTCAACCCCTACTGTCGCTGCGCCACCGTCACTGTACCTCCTCGTCACCAAGCCAGGGCCGCACCACGGTGAGCTCCCCTCTGTCCCCTCTCCTCCTCCCCTCTGCATCCGCGCGGCCACCACACGCCTCCAGCGCCGCGCGGCCACCACAAGCCCTCGCACGCCGGCAGCAGCGGGCACACGGCCATCGCCGTCGTTCTGTTCCGATCATGTTCAGTTAACTGAACTTCGTTCAGTTTCGACAGATAATCCCGAAACGATACCTCAAAAACCCGCGCGAGCAGTACCTAACACAAACCGAATAGCAGCCCCACTGGTCACGCTCGCTGCGCGCGCAACACGAGGTCCCGGGTTCGATTCCTCCCCCGCACGGTTAAACACACACTTTTTTTTTATTTCTTTTTCCAGATCCAGAATCAAAACTTATTCGCACACAAGTCCTTGTTAATTTTTTCCTAGTCCCTGTAATTTAATAAAATTGGCAGATTATCAAATAAACTTTGTAATTTAATAACTTTTGTTTGGAAACTCAAATTGCAAAACTTTCAACATGAAAACCACTCCATTTTAAATGCTCTACACTAATATCAACTTTAACTCTATTTTTGAATATTTGAAAATGCTGAAAACATTTATTACTTGTTAAATGCTTTAAATATTGCAAAATTCATAACTTGGGCATAAAAATTCCAAATTCAATAAATAAAATATGTTTTCTATACCAAATTAAATTCCCTACATGTTAAAACCATTGGTATACTGTTTTGAACCTTTCAAATGGTTTCAAAAATTCAAATTCAAACAACTCTCTCAAATTTGGTCAAATTGATAACTAATTCAACTTTAATTCAAATGGCACATGTAAAATATGTTTTCCATGCAAAATTGAACAAGCTTTCCAAATATAAACTTTGTTTCCTGTTTTGAATAATTAAAATTGGTTAAATAATTTAAAACCTTGTTTAAATCATTTAAAATTGCTAATTTAATAACTTGGTCAAACTAAATTCTTTTTGAACATATAAAATATGTTTTCCATTCCATTTTTCATGAGTTTTGCAAATATCAACTTTGTGTTCTGTTTTAAATAAATTAAATTGCTGAAAACAACTGTTTCTTAATTAATGCATTTAAAATTGTCAAATTAATAACTTGCTCATTTTAAATCCATTGTCAACAAATGAAATATGTATTCCACCTAAAATTTTGTGTTCTTTCCAAATATGGATTTTGTTATCTATTTTGAACAATTAAAATGGGTGAAAACAATAAATGTTTGTGTAACTCATTTAAGAAGCCAAATTTCATAACTTAATAAATAAAATTCCAAACTTGGTAAACAACATTTCAAATTGAAGCTATTGTTGTTTTCTTATTGTTTTCATCATCCATGCATCATTCTAATCAACTTTCACATGATGGTTAGTTGTAGATCATTTAATTCAACCTTAATTCATGGGCTTTTCCATATGCAATCCCAATTGCATATAGGCCCATTTAATTATGTTACCATGTCAACTAGCTTATCTTTGATGCATCAATTAAATTGTCATGCATCATCCCATGTTTGTGCATTATGCCATGTTATTGATTGTTTGTCTCTCTGCGTTGTTTGTTTGCTTCTTCCCGGATAGACGACGACGTTGAGACAGACGAGGTTTACGACACTACTTCAGAGGAGTTAGCCCAGTACCAGGCTACTGAGTTTGCAGGCAAGTATTCACTCACCTGAACCATTGTGTCCTTTCCACACCGGATACCGATACTTTCCGTTGTCTATTATGCTAGCCTTAAGATTCGTTGCTTGTGTTCCGATCCTATCACCTGTTATCCGGTAATCCTGATATAGCCTCAACTCCACACCTATAACCCTGTTGCTTGTTGCATGTGTCTTACTAGCATGCTTAGGGTTGTTTATGCTCGAGTCTGTTGTCCGTTATTTCTTTTACCATATTTACTATGTTCTGGGGGCTCGATGTTTAAACAACAACTTGTTAATGTTTGAGGTAATGCTAACTTGATGATAAGGCACCGGCAGGAGGCCGGGTATGGTTTTGAGGCCTGCTAGTGTCGAACTCAGGAAAAGTTCTTGTCCTCTGGATCCATGTTGAGCGCGCTAACCGCATGTGGGAAGCGTGTATGGGCGCCCCCCGTAACTCTGATTCGATTCGCATCTCGTCCAAATCGCCACACTTAGTTCGGGCTTTCCATTTGATGCACGCATATGCAGGTACGAACCCTTGGCGCCAGGGTGGAACTTTTGTAGTCGGCATTTAGGGCGGCGTGGTCTTCCAGTGCTATGAGGGTCCCCCTTTTCTTCGTGGGGGCTCGATTAGCCGCGCACGCACAACACGTGGTTCTTTGGGCTTGATGCGAAGAAGAGTTGGGTTGTGTTGAGTGTTTCGCTTGGTGGGTTTGATCCCCGTCTGGCGGGATATTCTTACGTGTACGGCCAAATTGGTGCACCCCTGCAGGGTTAAATCTTCTCGAGAAGCCGTGTTGTCCGCGGTTATGGATGACTTGGTGATAGGGCTGGCTAACAAGGATTAGACAACTTACACCTAATTGATAATAATTTGACTAGTAATAGGCTTATTGACACAATAACTTGAACCTTCATTAATCCAACTGTGTGAGTTATCCTCGGATTGCTTCTTTGGATAAGGGGCGAGATCCAAGATGGGTTTGTTTGAGGTTATTGGTAGTTGGTTCCGATGCGCTATCTTATCCCTTTCTTTTAGCCGGATGTTGTAGCGTGTCTCTGTAGTTGGTTAGGGCAGCCCGCTGCCGCACCTTTGTATTACCTATCTTCCGTTGAACCCAAAGCATCTGTACTTGGTGTTGTCGGGTACCCTTTGGTATCTTGTGCGTCTTGCTTGCCAGTACTCGTCTGTACTGACCCCTTTGGGGCTGCGTGTTCTGCAGACTACGTTTCCGAGGATCCCCATGGTGGCTACTACGTGGAGTATGACGAGGCTGCTGGCGAGTAGATAGCGGACCCGGGCAGAATCCGAGACTTCGTGGATGGGCTCCGTTCTTTCGTTTCCGGCCTCTTAGGCCTATTTGGATCTTGTCTGTACTCAGACACTTTGGATGCTTCCGATGTGATGTAATGATGACTTGTTGGGACATGTGTCCTCTGCATGACTGTATTTGTTATCTCTGCTCTAGTGAGATCTTTTGCCACTTATTTCTATTTCTTTGTGTCTTAGAGATTTGTTGTGATATCACTTGTTCAAATGCCGTTGACGTACCATGTGTGTATGGTATGAAGTACGTCAATGGAAGTATTCGGACTCCTATGGGATGGTTTTCGCAGACGATGAATAGTAGAGGTTGGTTGTCACACGTTTACGTGTTGGCCTACTCGTAAGAGGTGCGGGTGCAGGTAGGCCCCGTAATCCAATCATCTACTGTTTAGCGGGCTGTGAGTATCCTCTAGAAGTCCGGGTGCGACATCACTAACCCCACTAACCTGTGAGGAAGTTCTGCCATACACTAATCTTTTCATCGAGTACGACCTTCCCACCCTCCATTTTCCACCAATACACCGTTTCGTTCGTGTTTATCCATTATGCCATTTTGTATTGACAAACCATTTATTTTAAAGGTATTTTTTTCTAGCGAACATGTTAATATTTGATGTACGGCGCGATAAATTTCCATCCGTCGGATATTTAAATTAATGGTGAGATTGCACTTTCTATTATGTCAATTTTGCCACATGAAAGTTTGGAATTGGATCCCGTCGCGCTATATTAGAATCTATTTTTGAATTATGTCGTGCTTTTTTCTCATTTTTTTGTGGATTATATGTTCCTAGAATTCTCGGTTCGGTCACCTTTTTAAATTATTCAAGGGACACATATCTCTACATACTATACAGTGGTATCTATATCACTCGCTTGTGAAAAGCGCTCAAAAAAAATCCCCTTTCTCTTCTCTCCGAGCTAGGCAGGCCATATTCTTGGATGTCTTTGAGCTTTGGATTTGGCGGCGTCCACCGTCGAGGCCAAGTCTGGGTGTTGTCGATGGGTATTGCAGAGGAGAGATTATTGTGGCCCGCCGGCGAGTTGTCAATGGGTATCGCAGAGAGATTATTGTGGCCCGGCGGCGAGGCTCCTCCCTGGCTGAGCGCTCTATCTTCCTTGAACCCCCACACACCGCACACAGATGTTAATTAGGCAGCCTTGCCACACACACGAACCATTAATCCATGCAAAGCCGTCCATTAGCGCGTGAAATTCTTTCCGGGACTGTAATGTTGTTGCTTCTTGATTCCCGATCCGCCTTGCTGATATTTTGGAGACTTGCGAACCTGTATAAACTGGTGGCACTCGGTACAAAATAGCGAGGTGGGATTATTACAAAACTTTTTGTTAACACCCCCAGGTCAGTTGGTTACTGCAGCGGTTGGACCGGACGAACGAACTGTGCTTGAAGCCCACGACGCCTAGCGGCCCATAGGCCCAGCATAGAAAACTTGGCACGTAGAATATTTGAGCCAGCTTCGCTAGTACCACCTCGGCTAGTTTATTTCCAATACAGGTTAGGGAAAAAGATTTTGTGGGAGGGTAAAACGGTAACAATATACGATGGACCGGAAGAAACCTTCCTCTCTTTATTATTAGGTAAAGAAACAACAATTTACTCTTAAACCATAAGTTGGTCTGGATTTTTGGTGGTTCAGTTTGCAAAACTCATTCGAAGTATCTACAACATATGTAGTGTCTTCTACTCAGTCAAAATAGGAAACCCCGGAACAACTTCCAGTGATGTGCTACTCCTGACATGATGACACAGATTCTCTAATCTCGTTGAGTTTGTACTGTCCTCCCACTCACTGTTTCGCAAGAACTAGTTTCTCGAGAAATCAACCCTTTGTGACAAAAAACATTTGTCTTTTGGTTCGGTGATAGGAGAAATACCCAATATTTTATTTGAGATAACCTTATAAACATATATTTATCCTACTTTGGTTGTAAATATTTTACACATGCTATGTATACCAAAACTTAAGAAAATTACAATTCGGGTCACTACCCAAACCATATCTTATATGTTGTCAATTTCAAAGGATCATGATGGTGCTCTTTTAGTGAAAAAGCGGTTGTCACTAATGTATAAACTACAAAATTATAATGGAATTTTTATTAATCTTACCATGTCCAACAAGGTTTGATTTTGTCTCTTGAATACTCCAAACTAATGTGGGGTATTCGAGAAGTATAAGTTGTAGAACAATTCTGCAACTCTTCAGATGTTTTGTTAAACTTGTAACTCAAAACTTTATCCTTTATGATCCAATCATAAATACTTGATTATCTTGTTACAATGATTTTTACTTCATACTAACAATAATATGAACCAATTCAAAATTCTCAAACTCCATTCTCTTTAAATAGATATACTCATATATCTACTCAAATCATCGACGGAATTTTATGAAAAAAAATTAATCCACCACACATGACTATACATAATGGAATATATACATCAACATGTACAATCTCCATTAAATTAGTCATCCATTCTACTTTTTCCTATGAACGTAATTCTAGTCATCTTTTGGAAGAGGTCTCACAAGCGTCAATTTGTTCAAAACAAAATGACTCCGGAAGTCCATCAATATGGAGTTCCTTCATGTATTCCTTTCCGATATGAACTAAAATGGTGGTGTCACAATTTAAGTGAAACTCTTTTACATCTTGCAACGTTTAGCATTTAGTCTTATAGATGTTTACTTTACCAACATTATTTATATTAACATATCCATAAATTATGGAACATGGTCATAGTTTGAACAATCTCATTTGTTCTCACAAAAGACCAGAACAAAATAACAACTAATTAAGTTCTTAAAATAAAATCTTGAATGTTTGGTTCGATACGACAATGAACACAATAACACTTTATTTCTGTTCTTGTCATAATCGATTCCACATCTATTACTAGTTTCTTTTAGGACCTTGTATTTCTTAAATTGCGTTGCTTTGTATGAAAACTCATACCAACCAATGTGGTATCAAAATACTCAAAAATACTTTGTTAACTAGTAATACATCTATAACTTTTATATCAAGCATATACTCCCGAGCTGAACTTTTCCAGTTATCTTCTTTTTCTGCCATATATCTTTTTGTAATTGTATTTTCAATATTCCCTTTCCTTTACAGAAGAATCATTCAACATCAAACAATGCTAGTCGTACTAGCTCATTTTCTTGGGCGTGTTAGTCATATACTATCACCCATTGAGTCATACTTTGAGTTTGATTGTTCTACTAATATCACCATATTAGTAGTATTATTCTAGATTTCACTCTTAGCAATCTCCAAGTAAGGTAAACGACTTTACCCATACTTCTAATCCATCCCATCATAACAATTTTATGATTAAGCTACTATAGCTCGAAGGAAGGGATATAGAGGATAATGTTTAGTGCCCAATTTCTTGGAATATTCAAACGCCTAGCGTCTTCAATCATTGCATACATTCAAATAATATAAGCAAACATTGTCACGCTAAATTATACTCAGTCATGTTACCACAAATAAGTTTCTAGATATCAATATATCTTTCACTTGATTGTTTCTGAAAATAAATTTTTTCACTTCCTAAATCATTTTGATCAACAAAACATTCTTTTGAAGATAAAGTAATATGGAAGCAACCATGACTCTGGACTCTAAGTAGGAATTATTTGCTCTCTAGATCAATCAATCATTAACCATATGGAGCTAGGCAGGAAATATTAAAAATATAAAATAAGACTCAATTTTAAATTTCTCTAATACGGTACCAATCTTAAATGATTTTTACCAGATCATAAGAGTTATATCTCAATTAACAATCTAAGTGTAAGTTAGTTATATGGATGCCAATGAATACTACAATTTGTGCAAATTCACTTTGATTGGTTGTTCATGATAAATAAGTTCAAGTTAATTCAAAATTATACCATGAACTCCCACTCAAAAACAACATCCCTCTTAGTCGTCTTTAGTGATTACACGAACCAAATTCACTACACCAAAACATATTATCACGTGAGATGATGTAGCTTCAAAGGCGAACATCGACATGTTCATCATATCATCCATATGACTCATGCTTTACCTTTCGGTTACGTGTTCCGAGGCCATGTCTACACATGCTAGGCTCGCCAAGTAGAACCGTAGTATTGCGTGTGTTTCAAGGCCATGTTTGTACATGCTAGGCTTGAAAACACCCGTTGTATGCGAACGTTGAGTCTATCACACCCGATCATCATGTGGTGTCTCGAAACGACGAACTTTCTGAACGGTGCATACTTAAGGAAGAACACATTATTATATTGATATTAGGTGAGAGGGATCATCTTATAATGCTACTATCGCTATCTAAGCAAAATAAGATGCATAAAATGGATTAACATCACATGTAAGGATAACGTGATATGATATGGTCCTTCCTGCACTTGATCTGCATCATGTGCATCATGGCATGATCTCCATCATTCCACCGGCGTGGTGCCAAGTTCCATGGCACCTCAATCTTGATTGTCCACCAATAATAAGACAATCATATGGATACCTTCCTGTATATCAATAATTTACAAAAGAGATCATCTCATAATCAAATTTGTAACATTGACCATATCACATCACATGCCCAGCAAAAACTAGTTAGACGCCTCTAATTAATTTTTTGCATATTTTATGTGGCTTAGGGCTTTCGAGGATAGAACCTTTCATACCTACGAACATCAACCACAACGTTGATAAAAATATTTTTAACAACCCTTCGTAGATTAGATCTTAACTATAGTTGGAGAAATGGACACCCCCTCAAACACAAGTGAGACAATTCTCGCGTACATAGTACACGTAAACTTAGTCTAGGGCAGCTTCATCCAACTAGGCCACTAAGATAATAAAATACTCAAGGAGGCAGTAACATGATCATCAACGCCCACATACTCCTATGTGTTCTACCCGTACAAATCATCTACGCATAGATCCGGCTCTGATACCACTGAAGGGGTCGTTGCATAGAAAACAAAAGTTTCCTACGCGACAAACCCGAATGGGCCAAGATCTAATCTAGGAGATGAAAGGCAACGGGCATAGAGAGAGTCTTAAGGATAACATACCCTCGAAGACACAAAGCTTTACGAGACCAAATCTCGTTGGTGATGTAGTCGTACTCACATCGATCTCAAGATCGCGAAGATGAGCGCTGCAATCTGACAGCGCTACCGCACTCGGTCACACGTACAGATCGATGACGACCTCCGTTCCCTTGATCCAGCGGGGCAACAGAAGTAGAGGATCCCTCGGAAACCAGCAACACAATAGCGTTGTGTGGTGGAGAAAACTTCGTTCAGGGCTTCGCCAAGCGCATGAACATGAGGAGGATCAGCGGGAGGATGGAGATGGAGATGACACCAAGTGTGTGAGGGAGAGGGATCTCATGCCCTCTATTTATAGGAGGGGAGGCAGCCACGAAATTTTTGTGCCTCCACCTCTCCCCTCATCATCTGTGTGGAGTCTCCACTCAACCCGCTCATACTCTCATCAATTCCCACTCAAAATTCAAAGGGTTTTCTTTAATAAATAAATAAAACAATTTTATTTCTTTATTTTAATATTTCTTAATCCTATTAACAAACATTAACACTTACACCCCTTGAAATATTTGTTAATAAAACATTAATATATACCACCTTGAACTATTTCAATATTCCCCGAACAATTCCGGTGACTATTTCAATATTCCCCGAAACAATTCCGGTGTTGTCCAAACTTTTCTCCGATATTCCGTATCCACTCAATCGCATCATCAAACCTTAAGTGTGTCACCCTAAGGTTCGTAAATAATGTAGACATGATCGAGACACCTCTTCGATCAATAGTCAACAACGGGACCTGGAGATCCGGAATGACTCCTACACATTCAACGATGAATCTAGTGATCGTGTGAACCATAAACGTCGTGACTAATTCCCTTTGTCTCGCGATATTTTACTTGTCCGAGATCTGATCATCGGTATCAACCATACCTTGTTTGATCTCGTTACCGACAAGTACTCTTTTCTCGTTTCCGTGATGTGACATCCTTGTGACCTAGTCATGTGCTTGCAAGCGGTGTCGATGTGATATCACCGAGAGGGCCCAGAGTATATCTCTCCGTCATTTGGATGGACAAATCGCACTCTTGATCCATGGGCCTCAACTAATACTTTCCAAATACCCAACGACACCTTTATAGTCACCCTGTTACGGTGTGACGTTTGATGACATCAAAGCACCCTTCCGGTATCAGTGATTGACATGATCTCATGGTCTAAGGAATAAGTTACTTCGTATGTTTGACATAACAATGTAAACTTAATGACTTGATCGCATTGCTATATTCACTTTGGGTATATGTTCATCACATCATTCTTCTAATGACATGACCCCGTTATTAACAACATCCAATGTTCGTGATCACGAAACCTTGATCGTCTATTAATCAACGAGCTAGTTAAAAGAGGGGCTTTACTAGGAACCATTGTTTGTTTATTAAACACACATGTATCAACGTTTCCGGTTAATACAATTCTAGCATGAGAAATAAATATTTATCATAAACAAGGAATAAGATAATAACCACTTTACTATTGCCTCTCGCGCATATTCCCTTCAGCATATGCATGACATGATAATTACTATGTGATTCATGTGGGCATTACTACAAGATACATAGACCGTTATCCAACCGCATCTTTGACTAATAATCCACCCTCAGAATGTCATCCGAGCAAACCTTGGGTATTAAGTTGCAAGAAACTGACAGTTGCATTAAGCAAAGTTTTTCCATAAACATTGTAAACATCGTTGTTTTCTCCCAATGGCAACAACACATCCCCCACCCGGGGCTACTGTGAGACCCATGGATTCCAGGGTATTCTGGGCCGTCTGCTGCTGGCCCAGCCCATCTGATAAGAAAGGAGTCTGTACTAGTCCACCGCGAGTAGAAGGATCCCTCAACTGTTCCCCCCAAGGTCAGCCCCTTGGAGAGGAGTCTTCCCTGAGAACTCCACCGCGTATTGCTGGGAAGGAGTCCTGCTCCGCCCCCGCTCCTTCCCGGAAGGAGCCTCACCCATTGGGAGACATCCCATGTGAGGGTGACGTTCTGGCCCTGCGCGGATAACAAAGGCATCGCATGGGACAGAGTGGCTTTGGCCACAGTTTCCATTCTCGTGTATAAAGTGCGAAGCGCCGCCGCGCACACCAAAGCCCGGTTTGAGGCTTTCCTCTTTGGTGCAAGAAGACCAAGTCCGCGCTAAAAGACGTCGGCGGTGTCACCAAGATCCCCCACCATGACACCATGGACGGTGGAGTTGTCCCCTAGCAACCAGGACCGTGCAGAAGTACGGGATGCTCCACCCTTTGGCACCTTGTGGTAGCCCTTTCCCGCCCAATGAGCGGGAAAGAGGTCCAAGTAACATCCCTGATTTTTGGAAAATACAAAAATCACAAAAATTTGAAACTTTTGTTTTCATGTTGTACAAGTCACCAAGAGCCAAATAGGAAGCAAGAAACAAAAGAAAATAATACATAATTCAGTGAAATTGAGTTTACCAATCCAGTTATGCCCCTGTTCCTAAAACCCTAAAAACTTATTTAAAAATCAGTTTCATTATATAAAGGGAATATCTTTTTATTAAAAAACCTTTACCTAAAATGTTTACAACTTCAATATTACTTTGAAGATATTTTATGGCAACAAAAATCAAAGATTTATAACCCTTAATAAAGTTCTAAGCCTCAAAAGTATTTGATGAGAATTAAGTTTGTTAATAATAACTTTTAGTTGTTATTCCAAGTTTTAAACATAAAGGTGTGAAAATAAAATGCATTGCTTGAAAATAATATAAAATAAGGTTTTGAAAACAATATTGTGACTTGTGGTATTATTCTAAATTATATGGTTCAACAATATTAATTATTTGATATGAACTAATTAAATGGCATTAAGTTACTATTAGTAAACCCCTCATATCTTAAAAATATACATTATAAAATGAGGTGAAATGGCTTTCCAAAAATAGTATATGACATGTAAAATGTCTCTGAAATTTTATTTAGACAATAACATCAATTTATTATTTTTCCAAATTTTAAAATGGCCTTAAAGTACTATTACTGTTTTATTTATATTTTCAAATAATAAAAATGTGAAAACAAGATGAAATTGCGTTAAAAAATATGATTTCAGCATTTATAATGTCACTAAAATTTTAATTGACCAATAACTATGTTTTATAAAAAAAAATCACATTAAGTAACTATTAAGGAATTATTCAAATTTCCAAAATTCAAAAATAAAATATGTTGTTTTGTTTTAAAGAATGGTACTGTTGGAAAGTATTTGAAATTTTAAGATTTTAGAAATTGGTTTCATGTTATTTGGATATTTAAAACAGAAGTTATTGTGGTTTTTATTTAACAGGAAAAAAGAAAAGAAAAATAAAAAAGAAAGATGACGTCACCCTAACGTCACTGCCTTCTCCCTCCTCCGTTTGGAAACCGCCTGTGTCTTGGCTGAAATTCTCTCCCCCGATTCCTCGCTATTAAACCCCCAATCTCCTCCCCTCCCTGGCCCTTTAAATAGCCCCCGAGACCCTCTCCATTTCCGCTCCCTTGCCCCCTCGATAAATGGTCGTATGTCGTAGGTATTGCTTGCCGGAGTTTATCACTGCCACCGCCGTCCGTCCTCACTTCCGGCCACAGCAGCAGGTCCTCGTTGCCCCTTTCACGCTCCTCCTCTTCCCATCAACTCCCTGCACCTCTTCATGCTTTTATTTCGTTTTCTCCTCCAGCAGAACCACGTCCCCAACGACCACCGGAGTTGCGCCGCCTCGGGTCCACACCGTGCCACCACTCAAGGCCGCCACCGTGCACACTGTGGGCACCATCAGCTTCAGCGAGTCGAGCTGAAGCTTGTCGTGGTCCCCATCGAGCCGGAAGACCACCGGAGCGCCATCGCCGTCGACTTCTGCGCCGCCGGCCACCACAACGCCATTTTCCGGCGAGCCCCCACCGCGGTGACCTCCCCCTCCCTTCTATGTGCCGTTAGATCTAAATCTAGTGGCCTAGATTAGATCTATTCAACGAAAGGGTAAGGCACCGTCAGATCTGGACCTGACGGCCCTGGTTGATTCACTTATCCACATAAGCGCGCACAGTCAGCACGCCACGCCAGCGTCCAGTCAGCTACCAGGCCCAATTAGATCCAGCCACGTGGCCTAGCCTTTATTTTGAATTTTTTCCCCGCTGGAATGAATTAGCAGTTTTGCAGAAAAGTCCCTGAATCTTAGATCTATCATATCTTTTGATCCATAAGGCCAAATTTAGCAATCTTGGGCTTTTTGAAAAGCCCTTGACATTTAGAAACATTTATAACGGTTAAAATTGAAATTTGACAAACTTAAATTGGTTCAAATTTAAATATGCTTGTTTGATGATTTTTGGCATAATTCAAATTCTACAAATCCAAAAATTGCGAATAAAATATATTTGGAAACCTTAGGATGTGCACTTTCGTACCCTCTGCCCCAAAATAATTTTCGAACAAATTGAAATTGAATTTAGAATTAATTGGTATATTTGAGTAATTTTGACATAGATTTAATTCTGTAAATATTTTCAATATAATTCCTTTTGCAAAATTGCTCCATTTGATAACCTTGAACTAGAAACAACCTTGTACAACCATTTTGGACACTCTTGGACCTTGGCCATGTGTTTTGACCAAAAAACCAAACATACTGATACATCCATTTTTCACCATGTCTTAGGAATTGTTTTCAATTGTTATTCTTTGATGTTATGTCCATTTGGAGCCAAGCCAATTCCTTAGAATGTGTCAATCACATATAGTAACAAGTAGTGAACCTTAGGTTTCTATCTAATTGTCCACTCCTCCATTCTAGCTTCAAGAATTCACCAAGTCAGCAAAATGGAGATCAAGACTCAAGCACAAGAAGGAAACATCATTGTCAACTTGGTGGCAACATGAAGAGCTATAAGGAAGATCAATGAAGAATTTTTTATGAAAATAAATTGACTCCACAACTAGAAGCAACTCAAGGAAGTACAAGTGTTAAGAAATTTAGAATAAAACATCTCCCTTTCTCTTTCTATCTTTCTTCTTATTTCATTCCAAATTGACTTAGTAGTATTTGTGCACATCCCATACCTAAACCAAGTAGTGAAGTGAAGATCATGAATATTTATAAAGTACAAGAGAAGCTTCACAACAAGGAGGAAACTACAATAGAAGCATGAAGATGAACTTCAAGAAGACAAGCATGTGAAGACTTGGAGCCATTCACACAAGTTGAAGAATAACAAGTTGTTTTTGTCCAACCCTTGACCCCAATAGAAAATCCCAATACTTTAACTTGTTAGCTCCATTTTTAAGAAGTTAGTTGAACCAAGACCTACCCTAAACCAAAATGGAAAGACTAACCTAGAGTACTCAAATGTTTTGATGAAAAACAACTAAGTGTTACACATTGTTATGTGTTACTTTAGTTGAAATAGTGAGATAACCTTGGTGAACTCTTGGAACTTCTTAGATAAATATGTTTTCAATAAAGTTTGGTTACTACCAACTCAACCTAGTCCATTCCAAGTAAAACCTTGGAAACTCCTTAGAATGTATTGAACCATTATAGAATGAATTTCTTTTAAAAACTCAAACCTTGACCTTGTCCTAGCCAACTTGGTTACATCCTTTTTTCCATGATTATTGCTTTGTATGTTTTCTTCACTTGTATGATTGTTTGGTAGAATGTTAGTTTATTTGTTATTGTGTTTTCAATGAATAGATTGTACGGAGAGCAACGATCTTTTGTGAAGAGAGTGTGATATCTTCACCAACTTCAACAAGGCAAGTAACACACCATCAACTACCCATTATTTTCTATATGCATTAGTTGATTTTGAGTAGTATGCATGATAGGAAATTTTACTAAGTTATGTTATGCTATGCTATTATCCTAGTAGTGTGTAGCCATCTCTTTTACCCTTGTTATTTTGATAGCCTTAGAACTTATTAGATGCTATGCAATATTACAAATTGTTTTACTAGATGTTGAGGACAAATTCTAAGTATAACTAATGAATGAACCACCTAGGTGGAAGTGGTAAGACTGGTTTATGTTGAGTGTTGCCTCAGGGCCCTTGTCAAAGGGTTATTCCACTTGAGGTTGTCACTTGCGGATGGCCACCCAGGAACAAAGAGATTACTATGTCCCTCTAAATCTAGTAGCTTCTAGTGCAGCCTTTAGTCATATGGGCTCTATCTTGATTAATTAAGTTGCGAGGGTTCAGCCTAGGCTTGAAAAGAAGATGTAGCATAATTATAGGTGGAACGGCTCTTGCCATTAGGTTGAATTCTTGCTTCTGAAAGATCTCGTCTGAATCTTCTCCTCTCCTTAATGCACTCAGGGTGTATAGGATGTTTGGGCTGATTTGAGTCTGAAGGTGAAGTCCACAAACTCTGTAGAGTCAACAAACTAAGATCTTAGCCGTGTCCCCTGTTATGGACAATTATGAGCAGCTGGACAAGGATTGACGGAAGAATCTCATCACCAATTGCATTAAGTAAAATTTTGACCAAGTGAACAGTATTGTGGTGCTTGGATCTTAATCCAATGTTTCCACCCCTTTTGAAAAGAAAAGTTGGTTTTACAAAAGTGATAGGAGAAAACTGGCTTTATGCAAACTTAGCCAAAACTCCACTCAGCCAAATAAGCATGTAGTATTATTCTTGCCATTTATATCCACCATAGTATTACTTGCCAATACATTAAATTGTATTAACTCCCTTGTGGCTGCATATTCCATCCTGCAGATGATTCTGAAGACGAGTGAGGATTTCGTTTAGGATCTCGAGACTATCGCCAACATGTTTTGCCTATGGCACATGAAGAAGATGGGCTCAATGTTGTTATATGTTTTCCACTATATTTCTTTTTTTCTGCTAGTCTTCTAAGACTATGGAAGTTGTAATCCTATTTTGTAAGGACTGGATCATGTGGTGTAATAGAATTTGATGCATTTGCATGATATTTCATTTTGTACTCCAGTGCTAGCAATTTTTCCAGGGACTAGCACAATAACACAGGTATTCCATCTTTATTTAAAAGTTGGGATGCAACATCCAAACGCCAGTATAAGAAGGGCGCCACTAGCCCTTGTAGAAAAAAATAGGAACCATCATAGAGCTCGAACCATCGTAGAGCCCTAGTAGTCTGCTCCGAGCACGAGCTCGCATTTGTACTGTAGTCACCACAGTGCAGTCCATCAGACAAGCAGGAGTAGGGTTTTACACCATCACGGTGGCCTGAGCCTGGGTAAATTCTCCGTGTCTTCATTGTTTTCCTTCAAGAGCTCCCCTCCTGAAGCCATCTGAGGTGCGATTAACGTGGTTAGCCCCTGTGTTTGAACCTTTAGGGGCTACCCTGTCGTTGACAGAACAGCCTCTCCGGCAGTTTCTGTCACTCGAGTGTGAGTAAAAGGGAGGCATGAACCCACTATCGAGCATAAATACTCTCTCTTGGAGTTACAAGCATCTACTTGGCCAGATCATCTACTAGCAACAGAGAGCATGCAAGATCATAAATAACATACACATGAAAAGAACATGATAGATTGATAATCATTGGACATAGAATTCAATATTCATCGGATCCCAGCAAACACAACATGTAGCATTACAATAAGATTATCTTGATCATGTTAGGCAGCTCACAAGATCTAAACATGAGGCATAAAGAGGAGAGAACAACCATCTAGCTACTTCTATGGACCCTTAGTCCAAGGATGAACTACTCACGCATCACTCCGGAGGCAGGCGTGGTGATGAAGATCCCTCCGATGATGATTCCCCCTCCCGGCAGGGTGCCGAGGAGAGCTCTAGAACTCTCCTGAACTAGGGTTGACGATGACGGGGGCTGCGGATGTTTTTGGTGGAGAAGGCTCGGGTCTCTATGGTTAACCTCCCGGGAGGTATAAATAGGCGAGAGGGCAACGTCGGTGGGTGATGTCTACGCACTCTTCTTTTCTTGTAGACAGTGTTGGGCCTCCAAGTGTAGAGGTTCGTAGAACAACATCACTTTTCCCTTAAGTGGATTACCCCAGGTTTATCGAACTTAGGGAGGAAGAGGTCAAAGGTATCCCTCTCAAGCAACCCTGCAATTACAATACAAGAAATCTCTTGTGTCCCCAACACACCTAATAAAATTGTTAGTTGTATAGGTGCACTAGTTTGGCGAAGAGAGAGTGAAATACAAGTAATATGGATGTGTATAAGTGATAATAGAAATCTGAAATAAAAATGGCAGCAAGCAAACATGTACAAGAACTGATTGTAAATGGTGTTTCAATGCTTAGAAACAAGCCCTAGGGATCATACTTTCACTAGTGAACACTCTCAACAACGATAACGTAATTGAATGCATAAATATCTCTCTTCACTATGCTACTTCGAACCACTCTCCGGTTGAATAACAAACAGCAATTCATCGCGTAAGGGTACAAAGCACACCTTAAAGTCGCATTACCATGTCTAGTTAACCCCACACTGTCACTATGAGCACCCTAGAAGGTACTAGACAAACACCACAATTTCATAGGGTCATCCAACACAAGATATAAATATCATGCTAAACCACACGGTGCACACACTGTCATCTTTACACCGTGATCATAGTGTCTACGGAGATCTCATAACAAAACCACTTGAGTAGCATAATAGATGAAGAGTACATCTACATATTCAACTAGATTACAAAGCTCATGATCACATAAAGATCACACCATGGGAGAGAGAGATGAGACACATAGCTACCGGTAGAGCCCTTAGCCCTGGAGGATAACTACTCCCTCCTCATCATAGGAGACAGCAACGGCGATGGAGATGGCGGTAGAGTCAATGGAGGTGGCTCCGGGGGCACTTCCCCGTCCGGCAGAGTGCCGGAACAGAGATTTCTGTCCCCTGAAACTTGTCGGAGGCGGCGGCGGCGGCGGAGCTACGGATGTTTTTGGTGGAAAAGGCCAATTGATTTCGGGTTTATGCATCGGGGGACATATATAGGTGAAAGGGCGATGGCGGTGGGCAGCCAGGGGGGCACACCACCGTGGGCACGACCAGGGGGACACGCACCCACCCATGGTGTGGGCACCCCTCTTCCCTCTCCGAGTCTCTTTTGGACTCTGTGGATCCTCGGGGACTTCTAAGACTTCTGCACTTCGAATCGTCCGATTCCGAGAATATTTCCATAACAATTTTTCTGAAACTAAAGACAGCAGAAAATAGGGAACTGGCTATGTGTCATCTTGCCAATAGGTTAGTCCCGGATAAAAATGACATAAAGTGTATAGCAAACATGTAGGAGATAACATGAAAACAACATGGAACATCAGAAATTATGGATACGTTTATGACGTATCAGTGGGCGGCCAGGGGGCCCACACCACCCCTAGGCGCGGATAGAGGGGGCGCGCCGCACTATGGTGAGGGGCCCCTGTTGCCCCCCTCCGGACTCCGTGTGCGTGACGACTTTCTAAGACTTATGGATTTTGTTTCATCCAATTCCGTGAATATTTCCAGAACAACTTTTCTAAAATAAAAAACAGCAGAAAACATGAACTGGCTGTGTGGCATCTTGTCAATAGGTTAGTCCTAGAAAATCGATAAAAATGACATGAAGTGTAAAGCAAACATGTAGCATATAGTATGAAAACAACATGGAACATCTGAAATTATGGATACGTTTATGACGTATCAAGGGGTAATATTTTTTGATTTGCTCGTACGGAATACAGAGATGGCTAAAGTAGCCTTATTCTAATTATAAAGAAAACTAAGCATTAAAAAAGACGTAGCTGCGAGATGTTCCATGGATTCTTGTAAAAATTCCCAGTATTTTTTGTTCTTGAGCTTGTATGCACCGTTCCCGAGTACTTCTCTTATGACATATGAGACTTTCTATGGTGATGTTAGCTTGTCGTGGCTTCCCTGTTTCAGCCGCAGCACCAAGTCCCCTACATTGAAGGTTCTGCTATGCACTCGATGGCATTGTAGTTGTGCAAGCTTGCTGATATACGGTTGTATGCCCGAGTGCTTTATCCCGAGCCTCCTCTGCCATGTCTTGTGCATCTTCGAGAGCTTGATTTGAGTCCTCCTCTCTGTAGGAAGTGAGTCGAGGCACATTGTACCATATCTCTGTTGGTAGTACTGCATCGGCTCCATACACCATGAAGAATGGAGTATACTCTGTGGATCTATTTGGTGTTGTTCGCAGACTCCAAAGTATTGAAGATAGTTCCTGAGCCCACACACCAGCTGCTTGTTTGAGTGGTGTGAGTAGCCGCTTCTTTAGTCCTGGTGTAATTAAACTGTTCGATCGCCCCACCTGCCCGTTTGTTTGCGGGTGTGCTACTAATGTTGGAACGCGTAGACATAAACAAAAACTTTTCCTACGCGATGCTTCCAAGATCTAGCCGAGGTAGAAGGCCACGATGATTACCACTAGACGCGCGGTTGCGGATTATCGGTGAAGCGCGTCGGGGCAGTGCAGTCCCACGATCCGGTCCGGCCGATCCAATCCCTCGAACGTCGAAGTGCTGAACGTACAGCACCTCTGCCGGTATCCACACGTACGAGGAGGAGCTCCGACGGCGGACTGCTAGGTCCGGTGCGGCGGCTGGACTGAGTGGGGCTAGGGTTCCCAACGCATGGGAGAGTGGACTAACGTGCCCGTTGGGCAACCTGCGCCCCTCTTTATATAGCGTATGGTAATGGGCTGCACAACACTTGTGGCCCATTCCCGCTGTGAGTCCGACTCACTAACTCAGTCCATTTCTCGGTTCGGGTCCAACCCAACCAATACTTGCTCCCGCTCTTAAGTGTGCGACCCTGCAGGCTCATGGCGACTTGGACACGATTGGAGTCCAACTCCCAATCGATCAATCGGTAGCGGCTCCTAGCAGAACGTGCCAACTCCCAAGTACCATTGAGTCATGACGACATATCTTTCAATGTGATATTCATCTTAGTCCTTTTTGCCTCACGATATACCTTGTCGAGCTATAGGCGATTTATTGTCATCCCTTAAATAGCTCAACTCTCTTCTCGATCTGTGACATGTGATTCATCTGACTAACTCTTAGTCAACCGACACAGTTAACACTTAACTGAGTCGCGCATGGCCATGCTTCCTGAATCATATCACTCGAGAGGGCCCAGAGAATATCTCTCCATTCGGAGGGGCAAAATCCCATCTTGATTATCCACATCACGCAGCTTGCTTCTCATTCGACCCGAACTCTGCCTTTATAGTTGCCTTGTCACAGAACAACGTTTGACAGAACCTAAGTCGATGATCCACAACTCGGATTGTGCGACAACCTCAGGTCTAAGGATTACATTGATTGAGACATGCAAATGACGACTTGATCGTTGCATCTCAATGTGGGTCAGTCCGACTTGCTAAACTCTTTAGCCAAGTCCGTGAACGTTGGAATGGCATCACCATGCCCATGACAAGTGGAACCGTGTCATCAGCCAACACTCACATTAGTCTAGGGTGTGTGTCCAGCACAACCTAAATGACCAAGGACAATCTAGTATGAACAACATGAATATATAGTTCCACAATCGAATCACATATTCAATGACATATATCAGATGTTCAAAACAAGGACAACTTAATAACTTTATGAATACAGTGGGAATTACATCATACATGATTGCCTCTAGGGCATATTCCCAACAGTCTCCCACTTGCACTAGAGTCAATCATCCTGGCATCATATGCCTAGGCATCTAATGCCCATACCTCTCGTGTGCGCCTCATGCTTAGGCTGTGGTAGCGCCTTTGTCAACGGATCTGCAATGTTTGCATCCGTGTGTACTTTGCATAACTTGATATCACCTTGTTCGACAAACTAGCGAATGAGGTGGTACCGCATGAGTATATGTTTGTTCTTCTGGTGTTGTCTAGGTTCCTTGTCCTGTGCGATAGCACCATTGTTGTCACAATATACGTCCAAAGGATTGGACGCGCCCTTAACCACACCAAGATCCATCAGGAGGTTCCTGATCCAAACAGCTTCCTTTGCCGCCTCTGAGGCAGCAATATACTCAGCCTCTGTTGTAGATGCAGACACCGTATCTTGCTTGGAACTCTTCCAGCTCACAGCTCCTCCGTTCATTACGAACACGTATCCCGATTGCGAACGAGAATCATCTGAGTCGGTGAGATGACTTGCATCCGTGTAACCCTTTACACTGAATTCCTCATCACCTCCATAAACTAGGAACATTTCCTTAGTATTTCTCAAATACTTAAGGATGTTTTTAACCGCTGCCCAGTGGGCTTCGCCAGGGTCAGCCTGGTATCTGCTCGTAACACTTAGAGCATAGGAAACATCTGGCCTAGTACAAATCATGGCATACATGATGGATCCAATTGCCGAAGCATACGGGATCACACTCATCCGACTTCGCTCATCAGTCGTCGAAGGACACTGAGTCTTGCTAAGTTTTATGCCATGGGACATCGGCAAGAATCCCTTATTGGACTCTTGCATTTTGAATTTCTTAAAAACTTTGTCCAGATATGTACTCTGACTCAATCCAATGAGCCGCCTTGATCTATCTCTATAGATCCTGATTCCTAATATGTAAGTTGCCTCACCCAAATCTTTCATTGAGAAACTCCTTTCCAATGACTCTTTGGTTTCTTGCAACATCATGACATCATTTCCAATCAGTAATATGTCATCCACATATAAGATTAGAAAGTTTACTTTGCTCCCACTAAACTTCTTGTATAAACAAGAATCATGATCGCTCTTGATGAAGCCAAACGATTTGACTACCTCATCAAAGCGAATGTTCCAACTCCGAGATGCTTGCTTCAACCCATAAATGGATTTCTGAAGTTTGCATACCTTGTCAGCATTAGCTGGATCGACAAAACCTTCGGGCTGTATCATATACACGTCCTCAGTTAAATTTCCATTAAGGAAAGCCGTCTTGACATCCATCTGCCATATCTCATAGTCGAAATAGGCTGCTATGGCTAACATGATCCGAATTGATTTAAGCATCCCTACAGGCGAGAAGGTCTCGTCGTAGTCAACTCCTTGAACCTGTCGGAACCCCTCCGCGACAAGTCGTGCTTTATAGACGGAAATATTTCCATCCATATCAATTTTCTTCTTAAAGACCCATTTGCACTCGACGGGTCTTGCACCGTTGAAAGATCATCGTCCGTTTTGGTAATCATATGACAACATAATCATTTGATCTAATGTTTGTTCAATGGATGAAAATGCCCAGGTTATTAGGTTCACTAAGTTTATGGGGCAAATGATCAGCTTATTTGAAAAGTGCTAGGAGAAACAAATCCAGAAAGGTGAAACATGCAGGGGCGGAGGCTCCGGTGTTTCCACCGGAGGCTCCGCCAAGGATCCGGTGAGGATCCGGTGGAAGTTCCGCTGAAACCCCTCTCTGTAGCCGGGGAGCGGAACCAGGAGCGGAACCTCCGGTGGAGTTCCGGTGGGCGGAACCTCCTCTAATGCCACCGGAGGCTCCGCCTTCCGCCAAACACTTGGCTCACGCGCAAGAAGGATCCGGTGCGCCTCCGGTGGCACCTCCGCCAAAATGCCCTTCTGTTACCACAGGGCGGAGGTACCACCGGAGCCTCCGATGAACATCCGGTGGCCCCCATGGTGCAGTGCAAATGGGCTCCGGTGGAGGATCCGGTGGTTGTTCCGCCAAAACATCCTTCTGTTACCACAGGAACCTCCGGTGAGCCTCCGGTGGGCGGATCCTCCGCGGGTACCACCGGAGCCCCCGCTCCAGTGCAACTGTGTAGCAAGATGAAGATCAGCGGAACCTCCGGTGCGGACCATCGGAGCCTCCGGTAAAACCACCGGAGCCTCCGGTGGAATCCACCGGAGCCTCCGGTGCCCTGGACTGCAAACGGTCACTTAAATGCAAGGGGTATAAATACCCCTTCCCCTACCTCTTAAATGCTAAGCTTTTCCCATTCTCTCTCCTAGCCATTAATGAAAGCTTCAACCACCTAGATCTCCCACTCCGTCCACCCAAATACTCCCAAACTTGGTGGAGAGCTAGAGGAGACCTAGATCCACACTTCCACCAAAGGAATCTCAAATCCATCCACCACAACCTAGTAGATCTAGAATCCTACTTGAGGCCTAGAAACCTTAGTAGATCTCGTGCTTGTAGTTTCCACCTTGTTGCAAGAAGCTACGGATTGCTTGAGAGCCTCCATCCATCTTGTGGAGTGACCTCAAGTCCTTGTAAGGGTTTGGTCAACGCCTTCAAGTCGACCTCATAGTGGAAACGAGCATCTCCCTCACCGGAGAAGCTCAAGGAGAACAAGGTGTGCACAACCGTGCTATTGAGGAGCGCCTAGGTGGCTCCCCACCTCTCCAACGTAGATGTACTTCTCTTTGAGAAGGAACTACGGTGAATCATATCCTTGTCTCCTTGTTTACACTTGTCGTTTGCTTTACTACCTTACGCTTTGTTCACATAGGTTGCTCACCTAGTTGCACATCTAGAGAACCTTACTTTATCTTGCTAAGCCCCATTAAAAGGAAAAGAAAAGAAAAATTGGTAGTCAACCTATTCACCCCCCCCCCCTCTAGTTGACCATAGTGCACTTTCAATTGGTATCAGAGCCTCGGCTCTTACTAAGGGCTTAACCGCCCAAGAGTACAATGGTCGATGAAAATGCCCCCGGAAGTTCTAGTGCGGAAATGTCCAAAATGGCCGACACTATATCTAACCTACAAGATACGGTTGGAATTCTCCAAACCGAACTATCTAAGGTTAGCTCTAGTGTTAGCTCGGATGTCTCTAGCATGAAGAAAATGATGGAGGCACTGATGGGGAAAACCAAGGAGTCCACGGAACCACCTCTCACTACCGACGATGTTATCTCGGACGAAGATTCCATTCCGGATATCGATGAGATGGAAGCTAACATCGCTTTAGCTAAGGCGAAAGCCAAAGCAAAAGCCGATAAAAAGGCTAAGGGTGGTGTGAGCTCCGAGGGATCCAAGTCTCAATCGGCTAACGGTTCGGGGTCTCAATCTAAAGTTCCACCACCTCCCAATTACGACTCTATTCACCCTATTGCCACTATGCCACACATGGTTAATGTTGGAGTTCCTCCCATGCTTAACACTAACGAATTTTCTTCTTGGAAGTTCGATATGGAGTCTCACATTTCAGGATCTTGCACCGCATTATGGAGAAGCATTCTATATGGATTTCACCCTCACGATCCGAACAACTTGACTCCAAGAGAGGATGTGGAATTCCAACTCAACAAGACCACTCTTGTGACTATTCAAAAGGCCCTCCCAAGAGAACATCTTGAACACATTCGCGGTATCAAGACCGCCAAGGAAGCTTGGGATAAGCTTGACTCCTTGTTCCAAGGCAATGCAAGCATCCAATCATCAAAATACGATGTTGCTCTTGACAAGTCCGAGAACTTTGTCATGCATGAAGATGAGAGCCCCGAGGAGCTATATAGAAGAGTGGTCACCCTTGGAAATCAATTAAGGGACTTTGGAAAGGAGGAAATCTCCGATGAGTGGATCAAGAGGAAATTTGTCAAGGCCATAACTCCTTTTGAGAAGAATCTCTCCACTAGCATTCGAACAAGATCCGACTACAACTCACTCAACTCCATTGGTGTCCTTACTGAGTTCATAGCCATATCTTTGCCTCACAAGAGCGCGGATGATGCTCTTGCTCGCTCAAGAGGCCATGGGAAGTCCCCTAACCTTGCCTTAAAATCTAAGGCCATGGCCAAGATAGAAGAAGTGGATGATGATGATGATGATGATGATGAGGACTATGAGGATACATACAAGGGTGCCCACAAATGTATTGCTCTTGCCATGCAAGGGTATTGGAAGAGATGGGAGGCTCACAAGGCCGGTGCCCCTAGACCCTCAAGGAACAAGATCTTTAGGAAGAAAGGGGAGCGGCCAAGGACTTGTTACAATTGTGGAAGTGCAAACCACTTCGTCAAGGAGTGTCCTTTTGAGCCACGAGAAGAGAATGAAGGGAAGCTTGTACGCAAGGACAAGAACAAGTCTCCACAAAACAAGAACCTCGCTAGAAGAGTCCCAAGAGCTCTATATGTTCAAGAGGGCCCAACATTGGAAACATACTACTCCGGAGATGAAGGAGAAGATGAAGTCGTAGGTGTCGCCCACGTCGCCATAGCTACGACTTCCTCTTCATCGGTCTCTCTATTTGAATCTCCCAATGAGAAGGCATCGATCCGACCTACATGTCTCATGGCAAAAGCCACCGCGGTAATATCTTCCACCTCCAAGTCTACTATCACTAGCTCTCCCTCACTATTGGATTGTGTTGAAAACATTGTTGATGATGAGGAGGCCAAGAACCTAGGATCTTGGTTGTGTAGTCTTGAAGGTGAAACTAAAGAAAAGGTAAAAGCTCTCTTAAGGCAACTTGATGAGGCTAACTCCCTCATCGATGAGAAGTAGGAGATCATCATGACCTTAGAGAACCATGGTGGTAGCAATGATAATCACGATGACGAACTCATCAAGGCTCTTGAAAAGGAGAGATCCACGAGAGCCTCTCTTGAAGAGAAACTATCTAGTCTACAAGAGACGTATGCTATTAGTGTTTCAAAACTTACACTACAGCAGGACAGAGCTTTGGTAACACAGTGTTATGTTACTACAGGCCCAAAAAGGTGTTACTAGGCCATACGGTAACACATTTTTCAATGTGTTCCATTAGGCCGTGTTACTGAGTGGTGTCCATTATCACACATAATAGTTGTTACCATATCCTAAAAATTGTGTTACAGTTACGTTGTAGTAACATGCATATTATGTGTTACCCAGTACGATGGTAACACATTATTTTAACTACAGTAACATCTATAGTAACATACTTTTCATGGACAGGACATTGGTGGTAACATATTTTTGTAACTATAGTAACATAGTTAGTAACACCTTTTTAGGTTCGAAATATAACTAGTAACATAATATCCAAATGCGGTAACGCTATAATTTATACTTGTAAACTACATTGGTAACACATTCTGTAACTCTAGTAACACCATCAGTAACCATATATTATTATGGCGACAAATTAAAAGTATTCCTTTATTATTATTTTGAAGCTTAGAATTCCTTCATTTTTAGTAAATAAAAAATTAGGTACGCATTTTCTTGAGCATATATTTATTTAATAAAATTCTAGTGTTTTCTCAAATAACTAATTATTCATTATGATGCTTCGCATCATTAAAATGATGCAATTGAGGCACGACAGATACACAAATTGAATATACAAAGATAGTTATTAGGCTATGCAAGTGTAGGATGCAAGCATTACAATAAATAAATGTCAATATTGATGGTGCAACACCACATCATCCATATCAATGACATAGAAAACACAATTGTGAAGAGTATTACACCATAGCTTTTGAATCAATCTGACACAAGAATAAGATCTTTTTAATGATATTACATTTCTCAATCTATCAATATAAACTATGCAAAATCTTCAAAATTATTTGCTTCTTGATCCAATCGAAGAATTCAACTGCAACTCATTTATCCTTGTTTTGAATCTGTAATATATAAACTGGACATTAGTTATATGATTAAATGTACTCAAATATGATTTTATAATATGGAAGAAAAAATTTACAAAAGCTGAAGGCCAAGCAATTAAGTATCCCGCAGCAAAAGCATCACCAATTGTCTTGCAATCGGATACTTCCCCCACTAACGCCTCATTATCGATAATTGCTTCATTTATGTGGACAAAGTGCAAATTCGGCCCCTAACTCGATACCAGCAGCCTTAGTTGCAGGATTAGTACTACGAATAGTCGCATATGCAACATTCCGCTTGTTTGGATATGTTGAAGTCTTAAAAACTACTTTGGAACCCTCCTGTAGTATGATCACCATTAGCATTCAATAACAATATCGTGTCAAACTACGCCATTTTTAACGCATATACCGGCATACACAAAGCATAGAAATTTCTGGCAAAAAAAGCATGGGTGCAGTACAACCATCCACCTTGGCAGATCTTTACCTTGAGTGGACAAGTATGCCTTCTCTTTGAGCGAGCTGGTAGAGCTGACAGTGGGCATGTTCTAGTCCTCTGGTTTGGTCTTGAAAAAGTTTCATCCATCTCATCCCTCGTTTCCCTCGCCTACAAAGAGATAATAATAGAACACAGGAATGATAATTATATCCTGGAGCTAATTCTTTGATGAACTCGTAATATAGGCTTGAACAGTAAATTTTCTTCTTTGAAAAGTCATGATCAGTCTAATTCATGGCACTAAACATTGGGATGCTTTTCAAAATATAATTTCTTTGACAAAGTGTAGTCGACTCTCATGTGCATGCCTCCCTGATCCTAACCGTGTCATGACTCCACTCATACCATTATTCAAGACAGAAACATGACACCTGGCACTTATATAAAGTGACGCCACGTAGGCTCAAAGTTTCAGGATATCCTGAAGTATTTTCAGAGATTTATTTACATATTTGTTCAATGTTCATTCATCAGACAGAAAAAGATAGACCTAGAGCTACTGTTCTTAAGTAAATTCAATAGTTACCGAAATATACTTGTCTAGTTAGCCATGCATTTATTGGCAGAACACTAAACCAAAAAGAGGTGAAGTGTTGCCATTTGTTAGTACCCGGCATTCACAATGGCCAGAACCTAGCTTCCAAAGCGTCTGCTACATGCGTCCATACATAGAGCTGAAGGTTCAAAATTCAAAAACACAAAAATATTACCTCTAGCACAAAATCAATAAAAGTCGTCTTGTGGTGATGATGAAGTTTGTTGAATTGCTAACTGATTCACATTATCATGCTCGCCATCCTGGATCTGGGATCCGTGACAGAAAAACAGTTAGCGAGTAGTCATGTTGCATAGACGAGCATGCTTCATCAGGTTCATTGCATTGGACTCTCTGCAAACAATTCTTTGCCCCTGTGGCATATTCCAAACAATTGGCAAGCTTGTTCTCTTGCGCTTACTATTTCTGTGTGTACTACAAGATCAATTTAGGAAAGTACTAATTAATTACTGCACACCATATACAAAGTTTATTACGAGAAGTACAAAAATTTAATAGGCCATTACCTTGATTGTCATCTTCATCTTCCAATGCTTGTGATTCATCACCTTGTGTGATATCTTGCTCATCATCGTTGAAGTCTCCATCTTCTTCTTCACGTTGGTTGGTAATCTGGATCACATTCAACCTTTTTGACCTATGCACTTGCCCTGCAAAACAGCCAATACATCTATTATTTCAATAATTTGAACAATATATACAAATATGTAATAAGCATTTCAGAACTATACTTTGTGGCCTTCTCACAATAAGTTGCTGTTCCACTTCAGTAGAAACATCATCCTCTTGTAATAGCACACTCTCATTTGGATGGTTAGATGGAGCAATATCATTTCTATTGCTAGGTGGAGCAACATCATTGCTAGCCTTCTCCTTAGACACATACAGATACACAGATTTCTCAGTCTCAAGGTCGGACAACATCTCAATCACATGACTTGGATCATCTATATGAACTAAGTATGTGTTGCCTTGTTGCTCTTTTTTCTCAAAGTATAGGTATTCAATTGCTTGGAAGCCCACTTCCACAATCATCAAGATTAAATCATAATACGAGACATAACGCCTCATCATGGATCTTTGTAGAATGTGGCCTCTTTATTTCCATCTTCATAGTGCAGGTACATGGTAAAGATGGTCATCGTCATCCTACACGTGAATAAAAATGTCAATGGAACCATTACAGTTGAGCAATCAAATCTGTTTTAGACAGGTATATTACTAGCTAGTTAAAAACATGGACATACAATTTACAGTGTATTTATGCAGCATAATAAACTGAAGGGTGTCCAAAAAAAGAGCACGAAATCAGTGTAGTGGTCAGCTAATGCTATCGGGGATAAGCAGATTTCTCAATGTACAGTCAACTACTACTTTCTTGCTCCAATGTTTTTGCGAATATATAATACAGAACAGTCCAACAATGAAAATGAAAATAAAATATTATCAATGCTAGTATGATCATACAGTACTATCCATATGCCCATTTTCTCAAAAGATCTTAAGACTTGAAGGCATCAAGGATAACATTCCTAATATACATGCTAATTATGTCAGTGGCAAATCTAGTTTATTGTAGCTTGTGAAGAATATATATGATTGGTTCTGTCAGACTTATAGTTCTACATGAAATTCACTATTACATACAATTTGATAACACTAACACTAGGTACTCGCTGCGATCACCAGATTCTAAGGGACTCTCTTTCATTGATAATGTCCACACATTTCAGATGAAATTAAAATAAAGTACATGGGAACATTTCTTAAAAAATAAAAGCATATATTTTGAGTCATCAAATATCAACAGCACCTGCACTATGTGCATATAATCTTCCCAATATACAGAGTTTACCAACAAGGGAATATTTATTAATGTCTTCACAGCAACAATAACCGCTAACAGAGGGGAAGAGCTGCTGTAGGTTATCGACACCAGGGGCGGGGGCGTCTTGGAGACCATGCCGGGTCCTGGCCCAGTCTTTCCAAAATTGTAAAAGATAGTTACCAGCCCATACATCTCAAGAGATTTGTACCCTCCAGTCGGCTATTCACCTGCAATGCCCCAGTCCCAGCCTTCCTAGCCCTACTTCATCAAAAGAAATCAAAAGAAAAAGAAAAGTTCTCGAAAATTTTCCGTAAGAGAGTCTAATACTTTTCCTGATCGTTCCTGCTAGCCAACATAGTTGGCACTCTTCCACTCGTCAACATAAAACAAAATGTCATGTTGTAGCTCCAAATTTGCTACGGTGGTGGACAACGCCAATTTCTAGCGGTGACAAGATATTTTGCGAACAAATGATATATAACATGTTGTTATTCCATGATGATCTAAGGTTAAAATTTCTTAAGGAGCCTTTATTTAGAATTGTAAGGCATTGGACCCTCTTTGTTATGTGTCAGACTCTGCCACTGATGGACATTGCAGTTGCCAAATATGTTCAAATTAACCTCAATCATCACACAGCAAACATTCGATGGCTGGAACATTACCTCGGTAGTGGGGAAAAACAGGACGGAGAACAGAAGGCGGGGTGGCCGGAACGACGGGGAACAACAGGACGGAGCGGCCGGGGCGATGTTGATACCAAGACGATGCAGGCGGACGGAACGATCCGCCAGTTGCGACAGGGACGAGCGTGCGGCGGTCGTGGGCGGCGCGATGGTGGGCAGCTCCGTGATGGGGAGCGACGGGGCGGTGGGTGTCTCCGTGGTAGCGGACGGCGCGGTGGTGGGCGGCTGGGTGATGGGGGGCAGCGCGGTGGTGGGCGTCTTCGTGGTGGCGGACGGCGCGGTGGTGGACGGCTCAGTGGTGGGCGTCTCGGTGATTGGGGGGAGGACGGGGCGCAGCGCCGGGGCGGATGGCTCTGTGGTGGGCGGCGGCAAGGTGAGGGGCAGCAGGCAGGTGGATGCGATTTAGTTTTGCGATGAGATAATCGTGGGAGATTAGATTAACGCTAATTAATCACAAAAGCTGGATATATGGAGCTATCAATGAAGGGCAAAGAAAACATTAGCGGAAATAATTGAAAATTTCCCACCGTTTCATTATTTCGTCTCAACTAAAATAATTATAGAGGAAAATGATTATTTGTTTTTCGCGGAAAATAATTAAACTAGCCAACACTCCCGTCCCTCGCGTCGTCTCCTAGCGAGCGACTCGGGGAAACCCTAGCCGCCGCCGCCGCTAGGCCTCTCCTCTTAACCTCCTCCTCGCCGCCGTTGCCGGTCTCATTGTGGTGGCGGTGACCCCTGTCTCCAAATATGGCGTGGGGAGACCTGCGCTGGACGCGAAGGCGACGCGGGCTTGTGAGGGCGCTCCCCCTCGCACATGACTTGGATTGGTGGTGACCATGGCGACAACGCAAGGAGGGCGGAGGCGCGGGATCTTGGGAGCAGGATCCGATTGGATCTTACCGCCTAGATGTCGGCGGCTCAGATTGATATGCGGTGCTACGCCCGGTCCTGCCAGTGGTTGATGCATGCAGCATGGTGAGGTGGGCATGGTGGACAAGCCGGTCCGGACAGAGATATGCGCGTGGGACTGCTGCAGGAATCTGGCGGCGGCCGAAGACATCGACGATGGCGCCTGTCGTGGTGGTGTCACGGCAGATGCCATGGGATGACTTAAGGTTGTAGCCGATGGACGTTGTTGGTATCCGGAGAGGAATAGTGTGCTAAGAAGCACACACGGCAAACACAAAAGCACACACCGATCTACCCAGGTTCAGAGCCCTCGTGAGGAGGTAAAGCCCCTACTCCCGCCTGTCTGCCTCTATATCAGTGGGAAACTGAGTTACAAGTGTGTTCCTCAAACTCTCCTAGCTAGAGGAAGAAGAAGAAGTTCTCTCTCTCTTAGTGAAGAATGAAATGAGTCTCAGGGATCGTCGTCCCTCAGGAAGGAGGGGTGTGGCCACCTTATATACTGGTGACCATAGACATAGGGTACATGAAATAGGTGAAAGGCATTGTGGCGCAGTGCACGCCGTCCGGCACGGAGCCGAAAGTCTCCTCTGCGTATATGAAAACATGTAAAAGGGTGGGTTCAAACCATGTTATAAGACCTTATACGCACAAACTCCTCTAACCAATTGAGCAATAAACAGTTAACTGTCGAGAAGACAACACAGTATCTTTATATTGAAAATCGGCCCACACCTGACATACCTAGGTCAGAGATTAGTCCGTCAACACTCACCACCCAGCGTCCCAGCCGCCTCCCGTAGTTCATCTCCCCCACTCGATTCACCGCCGTCAGGCGAGTTTTCCCCAGCGCCCCGAGCTCATCCGTATTCCTCCTCCCAACTGACTCTTGGGCGGTGCCCCAGATCCAGCAGCGACCTGAACTCCTCACGGACTTGCCGTCCTCCTCCCGGCCGGCTCCTCCCCTCTCTGAGGCTCTGAGCCTCCGCTACAGCAGCAGCTCAAAGGCAGGAAGCAGCAGTAGCAGCTCGCCGGCTCCTCGGACCTCGCCGCCGCGGGTGCTTCTCTCGAAGGACGCCGACGCGGACGGGGGCGCGGTTGTGCTGGCATCACGAATTCCATCGCGATTTGAGTTCGTGAGATCAATTACTTAAGGTAAAACCTGCAGATTGTGGTCACTTCGCCCCCTCCAAGTTCATATTTATCCCTGTTTTGAATCTTTCCCCTGATTTATCTATCATTATGCTGACTAAGTGACTGGCAAACTGGCCATGCTATGCAACGGGTTTAAATATAGAAGTTGACAGTGGACATCAAATTGACCCTTAAAATACACCCATGGTTTTGTACTCTTACGGTCCGTATGAGTCACCATCCAGGATACACATCATATGGTTATCTTAGCGAGAAAATGTCAAAATAATCAAAATGGTGTAACTTAAATGGCCAAGTTCAACAACAATCTGGGTTATATTAGCACCGTATGAAAACAAGTTAACACTTTTTACCTGCTTATTATTCTGCTTTCTGACATTTCCGTGCTACTCGATTGCCAACATAGAGATTTTTATGGTTTTATGTTTGCTTATGTTCTGTTCTAGATTGATTTAATAGAAACCATCTGATCTAGATCTTATGCTCTATTTTGGAGCGCAGAAACCATGTGATTTATTTTATAGTTTTAAATATCATTTTGTAGTGGTGAAGTATGTGCCCATCTCTATAGATATGTCCAGTTGAGGGAACAATGGTGGATATCAATAATAATGCTTTGATCAATGAAGAATAGTTGAGGGAAATCATATAAGGGCAATTCTATCTTGGAGCAAAATTTTCTTGATTATATATAGTGTCGTTATACCTGAAGAAAAAAAAGCTGAGTTTGCGGGACATTAAGAATCACTGTATGTTCTTGCAGGTCTTTGGGTTTTACATGTATATTCTGTTTGCGTAAAATGAGCTCACAACCCTTCAGAATCCAAAGGAACGAGTTATGCCATTCAACATATAAGCCCAACTTTTATTTTTTCCTTATTGCTTTTCAGTTTCTTGTTCTATATTTTCTATTGACGCTGCCATTGTGGATTATGCTAATCGGTAGTACTTCATTCTTACTGTCCTGACACTTGTTGATAATATTCCATGCAAATGTCATCCACCGCTGGAATAATTCATTGTTAAGAGATGTACCAGTAGCTCTGTACTCGGCCTTGTGCCTTTTACTTGTTTTCTGTGTAAGTGCTTGTTATCTGAAACTATATGAGATCATGTTCTCCTCTTGATAAAGGTACATTTTTTTCATGGAGCTTCCTTTTTTTAGAGATGCATGTTGTTTCCTGGTATAGGCCGCATTGGCTAAGTCACCTTTCCACGGCGTCACCCAAAAGTAATTCAGCTGTCCAAGGCGTCTGTCGGACACATGAGGACATAACACTAGCTACTTATCTAGTTTGTGTATACGCTGAAATTTCTCTTGCATTTTAGTTGTTACGGGCGTGTCCAGGCAACACCGAATTGTCATTTGGAGAGCTAACTTGCGTGTAGTCTATAATCCAAGGCATTTAATATACTTCTTCAAATAATAAACTTTGCTTCTTTTACTCTGTTGGGAACTAACAAATGAGAGTTTACTAATTTTTCAAGCAAATGAGAGTTTACTAATTTTTAAGATGAACTTTGCTAATTGTTGTTGTTTTCTTTGAGACATACACCTAGCAGTTTCAACTTTCTGTAACCCAACATAGAAGTCCTTGATCTGCCAAGCATTGTGGCAACATTACTCCTGCTTGACTCATTTTCTACTATAAAGTATTAAGTTAACAATATATTACAATTAATGTCCACTACATATATTTAATTTAACTCGACTCTTCTGATTTGAAATGAACTTGCTCAAGCACTTCCTTCAATCTTATTTTTCAGGGAAATTTTAGGAGTGCAGATCAGAAGGATTGATGAACTGATGGATGAAGCTATGCATTCTATCAGCGGACTTTTATGTTTGCATAGTTTTCTCTATTTGAACCTGATGTATGCCAATTTTTCGTTGGAAATAAATAGACTATTTGTGAAAGAAGTATTATGTCAGATTTACCATCATGTAAATTGAACTTACTCCTATTTTAAATGGATGTTTTGATTTATGTGGGATGACTATTTGGTTGCTTGTGAAGAACGTGTGTTGTATGCTGGGCACCTAATGCTTGTTTGCTTGTGAAGATCGTGTGTTAATGATATTGCTGTTCGCGTTACTAGTGTGAGTATATGATTGGTATCCAGGGAAAGCATATTACTAGCACAAGACAACTTTCTTTCCTCCGATTCATGCTACTACAAACTAGTGTACTAAACCTACCGGTTAGTACTTGATTGATGCTTTTAGTTGTTCAATAATAATGCTCTCATTTGTCGCCGGTATTTCCGCTTCTTCATGAGTATTGATGTCAATTATTTAATTTATACCATCAATTTAAAGTGAGTTCATTTGGCATGTATGGTCGTTGAATCATCATAAAATTCGCTTAAAATTTGGTTAATATGGTATTTACTGAAGCCTGTCGAAATAGTTTGGTAAATTAAACGTATGTTGTTTTGTATCTTAATTGCTATAAAAAACTATTTATCATTTCTATTCAAATAATTCATGTTGGCACATGGGCCCTATGCGTTAAGGTAGTGTTATATACACACTAAATGCTTCTTTTTTCTATTTCCCCAGTAATTGAGCTTGTAACACGATGGATTATGTGTTACTCTCACCAAAGTTCGTAACACATTCCCACCAACCATATTCATATGTTACTATGTCAATATCAGTGTAACACATTCTCACCGACCAGATTTATATGTTACTTGGTCAATATCTTGGTAACACATTTTTGGGCCTTGTATAGTTTGTGTTACTGTCGTTCGTTGCGGCCCAAATAACGTGTTATTGGAATTGTTCCTGTAACATATTTTACTATGTGTTACACGACTGTGTTACCAAAGGTTTGTCCTGTTGTAGTGTTAGAAAAGATAACGAGAAATCTCTTGCCAAGCTTAAGAAAGAACATGACAAATCTCTTGTTTTACTTAAAGAATTTGAGGAGGAAGAGTTAAAGCTAGGAATAGCCCATGAAAAACTTGTCAAGGAGCATGCCAAACTAAAAGGGGAGTTTGCATCTCTCAAAGAAATTCATGACAAACTTGCTAAGTCTCGAATCAAGCTTCTAGCTCAACAATCTAATAAGCATGTTGCACCTTCATCAAATAGCATTGTTATTGTTCCTACCTCTTCTACTACAACTAACATTGTAGGGAAGGAAAGAATCTCAATGATGCAATAAGCTCTCAAGGTGCCAAGAAAGGAAAAGAGGGACTTGGCTTTGTTTCCAAGTCAAAGAAGAAATCAAAGAGTGTCACCTCTCCCTCCAAAAATGTTATCTTTGTGAAAGAGGGTGAGGTGCCCAAAGAAAAGGAGACCAACGCCATTATGGGTGGTGATACCTCTAGGGGGAGCATCACTCATAATGATTTTGCCGGAAAATATAACCCATCTTATGTTCTTATGAAATCTAGAGATGGACATGTTTATGCTAAATACGTTGGTACTTCTTATGGTGATGACTATCATTGGACTATTTGGGTTCCTAAGACCCTTGTGACTAACAAAAGAGGACCCATTGAAGGATGGGTACCTAAATCAAGAAATTGATCTCTTGTAGGGAAATGCTTCCGGGGCACATAGATGGACAGTGGATAGTGGTGCATCCCAACACATGACCGGAAGCCATGATGCAATAAGTAATATTAAACCTCCTCTACCACATCTCAATTGCGTTACAATTGGTGACAAGTCCGAGCTTAAGGTATTGGGACGAGGCAAGGTAGCTATCTCAAATGATTTATCAATTGAGAATGTTCTCCTTGTTGAGTCCCTTGGCTATAACTTGATGTCCGTTCTTCAACTTGCAAATTGTGGTTTTACCTCGTTCTTTAATAAAGAGAGTGTGATTGTCACTTGGGAGACTTCTCTTAAAGTAGCCTTTGTTGGGTTTGTCGAGAACGGCATGTATGTAGTGGACTTCTCTAAAGAAGACACGTGTGCCGCGACATGCCTAATGGCTAAAGTTGATGTGGGATGGCTTTGGCATCGCCGACTAGCCCACACCAATATGAGAATGTTACATGACCTCCAAAGTGGCAATCACGTTCTAGGACTAACCAAAGCTAAGTTTGCTAAAGATCGTGTGTGTAGCTCTTGTACCTTTGGGAAGCAACATGGAGAACAACACCCAACCAAGACAACTATTTCCACTACAAGAATTCTCGAGCTCATTCACTTAGATCTCTTTGGTCCACTATCTTATGATAGCCTCGGAGGAAAGAAGTATTGCTTGGTGATTGTGGATGATTATTCAAGATATTGTTGGGTGTATTTCTTCAAGAGGAAAAGTGAGACTCAAAATAGGGTCATCGAGTTCATCACTCTAGTGGAGCGCCAACACAATGCTACCATCTTGGCCATTCGGAGTGATAATGGCTCGGAGTTCAAGAACTACACCGTTGAGGGTTTTCTTAGTGAAGAAGGCATTGCTCATCAATATTCCACTCCCTATACCCCTCAACAAAATGGTGTTGCGGAGAGAAAGAACCGGACCTTGATGGATGCGGCTAGGACTA
The DNA here is from genome assembly GCA_028641055.1 of Alopecurus myosuroides. Taxonomy (NCBI): domain Eukaryota; kingdom Viridiplantae; phylum Streptophyta; class Magnoliopsida; order Poales; family Poaceae; genus Alopecurus; species Alopecurus myosuroides. The sequence goes on from CM054060.1 coordinate 263,484,980, forward strand.
TGATTGCGGAGTTTTCTTCTCCTTATAACTTTTGGGCCGAAGCCGTCTCCACCGCTTGTCATGCTACCAATCGGCTCTATCTTCGCAAGATCTTGAACAAGACTCCCTATGAGATTCTCACGGGCAAGAAACCGGATGTATCTTATTTCAAGGTCTTCGGTTGCAAGTGCTTCATTCGCAAGAAAGGAAAACGGTTGTCAAAATTTGAGACTAGATCTTATGAGGGTATCTTTGTTGGCTATGCCACGAATGCTCATGCCTATAGAGTCTACAACAAGTCCACCGGGCAAGTTGAAGAAGCTATAGACGTAGTGTTTGATGAGGACAACGGCTCCCAAGGGGGGCGTATAGATCATGGTGTTGTAGGAGATGCAATTCCTCCCATCGTCATAAGAAGAATGGGGATTGGTGAAATAATTCCCATTGAGGGTTACCAGATGACGGAGGGAGAAGGACTATGCCCCACTCAAGTGGAGCCATTGACTACACCCATTGATGATCAAGCTATCCAACAAGATGCACCAAGCCCTCAAGCCAACTATCAAGGCCAAGCTAATGAACAAGGCCAAGCAACACATCTAAATCATGATCAAGATTCTATCATTGTTGAGAATGCTCAACCTAGTGGTGATTCATCACCCAACTTTGATCAAGTACGAAATGAAGATGGACATGTCTCCGATGAAGAAGGTGATTCTCAATCAATATCCAAGGAATCTTTGGAGGAGATACTAGCTCGTAGAGCAAAGAGAAGGCTAGAGAATCTTGAACGAGCGGGTCATACGGAGGACATGATTCTTGGACAAGTTCGTGGAAGAGTGGTCACTAGAAGGCAATTGGCGGATTTTAGCAAGGCTCATGCGTTTGTCTCCTTCATTGAACCCAAGAAGGTATATGAAGCTCTCGAAGATCAAGATTGGCTTGAAGCCATGCATGATGAACTCAATAACTTCGAGCGCAACAAAGTGTGGAAATTAGTGCCAAGACCCAAGGATTGCAAAAATGTCATTGGCACCAAATGGGTGTTCAAGAACAAGCAAGACAAAGATGGCATTGTCATTCGCAACAAGGCAAGATTGGTGGCCCAAGGTTTTTCTCAAGTCGAAGGTATCGATTTCGGTGAAACTTTTGCCCCCGTAGCTCGCCTTGAATCCATTTGTATCTTACTTGCTTATGCATCTCATCATAACTTCAAGTTACAACAAATGGATGTCAAAAGTGCTTTCCTTAATGGTCCCATTAATGAGTTAGTATATGTCAAGCAACCTCCGGGTTTCGAGGATCCCAACCACCCCGATCATGTCTATAAACTTGATAAGGCGCTCTATGGACTTAAACAAGCTCCACGTGCGTGGTATGAGCACCTTAAAGAGTTTCTAGTAGATCATGGGTTTAATGTTGGTTTAATCGATCCCACTCTCTTTACCAAGACGGTTGGAGGTGACTTGTTCATATGCCAACTCTATGTGGATGACATCATTTTTGGGTCTACTAACACCTTGTTCAATGAGGAGTTTTGCAAGCTCATGACCGATAGGTTTGAGATGTCTATGATGGGAGAGTTGGAGTTCTTTCTTGGCTTTGAGGTCAATCAATATTATGAAGGGACTTTTATCAAACAAGCCAAATACACTCAAGACATGCTCAAGAGGTTTAATATGAATGATGCCAAACCTATGAAGACCCCTATGTCCACAACCACCGACTTGAAACCCGATCCCGACGGTAAAGAGGTAGATCAAAAGGTATACCGCTCCATGATTGGCTCATTGCTCTACCTTTGTGCATCTAGACCCGATATCATGTATAGCGTAGGTAAATGTGCAAGGTTTCAAGCCTCCCCAAGGCAAAGTCATTTGGAAGCTGTGAAACGGATCTTTCGATATCTAGTTCATACCCCAAACTTCGGTCTTTGGTACCCCAAGGGTTCAAGCTTTCAGCTCATTGGATACTCGGATGCGGATTATGCGGGAGAGAAGACGGATAGGAAGTCCACTTCCGGGGGTTGTCAATTCCTTGGTCGCTCCTTGGTATGTTGGTCTTCTAAGAAGCAAAATTGCATCGCCCTCTCTACCACCGAGGCCGAGTATATCTCCGCGGCAAGTTGTTGTGCCCAATTGCTATGGATGAGGCAAACCTTGAAGGATTATGGCATTCATTTTGACAAGGTGCCTCTTCTTTGTGATAATGAGAGTGCTATCAAGATCGCCTACAACCCGGTTCTCCATTCCAAGACAAAGCACATTGAGATCCGTCATCATTTCATTCGGGATCATGTTGAGAAAGGTGATATTGATCTCTCATATGTCTCCACAACGGATCAACTTGCCGATATCTTCACGAAGGCCCTTGATGAACCAAGATTTCGAGCTTTGAGGAATGAACTAAATGTCATAGATTCCTCCAACTTCACTTGAAACCTTGCATATCTACCCTCATTATGCATGCTATTAGGCTTAGATGTAGGCATGGACATAGGGGGATCCCTACTCAACTCATGAATATGCGCTCCTCCTATTATGCGAAAAATAAATCATCATTGCATATCTATTCATTTGTGACTTATTGTGCTTAAATGTGAGTAGTAATTTTGGACCCAAGATATATCTTCGCGGTGCCAAGTTACACACTCAAACATGGTGGCCTCATCCACCGACCATTGTGTGTTTTGGATCTTTCACGTTTATCATATCTCCGTCTTGACAACTCGTACGGGTTCGGTCTTCCATGTTTTTGTTGCTTTTTGCGGACCCCATCGAGTAATGTCTCTCGTATAACAGTGACGTTCTTCCAACCCAAGCCCCACTTGCCCAAAACCTCGTTTCCATAGTATTGCTCGTGATTTTCCAATCTTGGCGTGCCAAAATTCAGTTGGGCGGAACCTCCGGTGAAACCACCGGAGGCTCCGCTGGGCCTGTCCACCGGAACCCCACCGGAGGCTCCGCTGGGTCCCTGTGGCTCAGCGGGCCAAAACCTAATGTTTTGGGACAGGGAGCGGAGGCTCCGGTGAATCCACCGGAGGCTCCGCTGGCGGGAGCGGAGGCTCCGGTGAAACCACCGGAGGCTCCGCCGGCGGAAATTTTCTGAGGATAAGTTGTGGGCGCGCGGGGGTAAGTGAGATCCAATCTCATTTTCCCCCACCCGCCCCCATCTTCTTCCTCCCAAACCGCCGCCGCCCCCAAGCTCTTCGCCGCCGGATTCGGTTGCTCCACCGCGGGGAGGCCTTCTCCTTGCCTCGGGACGCCCCGGGAACCTTCCCTCCTCCCTTTTTCACCATGGATGCAGCCGGTACGTGCACTCTCTCTCTCTCACCTAGTTGATGGATGAGATGCATAGGAGCTCATGTTCTAGCCTTCTATCTTTGTGGATTTGGTGTATTAGGAGTGGATTTTCCCTAGTACAAACTCTAAGCAACCTAGAACATGCATGTTAGGCTTGAATCGTTGTGATGGTAGGGGAGATTCGTTTGCCCTAACCCTAGATTATTCAACCCTAACACCATGAATATCTTGGTTGGTTGGTTTTGTGCGTGCTTTATCGTCTCGAGCTTTACTTGTTCTTCATGTTCTTCTTGCTCTCTCTCTTAGATGCTTCCGGTTCGAAGGGAAAAGGGACACGATACAAGACCACCGGCCGCCGCAAGCCCGTGGATGAGATCGAGGCCGAACTTGACAGCTCTCAAGGCAAGCGTAAGCGCTTCCCGGCTCCCGAGAAGACCTTGCCAACAAAGAACACCACACCAACCGCCTCCAAGATGTCCGAGGCTATGTTCTTAAAGGAAAGGGGTGCGAACCCATATGTGATTGCCCGCGATCGTTTGATGCCCCAATTCCGGGGTAAGGATCCTCGTTTTCACACCGTCTTTCAAGCGCAGATTTTCAATGAGATATTGATGAGGAAGTCAAAGGAAAATGTCGTCCCTCAACATGCAATCAATATTGGGCACATGGAAAGGAATCACAAGTACTTTGGAGAGGCTCTTGAGCTTATTAAAAAGTTTGGTCTTGGTCCTATTATCACTCTTCAACAAGATTTCGACGAAGAGCTTGTTTGTCAGTTTCTTGCCACCGTTCATCTCTCCAATGAGACCGAGCGTAATATGATTTGGATGACTAAAGATAAGCAGCTTGACATCACATGGAAAGATGTTAGTGTCATTCTTGGTGGCTACCCCGATTTTGGTCCATTTGCTGCGGGAGAAGAGTTTGCGAACGGATGGTTCCGAGTTCATATCATTAACACCTCCTCACTTCCCAAGGATGGACTTACTCCTCTCTATCATTGGAAGAAATATGCCGTGGGGTTTGTGAAGGGCCTCTATCCCACATATGACATCATGTTGCGCATCTATCGCGAGACCATCAATCCAAAGGCGGGCAATGTGGATGAGATTCAATGTTTTTTGAAGAACCTTATGCTCCTTACTCATCAACACCGGATGGATGAGACTCCACGCAAGCTTGATGTGTTGGATTACATTTGGAATGAGTTATGGTATGCCATTGCCAACCGGAAGAATGCTTGTTTTGGGCCATTTATCATGAAGATCATCCTTGATGTGTGGGACAAGAAGTTCCCGAATGACCCTCTTGATGATACTCGTTGGATCCCGCACACAGAAAAGAGGCTTCTCATGAAAGATCACATTGAACCCGTTGTGCATCCCACTCCCGCCGTCCGCAAGCACAAGGCTAGGCCTCGCATCATTGTGGATGAGGAAGAAGCCGAGGGTCCATCTCATCCTCCTCCCTCTAGCAATGCCTTCAAATGGATGGCACGAGCTCTCAAGAAAGTGTTTTGCTTGAACAAAAAGATTGAGCAACATCAATGGGAAGCACATTATGATCGGGAACTCAAGGACCGCAAAAAGGCTCAAGCATCTCGTGAACGTCTCCGTGAAGAGGGTCTCTCCATTGAATCCCCGGCTCTTGATAGTATCACCGATTGGGATGCATGGCAAGCAAAGGACTCCAAGGGCAAGCTCATTGAATGGTCCGAGGAAGAAGGAGATGAAGCCACTAGCTCTCACCACCGTGTTCCCTCCCCGGCTCCGGAAGCCTCTTCCTCCTCCGAGTGATTTGGGACGTTTTGCATCTTGGTCTCTCTCTTTTTGGTGTCTTGATGCCAAAGGGGGAGAGATTTATATTAGGAACGGGCATTTGCATGGGTCTCCCTCAAGCTCTCTCGATTTGCATCTTTCTCTTGAGGGAGTTTATTTGAACTATTTGGAACTTCGTTTGTGTCTATCGTGAACCTTGTTATGCTATGTTCGTGTGAACCTTGTTATGTTATGTTCGTGTGAACCTCGTTAGATATTATTTATGTGCTATGTGTGTTATGTGCTATCATTGTCATATCATTCTTATTTGTCATACCTTAGATGATCTCAATATGAAAGGAGCATATCTTTAGGGGGAGCTCCGTTCATATGATGTTTATAATCATGCAAATAATTATGTTGTCATCAATTACCAAAAAGGGGGAGAATGAAAGATCATCGTCCGTTTTGGTAATCATATGACAACATAATCATTTGATCTAATGTTTGTTCAATGGATGAAAATGCCCAGGTTATTAGGTTCACTAAGTTTATGGGGCAAATGATCAGCTTATATGAAAAGTGCTAGGAGAAACAAATCCAGAAAGGTGAAACATGCAGGGGCGGAGGCTCCGGTGTTTCCACCGGAGGCTCCGTCAAGGATCCGGTGAGGATCCGGTGGAAGTTCCGCTGAAACCCCTCTCTGTAGCAGGGGAGCGGAACCAGGAGCGGAACCTCCGCTAATGCCACCGGAGGCTCCGCCTTCCGCCAAACACTTGGCTCACGCGCAAGAAGGATCCGGTGCGCCTCCGGTGGCACCTCCGCCAAAATGCCCTTCTGTTACCACAGGGCGGAGGTACCACCGGAGCCTCCGGTGAACATCCGGTGGCCCCCATGGTGCAGTGCAAATGGGCTCCGGTGGAGGATCCGGTGGTTGTTCCGCCAAAACATCCTTCTGTTACCACAGGACGGAAGTTCCACCGGAACCTCCGGTGAGCCTCCGGTGGGCGGATCCTCCGCGGGTACCACCGGAGCCCCCGCTCCAGTGCAACTGTGTAGCAAGATGAAGATCAGCGGAACCTCCGGTGCGGACCACCGGAGCCTCCGGTAAAACCACCGGAGCCTCCGGTGGAATCCACCGGAGCCTCCGGTGCCCTGGACTGCAAACGGTCACTTAAATGCAAGGGGTATAAATACCCCTTCCCCTACCTCTTAAATGCTAAGCTTTTCCCATTCTCTCTCCTAGCCATTAATGAAAGCTTTAACCACCTAGATCTCCCACTCCGTCCACCCAAATACTCCCAAACTTGGTGGAGAGCTAGAGGAGACCTAGATCCACACTTCCACCAAAGGAATCTCAAATCCATCCACCACAACCTAGTAGATCTAGAATCCTACTTGAGGCCTAGAAACCTTAGTAGATCTCGTGCTTGTAGTTTCCACCTTGTTGCAAGAAGCTACGGATTGCTTGAGAGCCTCCATCCATCTTGTGGAGTGACCTCAAGTCCTTGTAAGGGTTTGGTCAACGCCTTCAAGTCGACCTCATAGTGGAAACGAGCATCTCCCTCACCGGAGAAGCTCAAGGAGAACAAGGTGTGCACAACCGTGCTATTGAGGAGCGCCTAGGTGGCTCCCCACCTCTCCAACGTAGACGTACTTCTCTTTGAGAAGGAACTACGATGAATCATATCCTTGTCTCCTTGTTTACACTTGTCGTTTGCTTTACTACCTTACGCTTTACTTCCGTTGCACATATAGCTTTGTTCACATAGGTTTCTCACCTAGTTGCACATCTAGAGAACCTTACTTTATCTTGCTAAGCCCCATTAAAAGGAAAAGAAAAGAAAAATTGGTAGTCAACCTATTCACCCCCCCCCCTCTAGTTGACCATAGTGCACTTTCAACCGTCAGGCAGATCAACCAAATTCCAAACTTGGTTTTCATCCATGGACTTTAACTCGGATCTCATGGCTCCAAGCCATGACTCGGAATCAGATCCCACCATCGCTTCCGAATAAGTTGCCGGCTCATTACTGTCTAACAGTAAAACATCTCGAGCACTCTGTAATCTGGCAGATCTCCGAGGTTCAGGTGCTGTAACCGGTGTAGGTACCACGACCGGCTCAGCCTCCAAGGCCATTGCCGACTCTCCCCTAGCTGGTTCCTCTCGAATTTCTTCGAGTTGCACCGTGCTCCCACTGACTTCCCGACTGAGAAACTCTTTCTCAAGGAAGACACCATTCCGAGCGACAAACACTTTGCCCTCTTCCCGGTTGTAGAAGTAGTACCCCAAGGTTTCCCTCGGATACCCCACGAAAATACACTTATCCGACTTGGGCGTGAGCTTGTCCGACTGAAGTCGCTTGACAAATACCTCACAACCCCAAATCTTAAGAAAAGACAAACTTGGCTTTTTGCCCGTCCACATCTCATGTGGTGTCTTCTCTACTGACTTTGATGGTACTCTGTTTAGTGTGAAAGCTGCAGTTTCTAGACAATAACCCCAAAATGATAAAGGTAGATCTGTCCGACTCATCATTGATCGTACCATGTCCAACAAGGTCCGATTTCTCCGTTCCGATACACCGTTTCTCTGCGGTGTACCTGGCGGAGTGAGTTGAGGAACTATTCCACAACTCTTTAGATGGTCATCAAACTCATGGCTCATGTACTCGCCCCCACGGTCCGACCGTAGAAACTTTATTTTCTTGCCGAGTTGATTTTGTACCTCACTCTGGAATTCCTTGAACTTTTCAAAGCCTTCCGACTTGTGTTTCATTAAATAGATATATCCATACCTACTCAAATCATCAGTGAAGGTAATGAAGTACTCATAACCACCTCTAGCTGTCGTGCTCATTGGTCCACATACATCACTATGTATTAGTTCCAACAAGTCGGACGCCCTTTCACAACTCCTTGCAAAAGGTGTCTTGGTCATCTTGCCTAGTAGGCATGATTCGCATGTCTCGAATGACTCTAAGTCAAACGAAGTTAGAGATCCATCATCATGGAGCTTCTTCATGCGCTTCCAACTTATATGACCAAGCCGACAGTGCCAAAAGTAAGTCATATTCAGATCATTTGGTTTCAACCTTTTAACATTTATGTTATAGACTGATTCACTATCAAGATTTAAAATAAATAACCCGTTCTGAACGGGTGCAAAGCCATGAAACATATCTTTCAAATATAAAGAACAACCATTATTCTTAATATTCGACTCATAACCTTGTCTCATCAAACATGAGGCGGAAATAATGTTTCGACTAAGCGCTGGAACATAATAACAATTATTTAGTTCCAAAATAAATCCTGAAGGTAAATGAAGTTGCATCGTGCCGACTTCCAACGCAGCGACTCTCGCCTTGTTGCCGACCCGAATGTCAACCTCTCCTCTTGCCACGCTCCTAGTTCTTACCAGTCCCTGCAACGAGTTGCATATGTGAATAACTGATCCGGTATCATATACCCAAGAACTATTAGGCGCATCAGCAAGATAAATGTCTATAACATTGCACACAAGCGTACCTGAGTTGGAAGTCACACCTCCACTCTTGGCTCTGTCAGCCAAATATTTGGTGCAGTTCCTCTTCCAGTGGCCATCTTGCTTGCAATAGAAGCAGTTGGCTCCGGCTGTAGGAGAAGGTTTAGTCTTTGAGGGAGCACTCTGGACAGGGCCATGGGTGCTACCTCCTGACTTATCCTTCTTCTTCTTAGTCCAAGAACTCTTCTTGAACTTAGCCTTATTCTGCACCATCAACACTTGACTGGTGCCTTTCTTGATATCAGCCTCTGTCGTTTTGAGCATCCCATGTAATTCAGTGATACTCTTATCCATACCATGCATATGGTAGTTCGAGATGAACGAACCATACGCACTAGGAAGAGAGTTCATAATTATATCATTAGCGAACTCTTCGTTAATTGGGAAGCCCAGCCGATCCAAAGACTGTATGTAACCAATCATCTTGATTACATGCGGACTCAGTGGATCGCCGTCTTTCAGCTTACAGCCAAGCAAAGCTTGAGAGACTTGATACCTCTCAGTCTTTGCTTGAGCCTGGAACATACTTTTGAGTCTTTCGATCATATCGTAGGCCTCAACATTCTCGAACTGCTGCTGCAAGTCCGGTTCCATGTGTGCAAGCATAAGACAGCTGATTTCCGTAGACTCATCTCTAGCCTTACGGTAGGCATTCATGACAGCGACAGTCGCATCGTCATCAGGCTCATCTGGAAGTGGAGTTTCTAGAACATGTTCTTTCTTTTCATGCTTGAGGACTATCCTCAGATTGCGATACCAGTTGGTGAAATTAGTTCCATTAAGCTTATCTTTCTCTAGGATTGACCTCAACGCAAACGCGGACAACTGAGGAAGGTTGCTAGGTGCCATTGATCTACAACAGAAAATACGCAAAAACACTTAAGACATGTATTCATAAAAGAGCAGGCATATTAAACGCTTTAATACTTATGCTCCCACTAGAACCAACATCCCTCCGATGGTTGCTAAGTGATTCAAGATCCTAAATAAGCAAGCCGACTAGTGAGCTTTAGCATCACCGCTAGCCGTCAAGTGATATAGGTAGGCAACACCTTGCCAATCGTATCCAATACGACGCCTGTTAGTTGGGTGACATCACATGCCCCGGCTCCCAACCTACCTCGCCCCGAGCCCCACAACCGTTGTGATGGACTCGTCTAGATTACCAAGTACTTCTGCTTGTAAGAGTCTGACTCAAACCCACCTAACCGGAAAGAATTGGTAGCACCTCAATTTTATGAGCCCACTACCAAGAATGTCCGACTTGTGATGGTGCAGCACTGGCGGGGCGACCGACTAGACCTTCTTTGAGGGATTAAAGAATCTACCAACTATCTAAATAGAGGTAAATAGAGACATACCAATAACACAAATAAAGCAATTATAATGTGAAATGGTATGGCTCTCTTCATGGTGATCTCCATCTCCACAAAGCTTGTAAGTCGACTCGTGCCAACTCTTGTCACGTGCCATCTTACTCCATGTAGCCGACTTGTACATCGACTTGCATGCCACCGGGTTCTCCAACAAGCTACACTAGCTAGTAAATCAAAATTTACATAGAGAATCCAACATGCAGGACGGTATACAATAAAAATGACAGCACCTAGGCTCCAGCCGGCTGACAAGAACATGATACGTAGATCATGTATGGATTACACACATCACATGCACATAAGCCATACCATTCACAACTTCCTGCAAAAACAAGTTATGCATAGATACGGTATCTACCGGCGTTGTGAACTCGCAACGATATCTAAGGCGCTACGACAGGGCGAAGCCGGCGGTCCCAAGATCTAGCCGAGGTAGAAGGCCACGATGATTACCACTAGACGCGCGGTTGCAGATTATCGATGAAGCGCGTCGGGGCAGTGCAGTCCCACGATCCGGTCCGGCCGATCCAATCCCTCGAACGTCGAAGTGCTGAACGTACAGCACCTCTGCCGGTATCCACACGTACGAGGAGGAGCTCCGACGGCGGACTGCTAGGTCCGGTGCGGCGGCTGGACTGAGTGGGGCTAGGGTTCCCAACGCATGGGAGAGTGGACTAACGTGCCCGTTGGGCAACCTGCGCCCCTCTTTATATAGCGTATGGTAATGGGCTGCACAACACTTGTGGCCCATTCCCTCTGTGAGTCCGACTCACTAACTCAGTCCATTTCCGGTTCGGGTCCAACCCAACCAATACTTGCTCCCGCTCTTAAGTGTGCGACCCTGCAGGCTCATGGCGACTTGGACACGATTGGAGTCCAACTCCCAATCGATCAATCGGTAGCGGCTCCTAGCAGAACGTGCCGACTCCCAAGTACCATTGAGTCATGACGACATACCTTTCAATGTGATATTCATCTTAGTCCTTTTTTCCTCACGATATACCTTGTCGAGCTATAGGCGATTTATCGTCATCCCTTAAATAGCTCAACTCTCTTCTCGATCTGTGACATGTGATTCATCTGACTAACTCTTAGTCAACCGACACAGTTAACACTTAACTGAGTCGCGCATGGCCATGCTTCCTGAATCATATCACTCGAGAGGGCCCAGAGAATATCTCTCCATTCGGAGGGGCAAAATCCCATCTTGATTATCCACATCACGCAGCTTGCTTCTCATTCGACCCGAACTCTGCCTTTATAGTTGCCTTGTCACAGAACAACGTTTGATAGAACCTAAGTCGATGATCCACAACTCGGATTGTGCGACAACCTCAGGTCTAAGGATTACATTGATTGAGACATGCAAATGACGACTTGATCGTTGCATCTCAATGTGGGTCAGTCCGACTTGCTAAACTCTTTAGCCAAGTCCGTGAACGTTGGAATGGCATCACCATGCCCATGACAAGTGGAACCGTGTCATCAGCCAACACTCACATTAGTCTAGGGTGTGTGTCCAGCACAACCTAAATGACCAAGGACAATCTAGTATGAACAATATGAATATATAGTTCCACAATCGAATCACATATTCAATGACATATATCAGATGTTCAAAACAAGGACAACTTAATAACTTTATGAATACAGTGGGAATTACATCATACATGATTGCCTCTAGGGCATATTCCCAACAACTAATGCATAGCTGATGTTTATTCCTAGTTCTTTGCAGCAATCCTGGAATTCTTCTACTGTGAAGTGTGTTCCATTATCTGTGATGATGTTGTGCGGTACTCCAAATATGTGTACTATGAACCTTATTAATTTTATTGGTAAATTTGTCGACTGCGAAGAGTAATCGAGTGTATCCGCCATTGGATGACCGATTGAGCGGACCAACCATGTCGAGTTCCTACTGCGCGAAAGGCCATCCAAGTGGTATCATCTGCAGTTCTGTAGCTGGGACATTTGGCCGAGTTGCGAACATTTGACATGCCTCTCAACACTGAATGATAGCATTGGCGTTGTGTTCTGCTATTGGCCAATATAATCCGGCTCGAAAAGCTTTTCCTACTAGGTTTCTTCTCCCTACATGGTGTCCACAGGTTCCTTGATATGTGTCCAGCAGTATCTCTTTTCCCTCTTCTGGGGTCATGCACCTTTGTAATATGTAGGATATGTTGCGCGTGTGGAGCTACACATCATGAATTGTAAACACCTTAGCTCTGCGCATTACTCGGAGTGCTTCTGCCTGATCTTCAGGGAGTTCATTTCGAGTCATGTAATCTACCAATGGCTGCATCCATGTGGCTTCCACCTAATTTACTTGCTCTGGAATGTCCATGGGTGTGGGTTCTGCTTCCTCCTCCGACTGCTCTGCCTTGCTTTCCTCCAAGTCCTCAGCTATTTCTGTAGCTGGTACCTTGCGCTTTACAGAGGGTTGATCAATCTCCCCGTAAAAAAACATCAGGTGGTATCAGCGTGCAAGTGGACCCGATGTTTGTTAAAGCTTCTGCTTCTGAATTGCTTCCTCTGCCAGTGTGTTGTAGTTCGCATGCGTCAAATTCACCCTCGAGTTTGTTGTATAGTTCTCTATATGTCGTCATGTTTTCTTCTCGTGCATGGCACTCCTTCATGGTTTGTTGTACCACGAGATTCGAGTCTCCATAGATGACGAGTCGAGTGGCTCCGCATGCTTTAGCCATCTTCATTCCATGGATGAGCGCTTTGTACTCGGCTTCATTGTTTGATGTGTTCCTGAAATGCATACGAAGTACGTAAAATAGTCTGTCATCTCTAGGGGATGTGAGTATTACTCCTGCTCCTGCTCCAGATGCTCTCTTGAACCCATTGAAGTACATTGTCCAGCTACTCGACATGTTCGGTAATCTGGGTTGTTCCAACTCGAGCCATTCCGAGACAAAAGCTGGGAGTACTTGTGACTTGATTGTTTTTTTATCTCGTCGGTTATATCCTGCTGGCCAAGTTCGATCCCCATTTTCCCACTCTTCATGTTCCTTGTAATTATTGAGTATATCTAACAGAGGTGCGTTGGAAACCACAGTGATTGGGTGCTCTTGGAGGTAGTGTCTGAGATTTTTAGCCGTCATATAAACTCCATATGCCACCTTCTGGTAGTGCGGGTACCGCTGCTTGGATGTTGATAGTACTTCACTGAGGTAATATATCGGGTGCTACACCCTGTAAATGGACCCTTCCAGGGGTCTTTCGACTACTAATATTGTACGTACCACATGTCTAGCTTGTTGCTGAAATGTATAGTTACATTGACTTCTTTTCTTGAGGTTCCACTAAGACATGTGGAGTCGACAAGTTCGCTTGAGTGCGTGGAAAGCTTCCCTGACTTCGGATGTCCACTCAAACTTATCCGACTTTTTGAGTAGTTTGTAGATGGGGGCGCTTTCCCTCCAAGCTTTGCTATGAACCTCCCGAGTGTTGTGATTCTTCATGCTAGCTGTTGTACTCATTTGATGTTCACTGGTTCCTTCATTAAAAGAATAGCCTTGATTTTTACTGGGTTGGCCTCTATGCCTCTGATAGACAAAACGTACCCGAGTACATCTCCTTGATGTACTCCGAATGCACACTTCTTCGGATTTAGTTTGATCTGATACTCGTCGAGTGTCATACATTGGTACGTAGCACCCGCGTTTTTTAACCCGAAAGGCATCATGGTGTAGCAGTACACACCAAACAGGGTGATGAACCCGGTTTTCTCCTCATACTCTCGCTTTCTTAAGATTTGGTTGTACCCAGAGTATGCATCGAGGAAGGATAGCCTCTCACAGCCTACAATCGAATCAATAATCTGATCGATGCATGGCAGTGGGATCCAGTCTTTGGGATAGTGTTTGTTCAATGAAGTGTAGTCTATGCACATCCGTAGAATTTCAGCATTTTTCTTGGCTACTAGCACCGGATTTGCGAGTCAAGTTGCTAGTTTGATCTACCGAATGAATTTTGTTGCGAGTAACATGTTGATTTCTTCTCCTATTGCTCCTTGCTTTGGTTCTGAAAAACGACGAGTAGACTATTGTATTGGCTTTGTATCTTTGTAGATTTCGAGTGAGTGCTTGGCGAATTTCCTGGGTACTCATGGCATGTCCGCTGGGGCGCATGCAAAGATTTTCCAGTTCTCACGGAGAAATTCGACGAGGGCTCTTACCTATGCGACAGGCAGCGTGTTGGACATGAGTACCGTCTTTGCGGGATCAGTTGGATGGACCTGGTGTGTTGTTGTGTTCTTCTTCACACTGAATTCCATTTCGGGTGTTGTTTTCTTGCTTAGGGGCATTCGCCAATCCCCCATGAGGGAACCCTGCTTGTTAGGCCTCACCCTATTTTCTGTATGATGCCTCCATGACGAAATTGAGTCTGCGACAATCTTTCAATCTGTGACTAGATCTACGGACTCTGTTGTCGTTGTCATACATGTGGTGGGCGGTAACCCATCTTCCCGTATCTTCCTTGGCTACCACTCGTGCTTCTGCTCTTACCCGCGCTCTCGTTTATGCTCACGCGGCTGCTCGTTCCCCTACCTACGGTAGTCGTTGCTGCGACCACCCGGGAACTCAGCTGCACCACTAACTCGGGTTCCATTTCATTGAAGACCCGGTTCTTGCGCTTTCTTCGCCTGTTCTGGTCATTGTTGTACCTTCTGTTTCCTTCGTGTGCGTAGGAAGTATCCATGCGAACTTCCTCGAGCGAGGGTGGGTGGGTGTTGCGTGCTGATTCTTCACCTACCGCCCAACTGTTCGCTACTTCCATGAGTTTACTCACTGTTCTGATCCGGACTCGGCCGTTGTACTCCCGCGGGTCCATCCGGCGGAGTCCGTCTCTCAAGCTGTCGATTGTTGTTTCATCCGAGAGGTCCTCTGCGTTATTTTTTAGTGTTGTCCACCTCTGAATGTACCCGCAGATGTTCTCGTCTGATCGTTGTCGACATACCTTCAGCTGTCCGATTGTTACTTGTCATTTGCAGGTGGATTTAAAATTCTAGATGAAATAGAACTCAAAATCCTTCCAGCAATTGTACTTGTTTCTGGGTTGACTCTTCAACTAGATCCTCGCTGCTCCTACGAGTTGCACATGTATGTATTGCATTGCTGTCACCTCGCTACCCTTTTGGAATCTCACGGCAATTAGGTAATTGTCTAACCACGCCTCGGATTCTTGGTCGCTATCGTACTTAGGTGTTTCGGCCGTTAGCTTGAACCGCTTTGGCTTCCTGGCCTGACAGATTTCTCGAGTGAAATAGGAAGGGCCATAGAGTTCCTCATCATCTGAGCCGGTTGCATCATGCTTCGGGTTCTCCGTTCGAGTCCTGGTTGTCCTTGGCGGTGGCATTTCTACACCTCTTTCTCTGCGCGACCGATGCACCTTGTTTTGCATGAGCTGGTTCCGCAAATCTTGTGCCTCCTCCTCGTAGTGTGGCGCTCGGGTTGATTTGGCTTTTGCCTTTGCTTGCTTCGCGGGTGGTGCCGCTTGCGGAACGGGTTTCTTCCCTAATTCCGCGCTTGCCATGGTGAGGCCTCGCAGCATCTCTTCGTGTACTTCTCCACGGGGGTCACCCGACGTTGATTTTATGGACATTAGGTACGTTTGGACATCTAAAAGCCTTTCCTGAGGCGTTTGAGGTGCCAATTTCTTTGGTGGTTCGGGTTCTTTTTGGTCATGATCATGGTCCAGCACCTTTCGGGTTCCTTTCATTAACTCGGTCATCATATTTGCTGTTGGAGACTGCCGGTTGGGAGCGGGTGGTTTCTGCGACCCGCTGCCTAAAGCTTCAGCCGAGTGCGTCCCTGGGAGAGCCATGTTATCTAGCTCTCTGTACGTCTTGTTCAGCTTCTTTTTGTGATGGGCTAGGTTCCACCAATAAGCCAACCGCTCCTCCATGCTAGCGTATGCTGGGAGGGGACGACCCTGCTCGACTAAAGTAGTGACCAATCCCATTGTGTCTGCCGATACGAGAAGTTGGGGGCGTTCTGCTTTGCCCCTCTTGCTTTTAGTCGCAGATCCGGAGCTGACCGGTAGAGGGAGCTCGTTGAGTTCGTCGTCGTCATCGTTCGGGTCCTCATCCTCGGGTGGCGAGGATTTCGACGGGTCCTCGCCGTTCTCTTCTTCACCTTCATCTTTGTCTTCTCCAGTCGCGTCAACATCGGTCGCGTCAGTGGCCTTGGGCGGGTCGGTTATCTCGTCTCAGTCGTCGCTTTACGAGGATGATGACTCGATGTGTCTTGCCATTGCGACGAAGTGAACGTAAGGGTTGGCAGGGTAAGAGTACTCGGGGCTCCCCTCTTCGAGTGAGAGCAGCGAAAACTCCAATATGATCGCCTCCTCTGGCTAAACCCGAGTGGAATCTTCCAGGTATAATACTCTCGTGAGACTCGCACGGAAGTTCAGGTCACCGATCTTGAGATCAATGCTTATGTCGAGGTAGTCGAACGCCGTGCGTGATGTCGGCGAGTGCTTGGAAGTCGATTGAACCGAAGAGGATGGAGTTCGCACAGATCGCCGAGTCGTGGTTCGATGGTGGTGAAGTCAAAGAAGTCGCGGATCGACGCCCCAGATTCCCATAGACGGCGCCAATGAAGAGGGGTTGACCTCAACAATTCCCATGGTAAGGGAACCGGCGTTTCGTGAAGGAAAATGCGTTGGTGGACTACTCGACTCGACAGGTTAGTGCCGTCGGAATTTATTCTAATAAGGTGAAAAGTGACGGTTACAGGGGGTGTTGTTTATAGAGTGAATCTGGCGCAGCTCAATATCTAGGGTTGTCCGTCCCACTTGTGACCCCATCCCATGCTTTATATAGGTAGCCGGGGGCCGTACATGAGGTGGACTCGATTCTGAGTCGGTTATTAATATTTCCTATTCTTGTTGTTTACGGCTTTTCTTATTATGCTCCTGCGTAGGCTTGTTTCATGGGCATCCGTGTAGTTCACTCGTGGAGCCTGCTAAGGTACCCCTCACTAGACCGCACCGGGTACACCCATCGTGTTGAGTCTCTCGGGTACCCCCACATCATTGGCGCCGTCTATTATATAGCAATGCTATAGTGAAGGCAATGCTATATTGAAGGCACAACAGTAGTTTACTCGTGGAGCCTGCTAAGTTATACTAGCAATGCTATACTGAAGAAATGATGGTATAGTCAATCTTCATTGCATATAGCAGGGTAGTTTTATAGGACCAACAACAGTGAAGAATATTTAGAATTTTGGTGAAATAATCAACGGTGTGATGATGATATTTTTGAATGTATTCTTAAGTTATATAATTATCATGGAACATCATCAATAATATGTATCATCGAATACGTGATTCGATTGTGAAATAGTATAATTTATTTATGTTGCTTGTTCCCATCGTTCCTAGTCAATCAGGATATATGAACAGACTAATATACAACTCGGCTAATAACTATGTTTCACAAGTCAAATAGTATATGACTCGGCTGCTCCAGCCCCTTCTCGTCCCTGGCCGGCAACGGCGCATGCTGTGCCGATAGTTCGAGGGCGGGGAAAGTTGGATCTGGAGACAAAGCCAGGGTGGCGGCCTCGGGATTGTGATTTTGGGTGGCGCGGTGGGTTTGGTCATGGTGGCTCAGTCGGTGACGGGTTGTAGGGGTCCGGTGGCGTTCCTTGGTTTCGAGTGGGAGGGAGGGGGAGGGTTCTCAGGCCTCCCGTCACGCGGAGGCTCCGGCCGACGTCTTGCTGCTCCATGGAGTGACTACCATTGTGCAAGGGAGACACAGCAACGTCGCTCTTCGCATGCGGGATGGAATATCCCCGGTGCGTTCTGGCGGTGGCACGACGTCGGTGGTGTCGCCCTGCCGTTAGCCGCAATGGTGCAGGCCTTGGTGGGCATCGATGGTGGCAGGCTCTCTGGCATTGGTGCTTGTAAATTATACTCATCTTTATCCATGTTTAAACCCTATATTTGACATAAAAATGATGAGATAATAACTTTATACCTGCCATTAATTATGAATGTGCAAATCAATTGCAAATCTCCTTATGATAATTTTTCTTGTAGTTTTGGACGATGAAATCACTTATCAGACTTAAACGGAGGAATGAAGCAATTGGGCACAGAGCTAATTCGCGAAGGAAGAGTCTCGAAAACCTAGCTTCATCCGCTAGCAATATAAAGAGGAAAGGAAAAAAAAGCCATCGAGAGGAGGCCAACATCATTTATCACCACCACGAAGTGCTGCCATCCCCACTCCAACACCATCTCACCTTGATGACCTAGAAGCTTTGGAAAGAGCGGAATGTTAGAGTCTTCAACAATAAATTTTCGATGCCAATAGCACTCATGCAAAGGATTAGAGACAAAGGAAAGAGCTGGATTTTTGCCTGTGCTACTTGCGGAAATTATCGACTAAAGCATTAGAGACAGAGTAAAGAGCTGGATTTTTGTCGGTGCTACTTGCAGAAATTATCGACTAACATTATTTGTTTCTTCTTTTCCATTGGCTTATGTTGTGTTATGTTTGCTCTTTCTATATATCAATATAAAAGACAAAAAAAATGCCTAGTTTAAAAATATCAAAATATGAGACGCTAAGGCAGACAGCATGTGGTGCTTGTGGCTTTGCCGAGCCCAACAATAAGCTCACGCGGCACCACAACCTACAAATGAGACGTGCCCACAACTCTCTTAATTACTCAATTCAAAAAGAGTGTTTGATACCACGAGGATAGCAAAGAAAGTCTAGGAAGACACTTGAATAGTTGAATGGAAAATTTCCTCCAAAAGATAACACAAGCGAACGATTCCATCAAGCGACCAACATCCAAGGAACCAAATCCTCAGCCCTAAGTTTGAGGTAAAGCCGATGTAACGTGCAAATTTAACTCCATAAAACTTGGCAACAAGCTTGGCAAACTAACTTAATAGCTTGGCCGCCTAAGCAAACTTTTTAACCTTGATGTAAATTGTGGATAAAAACCTTTGCCACGACAATCAGAAAATTTAAAGCGTCTTCTACATGAAAAATAATTCTATGTCCTACAGAAGTACTCCACCAGGTCGAAAATCCTCCAAGATATATGCCGCAATCTGTAGCTGTTAAATTCTAAAGACACCTATCAAAAACCATCAGACATAAAACACATACAATCAAACATCAATTGTTCACTCAGCGTAGGCAAAATGTCCCATATGACCGGCCTGGTAGGCGTCGCTGCCTTCAGGGTGCTTCACATCATCATCGCAGGCATAGCAATTCTCCATATCCATTGTATCACCAACAAACAGGATGTCATTTTTATCATAAACATGCCTCAAACCACCTGAAACAGAACAATCATTCCTCAAATCTTTATAAACACTAATTGTACGAAATAAACTACTGAGGAACAAATATAAGCTCTTCCATATGATTGTGCAGTATACCAATAGTGTAGCAAATGGTGATACTCAACCAATTCATTGTCAACCGAAAAAAGCTTAACAAAGTCGGACATAGCTATTTGCTACCACGGAAATTGATCTAGATGTCGGAAGGCTCACAATACTAGTATGAGGAAAATATCATCAAGTGTTGGAAAATGAGCTGAATTCCAGTCATGGCTACTTGCGTCGATTCAAACTCCTATATAGCTCGAACCAACATACTGGATTCAAACTCCTATATAGCTCGAACCAACATACTGGACACGAGTCTGCTCGTAAGAGTTTTTACAAAAGGGATTTTACACAGATGGTCTTCCGGTTATACCTAGGAATTATATTTTTCTAGACAGAAATATTCTTCTTTAGAAAGGATAATATATTTTTAGAAGATAGTAGTTCTCATTACACACTGAAAGAAAAAAAAATCAAGCATAATTGGTCAATAAGACCCTTCAGCAATGGGTTCCTGCGTAAAAACCAACGGGCCCTGTGTGTTCCACAAATTAATCTACGCAAACATTCCTATGGGTGCCCGTACGAACATATGTTTATCCACAATTCCTGGTTGTTCTAATTTCATGGCACAAACTTACATACGTATATATGCATATATATGCACTATTGATACGTTGGTATTGCACCTTACGGTATAGGTGACAGGCACATTAAGAACATTAAATCTACTGCCAATGGTGCCAGTGTGTTGTACAAATGGATCTTCACGATGGTGCTGAGATTGAACTCGTCTTTCTATCTTTCTAGATGCTAACCCAGGCCGCAAGAAAAGCTCGAGGCTCATTAGCCACTCTATTTTCTATTATCGAATTAAAAAGAAATAAAACAAATATGAGAATCGTTTGGTATATTGGTTGGAAGGAACATGAGTCAAGTTCCAGTGAAGGCCATGTCATCGATTGTAACTCTATATAGTTCTCGAACTAACATATTGGACTTGAGTCCGATCGTAAAAACAAATACAAACGGACCTTTAGTGATGGCTGAGAATTGTCTTTTCTGCTAAAAGTATTTGTCTTTACAATCAATATTGGATGTGGGAGTAAATACTCCAAGAAGTATATCAGTAGTGTAGCTAGAGATTTAAGGAAAGAGATAAGCTTTGTAGGGAAAACAGATTTGCAGCTTTCTGTACATCAAGGTATCCATGCTGCTTGCGCACCTCCCCTCTACTGCAACTACTGGTGCTTTGAGCTTCTATATTCAAGGTCTAGAATCTAGAGAAACTATTTTGACAAGAGGACCTGGTCGCTTCGAGCTCCCTCCTCTGCTTCAGGTCTACAGCTCGCTGCTGCAGTAATCAGTTTGTGTTTGAGATGTGACCCAGTAAATGACTTGGTTGCTTCTGTGGATATATACGTCAACTATGATTTCTTCCATACTTATATAAGAAAACTATTATGCCAATGGATGCCCTTAATTGCTTCTGCTAAGATGGCCCCCAAGGCAGCTTTCACAGGCAAGGGGCTAGATGCTAGTTAACCGTCCCATGCTATGTTTCTGTGAACTCTGTTGGGTATTACTAGAGATGAGCCTACAAGAATGTATATATTTTGTAGATGTAGTTTTATCTAGTTAGCTTTTTTATGTGCTCACGTATTTTTTTATTTTTTGGAATAAAACTGCAAGGGAGCCCAACATTATAAAGGAATCTGAATTGTTGTACATCCGCTACCCCAACTAAGGGAGTTAGGCTGAGTTGTGGTGTTTATGCCTGAGTTTTTCTGTTTTACTCAATTTTGGGATTTCAAGTTGGCTAACATTCATTTATTATTCATTTTCATATTCTGAAGTTGAAGTCTGTTAATTGGCTAACATTCAGTTATTACTCGTTTCCTACGCCTTCTGCAGGATTTTCAAATTTTCAGGAACTACTGAGCTAAGAAGTTATTGAAGCAGCACTGCTCTCTATTAATTCCTTTATGTTACAGGAGTATCTAACAACCTCAACAAAAAGGAGTTGGGTTTTACATGAACACAAAAAATAACAAAACCTAGCAGGACCAATTACATGTAACACAGATAAAAAAAGGATAAGAAGTGTTACATGAACAGAGTACCATATAATGAAGGATGATAACATAATAGATATAATACATGATAGAAGGTATGCAAGAAGCAGCGAATAGTAATGATAGTTGAGCTTACCAAGAGATTCAGGCCCAATGATATCACATGCAGTGACAGTGTAACCTCCACCACCAGACATATAAGGAAGTAACAGCTCTGCAAAGAAGATCTTCCGAGTCTTAGTTTCCATGTCTTCTGCTGTGAAGTTCATATGGATATAGTAGCCTGCTTTGTCGATAATGTGCAGGAAACGGTGAAGATTGACATCCGCAAGCGTGTATCGGCCATCCTTAAAAAAGATGGAAGTTTTTTAATGAACAGTCAGTGAGCAGCATTTGAAGCATAACCTGATCAAGTGAATGAAGTGGAAACAGCAGGGAAAAGACAAGAGCTTACGCACAGGATGTTTATCATGGTAATACTCTAATGCCTGTCTCGCACTGATCATGTATTCCTCACGTGTGCGGTCTATCAGCCACTGCTCAGTGGATGGTGACATTGGTGGTTGAGACGTTATCTCCCCATCAGAATCTGGATGATACTCTGGAGAAATGTAGCCAGAATCTGGATCCTCTGGAGGAGCGATGCTAGAAAAGGGATACTGCTGACAAACGTACCCCTTCTGGGCATTCACTTCATCATCTTTCTGAACTTTTCTCTTCCCGGCGGCATGTTTCCTGCAAGTTCAGATAGAAGAGTATAATTACTTAATACAACAAAACTCCATGTGAAAAGAAAATCAATTCGGCAAGCCCATATACCCTCCCCTCACCACCAATCCCTAACTATATGAGCTGTAATATCGATCAGGAAAAGATGTCTCAAAGACCTAACCTAACCACGTAAATTCGCCGGGATTGATATGATTACAGGTAGGGTTAGATGGAAGGGGCAAAAAATAAACAGAAGAGGGTCAGCTTACGCCGTGCGAGAGGTATGCTTAGCCTTGGAGGAGATAGCGGCGGCAGCGCGCCTCTTGGCTCTCTTCTGCACGGATAGGAGCGAGATGGTGGCCCTCCCCCGCCGGCCCTCGCTCCATCGCTTCTTCACCGCTGATTTGGAATAGCCTGATCCTTCTTCACATGTGGTGACCGCACCCCTCGCAACCGCCCTGGATCTGGATGACGGCACCATCGCCGACGAATCGCCGGGATGCCTGACTGGGTCGAGGGATAGGGATATTTTGTTTTTCCTGATCGAAGAGATTGGGATATAGGGTTTTTTTTTTCTGTGAATAGATAGGGATATATAGCACGGCGCCTGATAAACGGGCCTGACACGGCCCGGCACCATTGGGGTCCGTTATTAAACGGGTGTACCATGCCAGGCCATGGGCAATTAATGCTTGTTCCCCACATGGATCTACATGTGTTTAACCAAATTATTTTGAAGTTACTGTGAGCATCTCGAATGAACCGTTCAAATGTTGCTGCTCAAGCACCTTGGGGCTCAACCAGCTCACTTTGAAATTGTCTGTCCTACTCAAAGAGAGACTCATCCTTGACGGTCATTTTGTGCATGATCACACAAACGGTCATCACTCCCACCTAGTGTTGTGACTTCAGGCGTGTTTGGTAGACTACATGAATTTCTTGCCTCCGCGGGGCTTTCTCTCCCGGGCCTGGCCAGTGAACCACCCTTAAATATGTGTTGTGCATCTTGTTAGCTTGGATGCAGTAGAGAACGGGAGCTCTGTCGATGAACAGCAACCAAACAACATGCTTGTGTTGGTGTGATAATTAGTATCCCCTAATTTCGTATGGGTGGAGTTAACCACAATAGGTGATAGACCAATGAGGCGCACCGACGAGGATGACGGCGCGACATGTCGACGCAGGTCGGGGAAAGAGCTTAAGTCATGTTTATGTGACATAGCCATGACTAGCGGTGAGCACGACGACGGCGCCGACGCTGGCAAGTGGCGACAGAGGTCGTCGACGAAGTTTGTGACGACTATACATGACGGACATGGAGAGCAGATCACTGAGAAGTTGAAGAGGTGAGGTGTGACGCGCACCATGGATATGTTGAGTAACAAACGCACTACAAACATGTCAAGTTAACCGGCACACCACGTCGATGACGACGTGGTGTGCCTCGGCTGCGAGTGGTGATGATGCAGCCATCCCATATAGAGGTAGATGAAACACACAAACATATCATGAACACCACACGACATTGATAGAACATCGGAGTTCACGGTGGCGACCGACGGTCGATTGGAGGTTGAAGAAGGCCCGTACATAAAACACAATCTAAATACGCACACATGCAGTACAAGATTTATTCGTCTGCGACCATGAAAACGCAGAACTTAAAACATAAGACTTGTGAGAAATGGTGAGGTGAATCAACCCATGAAAGGAAATTTCAAACGGTCTACCATGTGCGACAAATTTGACGACATACGTCCAAACATTTGGCAAACATGAACACAAAATTAGAAGCTCACGGTTAACGAAAGTCAAAATTGATTGCGGGAATGAAACCTTATCACGAGTATGCATATATTTCGTGTAGAATTTATTTTGAATCGAGCTAATATTGCGTTGACTAAAAGTGACTAGCCAAATAGGATTAGGGAGAGTAAGCAGAAGCAAAGTCCCATGCGAGGTTGCATGGGTAGCGCTAATTGTGCCACTGTGCGGCATGGCTCTAGGGAAACGGTCGATTCAGCAATTCCTATCTGGCCTGGTTCGTGCGTGTCACTTTTTACCTCGCATACAACCAAACACGCAACCGTGTTTGCAGTCCGAGGGCTTGGTCCGAAAATCTGCACGCTACCAAACACGCTCTCCATGTCCTAACAGGGTGTCAAACAGTAGGACAACGAGATTGCAGCACACCAAAAAGCACGCTCGACATCCTTCCTAACACCCTCCTATTCTTGATCAAACCTAGATATGTTCTCACCTTGGGGTTTGGGGATGGTCTTTACGAAATTAGACCACTTGGGATAGATATCATCAGTTAGGTGGTATCTCTTGGTGTACGGGCGGCCATTTATCACATAGTTCACATCCGGTGCAATTCCTTCAGAGATCCTACCGACCACCCGTCGGAGTTGAAGCACATTGATGTCATTGTGTGTGCCGACGATGTCACCGCTTCAAGAACAACCGTGCACTCTGTAGAATGTCCCTTGTATTGTCCTTGCCAAGAAAATGGACAGTTATTCCACTCTCGATCCATGCAATCTATGCTTCCAAGCATGCCAGGGAATCATCTTTGCTTGTTAATGGATAGAAGTCGTGTCGTGTCTTAAAAAATTGGCCGCCTCAAGTACTCCTCGCCAAACACTGCAATCACATATTTGTAGAACTTGTACATTGAGTCTAGACAGGTCGACTCACTCGTGCACATGTACTCGTCAACAAGATCTCTAACAACCTCGTATGCAAGCATTCAGATAGTGTGGTGCATTTTTTTTATATGAGGAGAAGTCAAGCTTGCCGAGCGCATCGTTCTTGCACCGGAAGTAATCATAATGCGTCATCACGCCCATCCGAATGCGGTTGAACACATCTCTCGCCATCCAGAAGCATCCGTGGAAAACAAGAGCATGGTATATTGGCTTTGTGCGGTGGAAGTAATCTTCATACAGTTGGGCATGCCCCCTTCTATGTCACGGTCCAACGCAGGTGAACGACAGGGGACCTAGCCCTTGAACATTGGTTGCATCCTTAAAATGTGCTCATTGACGAGGAGTGTAGGAATCAAAACCTTGCTCTCATCATGAGATGAATCAGAGGAGTATGATGAATACAACATGTTGTTATAGAATTACTCATCCGAGCTATTGGCCATGGGAGGTGATAACACCATACCACGAGCAAACTCCCGAAC